>RSEF01000001.1:125864932-125904648 GCA_003993805.1 Himantopus leucocephalus | reverse complement strand
TTGGAACTAGATGATCTTTAAGGTCCCTTCCAACCCAAAATATGCTATGACTCTGTGGTGCCACTGGCACCAAAAATCAGCTGAAGACCTCTCTGGGACATTGGAACTATTGGCATGCAATGTTAAAAAAAAAAATAAAAATTGAAAATAACACCAGGTCTGTCCATGCTGGTTGAGGACTGCGGTATTTTCAGATACTTGCTTTGGAAATGAACTTCCAAGAAGCGAGACTATTCTAGGAGACAAGGTATCATTACGTTCCTATCATAAGCACTATACATGCTATGACTCCTGAAATATTGTAAGCAGCCAGAGGAGGAGTAAATTTCAGACATGAGGATGTCACGAGATGTTTGAGGAAAGAAATGTATAAATATACTTCTCCCTTGAGTAAGGCTCAATGTCTGGTTCCACCAGGCTATTTAGCAGCAACTATTTAAGTGAGGGAGCTGTATAGGAGTTAACAAACTGGAAAGACAAAGAGGAGAAGTAGAATTGTACCAAAGCAGGAGACAAGAACTATGGTATCCTGCAATCAGTTAGCATAATCTCTCCCTGTTATATGTCAGAGAATAGCAAACATTTAAACGTTACACATGCATCGCTGAATGGCTATCCTGTTTGCATGGGAACGTAGCTTTGCTGTCATTTGGAGCTGTATTAGTAATTCTTGCGAAAAGCTTGAAATTGTATGCTAATGTAATTCTCTTTACAGTACTGCCTAGGAATGTTTATAAGCCTTGTTGCTCCAGGTGCCATGCAAGATGTAAAGGCAGAAAAACTCTGATGGTCTGTAGTCTAAGGGGATGGACACTTAAGAGCAGAAGGCGTCAAAACAGTCTGAACCAGAGGTGCATCAGGTCATCGTACAAAAAGAGCACAGAGTCCCCTAGTAAGAGAGTCTTTTAGGAGCTGTGAACTATGAACTGACACAACCATCAACAGAAGCTGCGTCTCTGCCTACGTGAATATCTTTATGCAAGAGAATAAGAAACATAAGGTGTCAGACTATCATGGTAAACAAAGGGAAATCTCAGAAAGGATATACAGAGTATCTGCATTTGCCCTGATGACATGTTTTGATTAAAATATTTAATTTCAATTTAATTTTTTAATGATAAACTTCCTTAGATGATTACGTTTTATATGTGAACTAGAATGCATATGAATGTTTTTATTAGTTAATTGGCTGCTGCAAAGTGTGCATCAAATCAAGTACTGTTTTACAACTAGCTGCTATATTAAATACAAGAAATACCTGGTTTTAGTGAACAAGCTAATTTATTTCAGATTATGACATTTATAAAGATTAAGGAATGACCTGATCATGTTCCAAAGCCACTGATTATTTCCTCTCTTTTAAAAAGAATAAAAATGGGCATTTCTGCTACTATATAAGCCCCCATTTCTCAGTTTTGAAAGAAGTGGACTTTGAGCTATTGTTTAGGTAAATAAAAATTAATAAATATGTTCGGTGCTGCGGATGGACCTGGCTAGTGATTCTCATTCACTAACTTTTTTTTTTTTAAGAGAAAAACATTGACACAAAAGCTTACTAATGATTTGTTTAGCATTGTTTTTAACAACTAACAGCTTCAAATTAATTTTTAGTGAAACGCACATTAAGAACCTGCCTGGTTTTAAAGAAAATGTAAAAAGCAATTCATAAATAAATTGCCAGGAAAGCAGACCAGTGGTATGGGACACAGACATATCACAGTTCACATGAGAAACAAAATACAGAATGGTATACTAGCTGGCTTTTCTACCGC
The DNA here is from genome assembly GCA_003993805.1 of Himantopus leucocephalus. NCBI lineage: Eukaryota > Metazoa > Chordata > Aves > Charadriiformes > Recurvirostridae > Himantopus > Himantopus leucocephalus. The sequence continues at coordinate 125,902,876 of RSEF01000001.1, read as the reverse complement.
TCCGTAAGATCTTACGTTTTTTAAACATTTGGAATACTGATTGGGAGAGCCTAGCTCAATGCTGTACAAGACGTTACTCATAGAAGGGAAAACTAATTTTAAAAAACTTAAGTTTAAGTTAACTCTCTTCTTGAAAGCTCTGCAGGGGTTCTGTGTACTTCAAGACATACGTACTTTAAGCTGTGATTTCATAAGCAGCTTAAGCAAATTAAAGATCAAAGATCCTTCCTTCTTGATGTACTACCGCGCTGCTGTTTCCCAGGTCTGATTTAGATTGCTGAACTGGCCAGAGTTGGTTATTTTACTTTTTTTTGGAAGAGTGACATTGCAGTGAGATGAGGGAGCTGACCTGCCTCACCCCGCAGCTGTACGCTCATTAGCGCTGACAGAAAGGATGGCTGGGAACGTGCTAACGAGGGCAGAGCACGCTCAGCACCAGCGTGATCTTCAGTCAGACCCTTGAACCACAGCCTTCATTTATGAGATCGCCCCAAATGCACACGGTAAAATGTGTGGTGCATTTACCCAGAAGTTTTCTGATGCTGCGGTTCAGTGCTTTTCGCAGTTAATTTTGCGGGCCCTCAAGCACCGACGTTGCACAGTCTCTCTGTATGATGTTTTTCTGGGTGCCTGTGCATTCGATTAGCTCTTTTCCACAAACCCCCAGCTCTGTAGAAAATAGAAAATATACAGTTCACCCAAATACTGCCCTTCATTACTCAGCTGAACCTTGACACTGCATATGGGATTCTGGAGACAAACCTGAAGCTGCGGTGAGAATCTGAGGACTGTTGCAGGAAAATCTGCCTTTCGCACTGTCTTTTGCTTTCAGGACACCCGCCCCTACAGTGTTTGTTAAACGGGCTGTTTCAAGAAAGGGTAGGTAATAACGGGGTGACAACTGCATTACCCACCGACCCACTATGTGCCTGGCCAGGGCAGGACCTCTCTCCTCTGATGGGCAGGTTGCACGCACAACCGTTTTTAATCTTCCGACTCCCAGTCTGTCCTTCCCAAACTGAGTGTAACAGGCACACAGAAGTTTGTTACGAAGAGGACTGGGACGAGCGACTCCTCAGTGGCAGTGCAGCACGCAGGTGCCTCGCTCACCTCCCTGCCAACTCACCCCACGGCTTCAGGCCGGCTCCAAGCCGGGCGCTGCACGCACCCACGCTCAGCAACACTCGCACCTTGGCCACCAGTTGTTTTAATGAAGTTGTTCGTCTTTCAGATGAAAGGAAATGATAACACTTTAAAAAGCATTATTGAATTGGGACTGTTTTCTCTATTTAAGGAGGAGACAGCTTGTTTGTGCTACAACGCTTCCCAAGTGGAGGCAGATGGGGAACACGTATCTTCCTGTCTATTAACTGTCATATTCTCAGCATGTGGTTTGCACCCATCAAAAGACTGCACCAGGTAAGACGCCCTGCCCTATTTATTAGGAAAGGGCCAGGCATAGCTACAATGCCAGTAGACAGGGACTTATTCTAAGAGCTTAATTTCAGGCTTACTCAAACATTTTAGCACAGAGCTAAAGGTTAATGTGCCAGTAATACACAGGAACACTGAAAATGCAACAGGGGAACGAAGTTCCAATGAAAAATTATAGTAAAACAGCTACACTGATATATGCAGTGCATGTACATTCATTTCTGTGGTTGTTCCACCGTAAAAAAAAAAAACAAACCATGCATCACAGGCTTTCCTTTAAACCTCTTATATTTTTTCCTTTATTGTTATTTGAGCAGAACTGTGACAATTTTTTATTGGCATTGCTATTATAAACCCTATTTCTGAGAGAGCGGATAGCTCATCTCTTAGTGTTCAATAGGATTAAAAACTGTACAGTTTCAGCTACACAAATCTTTTTGGTTAAAGGAAAGAAAAGGGTTGATTCAGTTGGATTTTGGTTCAGTACAAAAGCACTAATTTTTCCGCTTTTCTTTGGCTTTAGATACATTTCATGTTACCTTGAGGCTCAAGACCATTAGATGAACATACACGATCTTATGTTACCCCAGGGCATGGCCATGTATGCATAGACACAGACAATGAAGCTAATCACAAGCAATCTCCCTCAGCTGCTGCAAAGGAAAGACAACTAATACAGTGGCCAAGTTCTTTACTTAGAAACAAGAATAATCTCACAAACTAAACATTCTTCCTCAAAGATGAGAGCAATTTTTAACACTTCTTTTTTTCTTTTTACCAGCACAAGTAACTGTAGCAACTTATGATTGCAGCTGCGACCCAACCACAAATGTATGCCCCAGATGAATTTTTAGATAAGAGTCAGAGGCTGAAATGGGAAGATGAAGGATCCCAAGCATCTCATGACTTGACAGACAAAACTCCCACGTTTAGGAAAAATGAAATCTCCCCTTACCTGAGACATCCTTTCACGATGCTTAGCTTCAAGTCTCTCCTTGGCTTTCTGGAAATGGGCGTGTTCATTCTCATCTCCAGGTGTCTCCAAATATTTGTCAACAGCATCAGGAGTGCTAGCAGCTGTGGTAGGGACTGAGGTAAAATTTTGAGGTGGGGAGAGGGAAGGGAGGGGAAGAAAAGCAGAATTTCTACTTTAGTACAGGTAAAATTTAGTCGGACCAAGCAAGAAACATCTGTTCTAATTTCCATCGGAATAATGCCATTCACTTAACCTCAGGAAGATACAAAAATGTGGTTTTACGTTACACACACCAAATGTATAAAAATATACAAAGGATTTCCCCCCCGTCCCATTTTGTAAATGAGGAGAAGCTCTTCAGAGTGAACAAAGCAATGTTATTCAAACAGGTTAGAAACTGCTGCCAAAGGAAAAATTCCAAGGGAAAAAAAAAAAAGCCTGGCAATGACTAAAGTACATAAGCCAGCAGAAAGCCTTTGCAAAGTTACATGCTTTGTATATTAGTTTATTTTTAAAAGGTAAACTGTAACACCCAAGTGCCAATGCAAATATGTTTTAAAGCACCTATGGACCCCACAGTACCCTAATGAAATACCTCAAATCCTTCCCTTAGTGACAGTTTGGCCTCACAGATATTTACTTCATTTGTAAAAACTTTGATTAAGAAAACCCCTCATGGATGCTGGAAATAATCAGCAAGCTTACACTAATTGCTAGCTATTCCTGTTGGATAACTAGGCAATACCTATCACACTGGTATTGGAAAGATGTACATTTGGGGTAATTCAAGCAAAGTGAGCAACAGTTCCTTCCCTACGCAGTGACATCCAACAATCTCTACGTTAACTAGAGTAACATCTCTGTGCTAGGGCCCTAACAGCAATTTTGAAAAATCACCTCCAATGATGATCAGCTATTTCATTTCAATTATATCATCCCTAAATATTTTATTATATAATTAGTTTCATTACCCTGGTCACATTTAGTTCAACAATTGCAGTTAGTTTATAAATTCTGACAAACAACAAAAGACCGTACACATAGTTGCGCAGGACTTTTTTTAAAATGCATTTGACTACATGTACTATAATTAACTTCACTTACAGAGGTAATACATTTTAGTAGATAGACTAATACAGGTAGGGAAAAACCCAGGACCCTCCCACCGCCCAAACATTTCTCAATGTCTTCAACAAAAGCAAACTTTAATCTGAAGATCAGACTGAGTAATAACAACCAATATTTATTTATGGCTACTTTCCCCAAAAGAAGTTGAAATCTAAACACATTTATGTTCAATTCTTAAAAAAACATCCAAAAAACATCAGTTAGAAGTATGCATTAGTCTCAATGAAATACATACTCAAATTTCAAGAAAAACCTAAAACCCAAATCCAATCTTTTCTTCCAGTTTTACCTTAGATGTATAAACCCAAAATCAAAACAAACAAAACCCCCAAAAATGAACAGAAAGCTTTCGGATGCGGCTGCATTTGAGATATCTCTATAGGTTCTCTGCAATAGACATGAATGGTTTTGGCTGCTGTTGGTATAAGTCGCACAACAGATTTTTAAGTTACTCACTCGATCAAAGGAAAGGCCTTGCTTGCCTCAAAACAAACAAACAAACAAAAAATGTTTACAACCAACCAAAAAAAATCCAATTGAGAAGTCATAGGCAGTGCAAATTATCACTCCTCCCACGATTTTTAGATTTATTTCATAAATATTTTATTACAAGTTTACATTTGGTAAAATTGTAAATTTTGTTACTGAAGTACTGTAACAATCAAACAGGAACAAATAAGCTTCCTGACAAGCCATGAAAAACACAAAAATAGAATGCAACTCAATATTTTCAGTGGCTACTCTCACAACTTCAGACAATTTAGTCCCTAATATTGTTACAAAAGCCCAAAAGATTCTATCTTTTTAAATGCTTAACAACCTATCTTCAATGATAACGTGGTTTGTGCTGGGGTGCAGTGCTGCCTGCTGGAAAGGCTACAACCAGCGTAAGCAAATTCCAAAACCAAATCACCCAAAGCTCAGTCTGGAGTGAAAACATTTCTGTAATGCTCAGAAGTATTTTTAAATAACTTTGCCTTTTAATCTCTCAAGCACCAAATTAATTTAATCTTTATCTTTCCTGAAGCTGCTGTTAAGTATAGTACATTTTAATTCCATTTAGAAAATGAAAAGAAAATTTTATTTCAAAGCAGGAAGAAATTTAAGAGTGTCTGAGCAAGCAAAGGCCATCCCTTTCAGGCTCCTGTTTCCTGACAGGGGTTCAGCAAACACTCGAGGGCAAGAGCAGTAAATACTCTTCCGCAGTGTTTAACCTTGCTGGATCTTTCCTTCCACGACTAATTTTATTTTTTTTTTTTACCCCCCAAACTTGCATGAGATTTAGCATTCACAATATGGTGTGGCAATGAGTTCCACAGTTTAATCAGTTAATTCCACTCTGCCTACACCCTCCGTTGCTGCCTCTGCAGGACACAGCAGGGTTTATGACTGGAAGATCGAATGGGGGAGAGCTCCAGTGCATTCGCCGTCCTTCTTCTTTTACAGATTTTTTTTTTTTTTTAACTGAACTTAAGTCTGTACAAATATGAGTGGAAAGAAGTGATGATCTGAATAACTGTCCAATAAATTATGCAAATTTAACCTTTAATTTATTGAACAGGAAAAAAGGTCACCAGCATTTGCACTGAGATCCGTTAAGCCACCTGTGCATTCAAGGTCTGATTTTCAAAAGTTCCCATCTCACACACGCAGCCTTCATGGCCCAGATTTTCGGACGATACGCTTACTTCCCACTGGGATGCCTGCTGGTGTGTTTCCGAACAGGGGAGAGTAGCGGGTGCCGAGAACTGGAAAACCTGATTTCAGTGCCTGGTGCCGAGGATGTCAGAGCACCCAGCCCCCTCCAAAAGTTGCGCAAAACCAAATCGAACAAAGGATCAGCATTAAACATCACGTGATGCCCGAGACAGTGCCAGGCTGTGCCCAGGAGCACAGGAAAGGATACGGGCAGTACACTGATACCCAACCGCAACCTGCTCTCTGAAGTTAATGCTAAAGGGGGTAATGCTAATGAAGAGCAATACTGCATAGGAGAAAGCCACTACCCCTGACCTTGTGCAAAAGGCTGGTGTAATGCCACATGCGGCTCTCTGTTACGCGCTCCCAAAAAGAAAGAGGGCTCAGAAACGGGCATGTGGGTTGATGGGAGCCTGGGGGACCTGTGTCATGGTAAAGAGCTCAATCAGTTACATCCAACCGCCAAGGAGCAGACTACTAATTCCATTTAGCAAATCTCTCCTGAGAAGAGATTTCTGACAACAGCTTTATCTGAGAGAAGCAACTGAGGTCTGATGGTTGGAAACCAAAGCTAGGCAGAAGGAAGGCTGGAAATCCAGACCAGAAATAAGCCACCCACTTTCAGTAGTTAAGTGCAATTAAGTATTTGAACAACTTATGCAAAGATATACTGATTCACCCAAAAGTGTCCTTGCAAAGATCCTGCTTTGGCATCTCCTTCTGAAACCCGTCCAGTGAACAGGCAAGAAGCAAGGGGTAAAACAGGCGTTTTCTCCCTCCCTGCTTGCTGCTGGCACCGGTCCATGCCCAGCGCATGTCGGAGCAGGTCGAGCTTGCGCAAAGCCAGAGCCGTAAGGACTCAGCCCACCTACCGCTCCTGAAACCCTTACTCGGCTGCTGGTGGCCGCAGAGACCAACCAACCTGCCAACACCAACCACATCTCACTCTGCAAACACAGACGCTATTTAAACTCTTAAAGAGCAGGGATAATTTTCATTAAAAAGAAGTTCAGCGCATATCTCTAGGAAAATACTAAGAGGTGAGATGAAATGGCCATATACATTTTTGTTTTCTGTTATAACTGCGATTCAGAAGCAGTCTGTGTGAGTGGTTAGCTATTCAGGTAACATGGAATCAGAAATGTTTCTCTGACAGAAAATAACTAGTCTGCTTAAAAACAAATAACCATACAAGATTTCTCTTCCTGTACTTACAAAGCCTGTAAATGATTAGGTGACTTCTCCATCCAGTATTAAAAAAAAAAATCATAATTATCAACAGTATGTTAAAAAACCCTTGTGATTCCAACATAACAGTAACTGACAGCCAACTTCACCCCCCCCCAAGAAAAAGCTAGAGTCACAAAAATACCAAGCCTCCCTTCTCCTGCATAAAGCAGAAACATTCTAAAATTTCTTCATGGCTGTCGGCACTACACCTATCCTTTGCACTCCAGCACATTTGGGATATTTGTTTCTAGAGATGTATTGCATATTTTCTCATAGTAAATTAGGAACATTTGGTCAGACATCAGTAATGTGATGATTCCTTAAAAATCTGCAGCCTGATCTCAGTTTTTGACCACATCTGCTCTTAGAAGGTTTCACTTTCTACGCATTGCTTGTTTTATAAGGTAACTCATTCTACTACTGCATGAAGACTGATCAAAAGTGTGTGTTAACATGTGTGGAAGAAATACACTATCAAATGACATATCCTTTATGCTTGCACTCATTTTACCTGTCAATTCCCAAACAGTCTTTTTTTTTTTTTAATTAGACTTTAAAATCCTAACCTTCCTGGAGACACAGGTTCAATAATACAGGCAAATTATGCTCTACACATTTCGCTACTTAACAACAGTCCTTACATATCAGAAGACTGGGGTGGAGGGGAAGGCAAGAAAAATGCAACAATATGCCCCCAGATCCTATTTTACTATTTCGCATAAAAATAAGTAATCCATATCAGCCTCTCCAGTGAAAGAAAGAACAGTCACACTCACCATCCTCATGAATTGAAAGGATTAGTAGATGGCCCTTTTCTGAATGACACTGGCTGTTGCATATAAGACGGGAAACCATGTGAAATGAGAGCATTACCCAACTACAATGTAGTTTTCAGTGGATGCATTCATTGCCTCTGAATTCCACATACATAACTGCCTCATTAATGAAGGATTAAGATCAAAGCTTTCAGTTGTTGACTAAGATCACAACTAATTATAGAACTTCTGACAATCACAAGCACGTATGGAATATCTTCAGCGAGAAGTGTTTCTATTATTGTTACTGCTACCTTGTGAAATGAGCTGTTTTTACAAGACGGTATCCCCATTCTTTTGTGAATAAGCTACTCTGCCTACAGCAGGGTGGCAAAACCAATGAACAGAATCCAAACAACAGGGAAGGAAAATAACGATTACCTTTTTATTACAAAACAGACAAATTACTGACTGAATGGTACAAGGCAAATGAAGGCTGGGAAAGGTTTATCTAAGATTGTAGCACATTACCATTATTTTAAACATAGGGAAAAGGATGTACCAGGAGGAGTTTTTACATAATTATATTAAACTTAACAATTTCTTACTTGGAGAGAAGCGTGTGCCAAAGTGGTATGCTTTCTAGTAGAGATCAATACTGGGGCACAGAACAGGACGTGTATTTACATACTATATATAAATCATAACCTACTGCGTTATAGAGACAACTATTCTCATTCTCAGCACTGTAAACTCCAGGACCACCAGGCAAAGTGCCATTCCTTTTCACTTGTAATTACTTTCTCTTCATACACGCTTTCACCACAACCACTTTCTGAACCCTGTCTAAAACTAAAGAATAAAGGGGAGGGCAGAGTTCCTCCTACAGTCAACAGCACAATGGAGACCTTGTGAGAATGAAAACCAGACATATTGCCAGTATTAGTATTTTACCCGTAAGCGGCAGGTTGCTGCTGCTGCTGGTTTCTTTTAAGGGTTTTGGGGGGCAAAAAGACAGCACTGCTGTGCTCCGAGGGTTGGCATCACCCCTAGACTGGCAGGAATTCTGGGAGTCGTATCTTTCGCCTTGTGGCTCATCAGCGCATCTCCCTGCCTGGAAGCTAACTGTAGAGCAGTGAACTTTGCTGACCACGATCAGAGCCTGGTACTCCTGTCCTTCAGGTCATGCAACTCCAGCTGCCCACTTTTTAATTTTCAAAGGTGCTCAATAATGCAAACTCCCATTAAGTTACTTATTGATGTTATGGCTCATCCACTTCAACTACATAGTTATCACTCAGCCTCCTCACATAACCATTCAGTTGGGTTTTATTTATCTTGCACATTTGCCTTATCCTCATGTTTTAACAATTATCTTTGACATAAAAGAACGAAAGTAAAAAGAACGAAAGTAAAAAGAACGAAAGTAAAAAGAACGAAAGTAAAAAGAACGAAAGTAAAAAGAACGAAAACCCCAAGGAATTCTGACTACAGTGGTGGAGACTCAGAAAGCACAAAACATGGACTAACAGACTAGATAAAAAGAAATACATTCTTCTGTCAGAAAAAAGTATGTGCAAGTTGGTACCAAATTAAGAAAAAAAGCCCCCTGTAACAGTAGTGGTTGTATGTGCAGGGACCACATCTGAAGCAGTAAAAAGACTCATCAGTTCTGAGACTTGACTTCTCCACCTTCCATTTCAAGCTGCCTCTTCACTTCCAAAATTTGGTTAAATTAGATGAATGTTCCTAAAGCCGATTAGAGAGCATATGGTTTAAAAATGTTCACTAGTTTAACTGAAAGAGATTCCAGGCACAGGTGACAGGAGGGGAGTTGCACATGAAAGAGAACACAGTGTTCCAGAGGGATGCGCTTTCCTTTTTTAACAGTTTGATTATCTCATTGGGTTTATTACCCATCAAGGCTAAACTACTTTGTCATAAAAGACTGTGCATGGTTTATATAATACTTCATAACTTGTATTATTATTCAAAGAATAATTACAGGTCGACAGAGCAACCTTGGCCTGAAAATATAATTAAGTGTATTGCAACAGAGAAATCACATGTTTAAAAGTTACATTCCTTCTAGAACTTCACTTTGCAAAGACTAATCCTATCTTCCTTTGATATGTTATAATTTAAAGAGTTGGTATGACATCAAAACAATAGGCAGCTTGAAAGAGAGTTTAGTGAAAACCCTCACAGACACTTCTTGGTGAGACTAGAAAAAAACACAAAACCATATCCATATTATTCCTCATCTATTGCCTTATCTAAAGTTGATACCTGCCACCTAAACTAGATTTAAGTTAAATTTTCTCATAGAATCTTTCTGTTAACAAGTTCAAGATACATTTCCTATCCATGCAAAGCCAGAACTTGGCAATCATGCTTTCATTGCATCTTCATGAATGCAACTTCCTTTTCACCAGCCCTGACAAATACAATTTTTGCCCTGCTCATAACCATTCGACACTCATCTCGGCCATTAATTGCTCAATCACTCCCCTCTGAGTTTTTCTGATTCATTTTGTGCTTGGGAGGAGGTCCCTCAAAGCAAACTTTCCTCAAGCATCTTTGCAATACTCTTTTGCAAGGTCTCTTTTGATTTGTCACCATAAATTAAAATATTTATTAGGGAGAAAAAACTATTAAATTCTTCACCTGTTACATCAAATGAGATTGCTCTGAACAAATATAAGACAGAAGTACTCTCCTGAACATGCCTTCTGTGAAGGTTGTAAACAAGAGTCATCAAGTTCCACAGTGTAAAAAGAACAACTGTGGTTAGACCCAACAAAACAAGTTGCAGCAAAACCAGTGTCTACAATAACACACTACATTACATTAATAAAATTCCCAGTGCTTGAAATTTTCAGTAGTCTAACTCTTGCAAATGAAAACATTTGCATAATTTCCCTTTTGAATCCTAAACTTCACCCAATAGCTTTTTAAAAACGCTCAGTCCAACACTGGCGCCACGTGTGGTTCAAGGGTGAAATATAGTGCAAATTTATATAGATGAAGAAACTGTGGAAACAGAAATTAGGCACTTGCATCCACTAAAGGTGGTAGTCAAAATTAACAATTTAAATAGATTATATTAGAATTCATTCCATTACAGCTCCTAGGCACTGAAAGAGAAGTGTCAAGCATGGACAATGAATGAATAACGGCAAAAATATGTTTTTCTTAAGATTTCATCTACACTATTCGAAATTGGCCTCAGTTTCACCAAGACACATGATTCAGCTGAGTTTTCATGCCAGAGAAAATAAAACCCAGCAGATACAGGCAATTCATGCTGGAGATGGTGGAAGAGGGACACATTTAAGTAAAGTTTTGAGAGGTAATGTCCCCTTTACTGCTAATTTGGGAAGCAGTAAGACAATTGAATATAAAGAGCCTCTGCGATGAAGCAATAGGTTGGCCTAGTGAGACTGGCTTAGTGTATTTGTAATAACTTGGTGGTTTTTATTCATTCAAATAAGAGACTTTGTACTTATTATGTGAAATGCTTCCTTGCAGCATCACTACTTATAAAGGCAGATTTTTAGGATTTGAAATGTTAGCGCTAGACTTCTGTACTTTAAATTATACCTCCTGTAGTGCCGTGACAAATCAGTATTATAGCTAGTTGCTGTGACGAATATTTTCCAGCACTAAGTGCATTGTCAAAAAACAAAAAAAAAGCATTCCTGGCACGAAGCAACTTGAAAGCTCAGCTGCTTTTATAGATAGAGGCCTGGCAACTCTCCCGTAAACCACACGAGCAGCAGAAGGGCAGTATCCCCTAGTCCAGATGAACGTGCTCTAGACATGGTCTGCTTTCTATCTTTGAGCCTCCTACCCGAACTCAAGCTCAAGCAGTCTCTGAAGTTGTAGAGATAAAGTAAGGCAAAGGATTAAAATGTGCTACCTAACTAAAAATTGGGTATATTTTACCATTCTGCTTAGAGGAATGCACTGCAACTTCTTTAATACCTTAGACACGCTCTGGAAGTTGGCACACAAGTTTAGCTGCCAAATCATTTTACTTCCTGCTAACTAGGGAGATGTCAAGATCCCAAATGTGTAACACATGGATAGAGGAAATTCCTGACAAGGAATTCCTGAGTATCGTCTTATGGTCCTTTGCTGTTAAAAGGTACAGATTGTTATTTGCAGTACCTCTGCAGAGAAATTAAACTGGACGCTGCCAAATGTTAGAGGTCATGAATTTTTCCCTCACTTAAGAGCATGAATCGGGAACATGGTTAGATCAATCCCATCAATTAACAGGGACGAACTGATACTGAAATGTAAGCAAGCTGAAGCTAGCCTATATGAAAAGCAGTAAAGAGTGGATCCCCTGTATTATTCTTAGTCTTGTGTACGATACTTTAATCTGTATTCAAGAGGGCGTAAAATTCGATGTATATTATGAAACGGTCGCTTTTAGAGTCTCTTTTCTTATCCTCCACTCGAAATTGAAATAAAGTATCTCACTTAAAAATCAGTAAGAGATTTAGCAAGTTTGTAAGTTTACAAAATTTAGCTTAAAGAACAAATACTATTCTACCGAGATTCACCTAAAATCTGTGATCGTGCTCCAAAACGATCAAAAATAAAACAGTGTGTATTGACATTTAAACTTATTACTACCTTTCAGGGTTTACACAAAGAAGGAGGCAACTGACAACACTGAACCCTGTTGGTTCCCGCTGACATTAGCCATAGGAATTCAATACAATGACAAAACCCCATTTTATGAAAGGTAGTCTGACTGTGCCACCAGAGTACAGTTCACTCCTGCTTTAGATGCAGAGCAAATGAAAACACAGTGGCACAAGTTCCACTCTGCTCTGAACGTACCTCGCCAGGGCTACAGGAGCTGCTGGGAGATCTGTCTCCTATGCACCAGATGACAAATGAAGCACATTTAAGAGAAAGGATTTTTCCAGCTTTGAAGCGCCTTTGGTCCTCAAGCTAAGACTTGAACATTAACATAATTTCAAAATAGTACTTATTGAAAAATATATTTCCTATAGCTTTAAGGATGTTTAACAAGCAACACTTAAGAGATAAGTGAAAAAATTCATACAATAGATTACTTTTTAGTATGACAATAAGACAGAAATAATTCCTTCGATAACAGCAATTTATCATCTTCTACTTATTCTTGTCAATACATACCCATTCTGAGGTCATTAAATCTGAATTAACCACCTGATAGATCTTAATGACTTCAAAGGAGCCATTATGGCCACTCACACAGTAGAAGTTTGAGTCCTTATATTGAATAGAAACTGCAGACAGTATTGAACATCCTTATTAAAAATCAATAGAGAGTGAGGATGTGGTCTGACAGGCTGAAGGAACTGGTAACAAACTCCTTAAAGCCTTCTACTTCTAGGGCAATTATGTATCAATTCCCATGCAGCTGGGTGATGAATGAAAAAATTTGACAGCAATAGCTCCTACCCAACAGACAAATCATTTTTGTCAGACCTCAGAGCATCAGTCAAATTTGTTGACAGTGCAGAGAATCTCAGGCCCTGCACGACAGGACAGACCTACCTTTTCAGATCAAGGTGAAGAGACTTCAGCAAGGAAGCAGAGCAAAACATGATTATTTTTTTTCTGTAGACAATATGTGGGATATTAGTGTTCAGTATTCATACTTTCAGTATTCATAGCATATGAGTATTTGTGACAACAGAACATCCTCAGGTTTTGATTCAGTCCAATTTCTCTTGTTATGAGAAAAATAAACTCACGTCCCACCCTTTCAGTCTTTGCCCACTATTCAGGAGGAACCACTGTTTCATACTCCTCTTTGTAAAATCAGTCTAGTTTATCCTTCAAAACAGACTACACCTAGACAAAGGAAAGACGTGGTTTTAGTGTTCATTTTGCGTCCCAGCCAAGAGAAGCTCACCGGATTCTTATAGGACACAAGGGAACAACAAAAATGTGACCATTGGAGAGAAAAGGAATAAGGAATGGAATGGAATACATAAATAAGCATGAATGGGGGGAGACACGGACAGGCAAAGATCAGATAGAAAGATTAAGTTAAGGATCACAGGGGGGAAAACCAAACCCAAGCAGGACAGGAGAGGGGTGGCCTAGATGGGAACTATTCTCCACTGTTTGTTTTTTTTTTTATTTTTATTTTATTTCATGGGATTGGAGTGGAGGTGGCATTTGCCTGATACAAAGCTCGCTATAACCACGTAAAATCCCTCTTTCAGCAACACTGGAACAGTTCCAAAGACAAGATCTCAGTTAGGTGCTGAAATGTATGGTATTCAGCACTTGTAATAATTTTCATGACCGTTTCTATTCAGCAAAATGATGAAGAATAAGGAGAAGCAGTATGGCAATACTGAAACAGCAGACAAAACCAGAGGAATACGAAGTATTTTAGGAACAGAAGTAAGAAGTATACAGATCAGAGTATGTAACACTTTGACATAACAGGAAAATACAGGAACAAAAAGATACCTAAAGCAGCTTGGAAAGTGTACCCTATAGACTCAAATGTTGTTTGAGAAACTGCTGAAGAAAATCAGGAAGAAGTCCTCTGTGAGATCTGCTTTAAAAGACAAGACCTGGTCTATTTTTCCCTCACTGCCAGTTGTGCAAATGAAGCCATGCAGTTCAAGTACTCAACCTAACTCCATTTTCCTCAAAGACAAAATGACCCAAAACTGGGAATCCCAAAGTATAGCAAGATACCAATGAAAAGAACACAAATGGCAATGCTCTTGGCATTGTTTTATTGAATTGAACCTAAGAAAAAAACCAAACCAAAACATAACACTAACTTCCACAAGATAGAGAGGAATTGCCTGGGATCACCTGAATATCCCAATGGATATGCTATATAGCAAATTTAGAAGTTGTTTCTGATTTCACATGCTGCATAAGAAACACCAGTCTTAGAAGAGAAGATCATTTATCCTCCCAAACAGCACGAGCACAGACTGAACAACTTTTGCTGCCAAGTTTGAAGAAGGAAGACAATCTAATTTCCAAGTTTCGTTCAATCTATAATATTCTTTTTAAGATCATGGTCGAGGTCACCCCTTGTAGCAGAAGATTTCCCACAAAAAGATCACTAGACTGTTGGGAAGTGTAATACAATAAACTGCTGGCTTGCTATTACAAGCAGTCAGTGCTACGATTTCAGCTACAACTTGTATATGAAAAGTAACACCACTGCATTATCAATGTGACAAATGAAGAGTCTCATCCCTCCAAGTTTTACTCTGTAAGAATAATTCTCGTGAAGTCTGTTTTTGTGATGTGACTACTCTTCTAGTCAGCAACATCCTTCCCTTTGTGTAATAATTTTGCAGCCCCATGAAAGCCAGAAATGAGACTCTCACATATGACGTGCTGGGTAAGTAACTACAGCTCTGTACGCAAGATGCACGCTGTTAGGAGATATTTGAGTCTGCACAGTCCCTCTGTCCCATTTGGACAGAGAAATAAATGCATCCATATGGCTCAACTTGAAGGGCAGGAGCCAAAACAAATCTGTAAATCCAGGCCTTTAACAAAACTTCAGTCTTGCAAGAGTCAAGACCTACTACAAGACCTCATTTACGCTGTTGCCCAGCGTTCACAGAAATATTCTAGATTTTTTAGTAATGCTGACAAAGGCAGTAATAATTCTTAATCCCTATCAGGTATGTGAAAAGGATGACTTTTTCCAACAAGAACCATTGTATGCAGCTCTTCGAAACTCTTCTACTGACCTCAAAAATAAAATGGCACAGCACAAAAAGCCAACAGATATTTTTCATTCAGTCATCATTGCACATGAAGTATAAGGATGAAGCCCACCCCACCCTTTTTATTTAAATTTCTGGGGAAAGGAACAAGTACTGTCACAAGAGGTGTAATATCAGAGGTAGTGACTTCCCCTTGCCTCTTACAGACCAAGGCAAAAGCCTGAAGTATCCAAAGCTCTGTGCAGGTAAATCATGTTCAGTCCTGTCATTCTTCCCTTGCGAACTGGGATTACTTCCAGATGCAAAGTAGCAAAAGGTTCAGTTTCTCAGCTATTTTTCCACCATTAGTTTTGATGGCCATCATCTTGTCTGGGATCCAGTCACCACTTAAGCACGATACTCACCCATGTGTGACTGAAAAAGGTAATCACCCTTTACAAATTGTCTGTTGGCCGTAACGGTAAAGAATAAACACAGCCTCATCTCGGCTATTTGAAACTAAATTGAGAAAAGCTCAAGTGGCTTTTTTAAGGTTATTGTTCAACATCTCTCTCACTGCAGAGTTTTTTCTCCCATGCCTCTAATCTGCATGAGCCAGCTATCTTCAAATTTAATTTCCTTTCCTTTTTCCATGTCTACAGTATCAACTGTTCGTCAATATCACATACCCTGCATTTTTCATTGCATAAATATATCTTCTTTAAAATTATCTTTTTTTCCTACTACTGTCCTAATTTAACTCATTACAAAGTCCCAGTTTTTCTTGCCTGTCAGAGGACATGCAATCAGAGACAAACCATGTTGTGCATCTCTAGGAACATCTTACCTAAGACAGGAACTTAATGGTTCAAAATGTCATTCTTTTAGTAAATATATTATAGACCTCACTCCAATCTACTGCATAGTTCTTCTCTCTCTTCACTACATCTTCTGTCTTGTTGCAGAAGCTGACTGCTGTCCATGAGGTGTCCTCCTCACTGGCCTTTTGGTGGTCTTTCGACACATCCCTCCATGGAGTTTTGCCATGAACAGCTCTAAAAGATGCTGAGATGAAATGCAGCTGGAGCACCAGAGCAGCAATCCTGCTCCACGACTGCTCTTGCTCCCGCTCCAATAAAATACAGGTCAGCTCTTCTGCTCCACGACACACATAGTACACCTTGATGCCTGTGTTTGTGCATTTTTAAGCCTTATTGCAAGTATTCTGAGATGCAGTTTGGAAAATCTATTACTAAAAGCAGCCCAAACGTGCTGCTTCTGTTCTGCTCCTCCATGCCCTGTAAGCAGGCAGGACAGCGAGACACATACTCACTCTGTAACGTTTCAGACATAAATGGCAGCCAATACTCTCCTCAGAGTATGTGCAGGCAAGGCAGATGGGAGGGGAGTGTACCAGTGGCTTCTCAATGATAACACAGCTGATAAATCCAGCATCTGATTCAATACCTTGTGATGGAGAAGGACATCCTTCTCAAACCAAAATCACAGTGCGAACACTCTTTCTTGATGGAAAATGATCATTAAAAAAACCCCACTGTGTTAAACAAAATAAGAGGTGATTCACATCCACGTGCATCGTGGCCCTCAGGGAAACCTAAAAATCAAATGCCATTTCTCCCCCTTTCATTGCAAACACACAAAGTATTCTATCAAACTAAAAACAACAAACAAAACCAATCAGTTCTTCTGAGGCTGGAAATAAATACTCTGGTATTATAAGAAGCTTACATTGCTTTGATTTAAAAAGGTCAGAAATAATACATGAAAATACACTGTACAAACAAACAATGAGCTATTTTCAAACTTACCTGAGGCTTCCCTAAAGTTTATGTTTTTTCCCTGCACATGCACTGCAGACGCGCACACAGAGACACACAAAATGTCAGTACGCTTTGACAGAAAATGAAGAGAAGGTGAGCGCGAAGGCATCGCCTAAGGAAAGGGTTAGACTTTTAGCTACCTACTTGCAGACCCCCCACCTACAGCACCAAGAAGTCACCCACTCCCATGCCGGGTTAGCGAGAGGCTAGTGAGGATCTAGTGGTGAGCGAAGGCGTTGGACAGACCGCGGCCGGGGGTTAGTGTGAGCCCAGGCCCGCTGCCGAGCGGCGGGAGCGAGGGAGGCGTGGAGGGGCACTTACTGACGCTGCCACAGACCGCCATGCAGTACTCCTCCGAGTCAAAGTTGTTCCGGTTCCCGCCGCAGCCGCCGTAAAAGAAGGGCGCACACTTTCCTTCAGCCACGTCAAAGTACCAGCGGGAGATCATCGCGCGGCAGGGACCAGTCTCGGCTTGCTCAGAGCACACCTCTAGTCACAGGAGACCCGGAGGAACCACATTTAGCATGTAAATGGTATTGTCTCGGTTTCTTAATTAGGTGCCTCTCAATGTCCACGCACGCGAGCGAGGAAGGAGACACACCAAGGAGGTGTTTCGGGGAACGGGAAAACCCTCCCTGGAAAACCACCCCGGAGAAGACAAAGGTAAATTTTGAACTGACTCAGATTTGTGCCACTAAGACTCCTTAGCCTGCCTACACTATTATTTCTGCGGCTAGTTTATCTGCACACACTGAAGGGTGTTGCTCTGAAACAAACTCCAGCATGGTGGCAATGGTACAAGCGTGAAGTTTTGTCTGCTTCCAGGCCAGAGGGGTACAACCACACCACCCCCTGATCCCCGCCAAGCTCCTGCTCGTGGGAGCTGCTGATGGTCCCCAGCAGACTCCTGTCCGAGCAGCCTCTCGGCGCCTGTCTGGAAGGCGGACATCGGGAAAGCACAAGGTGCCACTTTTTTTCTTGCTGGTTTTTAGCTATATATCCCCCTCAACTGAGAAGGTTTCCTAGGTTATACAAAAGAAAAAACAAAATAAAAAAATATTTATGAGTTACAGGGGATAACAAATTCTCTTCAGATACCTTTTTATATATAGTCACTGCCAAAGAAACTCCCTCCTGCAAGCTGCCTGGCACAGGGTTTATAATTCATAGTTCGAGGGCTCACGTATATAAAATTACTGCCATAGCTTTATCCCATCCATGGGAGGAAATCTCCCCAGTGAATATATACAGGAAAAAATTAAAACGGTTTGTGTTTGTGTTCATTGTGAGCTGCCACAGTCTCTGCCTACATCCTGCAACACATGAAAACCTGAGGGAAGAACCAAACCACACAAATTAAAGGAAGACAAAGCAAATCCTGCCTGCAATTTGGAATTCAGCCAATTACACATGTAAACGTATAGCCCTTTACCAATAATGTTCCAAACAGACAAAACCAGGTTTATCTTTCAACATGCTGCATAAGTCATTTCCGATCTACATAACGTTAAACACCAATACGCCCCTCATTTGCTTTCATCCCACGCACTGCATCGGCAGACAAACTGGTACATTCAACTAGAGGCTTCTAAATTCTCTGCATATATTTTAATTTTGTGGCAGGCAGATCCCTAAGGGTTGAAACGTATGAAGAAATATCTGTGCATTAGCACTGAAAATCCCCCTCACACTCATCACCTCTTAGATGCTGGCTACAAAGAATCCCGCCTTTCATAGTCTGTCCTGACCCATCACTTCACTCTCCCCAGCTACTTGTAAATAGATTTTATATTCAATTGTCATTGGTAGTCAGTGTCTATCTACATTTCCTTAAATATATAATTTAGGCATAATTTTACATGTGTTCAACATATTCACATATGGTAAATAATGTCAGGAATCAATTTTAGGCATTTAGGGAGCATCCATTTGGTCTAAGAGAAACAGATCCACCTATGCAATCATCAAGGATGTGCTACAAATGTCGCAGCTCTGTACCAAGCAATTAGGGGGAAAGGAATAGCAGGGGGTGAAGGAATATGAGGTTTTTTTACTTGAAGAAAAAACAAAGTGTATTTAATTGTAAAACACATTAATTACAATTAATTGAATACTACCATATGATTAATTATAAACCACATTTAGTATACAAGTGATTCTTCTGTTTTATTTTAAAATAAAATCTAGCCCCATCATCCAATTATACAGTCAAATCTTCACACAAAGCTAACTTTGCGCAGCCTTGGAAGAGCTGCCACATGTCAATTAAAATGAATAGTGACTCTTGACATTAAAGAGACAGGTATAATCGAGAGAATTTTTGCTGACAGGAAATGTCATTTCAAAAACCACAAAGGTCTCAACAACTCAGTCTTTCTTAGTTAATGCTGACGACCGGTTAACCCACACAATAAGCGCCTTCTAGGTTTCCCTCAAAATACTAGTTTTGCTATAAAGTCTGATTTATTTCATTCTGCACTGTTAAATGCTATCAGGATGGGAACAGTTCACAGATCTAATCTGAAATTTCCTGTGGGTACCTCTTTCACAGAAACAGCAGCAGAGACTTTTTTGCATGTGCGAATAATGTGCCAAAGTGACACTAATTGTCCATCAAATAACTAATGCCAGTGATCACAAGGAATTGGCTCTTTGCAAACTAAAGTAATTCATACACATGAAGATGCGCTTGGACAAGTGTTCAGGAAACCTCAGGGTACCACGTTAAAAAGGACTGGGCATTAAAAGCACTGCAGCCCAGTGTTGTGGCCAGGGACCTGCCTCCTGCCTGACCTGTTATCTCCCACTAGGCTGGTGGTGACACTGCAGGGCAGTGGAGGGACATCCTTCCCCTGCACAGCTGACTTTACTGCTACTGGTGAGACCTAAATGGTAATTATTTCATTGCAGAGAGAAATGCTCCGCTGTGCAAACAGTTTATGACCTAAATGAAGATAAACAAGAGAGGGGAAAAGTGCTGTGGGTTACTGTCTTATGATTGCTCTGTTTGAGGGAAGCCTCTTGATGGTGCGGTCTAGGAAACTTCTTGCTGCTGTCAACCTTTTCCCGGTGATGCCACCACCATCCACCGCTGCCTGTTCTCTGTGGAGGGCTCAGAGTAGCATTCCTTCACCCCTACTTCGGGGCGAATGTACATTTTTAAACCAGCTTCAATGCCTGGGACATGGTCCCGTTGCTCCTACTGGCGGGCTAGTTGCTCCTCTCATGCCTCTCCATGGCCCCATCACTTGTCTTCATACAAAAAAGCCACAACATTTGATCCTCAGCTGTACCACCGCAACTGAGAAGGTGGGGAAATGAAGTGCAAAAATGGGAAATTCAACAGGTTTTCCTGGGCTATTAATCCAAACGCTATTTCCCCTTCCACTGCTACCCAGTGTAGCAACTAATGTCTATGATGGATGAGCCACGGTATTTTCACAGATATTAGCAGCAGGCAGGCAGCATACACCGCTAAATCATTTATCAAAAAATTAAGAGCTGTCTTTGCTTCATATATTAATCTTGTTGCTGAAAATTGATTAGAAGATGTGCTACTTTTTGCCACTGTATAATTCAATTTTACTTGATATCACAAATAATTTGTATCAAGTACAGTATTACCAGTGAGCTTTGCTTTGTTTAAGGACCTTGCTCAGTCTTCTCCCACCAAAGATGCACTTTTGCCTTTGACTCCATGACACTGGATAAAATTAAAGAGGGCAAGCCTTTGCTACAACCCAGGTTCATAAGTGGTCTAAATTCTAACTCTGTTTTCAGATGCTTAGAGTTTTCACACTATCCTTCTTCAATAGTAAAATTTCTCTCATTTTCTCTGTGCCTTAAACCAAAGATTACAGTTGCAAATAGCTCCTCTCTCAGAAACATTAGATTTGGCAAATTATTTTTGAGATAATCAGGAAAGTATAAGCCAAGTTTCCTCATTAGAACCTTCTTACAGTTATTCCAGCCTCTTGATGCAAAAAGAGTTGTTTCTAACCAAGCAGGTGGGTCATTCCTTGAAGGACAGTGCTGTGGCAAAGCTTTCTGATTTGATTTTAGTAGTTAAATAATTATTAATAATTATTTATTAATAAGTAATAATTAATACTTAAAGTGGTATACCGAAAACAAATTACACTAACATCGGTACTGACTGCATTATTTTTCCTTTGAAAAGCACAGCTTCAGCATCTTAGGAAACATACAGTTTTCAAGTACGTGGACATTGATTTATAATGGCTTTACACAAAGTACTTCCATAAAAACTCATTTACCAAAATGCTGTTAGTAGAGCTAATTAGAATTTATGTGCAAACATTTTAGATACTTTTGATGATCAGTTTTTAGAGAGAGAAATATAGAATATGGTTCTGAATGACATTTTAAAATTTTTCATTACCATATAAATTGTTTCTGTTCCTTGAAGAAAACTGTTTTTAAATCAAAGTGAAATTATAATTGCTTTATTTCAAAATCTCAACTCCATGCTTCTTTTTTTTCCACATGGGACTAACACTTACTCTATGAAAGCCAACATTTTCAATTGAGGAATCCAAAATAAAATTTAAACTTCTAAGGGGGAGCAGGGGGGGGCGGAGATTAAAGCTACATTTACATACTTCTATCACTGTAAACATCAAGGTTACTCAGTATTTTCTTCCAGATTTGAATTTATTGACATGATCGTAAGAGCTAAGGTCATTGAAATGATGGCACAGTCAGTTACAAACTTTAAACCAGAAATTACATTTGAAGAGAATTTAAGAAAAAAAGAAAAGGACAAACAGGAGGAGTTAGACTACCATCTCCAACCTGTCTTGGAAGTTAGGTCCCACCTAACTTTACACCTCTGAAAAACTTCTTTACCTTAATTATTAGAAAGATAGCATCATGTTGTCTTACAAATATTACAAGTTCTTTACTTTAGTGCTGGTAATGGAAAAAATAATGTATTTATGATTCTTTCTATACTATCATCCCTTCAAGTTTGAAGTTGATATTGTCATACATACACAAATAAATCATACTGGCGTTATGAACCAGCTCGCTAGCACTGGTATGCGTTTACTTTGTCTACGTTGCTATCGGTTCAAACTGTGTATCTCACAATCATGCCAGACTCGAACAACTACGGCATTTAACCGCTTAAGTATATGGGATCACAATCTTGTATTTTACCATTTGTATTTCACTAAAGAACAGAGCAATCCATTAATGCAAGAGAGGCCAAAGGAATAAATCTCACAAATATGTATCATGAGGATACGTTCCTCTTTGTTATGTGCTAGTATATATAACAATACAGCTGGCGTAATTTTGGGTTCTGTATTTTCAGGAACTGACAGCTATATTTTGAGGATATTAATACACATGTATCTATATTAGTCTCCATTTTTTAACTAGCTGAGAAAAATTAGACAAGTTAAAAAGTAATGTACTCTGTTTGTCTTTTAGTTATACCATTTGTGTTCCAAAAAGGCACAATACTGTTTTACTCAATGAATTAATCAAAAGGGAATATTTGAAGTTAATTTCATTGAAACGAAACTTCCTCTTTCTGAATATAGGGTTAGAAAAGCCAGCCAAATTTTAGTTTGATTATTCAAAGACAAAAGCTAATTTCAGAAGAGATTTTTTGGAATTAGGAGGAGACAGCTGTGAAGCTGGCACATACTGTAGGAATAAAGTTGGTGTACAAGCTACACAATTGCTAAAATACTTTCTACAGAGAAAGTTAAAAGAATAAAGCAAAATGATGAGTTCTAAATGCAATACTGAAGAACAGCTCTTCTAAAACTGTTAAATACCCTAAAATTGTAATTTCCATCCTGCGCAACTAAGACTGAATTTCTCTCTTTAATGTTTATTCTTAAGCTACTGGAGGGGGATATTTGGAATACAAAAAAAAAAAAAAAAAATAAAAAAAANGATAAATATATACTTGGCTAGAATACAAAGCCTTACAATTCTGAAGTGGGACAAATACGTGAAAATACATTTTCTGTTTACTTACCCACAAAACAATTACATTTTGAACCAAGGTGCCATATAGTTAACTACAGATGGCCAGAACCCAAACAAAAACCCCAGCTTGATTTTAAATGTAGGTCAGTAAAATCTCATGAATTTATGTATATTTAAAAAAAGGTATAGATGCCAAATAACATCATGATTATGCTAACATGGCCAGACAGTGAATATAAGGATTAGACCCAAAGTGCATTCCAGTCTTTTTACATAAATATTCAATTCATTATTGCTTCAATATAGTAAAATCACATTTTGTCTAGGGAAACAGATTCTTAGGGGATTTCTTCTGGCAGGATATATTTCAAATGAAACCACTCTCTACCCTCCAACCTTATGTGAAACAAAACTATCACTGTGTTTAGTATTTCAGTACTTTTGCCCTTGACTCCAAATGGCAATAACGTATTGCTTTTCCTTCAACAAGATTAGTAGATCATAAAAAAGATCCCTCCTAATTGTGACATATCTTGAAGTATTATATAACGGTGGAATAGCTGTGCTTTAAATTTTAATGTCTAATTAAAAGCTATCGATTATTTTAATGCAAATCCATTAGGTTAATTTTATCAGCTCTTGCCCATATGCTAGATATTATCATTCTTAACAAAGATCTTATAACAAAAAAACAGTAAACACGTGTACTATTCATACTGCAATGTAGCAATGCTTTCTTAGTAGGGAATACAATGACACATTATCACTTTCCAACTAAAGCATATAGTTTTGAAGTAAATGAAGAAGAACAAGGAACTACCACTTTAAAAGAAAGATAATAAACTTTCAAAGAAGAAAGTGGGACAAAGATAATTGAGGGTGAAAAAAGACCGATTAATCTAATATATGCTACTAACATCATCCCAAAATTTACAGCTGATAGGTCTAGCAATCAGGGATAACCTCCCCTGCCTTAGAATAGATGGTAGCTGTCACTGCATGAATTTAAAGTCTTTTAGACGTAAGTCTTCAGAAAACAAAACATGCTAGACCAATAAAGCTAAGAGCTACCATATAAACATCAAGCTACTTTTCTCTTACTAGGAAACCAGCATATGGTCTCTAGCTTGCAACTCCAGATTGTAAACATAGTTAAAATGTCACATCAAGCAGCACTGCTTAAATTCTTTCCTAACTGTTTAAAGAAATCCAGCTGAATTAGAGAAAGCAAAACCAATCGCTAAAGGGCAACATTATACGCTAGACGAGGCAGGTCAAGCTTATGCTGCTGAATCCCCCGCATCTGCTGATAGGTATGCGAAGAAGCTGCCAAGTGTTTTCTGCCAGGCTGCTGCGCTGACCCAGCTGCTCTCCTTTAAACGAGACCTGATTGACTGCTATGTTGACAGGAAGCACTAAGCTGAAATTGCTTATTCTTTGTTGTACGCCAAGAGAGACTGCTTTTTCTTGTCACCTACTGTGCTGAAGGAGAGCAGAAACGAAATCACAAACAATTGCACATGACTGGGAGAGCAGAGCTCCTGCTTGCTTCAGTCACACGCTGGAAGAATCACCTGGAGCACGGCTGCCTCGGAAGCAGCTCTGCAACACCCGTGATGCTGCAACGATGACAGCAGAAAACAAACTGCTCTCTTCCTTAAATCCTGGCCAGCAGGCCTGGCCAGCAGAGAGTCACCTCCCCTGCTCCATATAGACACAAAAGGCAAGAGCCACAGTTTTCCTGCAGGGTTTCACAAATGAGCCACACTTCCTTCAGCACAAATTCAGTGATAACATCTCCCAGTGTTTGAAGGTGAAAAATGTTGACATGACATTAATTTCACTCTTTGGATCCCTGCAACCTCAGACCCACAATCGGCTGGATTCAACACCTGAACTCCTGAACATATCTGAAAGTTTAAACTGCGTCTGCTGCCCTAGCCCATAAGAACTGAGAGTAGAGATGGCCCCTCACAAAAGGCAGGAAAGTGAATACTGGCACATATTGTGCTAGGAAAATTTGATTCACATTTCTCAATAAACACTATAGCTTATAAAAATATGGTTGCTGTAGAAACGTAACGAAAAGACCGTTCTCCTGCCAGTGATCTCTCCCATTCTTCAGGCAAGACTAACTTGCTTTTCACTGGAAATAAGTTTGCAAGTAGTTCTGCTATTGTCATTTTGATCACGATTCATTAAAATATGCATAGAAATAAAATTGCCTGACAAATTGATTCTACTATAGCTCAAGTGTCTTTAAAGTATGACATTACATTTATGCTTTTCAATTATTTATGGTTGATGGCAATCATTCCATTGATTTGGGGGAGAAAGGGCTCAGTACCAGCCCACAATTAGATCCTAATTTATGGTTTTAGAACAGTTGCTCTTTGTTGATTTCACATATGAAAAGCAACTCCTCTCAAATTGGACAAACCCACTCTCTGCTCTTTAATGCTAATGACATAATATTAGTTATAGCTTCATAAAGCACACATAAAACTGGCTGTAAAGTGTCTGTGAAGAGCATCCTAGGATACGCTTTATGAACTGCACTGAGTAATGCTTGGGGGAAGTAGCCTGAGCAGAGCTCACATCCAGGACAACAAAGCTCTGACACTTAACCGTATCTGGAAAGGCTTTCAAGGTGTCTCCGTAGGACGGACCACTTCTTAACACGTACGTTGTCTACAAGGTACCTCTGCCTCTTTCATTTGCACCGACAGTGACAAACTTTTCTGTTTGCAACAGTAAGACAGCAGGAGATGCCCACCACAGAAGTTCCTATGCTGGATCTGCCGGCCACATCAGGAGAACAGGGTCCCTGTAGGAAGCTTTCTCACAAGTGCCAGCAAGGGAAGTAGAAGCAAGGGCTAAGGCTGTAAGTTATTGTACACTTCTATATTTACATTTCTACTAAGCTTTTTGCATAGTACAACTCTGTCAGATACCAGGTACATACACTCAGCGACAGTCTCTGCACCCTCCGTGCCCCAGGAGGGCTGGAGGTCAGAAAGCCCAAAGGGCTGTGGAAGAACTGCACTTAAAAGTTGTATTGGTAACAGATTGCCCCCACCTCACCTGCAGTAACACATATTTCACAGTCACACAAGGTGGCAAATTTTAGACCTGGGAAAAACAGGACAACAGTGTTTCATTATCAGCTAGCAAGTGTATACATTTCAAAAGGATTTTTAACAGGTGGCTTCAGTAGATCGCCTCATGTCTTTTGTATTTTACATTCATATTATTATACGCTACTTTCCTGAAGGCTAAACATCTTAACCTCTTTGAAATGTCAACCTCAGTAAAGAAACATGTTCTACCTAATTTGTCCTCATTTCCACTCATCCAAAATCCCATTAAAGTCAAGTGTACTTTTTTTTCCCCTTTTCTCTCTCAATATTCATTTACCAGTGAGAACAGGGTGTTTTATCCCCAGGTGGTGAAAACTCACATATGGAAATACATTTAATTGGTTTAAAGATTTCAACATAATCTCCTCCTGCCCCCTCCTCGCTGAACTGGCTCTCCAATAACTGAGCAAAACACTCAACACAGTTATAGAAGACAGAACGCACCAGGCTGCGTTGCCAGCCTTAGAAAGAAACATGCACAAGTGATTTCAGCAAAGCATTAGCGCTTTTGATTAGCGAGCTTATCTGGATGTAGATCAAACAGAAAAAACCTAAAAGAAGTAACTCTGTTTTCCTTTCCAGCAGCCCTCTGCTCCCTACCTGCTCTGCCAAACAGCAGAGCCATGGTTCAGGAGGAAAGGATGCCGTTAGGTGCAAAACGGGGGACTCTGCTGGCACTTCAGTCCCAAGCATGCGCAGGGGCACAAAGCGGGAGACCAAGGACAGAGGAAAGGAACCAGGCCAGATGTCTTCCGCCTCATTTCACGACCACCCCGATCACTGCCATTTTGCCTCTGCCTCCTTTCTCCCAACTCCTTTCTTTTCAACTGTAGCCTTTGATCTCATTTTCTGCCACCATCTCCAGCACTTACTGGTAAAGATGTAAGCACTGCAGAAAAATCGGCATCTATCTTCCAGATATTTACAGCATATAGAATTGTATTTATTAAAAAAGAAATATAAGGATAATTCATTCAAATATGTACAGTAGGACAAATGTGGCATTCAAAATTTTTATGTTGCTATGTTGTCCATAGAGTACGGTAAAATTTAAAGCTTAAAATACAGTTATGGTAATAACTACAAAGAATCATAAAACCAAGTTTTAGAAGTGACGAGTTCTTTCTCACTCCATGTTTTCTTTTTTGGGCAATGCATTCCTATTCCCCCCCTTTCCCCCGCCCCAATCCTCATTAGTTAGGTTCACTTTTCTGTGTAGTTATTTCTAAATTCACCTATTTTTACTGAATTAGTAGTTCATGGAGAAATATTGGAAACAGGTATCTAACAGAAATCACATGATGACTAATCACTGCTGCTAATGTAAGAGACCAAACCAGCTAGTGCTAACTCCTGCTTTGAACTGACACTCCCTACCCTTCTGCAACACATGCACATCACAGCCCCCACATGTACCTCTCCTGTGTTATTTGCTCCATATGGCAGTCGAATTTTATTTAATGTTACTTTAAACTAAAAGTTTAGTTAAGGTAAGAACCTTTCTGCTTCCATCCACATCATACACAATGACCACACTTCATTGACCAATATCTCCAAAGAGTATTTGCAATGGGAAAGGGAAAGGGGAGGGGATTCACCGTGCAAATTACAGAAGCCAAAGCATAACAATGCTGCAACTTAGGATATTTTGCTGTTTGGAACATTTTTTGTCATAAAGGGCAAACATGCAAAGCAGCAGGATCAGTTTTCCAGCCCCAAGCTAAATGCCCATGGATTTACCTCTGACAACCTCTTCCACAGACTCTGTAGTTGTGGTGGTAGTGGTTGCAATACTGGTAGTTCTTTCAGTTGCTTCCTCATATTCTTCCTCTGTCTCTTCTTCAATTTCATCACCGTCATCATCATCGTCATCACCATCTTCATCTTCTACAACAGTTAGCTCCTCATCTTCCTCTGGTTGTTCTTCCACTACCTTATCATCACTAAATCAAGAAAATTGTAAGAATGTGTCAGCTACGAAATGATTTCAAGACAACAAGAGAGAATATTTTATTCAGAAACTCTATAAGCAGTTACCTGTTTCTCCATTTCCCTCCCTCCTGTTTAAATAAAAAAAGAAAGAATCGGGGACCCTGGAATGTCCCAACAAGTCAGAAATCAGAAATGCTAAAAAAAAAAAAAAAATAAAAAAAAAAANATAAAAATCAAAAAAAGTCAACATTAGCAATGCAGTGAGAAAACTAGTAAGATGCCAGACTGGAACTCTTCCTTTTGCACAGGGATGGAAAAAGAAACCCCATCAGCAATACTGTATTTTGACAGCTGAGTAACACTCCAAAAATGCTTGCTCCACGCTGCCATCAACAAATCAATTTTTATTTTGAAAGAACCTCAAATGAGTTCAAAATGCACTCTGTTCATATGGACGTGGAAATGAGACAGTTCCTTGGGATTTTCTCACTCAGGCGACGTCTTACCCAGAGGCGCACTATGGACTACCTTGCATGCTGTTCACGGAGGACTACCTACCAAGTGTTGAACTGACCTGGAATTGTCTACACTGACTGCTCAGTTTTTTGTTCTGTTGTTAAAGTAGTGTTGTGTGAATGGAAAAGCCACTTCTACAGAACAGCACACAGAGCTGTCTTTTCACAAGGGACAGGACAGACACAGTCAGCACACATGATGCTGCAACTCATGCTTCAGGTGACTGTTGCTAGCTTTCACCTTTGAGGTTTTATCTCCTTTTGGCACCTCAAAGCAGATACCGGCCACGACACTGCCTTTCAGGATCTAACACCCAGAGAATGAGAGGACCCAATTTTACTCTTCTGTGTGTCAGCAGCACTGACGGAGAGGTGAAGATGGCATGGTTTGGCTGATGAGGTGCCATCTTGGCCAACGCGTGCAGCTGAGCTCAGATGCCCTGCACTACCGACACTGCTGTACAGTTGATGTGTTAGGCCTCCACAAAAGACCCGCAGTACCAATGTACATTTGGATGGCAAGAAAAACACCCCTACACTCACAAAGAAACCCTGAACTATTGGGCTAAATGTTGTTATTCATCACAGTGCTTTAAATTCATACAGCTGCCTAAAATTATCAGGATTTAATCAGTCTTGGATGATAGAAGGGAATACTGCAGTTGACTATCAAATACATTTGGTGGCTTAGTATGTCAAGAATTTTCTGGGATCACTCTGAATTCTGAACAATACGCAGGCAACAGGCCAAAAAGAGCACACTCCGCTACTGCTACTGTTGCTTTTAGAAGGCATCCTAGCTCAATGCCCAGCTGTGGCAAGGTCTCAGGTTTGTTAACCTGATCTGCCACTTGAAATTCACAACTAATGAGTAAACTATCTTTAAGTATTCAAACATGCAGTGACTTTTTGTCATCTTCATACTCAAGTGGTTTTGCATCTTCTTCACGGCATTGCATGTGCCTGAACAGCCTTTTATGTGAAGTTAGCAACTCTTCTCCTTCATCTCCAGAGACCAAGCCTGTAGTATTTCATTTTATAATAGGTTGCCTACTACAATTTTGAAAGTGAACTCAGAGCAAACAGGAGGACAGTACGATCTTTCTTAATAGGGTATTAAGAAATTAAAAAATTTATTGATAAAAATCTTGTATGCCACAAGCCTGACTCTACTAGAAGAAATTTAAGTCTCTACACAAACAAGAATGAATCTCCTGTTCCTTTCTCCCTAAAATATTTAGCCTCCAGAAACACAAGAGAGACTTCAAGTAATAAAGAAGCTTTCAAGCCCAGGTAGGTTATACAAATGGATGTGGTACCAGCTAACTTGCAGAGGAGTCTGAATAAGGCATGAACTGTTTCCATCTCATGGGAGAGAGACTGAGAAAGGGGCACAAACCCACTTCTCTTAATTTCTTGATTTCAAAGAACTGGCTTAGAAATTTCACCACCTCCACTGTGTGGTCTTCCTCTGCCATTCTAATTTCAGTATGTCCAAAATTTTCTACTTTGTTTTCACTAAGTCTTTACTGAGCAACAGATTTCTTCTGTTTTTATTTTTCTTACCAGGTATTTCACCTTTTTATGAGCATGAAATAAACGCTATACATACATATCACCTTTCAACTGCAAGATTGGGGTGGGTAAAGTCCCGCATGTTTCTGATCTCCAGGTTAAGGTGCTTCTAGTATGGGCTAGCTACAGACATTTAAACTACGCATGCTGAGTATATGACGTGCAGATTTTGATCAAGAGCATCAGACACCATATGCCTTTCAACATTAAAACAAGCTGCTCTCTGTCTTTCTCTCCACCTAAGCTACAAACACAGCATGCTTTTAAAAAAGTGCAATTATTTTTCTTCTTCCTTTCATGTGAATGATCACTTTCAGATACTGGCAAGCTCATAAAGTTAAAAAAGGACAACAAAAACAACCTAACGAAACAAACAAAGGAAAGTCAATTAGTCACATGGAAAGCCACTTCAAAAATAATTTGTATGCGTGCATCCATCTGTTTTTAGCTACACAAAAGCAATCAACTCAGCTATGTTAGTCCACAGCATTTTGCTGGGAAATTTTCAGCATCAAGGCCAACCTTTTTTTTTTTTTTAAATTGTATTGTACATTTCAAGAGAAAGGAACATTGAAAATAGAAGTGGTTTTACCTCAGATTTAGATACCTAAATGGAAGTAAGAGCCTTACTATGTACTTATAGAATTAAGATGCCTGAAATTGGGCTTTAGAAGGTCATTTCCCTATTTAACAGGTTTTGAAAACTCTCATTGTACACAAGTGTGAAGCTATACTCAGGTTCTAAAGAAGCACTCCAGGCTTTCTCTAAAAGTAAGTATTTTCTCAACTGTCTACTTTTATTTTTTTTTTTATTTATATTAAGATGAGTTATTCTCTTCCCCTATTACTACTGTCTTCCAAAGAGAAGAGGACGGGGAGATGAATTGCTTCACGCTCTCTTAAACCTTTCTTACCAGAACCTAACTGGACTGGCATTATTCTGGTGGTTTAATCGTGCTCAGCTATACTGCACACTATCACAGACCAAAGAGCACGAATACACAACAGGCAGGGATGTACCCCAGCAAGCCCTAAAAGGAACAACAGCAACAGCTTCACATTAGATATTAAGGCTACCCATTAAGTCCTGCGCTCCTAAGAGTCAACCACAGTAACCATTCTGAGCAGTGCCAACAGAAGATGACCACACTTTCTCAGAGGCCACAGTTATGAAAGACATGAGAAAAAACAATACCATGCAGCCCCTTAGCAGCACTCCTCAGGAGCCAGGGACCACAGGGAAGGAGGGGGTCCCCCAGTATTTGTCAGTAATCAGTGGATTTGGAGCCTCATGCTTGAAGACGCAGGTTTAATATAAACAATGCTACATCTCGATGTGCTTCTGTTGCAAACAAAGCCAGCAGGTGGACTTCACATATTCTTAGTATTAGAAAAGGTACTACGTCATGTAAGAAACATGAAAAATTAAGCTTGGTTTTGTTTCCTTGGATTTAACCGCTGTTATCATCCTGGCTCTTCTTCAAAGAGCATCCATGCGAGAGGGACGATAGAGAACAACAGAGAAGGGAATGAACATTTGGAATAAAGCATCAATTTTTCAAACAGGGACAAAACCCTCTACAATTTGTAGAGCTGTTTCTCCCTGTCATGCTAAATGCTCCAGTACCATTCACATGTCTCAATTAGCACCACCACGGTGCTGTTTCTCAGAGAGCACGACTAACTTCTGCACACCTTTCATCACAGTAATCAGTTTAAATCCATCATTTTCAAACAAAGGTTTACTACCAAACGAATATGGATACTGATATTTTTCTCAGAAGTCTGGGAGTTTTATTTAATAATAATACCAGGTGTGCTTACTTTCTGGCATTATTATTATTACATTTTACCTTCTTCAGTAAACAAGTATGACTCAGTCTTGCTTCTCCTGGAACCACGATACCTTGACAGCTTTTTCTGTATACTCCCTTGATACCGTCCCAGCCAGGGTTTTATTAGCACCACACACTGCAGCGTCTCATTTACAAGAAACTGTTGACATGTCGCTTTAGTTTAGTGGTGCCTGTGACAGGATTTTTCAAAGGCTGCTCAAAAAAATTACTTGATCCACTGGTAAGTGTTATCATCATCCGAATTTAACAGTTCAGCAGTAAGCAATGGAGGTAAATTGTTAGGCTTGAATGCAGCCATGAAAACACTCCACCCCACCCCACCCGTACATCTCAATGTCCTGTCAGTGGAGACTTCTGGTAAAGGAGGGCTGGCACTTTCTTTTCATGATGGACACAGAAGTCATCATGGCTTTGAACATTCTGCTTCAACCTCTTCACATACAGGACATTAAAATCCATTTCCCCAAACATGGAAACGATGCCTCCCTTGAGTGTCCAAGTAGCACACTGGGTCATTAATACAAATCAACTACACTCCTGTGTGGTGCAAAGAGGTATTTGAAGTTTGGCGGTTTCAGCTCTATTTCTGATGCTGCAGACACGCCGGGATTTCAGGCAGCCTTAAAGCAGTAATCAGTTCCATTGAATCTAACAGAAACATACTGACCACTCCAACGGGCATATTTCTGGTTTTAAAACACATACCCCTGCACAGCTCCTACTAGTATGCACCTAAGCACATCGTTACCAGCAATGTTTAAACCACGGATCTGTAATGTATATCTAATAACTTCCTTTTCTCAATCCATCAACTGCAGTAAGAGCTGGCACCAATGTATTATTTATTCACTTCACTCAGAGTGCATCAGTCTGTTATTTTGTGAAGATAAAACTGAAGGAAAGGTAAAGGAAAGAAAAGGGAAAGAGAACTACGCTACCTCTTGCTGTTCAAGAAATAAGAAAATGTTAGACAATGAAAAATTCCTTTCTGTATTCCAATAACCTGCAACAGGGACAGAGGCAGAACACAGATGACTAGAACATAAGTTTTCTTTCTAACAGTATTTCAGAACTCATGGGGCGTAAGTAGTCCCATGTAGCGTAAGCTATATTTTACAAGAGGTTTCTGCCTACAACTATTAATTTCAGACAAAAACATGGCAAAGCTTTCAGTTTAGGATAACAAACAACTACAGACTAATTACTGTTTTGGGAAGTGGCTCACGTGTCTGCAATAATGCATTTAAACCATGACTTTGCCAAGTAACTTGAACAAAAACATACACTCCATCAGTGGGTGAAAAAGAATGAAAAGGTGTTCAAGACGGACGTTTTAATATCTGGAAAGATCAGCATTCATTACACTTGGCAACTATATTTTATTGCAAATAGATTCCATCTGGACTGTGGTTTTTACCAGCAACCAAGCCTGTGCAAACAGCTAGGGGAAAGCTAATTCCAGGAGAGGAACTGAATCAGCAGTAGCAACAAGCCGCCATTTGCCTACAGAGAGCAAGGCCATGTATGTTGGCTTCAGACAGGAGAAGCAATTGCTGCACATAAATTGCAGCCCATGTTCTTTCAGCCTAACAGGCCAAGCTGATGGCAATTTACGCATCCATACATCACCTTTACTACTGCAGCTGCCATCATCCCAGTTTCCAGCATCTTGTGCTTCAGGTTCCCAAAAGCACAAAACCTGCCACTCTTCTATATCCTCTACAGCTCCCCCAAACGAACTCCAGGAAACATGTGATGGGACTGGATTGTCAAGTATTCAGCCTGGGTCTAGCTTTGCTTCCAACAGAAAATTGATGATGAGCAAAAATACATACTAATCCCCATGCACAGGAAAACTCCAGAGCACAAAGTTCTTTAACTGTGGGAATGGAAATGGTTCACAGATCCAGCTGTGAACCTCTACATGCCTTAGGAGTTAATGCCTTCAAAGAAAACACAAAACAGAAACGCAACGCAAATTACAAGCGTAGGATACATACTTGGAATCCAAACAACAAGATGAGTGCACTTGAGATGGCCTAATTACCAGGCTTTTGGTTAAAAGCAAATCAGAAAGCTAACAGGCGAGGAACTAAATTATCCCTCAACAAACCTCCACATCAGAGGCCTGGCTATTTTCCACCTAATGTTTTTCCAAATCTTGCATGCTAGAAAAAGTTCTTCTGACCAAAGGATGAGATTTCTTAGGAACTGGGCTTGAGCCCACCACTGCACTCCTCTGAATGGTGTTGCTAATTAAACATGAGTCAACACAGGAAGTACTTAAAGCTAAAAACTAAGCCAACACTGCACTTTGGCACATGAGCACTCACCTCACTGTACCTTCTGTTATTTAACTTTGGTTTTGGTACACTAGCCGACGTAAAGACTAAGTTGAGTACACCTGCTATGTGAAACTGAGTATCCAGGTAATAAATTTAAACAAGAACTACCAAAGCAATTTTGCATGGGGTAGAAGAGAGGAAAGGAAGTCAAAACCAAGTGTGAAACGAAGATGTCAGCATTCACCTTGAAAGTCTAGGAGTAGGGAGTTATACCAAAAAGGTCTATTTTCCTGAAATATGGGGGAGGTGGGAACAGACAATAGAGCAAGAATGAAACTGCACTGCAGCTGTGAGATTAGACACAGAGCCAAGAAAGAAAAGGGTTATGCCAGACCTCCAGTCTATGTAACCGATCTTTTAAATGGCTTATTGGCATTGAAGTCCGGAAAATTACAGTGATTTACAGAATTGAAAGTCTGATCCACAAGGTACCTCAGCAATAATGTTTTTGGTCTGTCTGTTAAGTGACCACAAAAGCACAAACTGCTTAAAAACTACCTTGGCTATTTTCATTAGGGTTGGATTATACTAGATTAGTAAATCAGGTATCTCACAACAGCAAGAAATAATGTGATATTTGGAGACATATAAACACCTATTAAGAGGCAGTTAACCTTTTAAGAACTCAGATGAGCACCTTCCATTGCACAGCAAGTGAGGACTAGCAATTCATATCGCCTAGCATTTTCCAGACATTCATTTTGTCACTTCTAATTATTTTTGGTTTTGTTTTCCTTTACTGAAGAGGTTGCAATCATGTTTATTTTCACAGTTCCCAATAGAAAAAAAAAAATTGAAATAAGCTATTTCAAGAATTGCCACATAGGTTGCTTTTGAGTTCTTAGACTTTATCAAACAACTGAATTATGTGCTTCAGACTGTCTCTCTCCTTTTACTGTATTTTTTTTTAACCTTTTATACAAAACAATACCAAAAATGTGCCTGGTTTCATTAACTTTGATAAAAAACAAGAGAAGTTGCACTAAACACTTTTAAATCTAATTTTTAAATAGAACATTTATAAAAACCAAACACTCATTCCTTGCCCTAATTCCTCTGACAGTTACATTTATCTTTTTCCCCATAATTAAACAAGAAGGTATACTTTATACCTTTAGACATTTCTTTCCACAGCTGATCTACTTAAAAAGTCAGGTGTATGAGGTAGCATCTAACATTTGATCTCGTGCATTCACAGAAGGTACCTGTTGACTGATATGCAAGAATACTTTTTCAAAATTGACGTAGTTTTCTCTCTGGAACAAAGCCTTTGCTGGTGTTGCTGTTCTGACAGTTTTCTTTGGAAGAGGAAGGATTCAGCAAGAAGTCTGTCATTTTTAGAGAAGGACAGAGTAACAATATATTTAACCCATATTCTTTCTCACTTTTATTTTTTTTGCTAAGGAGAAGCTTAAAAACTAGAAAAGTAAACGTATCTGCAAACACAGAAAATCAGGCTCTGTGAGCCTGATGACACTGAATAAATATTAAATTCAAATTCCTGACATCAGAAATGCATTAAGACTGAATGTGATGGAAGAAGGCAGAGCGAAGGCCACCTGCGCAGCCCTATTTCAGCCAGCCGGAGAATCAGCAGAAAAATGTGGATCTGCTACAACATGTTTGTTTCCACAAAACTTCTGCCGCACTCAGAATGGACTATTCAGTGTCTCTTTGTCCAACCTGCTATCCTACAGCTTATCTGAGGCAGTGCGAACTTTGTACCAAACCAAGTACTTGCCCTGTTAGAATTCATCGCCTTGGTACCCTCACACAATAATGACAACATGGTAAAACTGGAAGAATAGTTTTGTTTTACAACTGGGAAAGCAAACAAAAAAAATACCAAAGCATGTAGTAACACTGGATGTTCAATTTAAGACACTGTATAACATTCTTCAGAGCATGTGCCACCTTAAACTTTTTAAATACAGCTGCCACCGGCAACAGCTGCAAGAAGCCAGCACTTCTGCAAAGTAGATTATCTCTACTGATGCAGCCCTTCGAAAAAGGGGCACCGTTTCTACCAAGCTTTGTATGGTAGCCACAGCATGCCAAGCCTAGCAGAAGACTTTCATGGCAGAAGCAAGCATAGGTCCAGTTCTCCAGGTAAACATTTTACTGTTTTAACCTTTTCTTCTTCTCACGTCGCAATTTGAGTGTTATTTTTTTCCTCAGCAGTGATCAAAATAGAGATCCCATGTGAAGAAACAGCTTGTCGTTCTGTAACCGAAGACAAAACATTTGCATTCAAGATTAGAAAAAACCAAAACCCTATATGCTTTTGCTGTTTCATCCATGTATTTGAAGCATGTAGCCTTTTAACAAAAGGCGAAGGGAAAAAAGTACTTAGTACAGAAAATGCTTTACTACACTGTGCTGTTAATAGCACAACCTCACAAGAGGTGGAATTCGAAATTTCCACAAACCACCCCAATGCTGAGCTCTTATTTCTAGTACAGACCACAAATATCACTGAAAGGCAAAACAGAGCAGGAACTCCTGGATATGCAGGGATATCCAGCTATGCATCCACCGGAACATACTCATGCTGGTATGACAGTATGTGTTGAAAAACCCAGCTGTAAATTCCTCACTTCCCATTTTTTTCATGCATTATAAATAGCACTGTGTTTGAAATGGGGTAGTGTACATCACGATGTCATAAGAACTTCTCAGAACATCTCGCAGACATATCAGAAGGGTTTCTTGAGTTGATGACTACACAAACATATACACGGAACTCTTCTCTCCCACGTTTCAGTCATTGCAAGCGACAACTTAAAATTTTTGCTTGTAAAATCTTTGCCTATTACTTAAGGAAAACACACAGCAGCCAATGGCTCTGTTTTGTGAGGTCAAGAAATTTCTCTCCAAGTCAACCTTCTACTAAATGTGCAAGTTTGATGGATGCCATTAACCTCCTGAAACAAGCTCAACATTCATTTAAGTCATACAGGTAGCCTGCACAGCTAGCAAACTGCTTTCATCAGGGGTCATGAAAGCCTGGCTATCTTCTACTCATCACTTCCTCAATTAGATTAATTCTCTCCACCCATAGCCTCATCCATCACTTCAGTTAATGCTTTATACTCAAACGGTGATTGGATTTGCCAGCTCAGCATCGCTGTAATTACCTCTCAAAGCAATGCGCTGTTTCATCAGTTCCATTCTAACTTTACTTATCCTACGAAGAAATCCAACACTTATGAGACTTTCTAGAGTCATTAATGCCCTGGTGTTTCTATACTTTCTGAATTTTATTTTACCAACCTCCATGTTAAAAAGGAAAAAATTGTTATTAAAAATACATCATGAACTACCCAGATATTAAGTAACAGCCAACATGAGAGATGAACCCAATTAATGTAAGAATGTGAGACAAAGAATATGCTAACAGCATATAAAATATGTGAATCGAACAAAATACTTCTAGAGTTATGCAACATAAGCAGTAACATTATGCCTACAATTTGGTGATGCCTTAGCTTAATTTATAAAGAAAAGCAATTAGGTTTTATCATTAAAATAGTTATAAAACCATGGAAGTTCTTAGATAAGCTGTACCGTTAAGAATGTTTTAGAGCAGCTATAATGCACTTTTTCTATTTCAGTTTCTAACAGTTCTACTACAAAAATCAAGAATATATGAACTTCCGACCAATTACCTGAAATACTATACTGCAAAAAATCAGAACACCTGCCACACTGTGTCCCCAAATTAATTCAGTTTCTCTAAAATACCAATTTAGTGAGGGACAATCCATGCAGTGCAAAACTCACCTATTTCAATAATTGGCATTAACCTATACTGATGGCAAACTTCGGGGGGGGGGGGGGGGGGGG
>RSEF01000001.1:125852097-125864925 GCA_003993805.1 Himantopus leucocephalus | reverse complement strand
GGAGGATCAAGAGAAACGAAGCAGGTTTGTAATTCCTAGTGTTCATTTTAAGGCACTGACTCCCAATTAGGAACAATTTGTATTAGGCCAGCTGATGAGAACACTGCCTTTGGCTGTACCCCTCCCTGCTCCTGTGCCACGGACAACTGGAGCTCCCCACCAAGCAGACCCTGACTCACGGCAATAGGCATACCACTGCTGGCAAAAGGTTCAGTTTTCCTTAAATTTCAAGGGTAGGAACAGCCTGCAGCTCAATCTGCACAGTACGGAAAAAGGGAAATCTTTTTATCCATCCAAATGCAAGTCATTTCCTGTTTTTAAGTCACAACCTCCAGGACAGACCCTTTGTCCAGCTTCACGTCTGGTTCAGCTTTATTAGCTCAAGTGCTTGGGGAGTAGGGGGGTGGACTTTCTTTTAATGTTTTGGTTTTTCAAAGAATCATTTAGGAGATTCCCACTGGAGCATTTCTCACTGAAATTTTAGAAAGTGACTTTCCAGTTTAATGAAAAAGCCTACATCAATGAGAACTTGTTGTTTGTTTTAACATGAGTGACAAGATGGCTCGAAAACAGATGAATACTCAACAGAGACAAAACGTTAATTTTCTTTTTCCTCCAGTGAGCATGTTTTCCAATGAAGAATTTAGCCTCGGCACCTTCCTTTTTCTTGATCAATAACACTTTTTTAGCTTTAGAATAGCAGAAGCTTCAAAAGGACTCCAGATATCCCTTTTCTACGTTCTTCAGACAAATCTTTTGGGCTGAGAGCGGGACTTCCAATTAAGCCTCAGATTTTTGACTCAATGCAAGACAATATTAACAGCAAGAAAATGGGAGAAGAGGAGGAGGAAGGAGGGAAGAATGGTCAAGAAACACAATGTCATTACATACTAGATACAAGTATGAGGAAACGGGTAGAAATTAAAGGATTTAAGAAGTAGTAAAGAATTTTGGGAAGAACTGGGACACCCTCCCCATGATTTCCTCATCAACAATGCCCCACATCCAGACAGGGTTCAGGGCCTGACTCTTCCTCAGCCACCCAGCACTTCCCATGGCATGGGGACTCGGACACCCCAGGGTCCACAAGGCTGCAGCAGGGATTTACTCCAGGTGAGAAGCTGGCCTCCCTGCAGGTCTACTTAAACAAAGGACACCCAGATGCTGACAGCCAACACAAGACATACGGTTGAAAAGCCTGTCCGTTAAGGCTCTTTGGGGACACAACACAGAAACCTCTCTTTGAAACGAGAGGAGGCAATATCAACACCACCACCTTAATCCTCCTAGTTTTGCCAATTTTTTCCCCCTCCATGTTCAAGCCGTGTTTGTTTCTTCCAGCTGTAGTTCAAAGGCCAAAGACTAAAGTACCCATCACAGCAATAGATAAGGAAGATTACAGCATTTTGGTTACTTTTTCTTAATCCCCCTGATCAGTTAATACGTGCAATGACCAGAAATACAGCTGGGTCACACAATCCTCTAAAGGCTCTTCTTTCATGCTGTATTTCCAAATACATTTTTGAGGGGCAGACAAACAGAGGAGCAGGGGAAAAAGGATGAGAGGGATGCAGGGAGATGTAATGGGGAGAAACAGGGCAAGAAGATTTAATGTTTTGGATAGTCCTTGTCAATGAACACCATGAGCATGGAGAAAACTAAAGATCAGCCACACCAGTTGCAGCATTTACCTCCTTTCACCTGTATTCGCAATTAAAACATCAACAGCTTCCCAACTCTTGCCTGCATTAAATCTCCCACTGCTCTGGCACGCAGACCCAAACAAAGGGAATTAAGCAGGAGCTAGTTAAAGCTACACTTGCAAAGGGAAAGAGAATATCCCAAGGATAGAAATGACTAAACACCATTAAATCTGACTTTTAAAATTCTTATACTGACTCTCGTATAATATTAAAGATACTTGCTTATGCATCAGTGTTTAGACTTAGGTTATTTTTCATAAACATGTGCCAGAGGCAGACATCCCAATTGCCTGCCTACTCTGTGTCAAGGCAGCAGGGTGACATACCTCGAGGACACAGTGTGTTGTTATATCAGGTCAGGGCACTATATGACCATGGCCAATTTAAACACACCTTGTGACAGCCTGATTTAATGACAGCACTCCGGGGAATTTCGATTGTAACTAATTTGACATTGAGGTTAACCCGCAGACATTTCTGAACGAAAGACACTAGGTAAAATGTGTGTTGACATCTTTGTATACCACTTAAGTCATAGATAAAGGCATAAAAAAGTTAGAAAGCGAATTAAATAAAAAGTTCATTTCCTCCATGTCAAGTACAGATCTCTAACAAATTACTCAGCAAAGCAATTCTGTCAGGCCCCTGTGACTCCTCTTCCCCCAAATGCTAGAACAAGACTGATAATTAAAAGCATAGGGTCTCACTTGGAAACAATTCAGCATAACAGGCACATATACAACACTGCTTTCACCATTGGAAAAAATTGACAAGTTTTAAAAACCTTTCAGGATTTCTTAGATTAGAGTTGGAGGCAACAATTATGACAAAAGTCAGTTTTTCCAGATACCATTAAAAAAAACACCCAACAAAAAACTCTTTATTGAGTTAAAAAGGATACTGCACTAACTACTTTTTTTGCAGCATCTAGGAGACAAGCACTCATCCTTAAGCTCAGTCTGGTACAGGGTTGCAAAACCAGAGAACAACATGATTACCATGTTATGTTGCACAAATTTGAATGCCTAATTATCAGCACAAAGTGGACTGCACTCTTTTGGATTATTTATTCTAGTAAAAAACCTACGCTATTAACTATCCTAATGGCAAGTATGCACAAACCATAAAACTTCGCTTGGCAGAAGTTTATGAGAAACTGTAAAGCAAACCCTTATAAAATACACTGCTCCCTACAATGTGACATTTACAACACTACCTATTCATTACATCAGCCCGAACATACGTTTTATACACCAGACAGACAAAATTAATTTGGCCTGACCTGCTGACGGAAAACCAATGAGAAATTAAATCTCCTATTTTGGACCTTGAAAACATATTCAGATTGTCTAGAAAAATGAGACTCGGCTGAACTTAAGGGACTATCTTCTGCTCCTGAACCATGGGACCTAAAGAAAAGCTTTCTATATAACCCTCATCAGTGAGACTTATTATGCCTCAGTATCCCTCCTGTGAAAGAAGGGAAATGACAGACGCCTGTTTCTCCGGTGGGAAGGAAAGCCTGGGAGGTCTCACGCACAGTGACAGGAAGATGAGGAAAGGCATGTATGAGACAGATGTAGACAGAGAAAACCTGGAAGTTTCCAGCTTGGCCATCAGTCCTAAAGATGTTCAACCTTGGACATCAAGGACACCAAAGTTTCCAGAAAGTGCCCAGGTACAGGCAGGAGGGCCACGAGGCTGTACCGAGTCTCAAGGGCAGCCAGAGCTCGCAGGTCACTTGACTGAGTTGTAGCTATCCAGGGAGAACTCTGCGGCTATACTGAAAGCCAGCACCTGCATCTGGCTGTCCCTCAGGCAGTCTTCAAGGTAACTTTTAATTAAAGTTGTGGATAACAGCATGGAACGCCACTGCTGAAAAATGCTCGTGACCTCTTCGTCAGAGTTATACACTATTTCAGGACGAGCATGACTTGACGCAATTTCAAAAGCACGGGTGGATCCTGCCTCTTGGCCTCATGAACAAAAAGGGAATATATCACACCCGTCACCAAAATACATCCTCCCTCCTTTCCCCAAGTACTGCCAACAAGCCACATCCTTTTACGCCCAGACCCAGGTGGTGGTCAGATGCTTGGAAGGAAGAACGTCCTTCTGTGATGGCACTGCAGCCCAAGCTGCCTCTGCATGCCCTCTGAAGGTGCGGATACAATGTGCTGCTGAGCTTCGCTTCCTCCTGTGCAGAGGAAAACACCACAAAACAAAAAAGAAAATGCAGTGCTCCAGGGACAACTGCCGGAGGTAAAAAACACAAGACAGAATGAACGGCTGCAATGTGGTTTCCTCTAAATATTCAGAATCATAAATGCAAATAATTTAAAATTTAGATCCGAATAGTTTGAGGTATGAAGTTACTTCACAATACATCACCTACACTTACTGGATTCTGCTTTGTCACAACAGGGGTTTTGAGAAATGAGGATATAATAATTTGCTTTTCAGGTTGGCACCTCTACTTCAAACATCCCCTTCACTTTGACTGGGGCGTCTTAGAGCAGGCACAGCCCTTCCGAAGGCCCGTGTGCTGAGGCATGTGGCAGTCACCATGCCACCATTCACTGACGGGGGGATTTGTGCCCAACATTTACTACTGTCGTTTTACAGAGACGGGAGTGTGAGGCAGCCAGCCTGGAGGTTTCATTCCCCAGGAGCGGCACTGGGCACGGGCTGGGCGAGAGCAAAACCCACAGGTATCAAGCAGAAGGCTCCACAGCCAGACATGAGAAACAAGGAATATGAAATCCTGCAGCTGGTGTCATTTACAGTAGACTGGTTTTGGCTTAGGTGAGAGGAGTGGGTTATGTTCTACCCGGACCACTTGATGACTCAATAACAAACACATTGAGATATGCATGGCAAACACATCTAAAAGGCCTTATTTGTACAACAGAACCAAACCCAGATCTTAATGAAACAAAAAATAAAAGAAAGAGCAACTACTGAAGTACTTGTGTGGTATTGACAACTAATTTTAGCCAGAAATCATGACTTCTGGGTAGAAATGGGTAAAAAAAGTCGACGCAGTAACTGCTGCAACAGGAATGCTGTAGAATTCCCACCACAAACCCGCGACAGAGTAAAGGCATGAAATCCTTGTCCTCAAGGACCAGCTCCTATCTTCTAATTTTCATATCTTTGCATGAACAAAGTTCTTGTAGCAGCAGCCATGAAAAAGACCAGGAAAGTAAATGAAAGAATTCCCCAGAACGACTGAGTGCCCCCCCTTGAAAGGCAGAGCATGTCTCTCATGATTTGGAGTGCGCCCTGTGTGCGTTAAAGGACGTCAACTGGAAGACACCAACAACTTGCACTCAGTTGATCTGACCCCAGTAAAAGCTATCATGGTTCCTGAGCAAGGAAAATACTTCGATGGATACTTTGCCCAACTGATTTGCTAATAGTATTCCCCCTCCCTGCCCAGAACAGGGCTCCATGAAGAACCCAAACCTCCTCCGACAGAGGGCTTTGCTTCAGAGCTGCTGAGCAGCAGGGTCGGTGTTAGCAGGTGTACGAGCTAGCAGCCCCATCTCTTCCCTTTGTGCAGTGTCCCACCAGGGATGTACTCACACACAAAGGGATTCTAAACTCCTTGGAAGGCTTCAAGACGAAGCAAACATTGTCAGTGTCAGTTCACCCATGTAAGGTGAAAAAACATAGACTTAAGTACGCACTTCAAACAGAGGTTCTTTAAGAGCAGAGAATATTGGGAATTTAGCATTAGGAAAGTTTTTTTACGCTTTCTTTCTCCTTCCTCTCTCACAATCAGCTTAGGAATAAGGCGCATATATATATTTATATACACACAAACTTATGCTCATATATGTATGAATATACACAGACACACAAAATTTGAACGACCATCTACTGCTGCATGAGAAATTAGTAATTTTTTTTTGATACAACTAAATTTCAAGAATATTTCTGGCTCCAGTACACACAGTTTAAACGCAGTTGGGAAGCTGAAGAGGCAGCAAGAAATATAAGTGAGTCAGTGTAAAAGAACTGCAAACTGCTTGCCTCTTTATCTGCAGTTGAAGTACAACTGCCTCATAAAAGGATCTTTTCAATTTCCTTTTGCATCCACTTCTATGGGCGGGGAGGAAAAAAAAAAGTATTTGCTTGGGACTTCAGAAATGGATTCAAATGCAATTACAGCTCCTATTCCTAAAGGATACAAAATTTATTAAGTTATTCTTGAACTCATCTCTTCAGATATTAAACTGCTTTATGAGGAACAAAACGGACTGGAATAGTAAATTAAATGTTCAGT
Organism: Himantopus leucocephalus; assembly: GCA_003993805.1. NCBI lineage: Eukaryota > Metazoa > Chordata > Aves > Charadriiformes > Recurvirostridae > Himantopus > Himantopus leucocephalus. Next base: position 125,858,931 of record RSEF01000001.1, on the reverse strand, counting down.
GACAAACGTGAAACAGACTGAAATAAAAGGGATATCTGTCTTACAAACAAAACTACTCTATATACACCCCTGTGAGGTCTTTTACTTAAAATATTTTAGGCATCTTCGATCAGATATATGAAAGAAAAGTTTTATATCTATGTATTTTATATATCGGGATATATAAGATCTATAGAGAAGACAGGTAATAGGTATATAAGACAGATCTATGTATCTATCTTGTCTGTGTGTATATATATATACATATGATGAAAAAAATAGCAAATTTGTCTCAATTAGAACAAGGTCTGTACTCATGTCTTATTTTAAGAGAACATATTCCAATCAAAATCTAAACAAAATATACAGAAGTGACACAGCAACAATCCAAAGGCTGGTTTACAAATCCCACTGAAAGGGTTATAAATTGTGACGCTTTGACAGCTGTTGGAAGTACAAGTCAGAAAAAAGCCTGATGGTATCAAGGTGCAATGTTACTTGACGCAGGTTTCTTGCGCCAAAATGCCCTGACCATTCACTCCCATTTATGAGAGACAACTGGAAATTACAATGGGGAAATATTTATTTTAATTAAACTTACTCCACTATTCACAAAGAACTCTTCCCTGCAACACTTAGTAATGCTTTGTCAGGAAATATTTAGATGCCCATCATGACACGGTTTCTTATTTTTCCATTGTCTTAATGCCACCTCTTTGTACCAAATTACAGCAATTCAATCTCTGTCCTTCATCTCTACACTGTTCCTGAACTTGTTTCCATCTGCATTATTAAAAAACCCAAACTTAACGCAATTCAGAACTATTAACTTCCCACAATATTCACTTCATTCGGTTCCCATTTATTTTCAGGGTTCTCTTTGAAATCATTTGTAATCTGCCTCAAGTTTTTGACTTTGTATTATTTGCAAAAGATGCATCTCATCACCTAAGAAGCAGAAACGCTGCATTAGCAGAGTACAAAGTGATGGAAGCCTAGGGAGCACAAACAGAACTTGCATGCAGATCTTAGTTTTATGAAGAAAGCCATCTTAGAGAGTTGTTCGAATTCAGTTGCAAGGACATAACATTGTACTCTGTGTTCTCACAACTGCTGTCTAACACAGTCAAGAGAGTGACATGAAAAGGCTTTGACAGCACCGGACCACTCAGTTACAACACAGTCATAACCCATATTTGGCTCAAAATCAGCGTATGTGCACAGGGGATGTTAAAGGGTAAAGACAAGCGTGGTATTTTCCCATCCATTGCTGTCTTGCAAAGGAAACCTCCATACTCTGACTTAACAGTAGCGTATTAATGAATCTCTCAAAAGCTAGATATTAAAACAGATTATCTTTTACATCATATTTAGAAAGTAATTGTCAGCAGAAAAATATTCTTACCGTAATAATGGCACACAGCTAATGTCTATTATGAATGAAGACATTTCAAAACCTCCAACGGTTATGTTGGCTGAGTATCTGCTGCAGTACTCCAGAGTGCACACAAAGCATCTTACGAGTACAGTATTTATCATTTAGTTGTCAAAAAGCATGTATTTAAGCATTTTTGTTATAAACATGGCAATACCTCTCACTGAAGAAAAGATGAAGGCATCAAAAGCACAATAACTATATTAATAATAAGCTTTTCTGTAGAAAGTTAAAAATAAATGCGTAGAACACTAATGTTTTCAACCATTGTAGCTGTAAGTTCACTTACAAGGAGCAGTGAGTCTTCCACACTGAGGCCTTTTAGACAGATTTTTGGCATCTTTAATAAGACGATAATAATAAGTTGAAGGGTAGAAAGTCACTCTTACCTTCCATCTGCATAGTCTGCATCTGCGCCTCCCCACCAGACATCTGAATCATCATCTTCAGCATCAGCTGAATCAAGATTGTCGCTTTCCTCCGCTAACGGGCAGCAAACAAACTCCACACCACGAAACTTGTCAATTCCACAGGGCAGCAGCATGCCATAGTCATGCAGATTCATACTCTTCTCACTACAGGACTACAGAAAATAGAAAGCAAACATATTTTCATGGAGGAAGCCAGAAAAAAATGTCACAGGCCTCAAGATAAGGGGCTGCGTACCGGCTTAGGAGGTTGAAGCTGGTGAACCGCATGATCTCTGAATTTTGAAACATGATTTAGAGCGATCACATGTGCATTCACTACCCGCACTGTAGGTAGCTCCCTACCTGTGTCTGCATGACCACCATAAGCAACCAGCTCTCCCTTCCCCCGCCCTTTAGTCTTTGCCAGTATAGAAAGACTTGTCTTCTCCCATATATTTGACGACTCCAATCCTCTTGCCTAAAATCCTCACAGGGTCTGCCTCATAAACAGAAAACTCAAAGGCAAAGTGATAATTTGAAGTATTAATCCTGATCCTGACGTATTAACGCTATTAAAGAGTTCATTGCAAGGTAGATTAAAATTTAAAATATCTGATATACTGGAAACACACTGTATCTGGTGTGACACCTCTGCCAGTACAGTACCTTCTAGCCTTGTTTGGAAAACAGTCAGGTGTGCATAATTACACCTTAAAGATACAGCAATGTGAGATAGAAAGATATAGTGATGTAGGACAGGTGAAAAAAAGAAAATAGTTCATTTGTGCACAGTGATGATGTTCTCCTAGGAAACTTGGAATGGCATAGCCAAGTACTTAACATGGACTAGAATTTGCCTGCATGAAGGTTAGTGCTTTAAACGCTTCATTTGAGGGACAACAGTAAGATTCAAGCAAGAACTGAAAATTTGAAGCTGCTAAGCACATTTCAATTTTGATCTCCAGAAGGTGGGATAACATACTAACTAAGAGGTTCCCAACAAAATAGCAGCCAGAAATCTTCCTGAAGCTCATCTCACTTTTTATTCCTACAACCTTTCTACATAAGGACAAAAATGTCCAAAATGCATTAGTGATTGTAACAGTAGGTTTATTTCTGCTCTCAGTAAAGCATTAGTAAATTGTAAAAACTCTGTGCCTGCCTGCAAAATGTCTTCGGCTAGTCCTATCAGCTTTCCTACCCTTTTATGCTGAATTTCACATACTGCATTCTTTGATGCCGGTTCAATCTCTGTGAAGCACCTGGCATACCATATCCATATGGATGACACTGATAAAGGCAAAGCCTAGGCATTAGTGATCAATCTTTAGTTCCAGAGCAGCACTAACACAGGAAGTCGGAGGCAGCAGAAAACATGGTGGGTGTGTGAGTGGACTGGGGGGGGGGGAAGGGCAGGGAACAGTGCTATGAAACAGGGTCCACATTCGTTCACAGGTCAACATTAAGGATCCAATAGTGGACTCTGATGTGCTTAGCAGAGTGACTCCTATTTCCTACCCGCTAAAGGAGAACAAAAAACTATTCACTCAGACATAAGTACCGCTCTGTTTTCCTTGTCACTGCTATATTTAAACTCATTCTCAGAAGAGTGATACAGCTTTAAAGAAGGAAGGCAGGAAATTTTAAGACAGATGACTATACCTCTTTAGCAACAGTGTGCCAGTGCAGGTGAGTTTCACACACATCCATCCTTTCCTGGTGAAGGAACTTGCACTTGTCTGGTACCAGAAGGGCATCACTCACAAACTCGCCCACTGAAAGAAAAAAAAAACCGCAACAAAAACCTTAATTTTGCTTCCAGTACCTCATCCTTTTAAACCTTTAGCTAGACATAGGGCAGCTTTCATGAATGAGTGGCAGGGTCTCTTTGCAGAGAATGGAACAGTTTCCAAATGGTGCTTCCATTATCACCTTCTTCAAACTTTCCATTTTTCTCTTTGATCTCAGAGGTGTATCAGACCACGAAAACTTTAGCGTAATAAGCTAACTTCCAGATACCGAGTGTGAAACTTGCAGGACCCATCGAAGATGTGTGTGGTGCAACACCAAGTCAGCAGTTGGTGGATTCAGCTCCTGGAAGGGGAGTGCAGGGATGGGGAGGGACAATTACATTTTGCATCTACACAGCAGCAGGGAGATGCTTTGAAGTGTTTTGGAATACTTAGTTTTTCCACACAAAACAAATGTGACACCAACACATCGTTTCAAACAATTTGATAGTATTTCTATTGAATTACAGCACTAACAGCAAGACAATCCACTCAGTTATTTTTGTTGATGCAGCCTCATTTCATCAGCCACACTGGTGAGCCCAGAAGGTTGATGAGCAACTGGAGGTCATCAGCCAGGGAACAAGATAATTCATGGATCACCTGAGTACCTGATCAGATAGGGGGGGAACTGGGGGGGAACTCTTTACCAAGGACATAACTGATCAAAGAGATTGTGCTGTCTTCAGCAGTAAGACAAAAATTTAGATGCTAATGAAATAACCAATGCTCACAGCTTCAGTAATAATGAATAAGAAGAAACTCAGCTGAGAAGTAACATGATTGATTAGACTAAAATCACTGTAATTCTGTACAATTCTGACACTGCAATTAAATAACCCCAATCCCCCTCAAAGATATTTTTTAAAGGAAAAATTACAGAGTACTTTTGAGAAGTCAATACACTGAACAAACTGGACTGTGAAAGCACATGTGACATACACGCGACAGTGACATACTCTAATGCGTGCAAATTATTAACAGACATACCTTCTAGAGGTGTCCAAAATAATACTGCAAACGTAATGAGTTAAAACACTTTCTGGTAACCCAAAATACAAAATCTGCAGCTTCTGTTAACAAAACCTCTGCTCCCAGTGCTATCACACCCAAATCTTGCACTGAAATTTGAATAAATTTGCACCTTGTTTTTAGCTGTACTTATCTTTGCAGGGGACCATCAATACCCATATACCCACAGTCACTCAGTACAGAAGTAATTGCTAATGCTTCAATCTACCTAAGTACCTGAGCACTAAGCAAGCAGAGTATGTTGACTTGGCTTTCCTAGGACATACGACTTCATACCAAGCTGCAGTTTTACTTTGTTGGCTGTTCAAGCATGAAAAACATTCAGAGCAGTGTTTATGGCAAAATTTCTATAAAACTGGAAAAAAATACAATCCTGGAGTGCATCTTACTCCAGCGAACTAGATCCAATTTCACAAGCTATACACACAATAATGCGTGCAACCCTGTGTCATCTGACTTCTGATAACCACTGCAGGAAGCTATTCCATTCACCTTAACACCCTGTAATATCATCAGACTACTGCGGGTGTGAATGTAGAAGACAATTAATTGTATACCTTGTTGCTCAAAAAAATTAGCCTACAAAATTTCAGCAAAAGTAACAAATACTGCTGTACCCCTGAGTTACAGCAACCAAATAGAAGATGGAAAGCTATAGGTTAAAAGTTCTAGGCAATGCAGCCTGGGCTGCAGTATCATTAACAGTATATGTGAGTATATAATTATTTTTTTTTTTAAATAATAATTTAGTGAGTGTGATTATATCAACCAACTCATATCAATACACTAAATAAATTCTAGACATTTTAATATAATTGAAAGTATGGTATTAGATTTGACTGTTATATACAGAATGTGTATCTCACTTATAAAATAATTTTCCTTGAAAATATGGTAACAGCATCCTCCTGGTAACCCAAATTCTCATTTCAAGAGAGGCTCCATTTTGCAACCAATCGCTGATTTTCACAGAAATAAACAATTCCCCTGGTTTTCAGAAGGAAAGAAGGAGCTAGGGAGAAGGGTGGTTGTTCAATGTAACAATCCTTCATTTTACAGAATTATAATAAAATATTAAGGGTTGTGAAAAGCTGGGCAACAGCAATCACTCGCAACTTTGCGTGTATTTCCTATTGCTTTCAATTACATTTTTTATCACAATTAAAATTTAATTCTGTTCATTATTTATACATACACAGAGCTCATGCCCTGGAAGCTTTTTTCATTCATTTCTTTATCATGATTAATGAAGTTTAAATGCAAAGCTTTAAACTTTTGTTCTTTTTTTGGTTTTGTTAAAAATAAATTAATATTCAAGTGGCAGTTTGATGAACTAAACTGAGTTCATTTGACAACTGCAACATTTATTTTGCCTGGGCTAGACTAATAGAAACACAAGTCCATCAGAAAGAAGCGCTTCAAACACTTCTGACTTGCAGACAAGCTTCTACCTGTATCACTCCAGTACACATTTAACTTTCAGTGCTGCTGAATCATAAGCCTTTAGGGATTCTTTGCTTTTTTGAACAAGTAACCTACAGACTACGCAGGGAAAACAAGCATGTGTGAAGGGAAAGTAATCTTGCGTCTCCTCAGAGAGATGGCCAATGTGTATGGGCTCCAAAAAGAAGGAAAAGTTGTAATACTTCTGTTTGCCAGTACAAGCCATGACTGAGGTAGTTATGCCTTAGTGCATTTTTTTGACCAACGGAGCATCCCAGCCTAGCCCTGGTTGTAATTTCCATTCTCTGGTGCTGGGATTGCAACACATAATTCAACTCCAAGATCATTTTTCCTTCTAATACAGCAACACAGCAACTGGCACCGCTCTGGGCTGCCCTCAACACCCTGCCCACAAGGCTCAAATCAGACAAGCACTTCCCCAGGCAGCAGCACTGCCTTAAAAAAATCTCCCTGGCCCTGCACTGTCCCCTCGTCCCTACCAGCACCTTACACCTGTTCCTGCACCAGGGCAAGCCACGGCTAAACCACAACCATGCCATGGACAGACAGGCTTGCAAAATTTATACCAAATCCACACCATGAAGCACTGATGTGATTAACCAACAACATTACCTCTGTCAGGCTTATATTTATCACTTTTTCTTTTATTTTACAATCACAGAATCATTTAGGGTAGGAAAAATCTTTAAGATCATCAAGTCCAACCATTAACCTAGCACTGCCA
>RSEF01000001.1:125765613-125851997 GCA_003993805.1 Himantopus leucocephalus | reverse complement strand
GTATATATTTCATTATTGTCTTTTTATTTTATTATTAATATTTAAAGTAGTTTAGTTCTTTCTAAACTCATAAGTCTTTTTGTCTCATCTGCCTCTCTCTTTGAAGAGGGTTAGGGGGGAGCACCTGTCACCCACCCGATGGCTGGTTCGGCCTAAACCACGTCACTACATTAAAAAGGCAAATATGGAGATTAATTCATACCAGCACTCTGAAAACAAAAAACTAATACATATACTGTCGGTTATAGTACTTTTTTTTATTATTATTATTATGTTGTTGTTGCTATGGTTAACAAATTAAGAACCATTTCACTGTGCTATTTAAAAACATTTTTCATTAAAAGTAATTCTGATGTCTTGGTGAAAATATTGTGACATAAAAAAAACCTACCAAGTCTACAAACCACTTTAGAACTTAAATTCAAAACAATAGAGCTTAAATGCAAGGCCACCTCTAAATTACATAGGAACAATAATGCTGTTGAAAGTAAAGAAAAAAACAACATGGACATAACATAGAACTCCAGGTGCACAATAGCAGCTTTTGTCTAGAGGCTGCTGATACCCTGGAAGCACTGCTAATTTATGTTTCATGCAATGAGAGGTGGTTCAGCTGTTCCCAGACCCAAGGGGACTCCAGAAGCAGTAACAGACATACACAATGACAAAACCCAAGGAACCAAGCCCAGCGCTCCCAAAGAATTCACCAATTTGCTTCTGCACAAAGTAATGGTGAAGTGGAATTGCCACCTTGCTCGCTATTTCCTGCGTACACGGGGCAGAGGACAGTGCAGCCTCAGTCAGCAAATGGGTATTTAAAAAGCACGTTACAAGCCTAATCCACTCTCTCGCAAGACCCTGGGAAATGCAATTTCAATAGTGTCATTCATAACAAAGAGGTTCCTTCCCACTACTGTGGCTTTTTCTCTGGATTTCAAAACTTGAAACATTAATATTCTTAATTTCCCTGTTTTATTCAGTTGCAATGGTGTATTTGATGCACAGGAAGAACAAAAATGCCAGCACTTAAAATAGATACAATAATGTTCTTCCATCCTGCCTGCAAGATAATGGACTTTAAATAACGACTAAAGAAATCTTCAGCCACATACAGGTAGAAACAGTGTGTGTGTGTGTGTGTAATCTTAAGGATTTAAGGTGGTTTTTGGTGTTGTTGTTTTAAAAGAAAAATTAAATGCAGCATAAGGAAACACGGAATCACAGATCTGCATCTTTCACTGAAAAAGGGAAATTAAAGACCATTAAAAAAATATTCATCAGATACTACCAACGGGGAAACCAATGACCATTTTTGTTATACAACGCAAAGGCCTCTTGGTTTAGCTAAGCTTTAAGTAGAACACCTCACAGCAGTTAGGTCATCTGACAAACAGAGCAACAGGATCTTCCTTCAATACAAATGAAGCATCATCAGGAACAACCCTCAGTCTGTGTCTGTAACAGGCATAATTGAAAATGCTTTAGTAAAGCAAATTTTATTGCAATTTGTTGAAAAATAAAATACAAAATAGGAACTAAGTTGAGGCAATTATACTTTTCTTTACATCTGATGAAGCACTGAAAGGTGTGTACAAACACCTTACCGCTCAGAACCCAGAGCATGTTTTTGCTGTGACAGAGACGTATTTTTTCCCCTCCACCTCTTAAGTGATACCTCACCTTTGTGCTAGAACAGACTGATGTCATTGATCCCAGGAAGGATCACAGGGTCTCTCTCTATCTGCCTGGCTCAGGTAGCATCAAGTGAGATGTGAAATGAGATGATAGGAGATGCATGGCAGAGCTGATGAAGAGCTGAGAGGCGGACACAAGTAAGACTGGCTTGGATAGCAGATGCTGAGAGGAAGCAGAAGAGGACATGCTGAGAGAAGATGGATACCAAGCTAGGAAGAGGAATGATCAGAAGGAAAGGAGAGGTGAAGAAACAGCAGTGCCTGGGGGCAAGAAGACTTGAGTGGAAGGGTGATGGACAAGACAGTAGTGCCTGGTGAGCCAAAGAAGGAAGTGAGGCTGGAAAACCTGGAGTGAGAGAGAGACTCAGTAAGAACAACAGGACTGGGGTAGCAGCCCTCAGAGATTCAGAAAAGCAGGAGAGGAGCAGGTTAGAGGGGATGAGGCTAAGAAGTCTGTAAATAAGCACTCTTTGACATGGGAAAGGAACCCACGTAAGCACAAGAATGCCTATCTCGGTCAAAAAAACCCTTTTAGTTCAAGTGGTCAACAGCAGGTATCTACAACATAACATCAAAAAAGGGTGTAAAGTGTAGAAGAGCATGTGGCAGTGCTTCCCCAAGGCAACATTTCACCACCGCCTCCACAGACACAAGACTGAAGACCCTAACACCTGATGAGTTACCCTGTAGTGAACTGTGCTGTTGGGCTTTGAACCTTTGTAGGCTCTCAGCATCCACAAGACTGTCTGGCAGAGGGACGAGGAGCTCATACACACACTGTGGAACAAAATAGACAACCATACCATGACTTCTGTTTGCTTGGAGCCTGAAGCCTGCTAGTCTCATTTGATAACGCAAGGTCTCATTGTGAAAGATAGGGCGAATGACCATTCCATCCATTCTCTCCAAGCTACTCGTGACTTTGCAGAGCACCGTCAGAGCCTCCACGCATCTTCCTTTCTATGCTGGAAAGTTCTAATCTAGCACGTCACTTCTTCTAAAGGAGCCATGTCATACTTCAAGCACTCACCATCACTCATTAAACTCTTCAATTTCTACTATATATATCTTACGAGGAAGACCAGAACTGCACAGTGTTCACAAATACAGTTAAGTCCATGATGGACACAGTGGTACAGTTATGTTCTACGTCTTCTTCCCCATTCCTTTCCTAATAATCCCTAACACTGTTTTTTTGGCACTAATGTACCTACGTTTTCACAGTTATTAATACCCGAAGTCTCAGTCCTGAGAAGCTAGAGGCTACTCATAGTATCACCATATACACTAAGATAAGATGAATTTATTTTTCTGCTTCCCCCATGTACACTGCCTTTACTACATCAATTTTCGCCTGCCTTTTTACCTCCAGTCAATCAATATCAAAGACACATCTGAAATTCTTCATAGTTTGCCTTTATTAATTCTACCCTAAATAACTTAAGTGTCATCATCAAATGGGTCACCTCATGATTTACCCTCCTTCCCAAACCACAAATATTTTGAATGTCATGAGTACAAGAACTGATCCCTTGAGATTCTACTGGTGACCTTTCTCCACCTTGAAAATGGACCATTAACTCCTGCCTTTTTTATCTTTCTTCTTATTTAGCCACATAAGAGTTTTCTCTTCTATTCCATGGTAGATTAATTTCTTTAATAGCTTCTGGTAATGGACCTTGTTAAATTTCTTTTGAAAAATCAAAGTAGACACACTATTCATTTGCCTACCTACTCCTTTAAAAAAAACCCTAAAAGAGCCTCTTCCTCAATATCATACTCACTGACAAGTCCAATATTCCTAGGTGTTCAGCACTTCAAAGAACGTGCTGAACCATCAACCCCAAACAGGCTTACTGAAATGCATTTCCAGGACCTTCCCTAGCACATCTTAGAAATATCCAGTGATTCCCATCACTGACTCTTCCTTTGCAGTTAACAACTGCATCGAATCTGTTTGCAACATTCAATCCTCTGAGACCGGAATGTACTTAGCGTGAGATCTTACCACTACTTTCAGTCAGGTCATAGAAATCTGTGGGAAGATGCTCCACGTGCAAATTAATTTAATGACATGTGGTAATATGTACATTTCTTTTCTCTCCCTCTCCCTCTCCCCATCTTTCCTTCCTAAAAGGCTAAGGAAACAACAAACTTTAATTAATTAGCAGAATTCTGCTATTGCAAAATTAAGTACTGTATGTTGAAGCAAGCAACCAAAAAAAAAAAAATCAGTCAGTTCTATGGCACTACAAAGATGCTTGGAAGTTCCTCGTTTCTCTGTTCCAAAGGCTGGATGTGTACAATGAACAAGCTGTGAAACTTAGGCAGTGGCTTCATGCGTTATTCACAGCTTGTGTGTATGCACACATCAAAACCTAATCACAGAATACTTTGGGTTGGAAGGGACCTTTAAAGGTCTTCTAGTACAACCCCCCCTGCAACTAGATCAGGCTGCTCAGAGCCCAGTCCAGCCTGACCTTGAACATTTCCAGGGATGGGGCATCTACCACCTCTCTGGGCAACCTGTTCCAATGTTTCACCACTCTCATACCTGCTGGCCACGTTTCTTTTGACGCAGCCCAAGATATGGTTGGCTTTCTAGGCTGTGAGTACACATTGTTGGCTCACATCCAGTTTTTCATCCACCAGTACCCCCAAGTCCTACTCCTCAGGGCTGCTCTCAATCCCTTCATCCCCCAGCCTGTATTGATACTGGGGGTCGCCCCCAACAAGACCCTGCACTTGGCCTTGTTGAACTTCATGAGGTACACATAGGCTCACTTCTCGAGCCTGTCCAGGTCCCTCTTCATAAAGAATCTGTGTGCATGCATACATACGCACACATAGACATACACACAGTTTCCAGTGCTTTACCATTTGGAGCCCAACTACCAACAGCTACTTTTGGTTTTGAAGCTTCGCCCCAGCCTTTCTCCAGCCTTCCAACTACAAATTAGGGATGACGCTCCTCACCTCATGACCTTTATGAAACTAAATCTGTGCCTCCAAAGTGCTCGGGTAAGGTCAGAGAAACTTCGAGAGGAAAATTATTTTTGTCTTCAGGCAGGATGTGAGTGGCAAGCAGTAATAAAGGCTGTGGGAGAGGCTGAGCCAGGAGGTCAGAAGAACACACTGAATAGCTCATTCAGGCACATACATCGGGGCAGGGCGGGCAGAGGGGGCTGCCCCGCAATTGCTGCCTCCCTGGCACCCCTTGCACAGGAAGGGTCGAACTGCAGTCAGGAGGCCACCTTAGCTTCCCTCTTTCCTAATTTTTTGAGTTCCTTCTGACTTTACTAACACTCTTCTTTCAGCACTACTTTTTGTGGTTAACTTATTTTATATAGAAGCACTTTAGAAAAAGCATCAACTTGCTGCTTCTAATCCGACACACTCAGATAGCTTGGACAGAGTTATAAGAGACAGAAAACTTAGACCAGCTAGCATTGGTCATTCAAGCAGAAAACTGATTTCTCTTTCCAAGCTCCTAAACATTTAAAAAAAAGAAACAAAAAAAACCCCAAATACACAGCATTTACTATAATTTGTAATGCTGTCTTTAATAGATAGCTATGAAGAAAGTCACATGTCAGTGACCGATTGCTCCCTGTGAGCTGTTCCTGAATTGTATACAACACCTATTCTGGTTTCCTTTGTCCACTGTAAAGACAAATAAGCCCCTCATTTTCAGTATTTACCCACAAGGAAATATTTCACTGCTTTAGGAGTAGATCTGCAGAGCCGTTACGTTCAAGATCTCAAGAAGTTTTTTTGTTTTGACCTTTCCCACAGATTCTCTTCTTATTAAAGCCTTAACACAGTCACCAAACAAGTAAAACATATGTACACTCTAAAAATGCACAGAAATACAAAGTTCAGATTTATTTCTTCTGGGCTTATTATCCAAAAATAAGACTTTTTGTATTTACTCTTAGCCACACATAGGCACATTCTGGTCACCACCAGAACGCTAATTTTGCTTTATCTCTTTACTTCAAGATTTCCATGCATTCAGCAAAGACTTGGCTAAACCAACAGCTGAACCGATGTTTGGCTCAAGTGAGGAGGTGGAAGACTCCAGAAACAGATCCATGACTGCCTGAGGAAGTTTTTGTGCTACTGGTGAGCAATCTCATTCAGGATTTCTCTGCCCACTCCCCACCTCTTCTTCCAGCTGATAGTATTTTGTCCCCTGAAACACACTAAAGGCCACTGTAATGGTTTATACAGTCCTGCTCTGCAAAGAAAATACTCGGAAAGACACAGCTATAAACCATGAGCCAATTCGGCTGCTTTATCTTTAATAAAAAGATACACTCATTGTTTGTACAAATGATGAGTAACCCAACTGATGCTTAACAGCCACTTTCTTCTCTATCATGGAAGTTGACCATAAAATTCAGGCCAACAGAGTTCAGGTACATACAGAAAACCATTTCTTTTCAATGAAGCATGTCAGGGCATGCTCTTAATTACACCACTGCACAGAAGCACATTTAAGAACACACTTGATGAACTGAGGCCCTAAAAGCTTGCTGCAATTAGCTCAGCTGCGAGGACACAGAAACAGGAGAAAACTCTGACTGCCAGCACAATGCCGAAGACCTGCCGGTGTACAGCCAAATGCGGTTTTGGACCAGGGCAGGTCCCTGGCTAGGGAGAACCTGCCAAGGCTCTGCTGCAGTGGAAGCAAGCCAGCATGTTAGGACACCTCGTTATCCCTGCAGCACTTGCAGTTTCACAAAAAAATGTGCCTAGCCTGTGCAGGCAGGGCTTTCTCATCAGCCCACCCAGCGCTATGCTAAAAATACCACTAGTAGGCAGGAATATTGTCTGTGAGAGAGGAAGAAGAGAGATGAAATATTTCTCCCAATGAATAGTTGCACCTTTCACTGTGCCTAGGATTTCTCTACTTGTGGTCTCCCCACTAAGCAATTCAGATTGTTAGTCTTTTTGGAGATCCTCTCCTTCCTGTCAGCTAGTGCTGTCAGAAAAACTAGACATGATGTAGTCATGTAGGCTCAAATTAAGTGCATATTTTTATTTCAGGAAGAGAGTGTGGTGTGAGGCTTGTCTGCATCATTCACACGGCTGAGTGGAGACTGAGGCAAGCTGGAGGCAGATAGCTAAACTAGCAGGGACAGGAAAACTCCAAGACAATTACTTAATGTCATTCTGTTGATTAGGCACTGCATGGAAAAGCCAGTGGAAAGTGCTTCCAAAGTACCTGGAAGAGAAGCTTTGCCATTGCAATCAGAAATAGGTGCACTAGACAGTGAGCTGAGAGGAAAAAAATAGCAAGTACTGCCATGTAGCAGAAGTAAATAGTCATTTCAAACACTTGTGAGAAAAAATCTCACAGTTAAACAAGCAAACTACACGATGAACCAAAAGAACTGTCAATTACATAGATCACTCTTTAAATGATTCATTCCAGGCATAACCTTGGTGTCTTCTTTGGTATAATTGGCTAGGCATGTGTATCAAAACTTGAGTATGTCTTTTCTTCTGACATCAACAACTGGTTAACTTTGCAAACTGTTAGAGTAATAAAGCATGGCAAATTAATAAATATTTTCAAAGATGTTAAAACCAGAAACAGAAGCCAGCTTTTCACTACATAACCAAACAGCAAGATATATTTGTCATATAACCTAATCCACTTGTTTATGAACAAATGATTGCAAGTAATCATGTTTTGATTGACAGAGGCTACATACATAATGATATTCCAGTACACCTGGATCCTACAAACACTGCCTAAATAGAGTGCTTAGCAGTATACATTAAAGGGATAACAAAACAGAGTCACACGTGAGTATGCAAGCACGCACTTCATGCAGTACAGTTAATGCTCTGGTAATTCCCCTTTACCCCACCTCGCAGTTGTTTTGCCTGCCATGCCTACAGATCGACCCACGAACATCTGCATAATTTAGGTTCTCCTCTCTCTCCAGGGCTACGGTGTACAATGAGCAGCTAGGCTGGGGTGTATTTCACCAACAGTAAATTATATGTCACCTATTCAGGAAAGTACAGGCATACATTTATCCAAGGTATTCAAAGAATCATGGCACTGAGACAAGGATGCCTGCTCCTGCCGCCAGCCAGGAACACAGAGTGAATTACTTCATTTCACAGCCCACACTGCACAAATTCGCCAGCTGCTTTTCCTCAGGCAAGAAGTGAAGAGAGGAGAGAGCAATCCAGAACTGCTTATTGCCCACGCTGCCCCAACACAGGCAGGAATCCTGCCCTCCTGCTGCAGCCGGTGGCAGATCTCCCCCCAATGTTAACAAGGCTAGGTTTGCAGCCACGATATTTTTCAAGAACAGTTTCCATAAAATGAAGTGGAAATCATGGGCTTCTTGGCACTGCCTGATGAAACCCTGCAGCCCATGTCTCACAGCAAGCTTACTGTCACCATTTTGCAGGGTCTGGTCTTAAAAGCACCTGCTTTTTGTATGCTGCAGGTGTGAAGGTGCCAGCATGCACAGCCGACACCATGCCAAGGAAGCACTGCAGATCTTTACTCTTCTGCCAGCACATCTCATGGCTCATCATCTTTGCCTGAGCCCTGAAAACACATTTGGGGCTCTATGTCAAGCAGCACACTCTTCACTCAAATAGCATAATTTAACCCTTTAATCTTTGTATTACCAAAAAAACCCACCTCCAATCCCAGGGTTTTTTTTTTTCCCCCTTGAAGACAGCAGTCTGACAACATCATTCAAGAGACCTAAATATTCACCTAGATTCCTATTTCTGTCACAACAGAGCTTCAAGCCATAATAGGCACCACTGGAAGATGTAATTTTCTAAAACCTGGAAGATAAAGATAGTTTTAAGGCAAATGTCTTCAGCGTGTTCAGAAAGGTAACTAAAATTTACTCAACAATTTGCTTTTCCACAAGAAGTTTTCCCCCCTTCAATGAACTGAAACTGTACAGCAATTCCCTGTGTCCCTGAAAGCATGCACTGAATACATCAGTAAATCAGATTTATTGCATGAGAACATTTTCTCAAACCTTGCAGTTTTAAGAACATTGCAAAGCCCTGCACGCAGGCAAAAAATTGTACCTTAAATTAAACTAGCAATGCTTTCTTCTTTGGGTTAATTAGAACATTTTTAGGGGGCATCTTTATGTGGTCACTGCAAAGACACACAGCTGACTCAAATAAAGGGCTTTCATTTTGCCTTATTTAAATTATTGCTTTTATCCTTTAGTTGCATCCACATAAGAAAAGAAAATATGAAGCTGTATAATCTAATAAATCTGATCAATATTACTAAAGTATATTGCTACAAATAGCTGCAGTAAATACCATCATGCATGAGTCTCAGAGAAAAAAACTAATGGAGCAGCCAAGTGCTGTAGCGATATGCTCTCCACACATCTCGGAAAGCCTCGCCTGAAGACTGGGACGCAAATGGACTGTGAAGATGCTCTGGCCTGAAAGCGGACACATTTCTGTCACTCACTGTTTCTTACCTCTGTAGAAAACAAATGTCAAGATGGAAGAAACTATGAGCTGACTCAAGATACTGAAAGTGATTCTCAAAGCAAAGTAAAATTCGTAAGACTCAACCCTGCAATCAGCTGCCCACTGCCAAACTTTCTTTCTGCATCTTAATTCTTACCAGAGTCAATGGATTTAACGGTTGTCTACATCAAGGGTCTACTTGCACTAAAATTACTAAGGAATGGGCACTGCCAGTGCCCAAATTCTGGAACTGCCCACTAGCAGCTACCACACCACGGATAGCAGAGGCACACGCAGAGGTGCCAGACAAGATCCAACTTCTAAAAAAATTATATTTTAACCTTGAAGTACTATTAGCAGGAGATAAAGAAAAGAAACAGAAGAGAAAAGCTCTCAGGACTCCTTAACTCTAACAAATAAGATTTAGAAAAAAGTAGTCAGAGACAGACATAGTACTGCTTATGGTGATAGTTAATAAAATCAGTATCCCAATACTGACCTGCCTGTGCAGGCCACAAGATTCGTTACAAAAATGAAAAAAAACCCCAACATGATATTGCACAAAATTATTTAAAGAAGATAATCTGTCAAAGCTATGAGACACTGACAGACTGAATTCAACCCTGCCTCCAGTCTACTGCCTTGACATACAAAGCAGCAAGAGTATTCAAGGTATTTGACCACAACTTTTAGACTACAGACAAATCAAAGTAATAAATTAAGAGGGTAACTGTCCAACCAGAAAAGTAAATGAAGTGTCCCTTAAAAACCCCAAACTACACTTTTTTTTTCCCTTCAAGAATTCTTCTCCTTTCAGAGGATCTGTTCATCTTATGACCAGCTTCTCCACTATGAAGGCAGCAAGCCAAAAGGAGAGGACAACGTGGGCTGCTAGCAATAGACGAATTGGGTACTAAGCAAGCCTGACTTAACCATGATGGGCTGTATTCCCAGCCTCACATGAGGGAAAATGACCCAATCCTCCAGCCTCCTCTAATGCACTTTCACCCCATGCAATAAAGTCCAACTTTAACTACATAGAACAAGCAGAAGGCTGGTTGATGGAGAAGTGACATATAATGGCTACGTTCACCATTTTTCCCCCAGTGGAAGTAATTATGTGGCCACTGTTCTCACAGTAAACTCTTGGAAACATCAGTATCTAAGGCTTTTGTTTCTATTATTTTTATTCTAGTCATGGTCAAAAAATGAATGGCAGCATAGAAGGATGACAAAAACACAGGCAGACACAGCTGCATACGCCTCAATTACAAGGAAATCAGACAAAAAAATAGCACATGGGAGGATTTTAAAATATAAAATAGGAGCTAAGGGCAAAGCACTAATGGGCGTGAGGTGCTTAAATGTCTTTAAAATTTTTGCCTCCAGCAAGCAAAGCATACGTTGCTACCTAAGATAGCAGACATTTAACTCCTGATAATTTTTCACTGCAACTCAGGAAAGACACCTTAAAAGTCCAAGTCCAGTTCTTCACTCCTGCAGGGAACTGCATATAATCCTGTTCATAAATTTATGAACTTCCTTCTAAATTACTAGACTTCTTATTCCTTTTACCAGAAGACTACTGGAGCTCCTCACTATTGCAGAAACTTCCTTATAATTTCCAGATTAAATTTATTCATTGCCAATTTATATTCATTTGCTTTTGTGATGACATTGTCTTTTATCTTAAATTAGGTTGTAAGTTCTCCAGGGCACTGACCAAATCTACATAAGTACAGAGAGTCCTGAGCATAATAGTTCCCTGATTATAATTCAGAGCTTTTCTTATGATAACAATACAATAAATAATAAAAATTAGTTTTTATAGTTCCACTAGTCCGATCTTCTTCTGCCACATCTCTAATTAGTGCAAGTGCACTGACATGGAATCTGATCAAATACATCGTGATGAAGCTAGGTGAGACCACAGTTCTGCCCCACCTCTAACAAGTTGCTTATCTGTCTCTACAAGTATATCAACACTACAAGCTGAAGTTTTTCTCTTGAATGTGGAAAACTAAAGAAAACACAGCAACAAATGGGTAGAAGAACATGTCCTTTTTAGCATTAAAACTTTTGGTGGAAGCGACCAACTCAACTCATGTAGAAGTCTGGGAAACACAGAGCAGGCTCCTTCCTGCAGTCAGGAATCATATTATTAGAGGCAGGTCCTTCCCCCCACCAGAAGTCTTGAATTTGGGTTCTCCTAGAACACTTTTGCTCAGAATAAACTAGTCGTTCTTACCTGCGGTAGCACCAACAACTCAACTACATACTGCAGAGGTCTAGAAACACCTGTTTTGCATGCATACAAACATACACCAGATCTAGAAACTACTAAGCAATAACATTTCCCTGATACTTCTTAGCATAGATTTTGCACATCTGCTGTTTTGGCACCTTTCACCATAGTGGTAACATGCTTACTCTGCAGTCCTATCTTTGTTGGAAGTTGGCACGCTCACTGCCTGGGCATCAGGCAGAACATGCCATGTGTGTTACCTATTCTACACAAATGAACAAAAACTCTAGAAAGATTGCATATTTTCTGGATTTCTTTCATTATTTATTTCATGGAATAACTGCCCAAGTTGCTTTCCACACAACATTTTAGCTGCCCTGGCTAAGTAGAAAAGCAAGTTCGAACTCTGAACTCCAGCATTTAAACATGAAACTAGGCAGCCAATTTACCACAATTCAAATGGCAGTGGTAAAGCAACATATTTAAATAGCTCATTGAATAATCTCAAGAAAATGTCGTGGCTAGAATGTTAACAAAACTAACAAATTAAACTGATTCCGGAATGCTGACAGGAAGCTAACAGAGAAGGTTAAGAAAAAAAAAAGAAGGACTGAACCTCCCTGTTAGATTTGTGAATCAATTCAAAGCACCAAGGACACAGGAGGGAAGAGCAAGCAATGGCTACAAAAATAAAGTTGCAGGAAGAATCATGGGACTTGATAATCCAGCTTTTACTTGCTTTCAACAAAACCAGATTCACATTGTCTTTAACAGTAAGAGACCAAATATTAGATATTAAAAAAATAATGGGGAAAAATATTTATTTAGGGGAAAAATATTTATTTTGCTTATAGCAAAAAACTAAACTGGGCACACGCATGTCTATTTGGGAGGAAAAGAGGGGAGAGGACAAAAGTCAGGGGATTAAGCAGAAGCCTGCTTTTCAGTCACTCATTAAAATAGCATCAGGAAGAACAAAAGTATTTTCTCTCTAGCAAATGTAGTTCCAAAGGATTGAACCATTGGACAAAACCCACTTCACAGAACATAATAATACAGAGATATAAAGGATAATAACATAGACTATCTTTTTCATGAAGGGACTGTAAAAACAAAGAGCAGGAAAAAACAGATTGAAAAAACTGTCACTCACCCAAACACCTATAGGGAACCACAATATGCGGGTGACCATTGCACTGCTTCCATCCCCTCTTGCACCAGTTCTGGATTGTAACTGGCTGGTTGGCTTCAACAACATTGGTGATTTGTAATTCAGGGTAAACCTAGCATTGAAAATATAAACAAGACAAATGTTATCACAAGTATGCACTCTGGGTCATGCAATATATTTACATGTGTTTGTAACGTGGATATCACAATACAATACTCATTTTCCTATCTTCTCCCTCTTCTGCTGTATAATGTGTTTCAATTTACTTCATGGTATGAGTATGTGCACTTACCTGGAAAGCCAGTGCGTTTGCTCATTGGTAAAAACATGTGGCTGCCAGCTCAGAATATGATGGTGGTGACAGCTGGCTGCCAAAATATAATTTGTCCAGTTATACCTGCTTAAGCTAAAGATCACCTAAACAGGTATTTCATGGTTGACTAAAAGACCTTCTCCTCCACATCTAGGCTATCGCTGTCCTTGCAAAACTCCACTGCAGTCTGCAACAGTCTCTTGAATCAGTTATTCATATTTAGGTTTACATCACCAATATAAACCCCTTTCTACCTTCCCTAAATTGCTGAGATCAAAATGCTATCTGCTTTTAATACTGCAATACACTTCTACACCCACAACCGTGCCACCAGCAAACTGGACGACTAATTTATTGGCAAGCCACAACTTCGATCAAGCTACATATTTGGCTTTTTATCTCCCTCAGTCCCTTTATCCCACCCCTCTTTTTTAATTTTACTGTCAGTAATGGCTCATCTGGTCTCTTTTGACAAGGGCGGCTCTTAGCCACTGATCTTTTGTGTGGACCCACTTCCCAGTCGCCTTCTATGAGTTCATCTACATGCGTGTTTCGGTTCATTGGGAGCACATTACCTCACATTATGCTGCAGTTCAGCTGTGGAGGGATCTGAGAGCCTGCAAACCGCATTCCCTATGGATAATACTTAACGAGAATATGGTGCTCCTGGAGCACACCTAACAGAGGGTTAATCCATGCCACCAGGCTAGAGCTAACCAAAGCAAAGCCTGCAAAGCACACCCAGCGTAGATGCTCGGCCCCAGCTGCTTCATTCTGCACTCCCAACTCTCATTGCACCACACCAGTTGCTAGCTCAGCCTATGGCTCTCGCTTTTGATTTTTCAAATCTGAAGTCTATCAGCCCTAACATCAATCTCAGAAGAGACTAGTTTTCCTTTGACTTTCCTCAAGCAATCCTTACCAATCTCCAAGTATGTCAGATCTGAGGATTTAGGCAAACTGAAAACTACAGTCTACTCATACCTACCTGTGGAAAAGAAAAACCGAAATAGTAACCCTCCAGAAAAAGAACTTAATTCCAACTAAAGAGAGCTGGGTCAAGACTGGTCGAATTCTGTGAGTCCAAAACTGGTCCTTGGAAAACCACCATAAAAGATCCTCACACCAGCCCTGCCCTAAGGAAAACAGATTCGTCTCAATCCTGTATCTCCCCCAAACTCACAGCATCCCAGCTGGCCAGTGCCTCCTGGCACTCCCCTGGCCCAAAGTTTAAAATGTAACCGTGACAAAAATGAAACAACGAGGCTATTTAACTGCAGCTCAAGTAGAAGTTTCAAACTTTAAAAGACATTACCAAACAACAGTACAGCCTTTTCAGATTTGAGATCAGTAGTCTTTGAATGAGTGTGGCCTGGTCCACAGGCATGGTAACAACTTCTTACTTCCATTAAGAGATGGGAAGGGGCTAGTATAATTGTAAAATGGAACTATATTAACAGCTTAATGCACAAAACAACGCCAGGTACAATAACCATACCAAGGAAATGACTACAGAGAGAAACACTACTTAAACAATGCACTTTATGCTAAAGAGACTGAACATCAACCTTGCCTTTTATTACAAAACAGCATTCTTTAATCAGATAGCTCTTGCTTTGCATAAGCACTTCACAGAAGCCCTTTGGTATGTTTTTGCCAGCTTTGACAGCACCCTCAGCTCACTACAACGGATGGTTAAAGCGTGTGTGGAGGCTTCCCGTGCAACCTTCTACGTTAACCCAGTACACAAGACACAGTTCACTTCAAGAAAGCCCACAGAGCAGAACTGAAATCTTAAGAGTGAACATTTCCTGCACTCAGAAGACTGTAGCTTTGCTTTGTTCTTTTTGTCAGCAGGTGACCAAGGCCAATGGTCATCATCCACGTTACAAATATACCACCGTTTTTACACTACTCGCAGAAAGCGGCTTCAGAGGAACTTGCTGCTCCCCCTGCTCCATCAGTGCTTCAAATACTGAACTCTGAACTGTAACAGCAAGGTTGCAAATTCAAGGAAAGCTCCCCTTTCCTCTTCAATCTCTTTATCTTTTCCCTTGGGTCCCCTCAGTTCCACCAAACAGGTCTGCACATGCTCTTGACTCTTGTCACAGCACTGCCAAAATGAATTAGGATGTCACCGCGGTGGGAAATTTCACACCTCAGCTGCTGTGTAAATCTAACACTGCAAGGCACCACAGCTGCCTCAAGAGCTAACAAGCAAGATGCAAGAGAAAGATTTGATTTTCTTTGGATGTGGCCTTTAGCATCGTCATGCTGTACTCTTCCAAGTTCATACATCCACAGACATCACATCTGAATAATTACAGCCCACGGTTACATAATACTGGATGCCGTCACAAACCACGCGCTTGATATATCACAGTGTCACCAACGTGTTCTCATCAGGGACATTTTAACATTCCTCAGGGTTGAGTGTCACTTGTCACGTACAGAGGAAGTAAATGCTTTAAATGAAGACAAATAAAAAAAGTTGCACAACGGTTGGACTGGAATGTTGAAAAAGGAAACGAAGAAAAAAAACCCTCTAAGTAATTTATGCATCCACAGGAACATGTACATAGCTTTAAAATGACAGAAAATAGGATTCTGATCCATGAGAACAAAGACACACTTAGTTGCTTTCCTGAGGTGAATTTCTAATGAGTAAAAGTGAACTATTACTGTAGAACCTCACTGAAACAGTAAAACCAGAGAGGAAAAAAATTAATATATTATTATTTTTATTTTTGCTATTTCCCAAAATCATCATTTCAACTTCTGGTTAGTACAGTGTACCAAATTCTAAGTAGTTAACAGTATTTGTCAAAAGCACACAAAGACGAAGAAATACAAAGAAGCCTCCTCTTCTGTTTCTACATCAGTTACTAAACTCCTAATTTCCTTTGACAACTCACACAAAGCTTCGTCCACCCTTCACAAGAGAAAACAGGCTTTGAATTTCATTATCAATAGGTTAATGCCAGCAACGTGTACGCGCTGAGGAAAGTTCCCCTCACTAGACTTACATAAGGTATTTGCTCTGAATTTAAGTGGGACCTACTTAGTGGCACAGAAAAATGAGCCTCCTATTTATTTATAGTGTCCCTAATGAGCCACTGCTCCTTCTAGAGAGCCAGAGTGAGCAGCTTTAGAAAGTTACAGGAGATCCAAGCTTCCAACATTGTCATAACTTGTTGCACAGCAATTCCTTGAATATATTTTAAAAGAAGTGGTGGAAGAAATGGAGGTCAACGTAACCTAAAAATTTTAACTGGCAATCAAAAGTTACTGCTAGATCTTCATTACCTTCTGTTTTCATGACTGAGTTTCCTTATATACTGACTTTAGAAACAAAAATCTAAAAAGCCTCTGCACTCAGGCTACTCAGAATTTAATGTAATCTTGTTTACATACATGTTTACCACTACCAAATCTGATGACACATGGATTTAGGATTAAAATGTGATCTTCTTAATGAAAGAAAGGGCGTTTTTATCTGTCTACATACAAAGATTTTGATGATACAACAGTGACAGTGTTACAACCACCTCCTCGAATATGTGTTACCTAACAGGAGATTTGGGATTATTTTGAAACAAATCTGGGAAAACCAAAGAGATACAGAGTTGGGAGGCAGAGAAAAAAAAAGTAAAGCAATAAAGTGGCCGGATCACCTCTACCGCAGTTGCCCCTGATGCCCGTGAGAAGAAGGAGACCAGCAGAGAGGCCTTTGGGCATGGTCGGCACAAGCGGATAGGTCCCCAGGCCGCTCATGCACTGGGAGCACCAGGCTGGGACCACTCATATGGGGTGAGGAGACCATTTGAGGAAGGGCAGCAGATGAGAGCCATTGGCCAATGCAAGGTCCTCGTGGTACGCCACAGGCAAGATGAAGGCACAGCTCCCGGGCACACAGGGAGGTGAGGCCCTTCGTGCAATAGCAGGCCCAGCAGCAGGGGCAGCAATTCGGGATGACTTGGATAAATTGGAAGAGATTCAAAGAGGAGTCAAAGAGCAATGATGAGAATGTGTATCCTGCTCAGAGAAAGTGCTCAACTCCGGGAATGGTCCGTTTAGTATGGCCAAGCCTGGCTGCAGTTTACAACCACCTTCACAAATTTAAAATTAGTGAACGTCTTAATTTATCACATACATAGCTAGCAAGAGTGAGTTGCCGAGTGTTGAGACTGAACAACCGCGACCCCAAGGGTGCTTCTCCAAGTAGCCTACCCCCTACTAGAGGTTTCTCTGTTAAAATGGGGAAATGCCTATCTAACAAGGATACTCTACTCACCCAGTGATACTTGGAAACGTGTCCTATGAACAATGCTAGTCATCTTTCATGATCATCCTGATCCATGCAGAATCCCAGACTGCTTGAGGTTGGAAGGGACCTCTGGATGTCATCTGGCCCCACTCCCCTGCTCAGGCAGGGTCACCCAGAGCTGGTTGCCCAGGACTGTGTCCAGACAACTTCTGAATATCTCAAGGATGGAGACTCCACAGCCTCTCTGGGCAACCTCTGCCAGCGCACTCAAATACCAGTATTAAATGCAACTGAAATCTCTAAGAGAGATACTTTTTTTTTCTTTCCTTTTAAACTCAATCCCCAATATATGATTATATAAATAGGTTTCTTCACCCAGTCACACATGCTCAGCAGAAGCAAACGAACTCTGTACATCTTGGTGCAATCTTGAAGCGAAACGAGCATAATCATATGAGACAGTCATCTCTAATACTAAAAAACATTTAGATTCAAAAACATTATATGTCACCTCTTGATATTATTCATTATGCCCTTCATCTTCGAGAGTAACTCTGACCATTCAGAATATTGCTTCTTTTATCATGTTTTCAAATAAATTTTTGAAAGGTTTACAAGGTTAGCTGATGATTTGGAGGTTAGTGGAGCTTTTTCAATTTACTTCTGCATTTTTTTATTACACAATTAAAATAACAGTAACAATAGAAATAAGTATATATAAATCTTGAAGGACTATCATAATGTATATGATTGGAATTAGTGGTACAGATGTATGCTTACTGCTGCTTGAACTTGAGGATCTTTTCCTGTATATTCCAAAAGCAGAATCACCGCAGGGAAGAGAACAAGACCGTTGCAGAGTAACAAATGGTTTGAGTTACTAACGGAGTATGATACATCCATGGATACCATTAAATGGAACACACATGCACACACTTGCACATGCACAGACGTACATGCACCCCTTGTAAAATACAGGGTGATGTTACACTTTAACATACATTTAAAAAAAAAAAACCAAACAGAAAAAAAACCCAGTATCTTAGACTAAAGAATGTAAAGCATAATCAGTGTCCATCTTCACTAACAATGTGCAACGGCAGAGAGCCTGGGCAAGAGGCAAAAAAAATGTTTAAAATTAAGGTGCTAAATTAACATGTAATCAATTGCCATTTTTTATTTAAACACATCAGTATTTTTTCTCCAAAGCACATCCCACGTCAGTTTGAATTCTGACTGTTCCGAATCAGAGATGTGTATTAGTTTAACTGCCACCAAATGCTCTATCAGCCTGAAGTGGACACATTTTCTTATTATCATTTCCTTTTATTCCTCTTCCTTAATCCTTCAGTTGTTTGCTGTACCTACTCATGATATCTCAGCTTAAATTAGATTGCACATTTGGTTTCTAGATCTTCCTTTTACCCTAAGCTTCAGTATCTGGCATGGCAAGACTTTGAAGCCAGCTTGAATTAAAATCTAATGCTGAACTCTCTACTCTCACAATGAGAAAAGGCTGTCCAGTCTCTCCAAAAGCACATTGTCCAGTCTGTCTGCAATGTGCCACTGAAGAACTGGTGCTAATGCACCCCAGATCTGACAGGTATTTATGAGCTGGCATTCTGCTTGAAATGTGTCTCAGGCAGTCAGTGACAGTATGTGTTTTAAAAACTAAACGCAAGACTGACCATCGAAATGCTAGAAAGAAATATTCAGAAAAAAAGATGAGGATGATTTTAGCAGTTGCATCTTTGGCAACTTGAATCATTTGAATGCTTTGATTTACACTTACAGAAAGGGGAAGGTAACTCAAACTAGGATACAGTTTGATTACATCCAGACTCTCCCTGTCTGCTCTCCTCCCCTGCCCTCCCCCAAAATAAGAAAAATAAAACAAACAAGTTGGTCTGTGGAGAAGTTTCCTTCCAACTGGACCATGCAACTTTGTACTTTGAATATTCTATACTTACTGTTACTTTAGCATTGAGACTGTTCACAGAAATGATCAGAAAATTTGCTTTTTAAAATTATAAACAAAAATCACAAATGTGACACAGGTAACTGTTTACCTCTATGCTTTAAATGGACAAAGAAAATTTTTTATCACTTCAGTGAAGTAGTCTGCAAACAGTTACTGCAGGCACAAAAGAATACACGCATTTGATAACCAGGGCTTAGGAAGACTGCGGTCTTAAAACTGCTTGTGGAAAACGTCCTTTGACAGCAAGCGTATCTGAAGGATAGCTAAACAATGCTTCAACTACGAGGCACTCAGTTCCAGATTAACAAATTATAGATGGATCGAAACTATTTCTATTCCTTTCTAGAGTATATCTTTAAATAAATAAATAGAATCCTTTTGAGGATTTTCCTGTCAGAGGGCAGAAAGCAACCTACATGTTAAAACCCCAGAAAGACACAAAAGATCAGCTGCTTCCCAGTATTTCCTGTAAATAGGTTACTGAAGAGCAGTAACAAGCAGACACGCTGCACTCATTTTTCGAGTTTGGTATATCCATGCAGAGGAAGTATACAACAATTATTTCTGAGTGCCCACGTACAGTATCTCTGCAAGCTTTCCAACCCATGACTTCGGAAGCAGCAATGCTGCAGAGTCCCAGCTGTCACAGATCAGCTGCAGCAGCAGCGGTAGCATCACAAGCGTAGCAATGACACAAGCACAGCCAGCCCTGAATGAAATACCCTGTTCTCAATCTTGCAATCTGTATCTGCAAAACAGACAGCTATACACAGATTCAAGTTATTATACATGTCTCATGTCAATACATTCTAGTTTATTACTGTTTTTTACAAGTACTTTTCTACATTATTATAGAGCACCTTAGTATAAGGTAATTTTGAATCTTTGTTGATTAATACCTAAACTCAGAAGTGGGACTTGGGAAGCATGAATTTTTAAGAGTCAGGTTATTTGTTTTACTTTCTGCTGCAAAGTCAGGTAACTTAAAGGCTAAAATTGATGTCAAACTAAAAACCTCCATGAAAAAAGAACATGAGCCTCAAACTCTTGTTGAAACACTGTACCTTAAACTCTCTTATTTACAAATAAAGGAAAAAATCCAAAACATTAATTTGCACACACTTAACACATGCAACTATGGATGCTTATTGCCTTTATACTCCCACTCACTTCAACCAGCTGTCTGAATTTTATGCCTGTTTCTTCAACAACTGCTGGCCCAAGTTACGATTTTTAACCCTTGCTTTGTGTGCATCTGCTCCAGCTGTGACTCTTGACTAGACATGTAGGCTTACCAGGTGAAATAACACTTGCTGTCACCATAAACCATCACAGTAAACCTCTGGTACATCAGCTCTGCAGTCCTCTTGCATGGACAGAGAGTTATTAGAGGCACAGGCATAACCCCTGTACCGAATGGACAAGCGAGGTGGAGAACAGAAGCTGTGCAAGCTTTAGAAAGATTGTAACACATCAACACAGAAGCCACACTATGTGTAGTCAAGTTGACTACTCCGGGAGAGCCCCTGAGGCCCAAAATCTGCAGGCAGCAGATGCTGCGTTTCACAAGAGATGAACCGTATATTGCCACACTGGCACATCTCCCAGCCACCACATCCTAGTCTATTCTACTTTTCCTCAGAGTCATTACGCAGGAACAGTGCTGTTCTTCCAGCTAAGCTACCCTTGGAGAAAGTTATGAAATATGAACTGGGCTCTCCTTGTTACCAAGTAAATGCAAAACACAGTTGCGCTTCACCTAGCACTGCAAATATCAGGGTACTCGCGTGTTTACACAGTCAGTGTTGCCTAACGCAGGCCTGCAGCTCTCCCCATGGCAGCCCCCTGGCCGGGAACCATCACCCCTCCAGTCCAGTCCAGGCACTCCCCTGGTAAACAGAAGCGCCTTTCCTTCTCTGCCATGTCTCTGCTGCTTCAGCTACGCCCTCTCATTGCCATGTCTCTGCTGCTTCAGCTACGCCCTGTCATGCCTGACCAAGCTCAGCCACTTGCCCCTGGCTTTCTCATTCTGAAATTCTGAATTCTGAAGAGAAAGTCAAACCCAGCACTAGCTGCATTGAAGCAGTTTCCAAATCCAGTGTAATGGGCCAACCTGAGAAAGAGCAAGGTGACCAAGAAAGAACAGCTCTGCTCTGTACCACAAGTCCCAGGTATCTGCTTCTGCAACTTAATCAGCATAACATCTCAGGTATTTGCACTCATTTCCAGATGCCACTTGGGAAGAGAGAACCCTTTTAACCCTGCAGTTTAAAAGAAAAGAGAAGTAATCAATCCTTAAAAGCAAAACCACACCCTATTACTTAGAATAAATAAATAATCCCAGGCTGAGTGTCTTCCAAACTAGCCAGAGAATTATTTCTTTTAATTCACCCCTGAGGACAAGTTTCCAAAGACATAATACTTCTTATCTTCAGCCACAGCACCTAGCTTCCATCCATAACATCCTTCAGTTTTTAATGGCTGCAGCCTCCCTAGCTGTCTGCACCAACCCTCAGCCTCATCGAGGAGTCTCACACACTGCTCTTAAAACTATTTCTTAGGGCCCATCTGACAAATCATCCTGTGCCCTTCCAACACCTCAGCTGCTTCACTATTACACACAGAGCTGCTGTTCAAGAGCTTCCTGCCATGCAACTCACCCACTATCCCCACTCCTTCACCCCAACTCTTGCCTCTCCGATCCATTAATCCTGGCATCCTATTAGTTCTTGTTTTCAAACTGTGTGCCCACCCTGCAACTCTTAAGTCCCATGCTAACAGGCAAATGCTCTGTCCTCCTCTCCTAAGCGTCTTTTAAACCTCTTCATTTTTTCCTCCAAGCATGCAAAGCCAGCATATATTTCAACGCTCAAACTACTTTCTTTCATTGCTGATCCTATCCTATGGAAAAGAAAAAACAAAACAAAACAACAAAGCATGCATGTGTGTGACGAGATGATGAACGTTCTAGGCATCGTCCACAGATGGGGGATGAGATGGGGTCAGAGAGGGAGAAGAGATCAAGATGTTGCTGTGGTTTCACTCCTGGTCATAAGAACATGCACTCGCTGCTCTTCTGTGTGAGCAGGGTATATACAAAAATCCCGGTATAGTATCCCAAGTGCTTTTGATATTGAGAGTGGCAGAAACATGAGCTGGTTTTACCACAGTGGCCAGCTGGGTTGATTCACGCACAAGAAGCTTCATATGTACACAATCTCTTCTCTTAAAAAAATTCCTAATGTGCTTTTTATCTGGAATTTCACGGAAGACTGCCATTTACCTTGTAATTAAAGCAATCAGAAAAAGTGCCAGACATGAGGTAGCCTGCTCGACCCTAATTCACACACAGGGCTCTGTGCATTAACACAGACTTAATTGAGCACTTGCACGCTGGCTTTCTCTGTGTGCTTTCCTCTGCACACAGGGAAGGCAGGAGCCTATGTAAACAGAAATAAGGCTGCGTGGTCAACCACATTCTCCTCAATGCCTTTCAAGTCCTTGATTTTATAACACAAATATGCTTGCATTCAGTAAGAAAACCAACCCCAAAAAATCTTAGGCCCGCCAGGCAAATTCTGTTTACCACATCAGGTCTATAAAGTCTCTCTTGTCCAATTACGGTGGATATCTAGCTGCTCATACTGTAAAACCTCAGAGTAAACAGGGTTGGACTTACGGTCTCTTCTAAGCTGCTTCCTTGTCCACCTTAAGCACTTACTAGTTTAAAATGCAACAACCACTTCTGTTTCACTGTCGGCAGAATTTTTTATTCACAGAGAGACAGCAAAGTCCACTTTGTCATGCCGCCATAAGCCTGTACACAGTTTTACTCTGCTCAAGTACAAACACAGAAGATGATACTACATCCGCCTGTTACTCCACAGCACCACTAAAAGCAGTTTTGGTTTTAGGGTTTTTTTTTATTAAGTTTGGGGGGCATTTTGTTTCTTTGTGTGTTTGGGGTTTTTTTTAATTGAATTTCTGCAGGAATAAGGTTAAGGATTAGAGCAGTGAGACAGAATAACCACCTAATCAAGTTAACAGGGTATTTTTATCTCAAAGTAACATAACACGTAAAAAGGATAAGGACTGCTGTCCTCCCAAGAGGGGAAAACAGGCAGCCAGAAGTAGTTTAAAAAAAAAAATCTCCTTTAGGCATTGTAGAAGATTTCACCCATCCCGCTCCCTCTTTAACGGTTGCCTGAAGCACTGTGTCACCACATCAAGGAAGGTGGGACAGCGTAAGCAACTAGAGCCTGGGTCTGGTTTGCCAGATTCTCCTGCAGGCTGCTACCCCTCTGGCAGCACATGCCAGTGGGAGGAAGGAGAGGCATAGTGCTCTCCTGACAGCGGCTCCTTCCTTGATCACATCAATATATGACATGTCAGTCATCTGTGTAAGACAACTAATATACAAGGAGGGTGTTTAAGCAAAACTGTGTTGGCTACAGTACCATCATCCAAGGGGGATGGCAGTAAAGGCTGAGCTATCTGACCTGGATCTTCAAGAGCAGTCCTCAGTAGGACTACTCTTTTAAAAAAGCAAANAAAAAAAAAAAAAAAAAAAAAAAAAAAAAAAAAAAAAAGGAACACAAAACAAACGCAAACCCAAACCATCAAAGTCTGACCTTTCTTTCAGTTGTATTATCCTGATGATGAAACACTGTATTTCATCTCAAGCATGGTATGTTTCAAAAAGGGCCATCAGGGAAAGAACCAGATCTTGTGCCAGCTATTTCTGCCCAAAGATGGGGTACCGTTCTGAAGGCATGAAATTAAGCAATTTAAAGGCTTTGTGAAAATCACTACATGTAGAAAGTTACAAATTCCTTTTCCCCAGATTTTGAAGGAAATCTTCAATATAAATAGGCTGTAAAACACATTTTAAATCATCAAATTACCTACCTGAAGTTTCACAAGCTTCACCTAAAGAACTCTCCCACCCTTTTGTCAAACAGGAACATGTGTGATTATAAGTGAGTTGTTAGTTACGTTTGTTGAATAGATCACAATACAAAACATATCTAAGTAGGAGCATAAAATCTACAAAAGTTTACTTGAAAAAATATAATTGTTGTCTATTCAACTATTTCCAAGTTCCACTGCTTATGAAATGACCTACTTTATGTGAAAGTTGTCCTCGAGGCCATGCAAGAACTGTCACAAAGTAACAGGCCTGGGAACTCATTTTTAATAATCTAATTAATTTATGCATTCTTGAGTTTACTGCGGAACTAGCCAAAGGGTAATTTATTAATCTAAGAGCCTAGATTCAGTTATATGCATGCCCCGAGAGACAAACGCGGCTGTGATTTCCCTTTTCATGAAATCAAACTTCAGGCTCTAGTACCAAGAACATGAAGTGGTAATATGAGGCCATATTCTGAAACACTGGTCATGCTCCATCATACAGAATACAAGAAAACCATGCCTGGTTTAGTCCTGTAGTGAAAGGAATATAGAAGAAGTTTGGGAAATCTGCAAGTTAGAAACAGAATACCTGATGTTCTAAAATACAACTTGACCTTAAAAATAAAAAAATTAAAAGCTGAACATGAGGAAGGAAGCTATAGGGAGCACATCTACAGAAAACATTCAGATCAGTACCATTTCTTGTTAGAGAATAGCTCAGGAATGTGCATTCAGTGTTTTATATTTCTATGTTGGTCCTTTGAAACAGGATACCTATGGTAATTACTTGAGTAGTTCTAAGATGACACTGCATTTTTTTTTATTTTCAATCAAGCAGTAGTGTTTTTTAATAATTCTTGTTCTTGTGCCTGAGATGTACATTATATATACTACAGCTTTAAAATACAAACACATATTTAGTGTCAGTACAAAACAGAAGTTTCTTCCTAAAGAAATCACATCTTTCTTCATAAATATTTATAAATTTGTATTTTTCTCCAAGTTATTAAGTCTTTCTCATAACATTTGGTCCAGAGGAATCAGAACTGCCTCACCACTCTCACATAGATAGAGTTATTCTGCCCGCAAATTGCTCTCTTAGGATAGTAACCTGGAGAAGACACGACTGAAGATAAATCAAGAATTCCTTACTTCCTTTACCAATATTAACTATACCTCAGATTAAATGAGGTACACCATCAAAGCTCATCTATAGAAACTGTCACTAAGCATTTTCTGAAGCCCTACCTACTCAAGGGAACTGCAATTTGGAGCTGCTATCAAGACTGAAGTTCATTTAGTCTTTTACGTTTCCCATGTGTCTGTGTTTCAAATAGCAGACTCTATAAAATAACAATGCTCCAAAACACAGACAATAAATTCCAGTACTGCAGTCTGAAAGTTGAATAAGCTGAACAAATGTACTTCAGCCTGATTCACGTAAGTCCTGATTCACATTGACTTATTCAGGATTTCATTTTAAACTTGCATTACACTTTAATCTGAAAGAATTTTCAAATGCAGAAAACCCCTTATGATACAAATGTTTGTAAAACAATATGCCCCCTGCACCCCTTAAAAAAATTCACTGAGAAACAAACTATTGGAAACATTTCAGGAATTTGGACACTACACTTCAGGAGACCAGAAAACTTCCGTAAGACTTTAACTTGCTTCAGGTATTCAGATTTGAAGTAACGATATTTTCAAAAAAAAACATTTTTTCCATTTTTTTTTTTTGTCTTCTCTCCCCCTCCCCAATTATGGCTGTCTTTTGTGAACTCCCACATAACCAACTTCTTTTGGGTCAGGAAAAACAGAAAAACCAAACCAATAACCAAAGGAAATGCTTAGTTTCTAAAATAAGAAACTGCATTAAAAAGTTGAATGCATTTTCACAATTATTTTCCAAAGCAATGGAGAGCTTTGTAAAAGAACAACAACATGATGCATTATAAACATTGCTGAGACTTCTGCAGAAATTTGCTTCCCATTTCCACTCTGGGAAAAAAGAGGGGGGAATAAGAGTCAGTAAAGGGCAGTGTGAGTGCCAGGCAATGGAGGCCTCAGCAAGTCAAACAAAGAAGGAAATCTGCTGAGGAAGCAGCTTGTACACACATGGTGCAAGTTCTGCTTTATATGGAACAGCATCTAACGCTGATGTCTGTGATAAGACTCAAAGCATTACTGAAAGCTAATGTCCAATAGGATATTAAGAAATCTTCATTAGCCATTACAAGTATTATGGCTCCCACATCACTTAGAATTCACTTTTACTCATAAATTGCACTTACTGTTTCTCTAATTCTGCTTCATTACATTTCAAATCCCCAGGGTGATTGGAGAACAGACAAAGGGTACGGAGAGGTCTGTAATGACTGTCCCTTGCAGATGTCTTTGCAACAAAGCTTGGAAACTTGTCCAAGAAAGATGTAAAAATTCAGGCTTATTTTAGTAAACTGGTTGGTGCCTTTATTTCCAGTTGCTAAATTGGACTGAAAACCCAACTAATCCCTTTTTTCTGCTTAATACTGTAGCTGCTAAAGAAATAAGCCGTCACCCTGAGCTCACAAATGATGCCCATGTGGGTATTTAACAGGAGGACCTCCCAGCCATCTCCCCTTTTGAGAACAAGGGCTTTCAGCCAACGATCCTTCAGATGAAGCTGTACCCTGGAGTCCACGGGCAACCGCCAGTTTGCAAAGCAAGAAATGAAGTGGGCATGATCATCTGTGCTTTACCATAAAGTAAAGCCCTACCATCCTTTTCTACAACAGACTTCCAAGTCTGCCGGACTGTACACAAACCTGAGTTAGCCATGGGTCTGAAACATGCAGTGCCTCCCAGTGCAATTCAGCTGCCTAACACTTGGTTTACACTTTTTTTAAGTAAAATCACAATATCTTATCATTGGTTTTTTTCAGAGTGAAACCCACGTAGCAGAAAATCCCCCTCTGTTGCTGTGTTACAGCAGCAGACCCACCTGGCTTGCTGTATTTCCCAGCAGTGAGAACACGAGGTGGAGCTCCCAGCCCCTCAGCCAGGTGCTCCACCACTGCACGTTCACAGCAAGCCCCACGGGCTCCAAGTTGTTCACACAGCACAGGAGAGGTTAAGGGCCAAAGCTTCTGAGTAATTTTCTTCTCTTACAGCTAACGAACATTGCTGCAGAGCTGGCTATTGAACCTTGTAGACACAAGCAGAAAGGTTCTAACAAAAGCTGCTCATAAATTGGTATATAAGCACCAGAACTAGCTGTGCATGAAGTTCCCTGTCATTGGGCTGTCTATAGGCATCTGCACATTTAACAGAAGCGGCTCAGAAGCATGCAAACCAAAGAACAGACTGTCTTAGCCAGTCCCCCACCAAAAAAGAAGCTAAACATTTTCTTGCCAGCCTTCTTCCTCCTGCAGTCTGTTCCCACACAGATGGCAAAATGTTTTTTGAGGCCTTGTACTGCATGCTCCACTGAAGTCAATGGGAACCCTGACACCGACTTCTCTAACAGAAAGATTGAATCCACCAACTCAAAGAAAGCCAGAAAAATGAAAAGCTTTTTTGTTTTCCTTCTCCTACAAAAGGACAATCTCAAGAGGATTAGGATGGTTGCCAAATGGAGAAACCAGAAGCACTTCAAATTGCTCCCAATGACTCAATTGACCACAGTGATCTTAATCCCTAGAGAACAACACTGTTGTGGCATAACATTAAGTCCAATCATATCTGACAAAACTTCCACACCAATATATTTAAGACCTTATTCTCAAGCAGAAACGGGATGTGCATTTCCAAGTGCTCAAAGGCATGCTGAGCAAAGGGAGCGTTAGAATAAACTTTAAAAGTCCAAGTTGATTATGAATCTTCCAAGATGTGTTGATCCTGAATTTTAAAGGACAGAGTAAGGAGGACTGTAATCCTGCATCTCCTTTCCAATCCAAAACACTGCGCAGCTGGAACATGCCCACGCACCTGCCCCTCTACACCATGCATCCCGCCAGCAAATCTCCCATTTTGCTCATACAACAGGCGAACACCCAGGCCAAGAACAAAGAGCACCCATCTCAGCCAGACACTGTCACAGGGTCAAAAGGGCAAATACCACCACGCATTCTCAGTCCACATACTGTATGAACCAGGCTTTCGACATGAAATGAAAAGAAAAAAAAAAAAAAGAAAATGTTCACTTAAGTAACAGCGTTAACAGGTTGCTGACAGCGCAACACAGCTACTTCATAGAATCATAGAATGGTTTAGGTTGGAAGGGACCTTAAAGATCACCTAGTTCCAACCCCCCTGCCATGGGCAGGGACACCTTCCACTAGACCAGGCTGATCAAAGCCCCATCCAGCCTGGCCTTGAACACTTCCAGGGATGAGGTATCCACAACTTCCCTAGGAAACCTGTGCAGTGTCTCACCACCCTCACAGTAAAGAATTTCTTCCTAATATCTAATCTAAATCTCCCCTCTTCCAGTTTAAACCCAGTACCCCTAGTCCTATCACTACACTCCCCGATAAAGGGTCTCTCTCTCCATCTTTCCTGTCATCCCCCTTTAGGTACTGGGGAGCCACTATAAGGTCTACTGGGAGCCTTCTCTTCTCCAGGCTGAACACCCCCAACTCTCTCAGCCTGCTTTCATAGGAGGTGCTCCAGCCCTCTGATCATCTTCGTGGACCTCCTCCAGCCACAAAGTTGACCCGAGGAAAATAGTCACTTGGCCAAGCTCTGACTCCTACCTCCGTGAAGTGCTCTGTTACTTGAGATCTGAAACATGCTAGCTCAGTAAGATGATCCCCAAACATGATACAGAACTGGTTTCTACCATCTCCAAGTATGGAGCAGGGAATAGGTAAATACTTCTATAATTTTTAAGAGCTTAGCACTTGCTCCACAGACATTTCTGAACTTCACACACCTCAGGCTTGTAGTATATTTTGCTCTTGAAGAGGAAAACAATGAGGTTTGTAATAGGATTTCATTTCTGTTGCTTGCACCCCGTTCTCACTGAGACACGATCTCCAAAGAAATACAAACACATGACCATAGAAAATGGTCTACTGTGTTGCAAGACTTAGGCTTCAGACTGCAAATTCAGCCAGTCCTGACTGCTGGCACTCTCAAGCTGGTTTCCTTGCTGATTGTTATTTTTAAGATATGCTGGGCTAATAGTATGGTAACATTAAAAATCAGGAAAGAAATTGTGACCCTGGTTGAATACTCTTTAAAAAAAGCCAATTGAGAGAGCAGGTCTGATGTGTAGTATCAGTCCTCTTCCTGCCTGAGCGTTCAGTTATTCCCATACTGGACAGGAGCACCCTTTGCACAGATGAAGAGCAGGTTCCTCTAACAGAGCCCTACCATGTAGATACACCAATACCTTTCACAGAGGAAACAGTATATGAAACCCCTCAGTTACTTTATTCTTACTGCAGGTAGGAAACAAAAAAAAAAAAAGGAGAAAAAAGTTTTAGCACGATGCAGATTAACATTTCCAATTCTGAAGCTATGAAAAACAGAAGCTACGAATCCCCAGAAGATGACACCACATGGTGAGCACACCAACCGACAAAAGCTGTTCATGGAGTCTACTAGGGTCTACTATCATTTATCCTTGTTCACTGTGTAACAATTCCCCAGTTAACCAGTTGCTTGAGGCAACTAATTAACATGCAATTGTTATGGCTGCATCCAAATAAACAAGGCCAAAGCACCCCAAGAACAGGACATTCTGTGTAGGAAAGCCCAGCAAAGACATCAAGGAAAGAGAAACAAGAAAGGGGCTTCGAGTACTATTTTACAAGTACTATCAAACTCAACCTTTGGCATCAAACCAACTTGCCCTTCATCATCAAAAATGTTTACTTCAACAGTATTTAACAGATTGGCATCATGAATAGTAGCTAGGAACAAAACCTTTTTTATTAATTGCTATACAGAAAGGTACATTTGGAGTCATTTTGGTATTTGCAACTCAGGTGGCAGTAACACAAATAATTTTGTTCTTGCATGATCCTCCAATTTGCCAATTCCTCAAAAGCCAGAAAGAACTTTAATATTAAAAGTAAGTATGATAATTTATCGTACGTCTCTTCTTTTACTTTTGTTTCACAGTTAAGACTGGCAAACAATACATTTAATTTAAAACAATCTTTGTCATCCTTTCTCCCACAGGAACCAAGTTTACTGAATTGGACTGAAGAAAAAAATAAATCAATCAAGTTTGACCATTCCAATCAAGTACTTCCAGATGGCAAGGATTTTCAGTGATGAAAAAAGAAGAAAGAAAAAAATCCCTAACACTCCGTCCTGCCTTGGCTACTCCTGGGAGAGAGATTACTTCCCACCTCGCAGAACCACACCTACGCTTCTGTTGAAACTTTCGGAAACGAAAAAAGCAGATCAAAGCTCTAAATGCTCTTATCTTCAGGATTATGTTATGATGCAATCTACTTTATTACTGCGCTCTGCGGCTTAGCAGTTTCTGTTGTTTAGCAGGGTAACCGTTTCAGAGATAAGCTTTTATTTCTTTAGTACTCATGAAAGTGAGACATTAAACTAGACTGAAATTCCTTCTCCAAAGACTAATCTAAGCAAAGTCAATGTAAGGATTCGCACAGACTTCAAATAACTCTGTATCAAACTCCTAGCGCAGTGTGAGCAGTTTTGCATCGATCTGTCGATGCAGCCCTGTGACAACCGCCAGGCTGACCCTCTAACACCCTGTAAGACAGCCCAGAGCTTCTCCCACAAGAAGTTCTATGACGTGGCTACACAATGGGATAAATTAATACACCCTATTCATTTGAAAATATCGAATCCACTTCTGAATTACGCTTAAGACAGGATTTTAGTTTGCTAAACAGCAGCAACAAAGAACCCTAATCTTAGAAAACAGCATGTCACCGATGCTCCCGAGCACAGCCACTTCTCCACCTCCAGCTGCAAAACCCCAGCGAAAGCAAAAGCAATACCAAAACCAGCAGCAGTAGTTGGGACTCTACATTTGAGATGGAGTCCACATCCTTTTCCTCAAAATACTAATGGCAGGCCTGCGGAATAAGAATTTAGCAAGTGACCCAAGAAAACTAAATTTCAGATCAGATAACCACTACGAGGATACTGCATTGCATCAAATTTTTCAGTCTTTTATTCACCTGTCAAATCTCCTCTGCCCTTCCTGCTGCCATGATCCTGCCTAAAAATACCAGCCTTGTTCACATTTCATTATTTTCATCTGCCTTCTTTTCTCTCCTTTTCTACATAGATCCTGGTATTTTGCATTTATTTGTTCTCTACTTATATTCCGACTGCTGCCCAAAATTAAATTATGGAGCCACATTTGCATCTCTGATTAACATGTGGCCTGCTCTTCATTACAGGCTTGATTTGACATCTGTCTTCTAGACCTAATAACATCCATTTTTTTCGCATTTAAATTGTCATGGTGTCTACCACCAGAGAAAACTTGCTGGGGAATTTCAGGTATGAACCGCGCATGTTCTTCTGAAAACACATGGGACTGAGAGGCAGAAAGACGTAGTGCCTTCAGAAATAACTTGTCCTTCAGAAAAAGCTTGTCCTTCACAGGCTGTTCAAACACCATACCAAAGACATCCTCTGGTCAGCTGCCGTAAGCAGGGAAAGTCCTGCCCTCCCCTTCCACCTCTCCCGTGTTAGCGTTCCAGCCCATCTGACGCTCAGTGAGCTGGGTCAGAGAGAGAAACTCATCCTTTTTCTGTTTGTTTGCAGGGGTTAGCTTTGCGCCAGTTCAGCTCCCTAAACTTCCTCATCGCAAGATCAGACATATGCTAAAATCTGGCAGGGCAGAAATGAGGAGGAAGAGGGGAAGAAAACTGACTCCTTCTGCAACAGCGTGTACCGCTTAAGCTCAACACTTCTGCTAAACCGCTCTGTAGCGGCACTCCTGTTAGTTTGGTAAGAAGCTCTAAAATTAGCTTGTACAATCTGACTGTCTCATAGGAGAGACTGTTTGTTCTTGCTACAGATCTCAAGCTACAACAGTTCAAGATGCCGAAATTGAAAGTATGTTAAAGTGGGGATGTTCAGGAACTTTGAACCTGGCTGAATATGGGAGATTTCCCGGTTCGGTGTGTCACTCCAAACTCCGAACCAGAGCGGTGGCTCTTGTATGAAACGCCTAGGGTAGAGTAATGAAACAGTAATAGGAAAACATCACACTGCTGCTTAACGGAGCGGCTCTGATCCATACGGGCACCAGAATCTTAAAAGCCATCTTCCAGATTTCAGCAAGTAACTGCCTATTAGCATATCCACCGGTATGTTCTCAGAAATAGCTCAAAATGAGAGCTTCTTCGACAATTTCCTCTAAAATACTAAAAAGTGTACACATATAAACTTATATGGTATCACAAGTTTAGTTTTAATAAGATCAGTCTTATCAAATCCCCTTCAGTTCCTTGTTTAGAAGCATAAATGTAATTCCTGCTTCTTAGATGATCCCTTCAGATTTTTTTCCCTCTTAGATGGAGTGTACAGACTTGCCAGACTGTGTGGGAACTTAGACAAGAAACGTTAGCTGGAACACTTCACAGATGTTTAAAGGGATACTCATCAAAATAAAATTTAGCATTTTTTAACAAAGTCTGTAATTGGCTCAAACAAACAAAAAAATACTAAATGATCTTGATACTGCCTCAAAATACAATAGTTTCTCGTGTGCAACTCAGAAGCTGAGTTTACAAAGAAGCCGCTTACTGACCACAACTCTTCGGCAGAGCTGTCTTCCCAGGCTAAGTGGAAGTAGTAAGTAATGAATGGAGGAAATTAGGTGTTTTATAAATCCTTAATTATCACTGTTCTTCAAGGAGATATATGACTTAGGATAAGAACCACATAAATTAAATTGCATTGGTTTACGTTCTAATGGAAACACTGTGAGGTTTCTTGAAACAGCTGGAATTGGACATCATTAAGTTTCCATGGGGTCAGTGCTTTTCTGAACTATAATAATTATTTATAGAAAGAGAAACTATGCTGGCAAGAAAAAAAATTTGTGTCAGACCGTATTTCCTCATATCCAGATTAACAGTATTCATGTTTCAATACTCAAACCCAAACAGAAAAAAAAAAATTTAAACAAGACATTGTCATTACTGCACAAGTAATTTTCCTTTTTTCTTTGTGTTAATATATGCAACAGCTATTGACACCTACAAAATACAAAGCTGATGTTTTAACAGATATAACACTACACAGACCTTTCTAGTAGAAGCTCCTGTCTTAGCTAAAGAGGACACTTACCCTTTCCCTAGCAAGGATTCACCCTAAGGCCTCAAAACAATTTGGAATAGTCTTAGGGACCTTAAATCCAATGCTCTGTTTTCAGTCTCAACATTAAGCCAGACACCTCAAGAGCTCTGAAAAAAAAAAAAATGTAAAAACCTACAATCCCCACCTTTCAAAATTTTTCGTTAGCACTTTGCAATAACAATCCTTGAGTGAAATTCTTGCCCCACTCCAGTAAAAAAAATAAAATTAACAGCTAAAATTCTGTTTAAACTATTAAAAAAACCCAAATGCATATAAAGGAAAAAGGTGGATAAAGCCATCAGTAATTGGCCAGATATTCAGAAACCTCTCTGTGATTAAGAATTATAATTAATCCACAACCACCTAGAACAATATTCTGTAAGGAGCACACGTCTCTAAAAACAGATTATCAGTGGGATTTTTTTATTAGACAGAAGTATACAGTATTTGGAAGACACTCCAGTATGTGACACAGAGTGACAGGTACTCAGTACGGTACTACATAATAATTTTGATCAGATAAAGGCTAACCAGATGATTATATCACAGAATGAATTAGAAAGTGGTGGTAATAAACTGCTTGGGAAAAATTGCAATGTCCCAGAAATCAAGAAATATTTCCTCCATCCAACCTTGGCATTGCCCTGCTATGAATTCAAGCAAGCATCACCTTCCTGACAGCTTCAAAGCTACAGAGCGAGAGAAACGCTCCCTTTTTTATTTTTGCCTGCAGAACTGACAACTGAAAATATGCGCGTAATGCCTTTTTACCTGCAAAGACAGACTTCTGAACGCAAACCTATTCTGTGCTACCAATCTAGACAGATCAGCCCGCTGTCTGCTACTAATAAGCTTCATATGCACTGTTATAGTGAAATAAACACAGCTGTAGTCAATGTTTCTGATTTCCATATATTTCAATGTTAGATGGACAAGGGTGAAACAGGCAGGGAGGGAAAAAAAGAAAAGAGAAACCTGCCCCCTCAAAAAAAAAAAAGAAAGAAAACCCTCAGAAGAGAGTAGCACTACCACCACAAGAAAAAGCAGTAAAATATAGCTGGGGAAGGACTTTTTACAAGGGCATGTAGTGATAGGACAAGGGGGAACGGCTTGAAACTGAAAGAGGGTAGATTTAGATTAGGTATTAGGAAGAAATTTTTCACTTTGAGCGTGGTGAGGCACTGGAACAGGTTGCCCAGAGAAGTTGTGGAAGCTCCATCCCTGGAGGTGTTTAAGGCCAGGTTGGATGGGGCTTTGGTCAGCCTGGTCTAGTGGGAGGTGTCCCTGCCTAGCGCAGGGGGGTTGGAACTGGATGATCTTCAAGTTCCCTTCCAATCTCAACCATTCCATGATTCTGTGATAGCACAGAAGAGCTACAGAGCAATCCATAAGAGATGCAGATGACCCAAAAATTACAGAGCGCCACAAAGCATACTACCTATTTACACATACACCTAGTTATGCACGAAGACCAGAAGGAGCTGAAGCTCCTAAATACTCAAAACCATCCAAACCCTGCGGGTAGCCTCTGAGGTCTCGGGAGCACCCGTTCCAAGAAGGAGTCACACTTGCACCAATCCATCTGCAGAGGTACACTGGCAGATGCTAGGGCCATGGTTTCAGTGCCTTTAATTGGACACAAGTCTGACGTTGCCAAGGCATGATTCCTGCCTTATTTCATCTCTTGTCCATTTACTGCTAACACCTCTCCAACAAGCCAGCGCTAACGCAAAAGCCAGATCAAGGAACTGAGCTACTTCTAAAAACATTCCCCCCAAGAATAAAAACTGCATCACAGTGGAAACTGCCAGGAGTTAAAGAGGACCCAGGATGACCTTTAGTAAAAGTGGGATAGATCCGTGCCAGACTAAAGTGTCCATGAAAGCATGGTCTGAACAAGCGGAGGAAAAGAAAGTAGATTAGCATGGACATTTCCTCAAAAGGGCTGAAATGTAACAAATGTGTATTTATAATAGATTTTTCTTTACTTAAGGTAATCATCACACTTTAGGCCTAGTATCTCTTAGCCTTGTAATACTATTTATTAAAGTAACAGCTGCTACCAGTCCATCTCAGAGTTACAGTGTAAGATGTTTGGGAGATGTATCTGTAAAGATAATAGCAGACAACTCAATACGATAACTCTGTATGTAAGAGGGAAAAAAAGAGCGTTGAGACACAGCAGTAGAGGTCTGCCATATTGTCCCCAGCAGGACATCTTCCATGCAAAATCACATGTGCAGGAGAGGTGACACCTCTACAGACCACATCCAACACTACACAGCCCTCTCAGAAGTTTCTTGGGCTTCAGTAAGGCCAAGAGCTGGGCCTGTCAAGCTTCGCTCCCTTCCCCAGGCATGCAGAGAGACTGGTGCAAGCATGGTTAACCTGTACTTTTGCAACTTTAAGAAGCAAGCCACAAGCACAGCATGCTGATAATAACATAAAACATTTTCTTCTTGTCTTTCCTATCTCCAATTTACCACATGTCCTTTGACATCTTGATCAGATGCTAAATGGTTGTCTGCTAGTTCAACTATGAACCAAAAAAGGCAATAGCACTACCCTGCATACAGCCATTGCATTCATCCATTTCAGAGGACAGAAGAAACAATTGTATTCCTGGCACAAACGCGAGGCTGGTAGAACCTGGCAATTAAGTTGAGCCATTCATCTAGCCCATCATGTGTGTGAAATTCAAAATTAATCTAGGGGAAAATGCAGCATTGCAGCTTCATTAAACACTGCAGTAGACATTTACCTAAATATATATTTATGCAGACAATCCTCTTCCATTTTCATCCTTTTTCCTCCCTCAGCCTCAAAGCAGAAACATCCTCCTTCCCCAAGAAAAAAAATACATTACTTCAAAAGGACTTGGAAATTTTATCATAAAAGCAACAACATACTGAGATCCTGATGTTTTTCATTTCATATCTTTTTCAGACAATCAAAAAAAAGGTATGTGTAGGGAAAAAATGAGAGGGACTTTTTTTATTATCAACAAAAGAAAGGTAGGCATTATCTTGCAACATATGCTCCAAGTTTTATTAGTTACTTTATTTGAAATATACTGAAATGGTAGACTACAGTCTGGATTAAAAAGCCCAGCCTTCTTGAGAAAGAAGGTCATGTGGTGAGCATACTAAGGTTTAACTGCAGCATAAATATACTATCAAGTAGCAGACTCAGCATTTCCAAAATCTAAGCCTTCATTGAAGCAAATGAGATTTAATCACTGGCAGAGTGAACTAATTCAACTTCTGCTGTGGACCGAAAGCTATGTGAAACACAGGACCTCAATAATCAATGTGAAGAGTGCTAAGATAACATTCACCCAAACTTTTAAGCATGACTGCGCAAATCTCAGAATATACCAACACACGTTTGCCTTGAAAATGTCATTTGTTTTTAAGGACAGTCTGTGCTGCCAAAAATCTGTATGTTTTCCATGATGTTTCATTAAATGGATCATTTTCCTCAAAGCAAAACGTATGGCTTTTTAAGCTGCTGAATTTAGTAGTGCAGATTTAAAATTCATTTTCTTCAATACAG
Organism: Himantopus leucocephalus; assembly: GCA_003993805.1. Classification (NCBI taxonomy): domain Eukaryota; kingdom Metazoa; phylum Chordata; class Aves; order Charadriiformes; family Recurvirostridae; genus Himantopus; species Himantopus leucocephalus. The sequence continues at coordinate 125,815,078 of RSEF01000001.1, read as the reverse complement.
TGGCTATTTGGTTTGAGAAACTAGAAAGAGCACATTACGTAGCCTAGATAAAAACAACAATTCATATTAGGATGAAAATGACAAGGTAGTGTGGAGAGAAACCATATCAAAGCAAAGACCATTTTCACTGCATTTCAAATTGCCTTCTCAGAAGAAGAGGCCAAGCAATTATTTTTTTTTCTTTTTAAAACCTTCAGCATCCCTGCCAGTTCAACAAACTCTGTAAAAAATCTCTAGAAGCTCTCAACAAGGACAAAGACTAGAGAGGGAGGGAACCACTGCCACCAGTCCTGTCTGCCCAATTCTGCCTGGCACGGGCCCCAGGGCAACAAGCACAGGAGGATTATAGAGACAGTGGAAGTAGGGAGCCAAGCAGTTAAGTAAAATTAAGATGGGACAGTTGTTTGATGGCCCATCAACAAAACAGAAGGCTTGAGGACTACTTTGAAGCAGGAGCTTGTGAGGTGAATTAATGTCAAAGCCTTAGTATGGTCACATTCCAGCTTCTACTGAATCTGGCTAAGAAGTTGCTTTGGGTTTCACCAGCAACTTACTGAAACACGTGGCATAAACACACAAGATTTGAGCGAATGACAATATCATCATTTTTGGAAGTATTATGGTTAGGGATTAGAAATGTGAACATTGTTCTGTCAACATTTATAATGAATTATATGTTACCTGAATTTACCCTACTGTTTTCTGCTCCACGAAACACAAAGATACAGTTAAGAGCATAGTAGCACGCATTTATAACTAATGTTTTTATTTCTGGGGAGGACTTCTGTAAGAAATACACATTCACTGCAAGACGCTCATTGATCTCGATGATGTTTAGAAAGAAAGTAGACACGTTATGACTTTACAAAAGAAACCAAACAGTCATAATGTGGTTTCAGAGATGGCAGGTATAACACCTGCCAAAGCCAGCAGATACTCTACGTCTGAAAGTTGTTCTAAGCAATTAGCCAAAGATCTTGCAGCAAGACAGCTATTGATTACAAGGCACATCTAGATCCCCAGGCTCCCAGGTTTACATTCCATCCGCTCAAACACGCATGTGATATCCAGACCCAAACTAGTTTTACTTTGATCTTGAAAAAAAAAAAAACAACAAAAACCCTCAAACAATCTTCAGAACCATTCCTTCCCATTCTGTTCAACTCCATGCATACTTAAAATGGAAATGAGCACCTTCAAATTAAACTAAGTGGGGGGAAAAACATGGATTAGGCAAAATGATTTTTTTGCCAGCTGTGAGTGTTGTTTTTACAATTCATTTTGGACACCGAGTTCAGCACAGACGGCAAAATAATTTCAGTCCTTCAAGGAACTCATTTAATGTATCCTAATTACTAGACATAAAATTCAGCACATGGTAGCTGTTCGAAATTGCTAATATAATAAAGCATACACCAATATCTTCCATCTGAACACTCCTTCCATTTAAACAGGGAACTGAGCACACCTAAATTAACTTCCTACTCTGCATATTCACGTGACTCTGAAAACACGTACTTTTCCAAAGGGCAGCGTGCAGACTGGTTTTATTGAAAAACGTTTAGCAAGACAAGGAGCTGACTCGCCTCTGAAACACGCCTTCCTTCAGCAGCATCCTGCCACCTCGGCGCTGCTCCCAGCTTCCACTTGACCACGTGTGGGTGGGGGTACCCGGTTTCTTCCACAAAACAACAAAATGCAAAATCCAGGAGCAGCCGCCCCCACCTGTTTTAGAGTATCAGCCAACCTCCCATCAGGGGCTGTTAGGAAGAAACTTCCCCCAGGGGCCTAGTTATCCAGTAATTGTGTACGGCAGGGTCTTTCCAACATCCCTCCGCAACAGCTGCTACTGCAGTGTCAGCAGCAGGACTAGACTGACCGATGGCTTGATTTGAAGGGTCAGCTAGTACACTCGCAACACGTTAACGATTTTGGCACGTACACAGGTGTAACCACTCAATTTACATTAACGCAACGTTGTTCTAGCACCTGCAGCACTTGCATTTGACAGCTGTTTGCGGATCAGGCCCATGCTGTTTTAATTTTCAGTAACAGGTACAATCAATATAGCAGCACACTAGCTAGTCTGAGATTAAAAGAAACCACTAGTAAATTGTACTTCTCTAACCAGCATCTCATTCCACCCAAGAAAGCTTGATTTTGCCATATTTAAAAAAACTGAAAAGCACCCAGCTTAGGCTGAACATGGGAGAATGTGCTGATTTGAAGGCAGAAGAGATGGATGCGCTCTGCTTCCAGAACCACTTCTTGTGACTTCAGTAGCAGCGTCTAACTGAACTCAAGGAAGTTAGAAGGTGGCACTCAAGTATCTTCCATTTCCTTTCAAATAAGTAGTGTACAGTCTGAGCTTTGTCATCTTTAAACTGGGTGATGTGTTGTCCAAATATAAATCCAGACAGTTCCTGTACTGCACTGAGCTCCCACTCAAAAGAAGGAAAGCAACAGCAAGTGACATATATCTTTAAAACATGTAGGCGGTTCTGCTTATTCCCTGTTCCTCCCTTTCTGCCCCTGCGATGCCCCCCTACTGCTACTTCCTGCATCAAGACTTCAAAATCCACCTACGCTGGCAGCGGACAAGGAGAGGCAACGATGACAATCTCAAGGAAAAAATACAAGGCTCCCAATAAATGTTAGCCTTTCTGTACTTCATGCACCTTCCTGCCCAGTGCTCTTCCCACCACCCAGGCATCTGGCCTGGTGCTGTCAGGAAAAGCTCTTTTAAAACAGGAACACATCTACTTTTAAGTTCTGCTGAAAAGATTTTATTTTTTTGTAAGATACCGTCCACGGAAGAAGACAAAGCCAGAGGCTACATAGAGCATCATTTTGATTAACCGGGGTTTCCTGATAAAAGTTACAAACTTTTATTATTTTAGAGCCAAGGAGTCACAGAGCAAGATCTCCACTGTACTTGCTCACTGAATTTCTGCCCAGTTGGCTCCTTTTGATATGCCCCTGGGTGTAGGAGGAACTGGGTGCATAAGCTAATTATACAGGATCTACTGCAGTAGAGCATCATCTCTTGCACTACAGCCATAATCACAAAGCCTGTTGCAGAGTTACACAAGGTATCTGCAATAAAAACCAGGATGGACAGATTTCTCATTGGAGATGCATGGGAAAAAAAATAAATAAATCTTCCCTTCCTTGGCTCTGTCACTTCAGGGCTCTGCTCAGAGCTGGGGAAAAACCCCAGAACCTTAGCAGAGTAGTACTAACAGCTGCCGCTACAGCAAGACCATAGAACCAAGGAGGCTGCCATGGTGCCAGGGAGCATGAAGAACACAGACACAGGCAGAGTACCTGTCTGCTTGATTAGCAGAGCATACACGCTCAGCCTCTGCCTATACTGAGAAAAAACACACCCCAAGAAGTAGCAGTCCTCCTTTTGGGAGGAAAAAGCAGCATGAAAAGGAAGGAAAAGGTCATATTTGGCAAAAGTAATCAAAAAGGAGTTTTTTACCTGCATGCTGTTCCAACGCAAGATGTACCATATCTCAGCCTTGATGCCTATTGCTTCCTGCTAACAGGAAAATGTAAATTTACTCTGTTCCCTGGGCCTGACAGCAAGCACTGTCTGGAAGCCAATGTAAACAGCAGAAGGCAAGAGGAAAACCACTTCACTTGTTACCCCCAGGACACTAAGCATATTTGGAGCATCAAGCAACAACAGGTTCCCCACAGCTGAGAAACCATTTTGCTTTCCTCTTCACTTTATTTTAAAAGGACATGTTTTTACTAATGCCACCCAAAATTTCAAAAAAATCACCTGACATTCAGCTGAGATTTACAGCTTCGAGTCCTTGTTCTGGAATCCTTCCCTACCTGCAGCACTGGTAACTGAATTGCCGACCTACTGACCTATTCATGCCTTAAAATGCCCCAAACCTTCTGCTCTTACTTCCTGTAAATTCACACATTTCTTTCTGTAACTTTAGATAAAGACTTACTACCCTGTAGACTTTTATTCACCAATTCTCTGCTTCCATCTTCTTATTCCTTTCCTCACCCTCAAAAATTTCCCTATGCATAAATCAACTTTACTTAGATAAATCAAAGGAGAGAACAGAAAACCAGAAGAAACCTCTGAAGCCTTACTAGTAGGTTAGGTATTTTTGTTACAGGTAAACAAAAGTATTATGAATTTAACAAAGTAATTAATACTCTTAGTAAAAAGACAAAGCTACTGGTGAAGAATCAATTTTAATAGCCATTACAGTATCTTCTTTAAAATGAATATTCTAGATGATAAAGCCCAAACTCAAAAAAAAAAACTGAGCAGAACACTGCAAGAAACAGAAGGGACAATCAATGGGTGAAAGGACAGGAATAAAGACGCTAAGAGAGCGGAGATCTGAAGAGTGAATTATGTTGCTTTATCAAGAGGCATTTTCACAGGAATTCGTTTGACATTTAGGAAGCAAGACAGCTACTGCTGTGGCAATAAGCAATAGTCCCTCTTTAAAAAAAAAAGTCAGAGATGGTATAGAAAGACGTAAGACTAAAGCGACTCAAGCCATGACCTTTTGTTTCATGGCATGAAATCCGCATTTTCTTTTCAAATTGTCACACACTGGTACGAGGTTATCACACTATCACAGCATGGAGACAAAACAAAATTAGATCTACAATCTGTTTTTAGGACATAAGTGAGTGGGTAATAAGTTTCTGCTCTCAAATATGAAATCAGTCATTGTGACTTCATCTGTAAGGCGAGCTTTTTCTATTAAGAAACTCTGAATGGTTCAGTGTGCAGCAGAGACCAATAACTCCAGACTGACCCAGTGTATTTCAGTATCATGGTAGGATGACAGAAGATGTGTTAGAGCTGACTCTTTCAAGATCAAGCCAGAAAGAACAAGGGCATTTTAAATAATAAACTGTCATCTCAGCTTTATTCAAAATACTTTACAAGCAAGAAGTTCATTGTGCATAAACTATATGAAATTATCCCCAAGGGCAGAAGGCAGAGGGACAAAATTTTTCACAGTGGGACAAAATTGTTCAACAGTTGGACAAAATTGTCCAACAGCCTCAGTGACCCCCAGCAACCAGGTTTTGAAGCTGTTTTAACAGGATCAGGGGAGAAGCTCTTTAAAAAGCACAAAAGGGCAATGGAGCACAAGAGAAGAAAAAGAAAGAGAAGGTCCTTACAGACGCAGCTCTCCAGCATGCGTCTGCACCTCGGTGCTTCAGAAGAACTACCGCAGTTGTTCCCAAGGACCGTACTTACTTCCTGGCAGTACTGGAGAATCCCTTCTTTTGTCCTGATGCAGGTCTTGGTGCCGGAGGGGTCTGATTCCCACTTTCCGTTCTGCACATTCATGTGCATGTTGAGTTTCCCACAGAACATGGCGATTTGAGGCTCCGCCAACAACCCAGCGTTGCCATCAGCAGGCACCTGGGAGAAGAAAAAAAAAAGTTTTAATCTTGTGTCTGACAGATGAGTCCATCCAGAGCTCAAGGAACAGCTCAAGCAAGCCTGAACCAAACTCTAGGCTTATCCACCCATGGCAGCAAAAGTTGAAATTGTTTGATTCAAGCAGATATGAGAAATGTAAATAAGGTCTTAATAGAAATCCAGAACACAACAGTATAGCACAGAGTTTAAAGCTGTAAACAAACTCTTCTGGGGCATCAAATGATCACCGTATCAACTTGGGCTAAACACAGAACAACGTGTATAGCTGGAGCATGACAACAGCAATTTTTCAAACATAGTTGCTATACCGGGGGTGCGTGTGTGTGTGTGTCACTAACAATTAGCAAAAGTAACAAGTTTTTCTCATGAGTTTCCTAAAAAAAAAAAACCAACCCAAAAAACCCACAAAAAAATCAAAAAAACCTAAACCAAAACAACACCAAAACCCCACAATGTGTCTTTTTTCAAGACTCTATAGTTCATTGAGATGTCGAGCGCACACAGTCTGTATTTTGTAATGACTTATAAAAGTTGTAGGGTTAAAAGTAACGGCTCCCACCTAAGCTTTCGACTGAACCTTAAAATGCAGTGCCTGGGGTGCTATCTAAATGGGATTGCTCACAGCAAAGTATTACAGAAAACCACATACCTGAACAAGCATTAAAATACCCAGGCTTACTGCAGGCTACCCAAAGGGCTCCTGGTGTGTCCCAGATGGCCGGCTGCCCACCCGCCACCTCCCTCCTTGGAACACCTGATCACCTCTGGGGTACGGAGCCAAACCTGAGAGCTGCATTCAACAGCTTCCCAACTGAATGCAATTCTGTGAACTTCCTACCTGCATTTATAACCCAACTTAACCCTCTGCCCCCACAAACCTCAACATTGGTTTAAATCCCTCCCATGGGACCCCACCATGAAGGCAAATTAACAGCTCTCCCTTTCAGCCCTCTGTCCTCCGATGCAGTCAGCCTCCAGAGGTATAAGCTGAAAGTACTTGCTTCAGTTTTACCACCTGAGAAACATAACAGAAAGGTAAGTCTCCCCTTCAGGTTTGGTTCCTCAAGAGAAGTCAATGGCTCTCCATTGCCCCTCACGCTCCAAAGGTGAGCCCATCACATTCGAGGTACAGCAGAGCATGCAACTAAGTTTAAATATCTATTTTTAATCTTCTAACTAGAAGGCTTCTCAAGGGGAAAATTAAAAACATTTTAAAAATTCATGAAAAACTAAAGAAACTGAAATACTGTCTTACAAGAGGTATGCAAACCCCATACCTTTGTTTAAACAAAGAGTGGGGGAACTAACACAAAAAACTTCATTAATTTTACATCCCTACAGTAATAAAAAAAGTATCACACAAAGAAACATTGCAGAAGTCAACATCTAACTACCCTAACACATTAGCTTAGCATTTTAAGTTAAAATGCCACAATTAAAACAAGTATTTAATTTATTCTTTTTTTAAAAGGAGGGAACATTTATTTTCCTGCCTTCTTTAAGGTGTTAACACATTAGCACAGTTTCGCTTAAAAAAAACAAAGCAGAAACACTTCTACTGGGAGAGATTTCCCTTTACTATCTCAATTTCTCTTCTTCTGTGGAACTAGTAAGCTCTGTACGATTTAACAGTTAACCATCACTGTCCTTCCCCTGGGTAATTAGAGAATTTTTCGATAACTGGGACGACACCTTGTCTGGCTTGCCTTGATCAGTAAAACTAACACATGCTTACCCCTTCTAACATCTTGACAGATCTATAACACACACTTGCAAAAAATCCTCCAAATTAATGATTTTTTCTTTATAGATGTAACACAACCCTATCAAAATTTCCATAAAAATAGAAGCGAGTCATTCCATAGGTGACGTATGAATGTGAACTCTATTCACAGTCAGCTCCTCTAACTGAGATCTCTATTAAATTAATAAAGCACATGGTAGTCATACTGTGGCAGTTTTAAAATTTTTTTGCACTCAAAATCCTAAGTTGTAAATTTATGGAGACCTTGCCTTGTGCATTTTGGTATCTTTTGCCTTATCTAGGAAGACAGCTAAAGCTGGGGAAAAACAAATGTGGCTGCTTACTTGGAGTGCTATCAATTTAACTCTAACAACATGACAACCTATGACTGTCTACTTAAAATCTCATTCCCTTCAGAAAAGACATGACATCTCCCAGCTTAATGAAATTACCAGAGCAAGTCGTGATCACATTTAGCTTTCTCTATTTTGAGCTGACAGCGCCATACTAACGAACTGCTCAGCACAGCACTTCATCTTATTGATTAGGACAGCTAAATGTTTCTAATCATAAAGAAATACCGGAGCAATTAACAGACACTGTAAACAGAACTAAAGCATTTAGATCATGATCATGAATAATTCAGATACTCAGCTTCCCAAGTTGAACCCTGTTAAGAGTGTCCTTAAAGCAAGGATAGTAGGTTAATGGATTTGTCTGCTACATCTCCGGTTAAGATGTAACACTGAGCTTTCAAATTAACTTTTTGTAAACAACCAGAGTGGAAATAACACCTTTTTAAACCTTTTAGATCAGGGGGTGGGGGGAAAAACATTAAATTATTTAATAGCTGAAGGTAAGTGCTTGCTACCACTGTGTAGCCCTGGTGTTTCAACTCAAAGCCTCTAACCTTTAGTAATAAGCAGGAATTTCATACATTGCATTTTCAGCACGGTACCTATGAAGCTTGCAGTGCCATTGCAAAGTTTTAACAGGAGAACACACTCGTTCTTGAGATAGCCTTTGTGCTATCTCCCTGCTCTTTCTATAAAATATGCCTCCAATCCAAGACTTTTGCCTTCTGATATTCCATTTCTGAAGAAAAAAAAGAAGTTGATCTGCTATGGCGCTTTTTCTGATTGAAAACTGGCAGCTTCCTAGTTGTCAAGAAATTACTCTTGCTGCACAATTCACAGAAACAGCCAATGTTGATGGAGGCCTTTCTATAGAGATGATGATCAAAACACAACAGTCAGGCCTAGGAACATATTTTGATGCGAGGGCAAAGGAGGGGGTGGCATTACCAGATCTGACCGTACCTATCCTAGATTTAGAGCTTCTGCTGGGACTTTTGACGACACCTGAGCAAGATACTCCTATTAAAAGCGTATGACTAGAAGATTTCCCTTCACACCATTTTGCAAGCATATGCTTCACAGCATTGTTACTTCCACTTTCCTAAGGGTGAACATGTCACAAACACAGTGACTGACAGTGATTCTGACATTAAAAAAAGGAACACGTGTAAATTTTTCAGATCACTGGCCAAAAACCTGCAGTTACTGCATTAAGCTATATATTGCACTCTACTCTTCTACATACTGTTTTCCTCTGCAATCATTCAGACTACAACAAAATTCACAAGAAAAAAACCTCAGATCCATAAAGCTAAAAATCCATTCTTGGTCCAAAATAACTATGCTAAATAATAAAGAAGAATACTTCTGTTGCAACTTTTTCTGGTTTCTTCCCATTTCTCTATGCAGCCCTCCATGGCAAGCCTATATAACATGCAGGCCTTTGTTAATTTTACCAGAGTGAAGCAGCAAATGAAAACTTGTTAGCAAGATGGGCCATGCTGCCTCTCTTGCCAGAGCCCCGCCACTGAACACAAGAGCATTCCCAAGGCACCCGCTGAAAAGGATGTCTGGAAGAGATCAGCCCTTGTAGCCTTGGTTTTATGGGATCTATTTTAATCCAGGACACATTCCTAAATTAAGAACAGGAAGTTTAAGCAATTAATTCAAGAAAGCATTGTTGCCATTTAGTTTTATAAGGCTGATGGATACGAGAGGAGAAAATGCCTCTCGGGCATCTCTGGTCTGGACTGGCACTCGGGGGGGTCTCCAACACTTGCTGCCTGTGCCTCCTCTCTAACCTAGGGGTCTCTCCCACCTACACAAATCCCAGCTTTATACACACTTCAGTAGTTCCTTATGTTTTAAAAAACTCATTATGACAAGTAATCCTGAGCTGATAAGGCCTGCATGCCAATTTCCAATCTCGCATCATAATTCTGCTCATGTGTTCAGTGTGGCATCTATAAGCAGGAAAAAGCACAAAACCCCGCAAGCAAAGGACAGACAGTCTAACAAAATTACTGCATACCATTTCAACTCTCGTGCAAACATTCAGAAGCGTTCACCTCCAACATGCTCCCCTGCCTGTCTTCTAGGTTTACATATATCTTCCACCTCCAGCTCTTACAGCCGCCTCTGCCACGGGCTTTTGCACCTCCCAGAGTCAAGAGCACAGAAGACTAAACGTTGAAAACTTTTCCAGCTGATTGTACTTAAAAAGTACCTCTAGGCTATGCTGCCATTTGAAGACTAAGCTTTACCCAACACCGCAACTATATTTTCACTAGGACAGCGCTAGAAAAGCTTTCCAAGGAATGAAAGGTGTGCTAGAAACTGCTAGGGAGTCTATCCTGAGATCTCCAGGTAAGAGACTAAAAGTACTTATGCATTGCATATCATACCAAGAGAAAGAACCAATTCTTCAGCCTCGTCCCTCCCCGTCAAGTTTGTCTTGAAGACCTCAAGCACCCACAGCACTTTGGGAAGAAATGCAGTTTGGTTTTCTCCCCAGGGAGAAGCATCATGATGATGCTTCACTATCACAGTGAAGTCAAAAATAAGATTAAACTTAGCTAACAACTAATTTCAAGAGAGGTCTCTAGTCTGCACAAGTTACTGATAAAGTAAAGCCTAATGAACTATTACTGATTTTAACAGAGACATCCAACAGCAGTTTCATCACAAAGGGGAGTGAACAACAGTATTTCATGGGCGGAAAAGTAGCACTTCTTTTGAAAACACATACCCTTACAAAGATGAAACACAACCCAAGGCAGGAGCATGAAATCAGAGTAAAACTAGAGGCAGTGATAAACAATTTGTCCTATACATGCTGTCATAACATTTTAAATACATAAATTCATGAATCACTGGTCACATCAAAGGTATATCCAGCTAAAATAAGTGAGCGGGTGAAGAATTTTATGTATCATTTAAGTTTTCACAGCCAATGGTTTAATTCATTTACATTCATGCCCTGCCAAGAAAAATTATCTGAATTACAATGCAATTAAATAATCTAGAGCACTGATCTACATAGATAAGCAGCTTCTATACAGTAATGCTGAATAACATAAAGCTACAGTCCACTTTGTTACAATAACGCCTGTAGTGGCAAATCACTCCTTGACTAATCCTAAAGCTCTCAGGCAGATTAGTCTCCCAAAGAACAACTCATGCAGCACAAATTACATTAACAGCAACTATTTGCTTTATTAGTATTCTGCAAAAGTAAAAACTCCAAGCGTATTAATGAAACTGTAATCACATATTATTTTGTCTACTTTGCATATGACCTCGAAGAAGTAGCATGTGCTTTTTTTCCTGCCTCTTGGCAAATCATTAAATAACAGTTAGACCAATTAGCATGCCGTCTCAAGCTAACTCCAAAAGTTATGCTCGGGTTTTCACAGTATATGCAGCTTTCAAAGACCAAATAAAACACTACTCATCACTTTTACAAGACAAATGGATTAGAGATCAATTCCTAGAATGAGAACTATCTAAATTTGAAAAATGGCAACTACGGGATTCTGAAAAAAAATACCTCAATCGATCACACACTATTTAGAGCTCTCTGTAAATACATTAGTCTAATATGTCACAAGATGTTCAAGCACCAGCCTGACATTTTTGATACAGAAAAAAAAATTAAGTTGTTATACATTTTTTAATTATTAACTTTCAAAAGCATAGTAAGGGTGCAAGTTCTGAAAGAAAGGATGCGCAGCCGTGGTAACGCTCAGTGGTCACAGCAGGTTCTCCCGTAAAGGGTTTCAGCATTTCAGAGATATGTCTTCCAGCCGCAAGACTCATTTCACCAAGGTGTGTGCATCTTCCTGTGTGCTCCTCTGCTACATTTCCTTCTTATGAGCAGGTAAACGCTGAAGTGCTTAAAATATTATTTGACAGCAAAGAAATTTTAAATACCTTTCAAGTATAGGTTTTCAGTATTTTGCCTACTCTCAAAGAGAAAGAACAGTATGAACACTGTCTTTAGGTGCGGATATTAAAAAAAAAAAGAAAATCAAATCAACACTAAAGACTGGGATCAGAAAACAACCCTGTAAGAGAAACTCCATCGGGTATATAACTGCTTATTGGTTATAACTGCTTTGGATAAGGAAAGAAGAGGAACATAATCCTGCTGTTTTCCCATCAGATTGTGTCAAAGAAATATTTACAAACCTGGTCAAATTAGGACAAAACAAGGTAAGTCCTGGCAAAGCCACCTGAATGACTTTGTTTAATTACTGGAGCCTGTCATTGAAAATGGGTGTTTCACTGTATTTTTCTGTTTGTTTTCAGAGGGAAAACATTCATTCCAAGTATTTATTTGATGTCAGAATGTCAACTTAAATACGATACAGAAAAAAACCCCAAGACATCACACAAGCAATAAAAGACAAAGGAGGGAATCCATTTCCTTCCCATGTTAAGATGCAGTACATCCTCTGCTTTCCCTTCTTCCAGACCTGGTAATTTAACACATCTATTTGAGGAGAGGTGCAAAGGGTCTTTAGTACATCCATGCACTCCACATCCATGCGCATGCTGGATGCCATTTACATGATTTCTGAGACACTCAAGAAGGATTTTGGTAGCAGAGTACAGAGGACTGAAAGAAATTTGTAATTACAAAATTTAAAAAAAAGAGAATAACAAAAAAAAGCATTGGGAGTTTTTTAGCTCGTTACCATTTCATCTTAACATCAAAAGGCCTTTTCTTATCAAACACCATTATTTAAGACAGAAAGTGTAGCCCTCTCCTCATCCACTCTCTCTGTCATCGCTTTCTGCAGTTACAAAAGTAATTAGTGTATTTGCTAATAGTTCTTCCCCAGAGGTCTCTAAGTCAGCTTCTATGATTTAAGTTGTTTTATTCTGACAACACTAACCTGAAGCCACTTTCATAAGCCTTCAAAGTATATTTAATTTGTAGCAATTGCTTCATTTGCTATTACTTTCAAGGAGAGGACATTCATTAACAACCTCCATATCTACAACTTACTCAAGAACAGCAAATGCCCGCCTTATTTTAGGAGATGATTAAAATAATCCCTCCCTGTTTTCCATTTTTAATGCTAACACCAGTTCCAGTCCTTCAACCAAGAAGTCAATGAGTACTATTTTAATGTTTAACTTCTGCTGACAATAAAAGTTAAAAGGGCATTCAAATACTGTGAAGAATTAAGCATAGCCGGGTAACACGCCACCATTCCAACCCATGCCTGTACTTCCTCCAAACTTCTATACCACATTCAGGTTGAAATTTGAGGTTTCTTGCTAACTACCAATGGCACCAATTTCCATGCAAAGCAGTTTGCTTCCTCTATGACTTTTAAAGAAATAAAAAGAATTCTATCTTAGAAGTGGGGCTGCTCATAGGTATTACACATTTAGTGAGCAAAACATGAGATAACCCTGTTATCCTCTGTGGAAAGATCAAGTTTCTTCTACTGGGCTATGTCTGGACTGCTGCACCCTACAAGTGAAGATCACTGCTCAATTCCAGAAGTCTATGGTTCAAACCGGGCAAATGGCACGCTAATACAGGCTCATGTCACCAGACAGAAATCCATGGCTTCTTGCCCGTTGGTTAATCATCAACTTTACAGCAGACTGTAACAGAATACAGACAGCCAGACTTCCTATTTAAGTCATAAAATACTAGTTCTCATCTAGTTTTATTAGGTATCTACACAGAACACAAATGTTTTAAAGATTATTCATATTTTAAAACCTGCTCAGGTAGATAAGTAATGAAAAAATACCTTCCTTTCTTAATAAATGCAATCAGGACAAAAAAATAAAAATAAAGCACCCAAATTAGAAAAGGGGGAAATATCAAATTACTGTCTCTTCACACCTTTAAGATGGCTGTTTGCCAAAATCAAGGAAAATTTTCCATCTCTCAACTTCTCCTTAGAGATAAACAGTGTCGCGAAAGTAATAGGTTGTCAAAATCAACATGAATAATTTAGAAACAGTGTTTTATTGTATAATGTTAATATAGAAACAGCAGCAGCAATTATTATTGTCAACAGCCTACAGAAATAGGTCAAAAAACATTTTCTTGATTGCTCAGTAAAATTGCTCAATACAGTTGCTCCCTCCTGGAAGAAAAACATTTCTGACAAACAGTTATGAAAAGGGCCACTTCTCTAAACTACAGAAAAACCTGCTAAGACCCACATCTCCTTTACAAAAAGTCATCAGATTTGGAGCAGCTCCAGCACTCTGAACTAGGAGGGACCTGAAATATGGTTGAGAAACAGACTCCACTGAAAAGCTCCTGGAAAATCAGAAATGTTTATTTGCCATGCCTATAACTTACTTAACCCAAGTATAAATACTTGTGTGCAGTCTTCCTGGCCTGCTTCATAAATAGCAATGCCAAAAAGGCATCACAACAGTGCACTACCCACTTCTCCACAGCAGCTCAAGGACCACCTGCTCCACAAATACATGAAAAGCAAGCCTGTCTCCAAGGCTGCTGCAGAGGAAGCAATAGTTTTCTCAAAACTGTCTTCTGGCAGCAAACCATTCTCCTCATCCATGCTCTTCACAAGGTCCTGAGGCATATATTGTATTCATTCCATACGTCTGTCTTAGGTTTTAACACTTCCCTCAAGTCACAGTTCCAAGTACCAGTAGGATGCTACCCAAACCCAGACCCAGACATCTGTCCAGCCCGAAATCAAAATAAGTACCAAAACCATGCCAGGATTAAGTGCTGAATTTACAAGGCTATCTCACAGAGCAACTGGGAGGTAAGTGCTCCCCTCCCCAAAGAGCTGAGCGACCCAACAGCCAAGTGCTTACAAGAGATATTTGCAAGACTTCAACAGAAATTTTGCTATCGTATCTGTAATGAAGAACAGACCTGTCTACGCACGTGCAAACACACGCCCAAGAGAAAAGGGATTTCCCCAGCTAGGGCCCCTGAGAATGCTAACAAGAAATGAAGAGGCCCATGAGAGCAGCAAAAGCCTAGCTCATCTGCACAGCTTGTCCAGCTTCACCACGCAAACATCTCCGTACTTCTGCAGGAGAGACTAAAAACTGTAATTTAGCTACAAAAATCAACATCTCTGAATGCGGTCATAAACGTGAGGAAAGTATCAGGGGGCAACAGTATTCCTAGCAAGTTCGGTAAGGTAGATTTTTGTGTCAGCTACATAATAAAAAGACATTCGTCTACAACTAAGTGCAGTGTCAAGAGTTACTCCCCCATGGTCAACACTACAGAGCAGCAACATGGCTGCTTCCAAAAAAAAAAAAAAAAAAANNAAAAAAAAAAAAAAAAAAACAAAACCCCTGAAACCCACACTCCCTCAACCTTCAAGTTGAGTACCTTAATTTAAGAAGGATGTGAGGGTCCTTGAATGTTTCCAGATGATGGCAACAATGCTGGTGAAAGGGCTGGGAGGAATGTCCCATGAGGAGCGGCAGAGGACTTCTGGCTTGTCTAATTCGGAGAAAAGGAGGCTGAGGGGCAACCTCATTGCTCTCTACAGCTTCCTGAGAAGGGAAAGTAGACAGGGAGGTGCTGAGCTCTTCTTCCTGGTATCCACTGATGGGACACGTGGGAATGGTTCAAAGCTGCATCAAGGGAGGTTTAGACTGGACATTAGGAAGCATTTCTTTACCAAGAGGGTGGTCAAACACTGGAACAGCCTTCCTAGAGAGGTTGCCTATGCCCCAAGCCTGTCAGTGCTGAAGAGGCATTTGGACAATGCCCTTAAGAACCTGCTTTAACTTTTGGTCAGCCCTGAAGCGGTCAGGCCGTTGGACTAGATGGTCGTTGTAGGTCCCCTCCTTTGGTCAAAACCAGACCAAGCGGTTTGATACGTGCACCAACATGCATCGCCAAAGGCGAGGGGACAACGGGGCGAAAGAACACAACACAGACCCAACCAGGTCTCTTCCGGAGTTAGTCTTAAGAGTCCATAGTCAAATTTATAGATTTTGCGGTTGGCATCAATACAACAGTGACTGAAAACCCTCACACCTACTGGGTCTCTGCAGCCCACAGGTACCTGTGCATGCTTTAGTCACATTTTATTATAAAAGCTGCCTTTTTGGAAGGAAGAAAAATGACAACAAGTGGGTTGACCAAAATTATCCAAGACTGGAATGACTTTCAGGAAGCATTAAATCTAGTGCAGCACNTAAAAAAAAAAAAAAAAAAAAAAAAAAAAAAAACCAAAACAAGATTTTACAAGCTGAATAAAAAGTGCATTAAGAAGGTGGAAGTGAAGAAAAAAAAAAGCCAGTCTTGTTCCCAAGCTGTTCATTTAGATTTTGAAACAGCCTTTGGTCATTTAGGTGGCTATATAATGTGTTGACTAATAGCAGCAGGGTAAACAAGAAACAAAAAACCCCAATTCCTGTCAGAATTAAATATCCTCTATCTCATCTGGAAAAAAAGAAAAAGGAAAAAAAAAAGATGCAATCCAGCAGGTGTGCAAGTTTGATGAAAGAGGTGTTTAACGATACCAATAAATATGACAAATGTTATGATTTCTTTTGGTATGTCTACACCTGCAGAAATGCTATGATACTGCATTTAAATCTCATCACCTGAAAGAAAACAAACATAAGACTGTTTTACAGAAGTGAATTAAAGTTTTGAACTGAAATAGATTCATTGCAAACCATCTAATTCCAGCATTGTATCTTCTATTCCAATGCTCAGAGCCACCATCAGTTCTTCTATCTTAAATACATGAAGTATAAGAAAGTGTATTTCTTAGCAAAGCAATGGACTACAGAACTATTCCAAGCTTGTCACTCACTCCTGTAAAACTGAAACTACAAGGTGAGAGCAAGTATACAAAAAAAGCCCTAAATAATATATAGTTTTCATTTATATTAAAGCACCTTTTTCTTGCAAAAAGGTACCCTAAGTTGGTGTAAGATATATTTTAAACCTATTTCAATGCATGTTTACCTGAGTAGGATGTGAAACGGAAAATTACTATACGCAGAGCCAGACTCCATACCATGAAGCAAAATTTAAATTTTATCTGTCAGGTCAAAAATTGAGGAACAATCCTAGGTTCAACAAATCTGATAAACAAGTTAACATTTGAGCAATGTCAGTTTCTCAAACTATATCACTCTAATGTCAGTGCTCTGTAATTTACTGACTTATTTTTAAACGGATTAGCAGTCTTCAGTTTTCAGGAATTCATCTAAAGTAGCTGTTGACTTTTAAGATAGCTTCACATTTCATTCATCACACTTCCAGCACATCATTCGCTTAAGCATCTCATGGAAGAAGAATTCTTCTGTATAGAATCTTCAGTCCTTTTTTTATGCTATTTATTTTTTTCAACTTTTCCTGTTAAAACTGGGTTGCAAAAAGATAGTTTATAAGAGGATGCTATCCCATTTGAGGGATGCTTACGTCTTACCTCCCCTCCTTAAAATTTATTTTTACTCAACCTCTCACAGAATCGTATCTTTAATTTAGAAGCATTTTGAAGAAGAAAGGAAGGAAATAAGTTATTTAAAGTACCTCTTCAGCAGTGTTTTTATTCTTTTTAGATCCTATATAGTAGGATGCCCGGATGGGCAAATTAGCAGACTTCATTTACAGTAGGGTCCCAGAACAGATGACAATACAAACACCCCTGTTTAAATGTTTGGACTTGTAACTTTCTAAATGAATAACAATAATAAAAACTTAAAAAAAAAAAAAAACAGTATGAAAAACACAAATACTCAAGTTGCACTTTCACATGATACTCATATGAGTGACACATTCCACAGAGCTAACATATCTTTTACGATATATTAGTTAAAGACAGTTAAAGTATACAAGGCGCCTGAGTTTTCTTAAAACAAACTTCCTTGAAAAAGAGATACCAGATTTTCCAGATTTAGAAAGTTCTGTGAGCTTACATTGTTTTCCTATCATAGAAAGACAATGCTAAACTACTGAACTAATTACTCTAAATCTACAGAATTATTACTGCAGTAGAGGAAATATACAGTGCACTTTGCAAGCTCCTCCAAGAACTGCAACCCATCTGCTCAGCAGATTTTCCTTGTGTTGCAGTCTGACTGAATAAACTCTTATCTACTCAAGCAGAAATCCACCACGGCCAGAAGAGCTGAAATTTTGTTTGTGAAACAGGACCTGCACCCTGCATGAACTGAATTTCAAAGGAAGCTCTGAGGTTGATATTTTGTTCTCGTTATTATTTCTTTTACATACGGTTCATTATCTGCCCTCAACACAGAGGCACAACCTACACTGCTAAATTAACTGCTCCACAGACCACGTTGCTTATGTTATTCTTCAAACAATGCAGAACAGTATCCTCCTCTAGTGCCATTTGGATGAACCACAAACATCTGAACATGTGAGAAGTCTGACGTAACTCACTACTTTTAACATTAAGTGTTTCAGCTATTTTGCACCCTTACAGCACTCCATACATATATGCCAAAGGTCCCTCTCATCTTCATTTGATGCAGAACTACGCTCTGCCCAGGCGGCAAGCCGGTGACTCATAGTCTTCCTCTGCAAGTTGTCTGACTGGTTGGCTTACTAAAATTATTATTATTAATAAAAATAGCGATTTCCCAATTTCATTCCACAAACAATGTGGAGATTAATTAACAAGGTATTTCTGGCATTCGCTGACTTTAACCATTAGTGTTTGGCAAGGTGAGGACTCACTGACTGCTACAAGGAAGAGCACGTCCGTAAGATCCTTCCTGAGATATTATTTATGCTGCCCAAGATGCCAACACATCTCAAATTAGACAAACCTTTTTTTAGCTCACAAACACACCAATATGAGCAAGCCAGGAGGAACTAATCTGTCAACACTAGGATTAAACAACATAGTGAATTACCTGGATTACTTTCAAGGCATGTACAGAAGCCTGATACTAGTTGCCACATGACATCAAATAGATGGTTCATAGATTTTGATTCATTTTCAGTTGAATTGAAGGTCCAGTCCGTCAATCTTTCCTCCATAAAAATGTATGAAATTCTACCTCTGCACAACAGCAATACCATGGTAAGTGAATTAATACAGCATTACTAGACACCCCGTGCTGAAACAGATCCTGCACTGGATCTGTTTTTAGGGTACTTGAGTCACCAGTTACTTAAAAAAAAAAATAAAATTAGAAACCCTACCCAAATCCTACTGTCCCACTAGATACAAGCTTTTTCTACATCACTGTGCACCCTGCTGCTCTTTTCTGAGCACATACTCCATGTTCAGTACAGGGTTTTGTAATAAAAATTTAAGTATTACGATCTTTTTCATAATAATCATGTCACTCTTTAGAAAGAAAGTCCGGCCTTCAACCTCTGATGCTATGCCCAACTCTCATGGTCTCCAAGATGAAGCCATTTCTTCGTCTGCTTTTCTGGCTCTAGTAGACAGGGACACATTATTTCATTTCATCCACCACACCAAAAACAAGTCCATCATTATTGCATACATAAAATATTAGTGATAAAAACTTAAGTAATACAGAAGCAGACCTTCAGAAGTGTTTAACAGAAAAAGGCAGAGGATTCTACAGCTTGGGGAAGATTTAAAATATTCCATCATTCTCTCATCTGGGTAGATTTCAGGTTTTCCCTCTATAATTTGCACTTTGTATGTTCTTTTACTCATTAAACGCTACTGTGCTACGCACACCATACACATGGACTTCATGTCATCATGCTAACGCTCAAAATCAACCACCTCTTCCTTCTCAGAACCTGCAAGCATGAAACAGGAGGAAGGAAAAAGAACAAGCAGATGAAGGCAGAGGGGAGCCCTCACAGAAGCAACCCAACAGCTTTGTTCGGCAAGCTGGGCAACAGTAGTATATGATGGGTCACACCACAAATTCTCCCTTTAGCAGGGATCACTCAACAGGTTTATACATACCCTCTGCACAATCGTGATAGACTTACAAGGGCAAATCATCTAAACCAGGAGTCTTAATCTTATTGGACATAATAAACAGAAGGAGTTACTGGCTTGACCACGCAAGCTAGTTATTCTGTAGAACGCAACTCTTCAGCTTGAAAAACTAAGCAAAACCACCCAAAACTGGACTTAAGGGAATTCAGTCAGCCTCAAATCAAGTCAATTTCCAACAACACAAGAATGGGAGAGAAAGATAATTATGACAAGCCTACGACTTTCCAAAATCCATTATGCAATTCAAGAAGACAGAAGTAACTAATACGCAGGAAGCAATATGGGATGAGAGAAAGAAAACTCCAAGCCCCACTGCCCAATATATGAAGGCCAATGCTACAGAAGTACATTAATTTTTCTGATTCATGCATTTACATCTTCAAACCCTACCTGTGGTATCTTACAGCAACTGTTCTCTGTGACTAAAAAACCATATGTTTAAAGACACAGCCTTCATCTGAATTCTTCCACAGACGGTCTTTACAAAAAGCCTTACTGATTTCAATGTTTGAGATGTTAACACAGAAAAGACAGCAGAGCACCCTGCTGATGTTCTCACTCTTTCCTATCCATAACACATACTACCACCATGGATCTGGATTTCTGATCATATAGAGCACTATGGAGTACCATGACCTGCAGCACATGGCAGTACCTACACTGTTGCTTAGGTCTGGGGGCAGACTAGATCCTGCAAATGCAAGGACTTTCTTCCAGCATGGTATTCTTATAACAACTTTCTAATAATGCAGCAGTAGGTATCTCATGCAAGTTTAGTTACGCAAAACTTTGAAACACGAGAAAAACTGTGCCAGACAGCTCTTGCTCTTCCTTGAGAAGACATGCTGTTATTATGGTTCACAGAAGCTTGCACAAACCTCTCGCATTCAGACAAGGATAGAGAAAGTAACTGACTGAAGAGGTGAACCGAAACTCAAAATTCAGAATGGGAGTTTCCGGTTTTTAAACTATACTAAGGACTCCAAGAGTCCTCTGCTACATCCACTAACTAACAGCAGCTGCTCTCTATCTTGACAGCAACGAGAACCAGAGAGAGATGCTCACATGCATTTGATTTGAAGGCTCATGAGAAGTATTGCATTCAAAAGGAGCATTCTTAAAGACTATTTCAAATTCATACTAACTGAATTTAACAGACTTTTATGAAAAAGGCTAAGATGAACTTTGAGGCACTTTCAGATCCTCAAGTGATGCACATAAATGAGATTATTCATTGCTGACTATTGTTACCAGATATGAGAGAAGTGATCCAAATAAGACAACATAATAAAGATGAAGTGTTGTTTCCTTACCAGTAAGTAGACTAAAATCACCACAGATCATTAAGTAAAAAAAGAAAAACAAACCCAAAGCATTAGCTCTCTCCTAAAGGGGGGAAAAAAAAATCTCCGGTTTCTTTGATCATGTTGGAACTACACACTTCAAGACAAAAAACGCTCATTTTTCAATACCTCCATTATATTATTGCTATTTTGAACACACAAAACCTTCAGACAGTGGCTTATTTGTGGGGATTTTTTATTTGTCTTTCAAATGAATAATCTGGAAGATGAATACAACATCTTGCTTTTTAAAACTCATCAGCTGTAGCATCCTGATAACCATCATCACAAACAAAGAAACTATGCTTTCCCACTTCCCACTTGTTGTTTTATTGAGATGTAATAAGAACGAGTTAAACCATGAAAAATGTCACACACACTCCAACCACGGAGGGGAAGAAAAATTTGTATTTGGTTACTGAGCCTGGAGCTCTACTACAGGAAGTCCCACTGAACACTAATGATGCCTCATAAGGGGAGTACAGGAAACCTTATTTCTACTCACTAATAGAGAAACAAGCACAATGGCTGTCAACTTTTATTTAAGACTAGCTAGGTCACAACGCGTAGTGAAAGCGGAAATAATGTTTGTTTTATTTCACTTGATGCAATGCCTAAGGACTCTATGCAGGGATGCTGACCCCTCATCGGGAATTTGACCAGAGTACTAGATGTAAAACACAAGCTCTACACAAGCTATCCATGATCCAAACACGACAGAGCAGCAGCACATAACAGATTATTTCTCTTCCAATTCTCCTCACAGATTTATTTGCAGATATTAAAAATTGCTTATGGCCTACATTGACAAAACAGTTGCTCCAAGCTGCAACACAGACTCTTCTCTGGTTGTTTTTCCCCTTCTGCAGAACGTGCCCTCTGGAAGTTGCACACGCTCAATCTCAGGGCAAGAAACCTTTAAATCTGACATGTCTTTACAACTAGGTTTCACTTCACTTGTTATGCTGAGAGGTTGAAAGAAACTATACCACTAGAAATACAGCACAAAATACAGCTGACATCAGGTATTACCTTAAAACCCTGCTCTTATTCCATGTACAGTCTAAGATATTCTAGAGGAGCCTACAGCTGCCCTGCTATTTCCCATCTTGAAAAGACTCCCTTCATGTTCTCCTTCCCATTTCCAGCCCTGTTCAGCTGCTGAAAGAAGCAGCAGCTCTGAATCCCAGCTGCAATAACTTTGGCAGAATTCCTTGAAAATGCCAAGGGGAAAGTAAGAAAAGAGTAAAAACAAGACCTGAAAGTGCATCACAGAACTGAAATGTCAGAGTAGGGAAGTCTTCAGCTTCACGCCAGGTGCGGGACCATCTCAAGCACTATCTGCATACAGAAAATCACCAAGAATTGCTTAGTGCTTTCAAGCCGAGCTAGCTGAAAAGGTCAGAGAGCTGCACTGGAGATCAGGGTCCTTCTCCTTCCAGGTGGTAATCACCACCTTCCAGCAAGAGATGAGCTTGACAGTGAGCAAGCCGCCTTCCCCCAGCTCTCCAATTCCTGCCCGTGAGCTCAGGAAAGCAGGCATGGCTTCCCAGTGTTGGCAGAGATGTCAGGAGGGTCAGCTTAAAACAGCACAGCAGCAGAGTGTTCGGCTCCAGAAGCCCTGGCAACACTCAGGAGAGGACACAGAGGCTCCCTTACCTGCACCCAGACTAGGCTTAGCCAAGCTAAGCGTTCATCATCACGTTTAGCCTGCAGTGATGAGGTGCTCCACACAATGCAGGACCTGAAACTAAGGATTTATTGACAATAAAGCGATTCCTGGTATTACATTCCCAGTATGTACATGCATACCAACTGGCCTTTATTGATGGTATAGCTCTCTATCGGCAAGTCACCCACAACCACATTACTTTGAGAACTGAATAATTTTAAGAGTCCCTCAAACACCACCAGAGTTTTCCTTTTTGCTAACATGGTCACATTGTCTTTCATCCCCACCCTCTGGGGTCAGCCAGTGTACATTACATGGTTCTTCCCTCTGCTAACATAATAGAGAACATCATCCATTAACACCAGCATTGTTACAACCATGAGGAGAGCTGAAGTTGTGTCAAGGTAACCAGGAGTATCATCAGAAGAACACATACTTAGTTTCAGATATACATTTTGTTTTCTTTTGCTACATAAAGGCAGAAAATACACATCAAATCTAAACTAACAAAATAAGGTTAAGAGACAGTATAACAACAGCCAAGGACTACTAATACTTCAGACAAGCTGTAAGAATGATCACCTGATGTTCTTTGCTCTAGATGCGCTCACTGCAGAACACGCAGCCTTTAGCACAGAGCTCAAGTGGACAGTCACTTGGACTCACATACCAACCTCTTAGCAGACAGACTTCCCGAGGGAAGGCTCAGTGCCAACTGTGGGCACCCGCAAAGTCTTACTTCCCTTAAAAGAATATATATACTTACATAAAACATCCTATTATTTTCAAACGGGGAAAGCATACAAAGTAAAGTAATTCATCACATGATATAGACATTACTCAAGTGTTTTAATTCACATCAACATAATAAGTTTTTAAAAAGTGAACTCAGTTGTGTCAAATCACAATAGAAAACACTGCATTTCAGAAGTAAAGCACAGCAGCGAGCTCATCCCAGACTCCATAAAGAATTAAGTATTGGTAAATTATCGCAGAGGGAGTTTTCCTTCCCTCACCATCTCTTGACCTTGGCAAACATCCGTTCACGTTACTGATTTCCAAATGTGAACTACCGTGACAATTTTAGTTCTTCTACAACAATTTCTCAGCTTTTAATACGAAAAACAGTTATTGTTTTCATCAGGTGTGTCCTTACACATTCATAGTAAATTGGATTCCATATCCATGCCTTTCAGCATCTCGGTAGATCTTCAGAATATATTTGCCTGACAAGTTTAGTCTACAACACACATTTCTTCCCACACTGTACAGCAGAATAAATTAAATGCAGGTTTGTTTTAAGCATCAAGCCACCAGTCCGTAGCCTTTTCAAACAAATAGGGGATTTTATACCATTTTTTTCTGATGTTTGCAAGGTTTCAGGGTGGTCATGTCACCAGACCTTTTTAGCCTGTTTTCACAGGACTTGAAAAACTCTCTTCTTGAGACAGATGCTGCATTCTGTCTCTAGCTCGGGCAACTTTCTCATTTCTAAGATACAAGCTGTTCAAACACGCATCTACCCACCCTTGAGTCAAAACTTTTTATTAGAGTCTGTCAAAAGCAATTAGCCTGAATAAACAGACACCATAAAACCATTTCAATGATCATACAGTGTATGGGTATGATTATACGTACAGTAACATTTGAAGCACTAAAAAACTGTTTGATCTCCTGCACTAGGGTTTGCATGAAATAACAAGGTACAGGAAGAGTAGTATGAAGATGTTTTCAGAAAGAGCTGTAAGGGAGGGACAAAACCACCACTCAGTTTCTCTTCTAGGTTCAGGACCATTCAGGTCACTGGCAAAGTACTTCTGCATCAAGGGAAACAGAAGAAGTTTTAATAAGAGGTGTCTAAACAACCTTCTGAATCATTGAAAAGCCACCACTGCCACTGAAGAAGAGACTGAATTAAAGACCTCCAAAAGTTTAGATCATACATTCTGCGCTTGAGTATTACCAAAATATGCTGAAAATCTGGGTCAGAGCTGTAAGGTGGACAGACCTAGAAATATTCCTACAGTAAGATTCCCCAAAAGGATGCCTTCCCTGCTCCCCTAGAACATTATATTTTACTAGAAAAATTAAGCAGTCATTTTTAAAAGTCCAAACAGCACAGAGTGTCAGGTCATCGCAGAGGCTGGCAGGACACGGTGCCTGAAGTGCGCAGGAAGCACGGCCGTGCAAGGCTCATCACCCCATCCTCCACTCCCAGGAGGGGCATCCCTCGGGATGCAGCTATGCAGACAGACTGCATTAATTCTCAAACGTTATTTTGCAGTACAGTAAGTACATTACTCTGCTTCCTACATTAATTGCAGCAAGCTTGTTACAAACAATCAGTACCTTCACCCCATTGTCACTTGCCCAATGTTGGTATCATTTCACTCAAAACACACCACTGGGGAAGGAAGAAACTTTAATCTGAGGGTTTGAAAAAAATTTTACAAATCTATTTCTATAAATCTAGATTTGGGGATATGGAGCTATTTATACTGTACTATCTATATANGGGGGGGGGGGGGGGGGGGGGGGGGGGGGGGGGGGGGGGGGGGGGGGGGGGGGAATCAAAGTAGTGATGCAATTTACTATTGCTAAAATTTGATGTGAAGTGCACTTGACAGTTAACAGCAAACTATTGTAAAAGTAAACACCCCAAATCAATTCTGTTTACAAAATCGCTTCTTCAGACCACCATTCAAGCACTTCTTACCCATTCTTTATTCTATTGAAAACAGTACACGGCTACGAAACCTGCATTGTCCCAGCTGCCATTCAGTCTTTCATGAATCCCAGCGCAATACAAATAAAACCAAGCTTCTACTCTTGAAAGGGATCACTTGTTTACTGTATCAACATATAAAAAAATGCACGTGTTCGAAGGAAAGGTAAGAAGTTCTTCCTCTCTCTTTGCAAAGGACAGTTTACAATGGATGGAAAGTGGAGCCTTCTACCGTAACAGATTTCTTTTCTTGCCATTAGTAGTATCGGACCAACTGTAATAAAAACGCTCCCCTACAACAGGTCCCTTCAAAAGAAACCAATTCAGGCTCTTGGAGAACAAATGCAGTAAGGAAGAGGGGGACAAGACTGAGGGTACACCAGAGGAGGGGAAGGGAGAAGACTCCCATTCCCCCCCCCCCCTTTTAGACCAGTCCACCTTCAAGCCTTACCCAGGCAGTTCTGTTGACTTTTGAAAGGTGGATGTCTAAGACTAAAGCATCACAGAAAGCATTTGCTACTAGTCAATCTGACATACTGAATTCTGTTTTGGAAACTATTCGTTGTGGACAAAAAATACTGAGGCAGAGAAAACACAAAGACAGTACCACTTTAAATGTCTACCAAGCTTCAAGGAATAGAAAAATAAATGCAAGACCGAGAATGAAGTGTGCTGTCAAGAACGAGTTTCAGAACTGTAACTGGACTCCACCGCAAAATATGGTTCCTTTATGTTCTATACTTCCCCCTCCCCAAATCAACCTTCATAATCAAGAGATCAGAAAGTAACATCACATTTTCATCAATATTGACGTTTCTTCATTAATTCAACTATCAAACCTGACCTTAATACGATTACCCAAAATAACTTCCTTCCCAAACTGAGCATCTCATTATCATAAACTCATTGAGGACATGAAACCAGACCTAGTTTTAAATTGCCAGCAATTAAATCCTTGCTTTAGATTTTTAAGAAAAAGTACATCACACATACAACAGCTCTACAAAATACCCACAGAAAAGATTTTACTCAAAATATTCTTTTTTTTTTTCTTGGATCTGTAGTATCCCTTCACATCCCCCTTAGCTGATCTAAGAAAGTTAGTTACTTTTAATAATAACAAACTTGAAGAATCAAAGGCAGTATCACTCCTTATAAAAATCACTGCACAGGCTGTCTAGAATACCCATCTCTCAGCTTTCAGAGAAAAGGGGAGGAGGAGAGACAATGTAGATGAAAAGGAACTAAAAATACAACCTTTTGTTTTTCCTGCACAAACAAAATTGCTATAACGTACACACTGGTACAGCAATGACAACTCCATCTCATACACCAAGGTAAATCCACTGGAGAATACAGACCTCTAGCCATTTTGCCAAGGACACAAGTTAAAGGGTAAAAAATGAAATCATTTTCAAACTGTAACCTCAGGACACTGTCCCACACAAACCCACAGGTAAAATGTCAAATGCTCCTTGCCTGACCAGATCAACACACCAGCGAAGAGCATCTCCCGCTTCCCCAGAGTGGAACGATGCTTCCCTACAAAACCAGCTGCCACTGAAGCTACAGAAACTGCTTATAAACCAAAACGCTCACCCCAAGACAGACCAAATCCAAGCAGATTTTCTGTTGACTTCTTGTTTTGAAGAACAATGTTGACTATTAGACAAACCCAGGGACTGCTAGCTTCTTTAAGTCAGGACAGTGATGAGCTTGGCCACCAATCCAGCCGAGAAGCCTGCTCTTCTTCCACCAGCAGGGCTGAGACAACCGATTTTGAATTACCACACAAACCTAACTGAAGTACACATACATACAGATCACATTTTTTTACAGAAATGTTATCCCGTTTTCTAATTCTCCATTCAGTTTATCACAAACAAATCACAAAAAGCAGAAAATAAACTTGTCTGCGGTCAGGCGTGCATCAAAACACGGGGAGTAAGCTACAGGATGTGAACGTAACAAGATCACACAGAGCAACATTTGATCTGGTCACACCGAGGCCAAATTGATTAAGAGGCATCCACAAGCATTCGAGCCCGAGCTGGCGGTACATGAGACGGAGCAGCCAAAGCACAGCAACACACTGCAAGAGTCTGTGCAAAACCCACCTGTCAGCAAAAATTACATATAGTGGTGGCCTAATTAACATCAGCTTGCTGCAAGAACAATACGCAGAAGAAAAAAAAAAACCACACAAGTATGTCTCACACAACAAAAACTCAACCTTGAAATAATTAGTAATCTGAAAACTGAAGCCAAACCCGAGGCAATGAAGCAAGCAAACCTCTGTGCTCCTTTCCAACACCATACCGCCCTGCCTGGCTCCCCGGGTGCAGCCAGGGGCTCGCCCTGGGGTTCCCACACTGCAAGCGTGCTGCTGGGCAAGCTGCAGAGGCCGCATCGGCCGCCAGCTGCACAGGCGGCACTCTGGCATCAAACTCAGGCTCGCCTGGCCACCCCGCAACCGAACAAAAAGGAGCCTGGGTCCATCTCCAAGCAGCCATCGGAATGAAGTTTCCCATCCTGAAATTTCCATTTGCACCAGAAATTTTTTTGGCAGTAATCCTGTGTGTTACCACCTGAGGTTTCCACATGTTTGAGCAAACACACAAGGTGTTCAAAAAACTGGAATGTTTTACACAGTGTTGATTAGTATGCAGACTCTAAGTTTGCACTGCTGTGGAAGAGGGAATATGTGAGAAATCAATTAAATCCACCAAATCAATCTAAGGATCAGTTTCAGGACAGTGATACAACTAACTGGCTGTGGCATCATCCCTTAACACACTGGTAAGAACTGTAAGTGCCTATAAAAAACGATCCTCTTACAGCAAGGAAACTGACTAAAGCAACCCAGTCTCTCACATTTACTTAAGGCTCACTTCTCACCCAGACATTTCTCCAGTCTTTCTTCCCCGAATACAGGGGAACTTATAATGGTGACACTAATGGGCATTTCTGTGGCAACTACTGGCAGGCACACATGGCAATTCACAGTACAGTAAACAAGAAACCTCTTCACCCTCTTGTCCAGATGCAACACTGACGGCTGCCCTAAAAATGACAACAGGAAACAATTAGTTCAAGAGTTTTTTATATAGCTACAGCATTGAAAGTGAAGTCAGCAACAAAAAAAAGCCTGATTTTGGCTGCTCTTTTTATTACTACTCCTGACTACAAACATGATTCCAACTTTTTATTTTTATCCCAACTCGAGAGAAAACGTAAGGGTACAGCAGCAATAAGAAATGTTCTTCCGAGAAGGACAATCCATAAGTGCCAGGCAGCCGTACAGAACACCATACACCTCTAGGAACAGAATCATTTTAAGCACCCAGCAGATAGAAAGCTTCAAGAGGCTCCTAGTACTTCTCATTTACACTCATTTCAGCTTCAGCTATGGCAGAGGAATAAAAACTACTATTAATGCCTGCTGTACAAGTGTTGGCTAGTTAAAACCTCAAGACTTAAACCACCTTGAGTACTTCTTACACAATTACTACATCCCACAGGACTCCCAAGCTTAAGCACAGCATATAACCTTACACGCAACGATGCTGTGTTTCTTTCAGGGCAGTTTCCTCCCAGTTCAGGACAAACTTGGCATAACAGAAGTGCAGAAAAGAAGGACAACTCCCAGGCTGGCAGGACGCGCCCTTGCCTTCAAAACTGACATGCTTATTTATCCCACACCCCCAAAACGAGACCCCTGTGACTGCTGCTCTCCCAGATGGCTTGCATATGATGCTCTCCACTCGTTGAGCAGCAGAGTGCTCCGAAGCAGCGCATCCACACCAGACAGGCCAGGACCGCCTCAGACCCATGCACTCTGCTCTGCCACCAGGCCTGTCTCCAACGGAGCACATGACCAACGCTACTTGCCTCACTTGATATCATCATAAAATATGGAGCAATACCCTCAATAAATCACAACTGCTGAAGTTGCAAGCAAATAGTCTCATGTGACGCATTAAAGCCTAAAATGAAATATAAATAGGAAGTGTTTTCATGTCAGACAGAGTGCTGAGATTCTAGTATATTTAGCTTTAGGAGTCCAGCCATAAAGTCAAACATTTTCCCTATGTCATCAAATTTCACATCTGGTTTTTTTTGTACCCTGAATCACAAACAACATCAGTTGAGGGTCTACTAGGCTATTCAATCTCATTGGGGAATATGGACAGCGGCACAACGTGTAAACTAATCATGACTGCAGCATAAAGCCTTCACCTCAGTCTCTTCATCCCTGCGACAAGAGCATCAGGGCCTATCAGTATCAAACCTTAATAACTTCATGCTATTCACGTAACAGCAACTACATGAACTTGGTTTGCAAAATTTCTGCTCCCAGGAGTTCACAGAGACCAAAGAACACCCTCTAAAGAACCAACTTCTGGCCAAAGCCAGGAGCCTTGCTTTCAGTGTTAGAGCATGAAGACATCTCCCTCTAAGATGGGCAGAACGTTTGACTTTTCATCTCATCCTCATTCCAGAACGACAACTCAACATTTGCTTTTTGTCAGCCCCCTCCATGCATGTCCCTTCCGCTGCCAACCTAACACACTGCAACCGCGACTCCAGCAAACATGTGAAAACCATGAGCAAAAGTAATGCTTAGATGAGAACATTACTGCATCTGTTAAGGTTTATTACAGTTCTGAAAACACTGCTTGCTTTCTGCAGAGGAAAAGCCTGCCACTCAGATCTGAGCTGCCATATCCAGCTGTTCCTCTTCACACTCTTACGCTCCAACCTTTTCTCATTTCTAAGGCCCTGACATGCAGCAGAGCGCAGCCGAGCAGCATCTCTGTCAGCCCGATTTATTTGCAATTACAGGTAAGACAGAACATCTCTTCCAGCAATAACAATGACCGAGGAAGACACACTGGAAATCGGTGCTACAGTGGCTAGAGACATGTGCATCCTGTACGCATTTACAGTACATTCAGCTTCAAAATATGCAACGCATAGTCAGCGCAGCATATTCTTCAATTATCCTTGGTCATTTATTCCACCTGAATGACCAGATTTCCAACTGGTACCCGTTTAACTTCACTGTTTTAAGTTATCTACCATTGGCACACCTGATACATGATTCGCAGAGAAATACTCTGCCTCAAGAGGACAGATCTGACACAATGCACGTTTATACCTTATTCCTAGCAGACAAAAAAGTGAAGCTCCCTAGGTGATTAAGAAAAAAATAGCATATTTACCAGTAAAACATCAAACTAGGATTGTCACCTAGACGACAATAACTGACCATGGTTTATTCATCTTGCATTGCATACCTCGATCATTTTTGCACTTCCAAGCATCATGTTGGGAAATACTTACAGCAGGTGCTGAAGGACACTGCAGTTCTGTTCAAACTTCTTTCAAGGCCTTTGATTGTAAAATTTCTATGCAATGCTACAGAACACTTCCATAAAGGGGCATGAGCAAGCTGTTCATGATAAGTTTTTGAAATTGCAGAAGCTATAATAGCTATATTCCTTCTTAATTTTATGTATTAAGCAAATCTAAACAAAGTTTAGATGACAGCTGGAAAATCTTAACAGATTTGTTAGTTTAAGAAAAACACTAGAATAGAAAAGTAGCATTTTAACTAGTTTGCTATAAATTCTGAAAAATACATGATGCTAGAGCATTATCATCAACTTCTCTGCAAGCCACCTGAGTATCTGACTATAAAATAATTTAATTATACATGGGCAATTTTAATAAAAGATGATTAAGAACTACCTCAACTCAAACATAACATCTGAGCTGTGCTGCTGAACCTAAGCATGCTGTTCTTAGGAAGAAGTAAAAGATAAAAGCTGAAAAAAATTCAGGTGCTCAGTGAAGAAGATATAACAGCATAGCACTGGATAATAAAGTATTTACCAGCATCACAACTTTCAGCAAAAGAGCATGAAATATAGACATACTCTTGGGAACCTTTATAAACCTATTAAAAAAAAAAGTCGGGGTGGGTTTTATTTATTTTTCCTATTGGGTAACATTTTCATTTTCCAGAGATGCTTTTGTTCGTTGAGTTTCCCATTGAGAGCTGGCTGGAGCTTTCAACCCTACACATGGCGCAGCCACTCTTCTTATGGTTTTGCTCGATGCCATGGAGCTGACACTACATTTGCTTGTGCAGACACAAACTATCAGAGCAAAAATGTATATCTGAGCTGCTACACTCCACCTTTGATTTTATTACTCCAGAGGTAAACTTTAGGATATTAGCAGGATGAATTTAATGCACTATTTACTTGGGGGGTGGGGTGGGTGTGTGTGTACAAGATAACCCCAGCCTTACGTTTTCCACTCAAGCAAGCAAATACGAATTCAGAGATACTAATGAGCCCTGTCCATCTGACTCTCTCCTCAGACAGGCACTCTACAGCTAGCCATAATTAGCATTAGTTATCTTTAGTATGCATACACATCAACATATAAGCACAAATACTGTTTGCAACCCCAACAGCCTGCAGTACCATTTCAGACTGCATTTCACCTACAACTGGCTTTCTACTTCCACCCTATGGTCACTACTTCTTTTAGCAAGGGTCATCTTATTTTCACAGCTATGAAGCTGTTAACATCCTCACCTAATAGGTAACACAGGAGATAACTTGGCGAGGATTTAAAAAGAAAAAAAAAAAAAANNNAAAAAAAAAAAAAAAAAAAAGGGCAACAAAAAAAGAGAGAGGCTACCTTCTAGATATTCCAAATAGTGAGCACTTAGAAAAAAACAACCAACCAAAACCACACAGGCACATGTACAACTCAGGCATCCAGCTTTGCCAGCTTTAGCCTACATCCAAACACAACATACAAACCACATCAAAATATTCTTAAGATGTCCCCTTCACAGCCAAAAGAGAAAGAAGCAGCTACCCCAAAAGAGGCAGGAAACTGTTTCTTGCTCTTGCACTGCTCCTTTAAACGATGAATACAACAGCAAACCCCTTGAGGTCAGGCAGGGATGCTTGGGGAGCCTGGGTCCCAGCCACCTGCCAGCTCAGCACATTGCCTCAGTGCCGATCCATTCGCAACAGCGGATGTGACCGTGCCCTCGGAGGAATGCGCTTGTAGATTACACTGAAGAGTCTCAGTAAGTGCTTTGGAAGAGATATGGATTGCTTTTATCGGTCTTTCCCAAATGGCCACATACCATTTTTCACCCCTATAAAAAAAGGGACAGGTGCAAAAAAACGTACCTTCAAGCTGAACTTTTCTTTTGGCAAGCACTATTTAAGACCATATTCCGCATCCCCCTCATTTGGAGGCTCAATAGAAGGACAGTGGTGCATAACCACAGCTTCTAGTCACCAACACAGCAGCCCCAGTGCCTTTATTAGACAGGTGACACTGGGAGACAGAAGAGGTGGCAACTCCTTACATCACACCAACCAGTCACAAGGACATTTCCAAAGTAGTTTGATACTCACATTTTTCTTTTTAGCATGCACTGTTACATTTCTGACTACAGTTCAGTGACTACCCTACCTTAGACAAACTAAGTGTCCCTACAAGCTGTCACGGCTGGAAGACATTGTCCCTCCCGCCACCTCTGCAGCTACAACTACATTAGTCACGGAGAGGACCTGCAGACAAGAATGGCTCTTTCCACCAGTCCTCAGTGCATTTCACCTCCAGTCTCACCTAGTCCAGCTATGCAGCATGGGCACTTGTGAGGGGCCAACGCGTTTCAGGTGTGTTCATGGAGAACATCTTCTGGTTAGGTTCCACCATGGAAGAAGCCAGCCCATGCACCCCAAGGCCACCCTGCAGCACAGCACTGAGGCCAACAAGTCAGCTCATCAGCACCTTCTCCTCGCCCACACTTGTGATTTGAACATAAATGCTAATACAGATACAGCATAAAGCCATCAACTTTAACTCAGTGAGTTAAAGTGAGTGGAGGTGATTCTTTGCCTCTACTCTACTCTGCTGAGACCCAAACTGGAGTACTGCGTCCAGCTCTGGAGCCCCCAACATAGGAAAGACATGGACCTGTTGGAGTGGGTCCAGAGGAGGGCCACAAAGATGATCAGAAGGATGGAACACCTCTCCTATGAGGACAGGCTGAGAGAGCTGGACTTGTTCAGCCTGGAGAAGAGAAGGCTCTGGGGAGACCTTATTGCGGCTTTTCAGTACCTAGAGGGGGCCTAGAGGAAAGATGGGGAAGGACTTTTTACAACGGTATGTAGTGATAGGACGAGGGGGAACGGCTTGAAACTAAAAGAGTGTAGATTTACATTAGGTATTAGGAAGAAGTTTTTCACTCCAAGGGTGATGAGGCACTGGAACAGGTTGCCCAGAGAAGCTGTGGCTGCCCCATCCCTGGAGGTGTTCAAGGCCAGGCTGGATGGGGCTTTGGTCAGCCTGGTCTAGTGGGAGGTGTCCCTGCCCATGGCAGGGGGGTTGGAACTGGATGATCTTCAAGGTCCCTTCCAACCTAAACCATTCTATGATTCTTGAAACCAAAGCACTGCACCAACCCACACTGTACCACAACACAGACCTACTCCATCCTCTACACTCACTGTTATAACATTTTCCACTTCAAGGCTTAACACACCTTTTCAATGGGGTTTATCACCCGATAGCAGCAAATGTCACATAACCAGACAAGGCTCAGCACGATTGCTTCCACCTCCCAAGAGGCTCTAAAAATAGGTGCATGAAATGCACAACCTAGTCCAAAAGAGCTAGGCTTATGGAAGCTGGTCTTTTTTCTTCGATTACTTTTGCAAAGTTCTTAGAAATAGTCCACAGACCTATCAGACCTGCTAGCAAACAGACAACCACTGCCTTGTAGTATTAACTCATTCAGAACTGGTATCTGTTAGGAAAAAAAAGTCTCCCTCAAAGCCATAAAAACTGTTCCAAACTAATTGGGAATGCCATGCCTCCTAAAAGTACGGGCAAAGCTGGCAAAAGGATGGGGCTACTAAGGGAACTGTGGTGCCTTGCCAGAGCCTACTCTTTGGTCCGGCACCACTTCCCCAGGAGAAGGGAATCAGTAGACACTTGCTCACCCCCACTTCAGAAGAACATCATCTTTAGAACTAAGCTTCATTGAGAGAAAATTGTTTCCTTTTGACACCTCAGAAAAATTATCTGTGTGGGAACTGTATGTGCTCACACACGGAGAAGGGAAAAACAATAATCCGAGTCAAGTGCACCCACACACTATCACAAACGAAAAATTAAAGCAGGATGGCAGAAATGCCATCCCTGCAGAGGGCTCAAGAGAGGCACTTCTGGAAGACAGTCGTGGCACATAGCAGAAACTCACAGCTCGCACTGCAGCTTTGAGGACGAGGACTGAAGAAGGGAGAGAGCGACCACGAAGCAGAGGTGGCAGGCATAGCAGTGACAGAGCAGAGGACACACCAGGCAGACCGAACACAAGTTAGTAAGACTTTCCAGCACCGAAGCCAACGCAGGCATCTTTCCTAGCGATAATTACTGCAAGCAAAGTATGTAATTTTAATGCATCTTTCCCACATCCTCCCATCATTAAGAACTGGGAAGAGAGAGAAATCCACCCTGAGACATGGGTGTGTCCACTAACCCAACATTAACAAAATATTTGCTGTATGTGTACCTTCAAGTACAACTAGGCTACATATTTCAAACAGTTTCAGGCAACCAAACACATTCTCTAATTCAGAATAAGTTCTGCAGATAATTCCAGCTACTAAACGCGTCAGAGAGGGGAAGGTGTTAAGGATTTATGTACGTGGACTTAACCTACCTGGGGGAAAAAAAACCCACAACAGAAAAACCCAAAACAGTAACAACCACCATTACATAAAAGCATACATTTTTATTAAAACGAAATAAACCTGTGTGTATAACAAATGTAGTATCTATACCCACGTCTACAAAATTAAGCCAGCCTATTTCTCCATACAAGTCATAACAGCCCTTGCATTAGCATGGAAAACAACTACAAAATTAAAAATTTACTGACGGTTGAGGGGACAGTAGAGCCTCACTGAGATGAAGCACTCTTATTCCAAATGACAAGCTGTCCTTTATTAATATTGCATTTTTAGCTATGTCTAAACAAAATTTTGTTTTTCCAACGCTCCTGTGGTACGCTGTAAGTGAGCAGTTTCTCAAAAAACCCAGCTGCCTGTTGCAAATGCCAACAATCCAGCAATTATGATAAGCATTTCTGAACACCTAATCAAAACAATGCAAGCTGTAGAACTGCATTATTTACTCTGTTCTGCAAACACAAATTCATAACCAGTATGCTGCTTTTGAAAACAAAGCCATTATATCCTTTCCATTTCTTGGGTGGTTCGGTTTTTTTTTTTAAAGGTATATTGAAACACATGCAATTAACTTGTCAGCTGCTGGTTTACATGCCACTTGCCCATTATTGTTACTTATAAGGGAATGTAGCTTGCACGCTTAAACCAAATCTAGACATTGCACATTGCTACCACATACTGTACATAAACCTGGCTGAGACCAAAACCAAGAAAGACCGCCAACAGTTACTATTCTGAGCACCTGAAACACTTTTTAATACAATATACATGATGTGTCAAAGACTGGAGAATCAGTCTGGGAAATTTCAAGAATATTTTTAAAGAATATCAGAGGGGGAGCTACCAAGGGTTGGGTTAAAAAAAAACCAACCAACCAAAACAAAAAACAAACAAACAAACCAAACACAAAAAAAACCCCACCCAAAAAAAAACCCACCAAACCAAAAATTCATGGTTTGGTTTGGTTTGTTTGTTTTAGTTAAGAAACTTTAAGTATCATTCCAGGTCTGAGAGGAAAAGATGGGGGGTGAAGTTTCTAAGCAGACTAAAACAAACCATTAGCACAGATTTGTACAAATATATTTAAAAAGACATACAAAGTTTCAGTTTAACTCTGGAGGTGCTCAACCCCTATTTTACTTCTATGCTCTTTATATCTACTGTTCTTGATACTCAACATTACTGACTCCAGAGATAAACCCTCCCTGAAAGACATAAGGGAGTGTCCAGAATACCAAACATGCAATTAGTGACACCCACCCCCTCCCCACCTCCAATTTAAACAAAGTCTCCAAAGTAACAATTCGAGCAACAATAAACATTATTTTAAAGGAAGTTCTTCAGAAAGCTCTGCATTCCTCAGCTTCCTAAAGGAAAAGGTAAAAATCATATATAGCAAAGCGTCTCTTACAAACTTAAAGAGCCGCATCCCAACCTGGCAGGCAGGCTACCCACAGCCTGCGTGCCCTTCTTGCCCCAGATGCATTTTCTCCTTTCAAAGCACAAGCAGAATGCCAAGGGGAATGTGGCACACACAATTCAAGACCTGATATGTTCTTGACATTTTACCAATTTAAATGCCATAAATGATTTGACTACAGAGGCTGAAAACGCAGAGACACTTCCCAAAGGAATTTTTATGTGCTTTTATATGACATGTAATTGAAGTCATGGGAACAGTTGGCTAAAAATACTCCCCTTTCTTTTCTGAACATTTTGGCTCAAAAAAAACCATCGGTTCTCAACTTTTTGTACCACCTGGTTTAGCAAGAAAACTTGGTATCCTACAGCATATACTGTTAATCCAACAAAGCAGTAGAAGGTTGAATCTGCAAGGTATGCATTACCAAAATCTATAGGCATTTTAATAGGAAGTGTTAAGCCACCTAAAGATTAATTAGTAATTGTAAGGGTTCCTCCCTACTTTTCCACTTGATTCCTGTGAGACATTCACCAGTTTTGCAAAAAACATTCAGCAAGTTGTTTATTGCCTCTTCCCGTCAACTCGGGAAAACCATTCAGTCTGGTTTTTACAATGTACACCACAGAGCAGCATATAAGGTCTTACCATTTTTCTTCCCTTGCAGATCACCTTCAGGCAGACCAACAATTTGGCTGCTGATTAAAAGCAGCCTTTGAATTAGGAAGCCAGTGACACCGTACGTTTCTCAAAGTAAGACAGCTAGAGTGAGAATTGGGGGTGGTGTTTCTTTGGGGTGGTTTTTGCTGGGGTTTGTTGATTATTTTTTCCTAGATGAACCTTACACTGCATTGTTTCTCCTGAATCAAGAATTAAAACTGTTAGCGCAAGACAAAAAGCGTCTGAATACCAAAAAAGACCTGACAGAGACATCACTGACCCAACGACCAACCTAACAAGAATTACAAAAGAGTTTATTGACCGCACAGTAAATAAGAACGGAAGTTTTCATTTGTGTGAAAGATACCCAAAAGCCCCTCAAGCCCTGGAGGGACGGTTCCTGACAAAACCCATCAGCCAAGAAGGGCAGGAGAGCTGCAGAGGAACAGAGCCAGAACCGCAGTGCTGGGCAAGGGTCCCAAGAGGTCTCCCCACCCAGGCTTTTGCAAAGGGAAAAGTAAAGGCAAGAATTCAAAGCAAATCTTAAGACTTCAGACAAGCACAGTACAAATACAAACAAAACAAACAATACTCCGACCGAGTGGTGAGATAAGCAAAGGGACCCACAATTACTTCAGTTTTCTTTCATCTCCCTGGAAAAGCTCATACCTTGCCAGCAGCCTAATTCCAGGGAGAGCTGCTGGCAGGCGAGGCAAGGGTACCACACTGAAATATAACTTGCAGATTTCCTGATGTGCCCAATTCCTCAAATGTTAAATAATTTCCCTTACCCAAATTATTCTCTGCAATTAAAAAGCAGTAAGTAATGGACATAAACAAAGCCTGTACTCAAGCTTAAAAAAACACAGCATTCCCCAAAGGCTCACGTGGCCTTTTACACCAGCCTCATCTGTTATAGAAACGCTGGGGAGCTATCGCTCCTAAGATACATTATTTAGTGATCATCCTCTCACAGATTTTTTTCTTTTGCAGGCTAAGCCATTTGAAAAATGAGGAAGACTTGAAAATTCATAAGTACTCCTTATCTGCTAAGGCCATTTACAACTCGAGCCAATTCCTTAAAAACTCTTCCTTTCTTTCTTTAAAATTTCTCTTGTGGAAAGCCACAGGGCTGGGTTGAATGCATAGAGCAAAGATGACGGTGAGCAGACAGAATCAAAACTTGCTTGGCACTACCCAGCATGGGAAACAATCCGAACCAGCCCAGCCTGAGGGTGTTCAGATGTAGCTCCAGGGTCTTTTGTTTTAGCAGGACTGACCAAAAAAAAAAAACCAAAACAAAAAAACCAACTTTTAACAGGTTCAGAAAACTTATCACTCACTTTTTATTGCAATTTAACACTAAGAACAGGCACTTTCCAGCTGTTTCCTTGAGTAGTTCTGCAAAATATTAATACATTTTTATCTGTGAAATCCCAAACCATACTAAGCAGTTTGGCATAGAAAATGCTAACTCACAACAGGTTTAAAAAAAATAAGTCAAACAAGTTTAAGGCGTAATTATGTTTTGATAACACCAAAACTCTTATCCTAAAATCAACAAGCAACTAATTTATCCTGTATTTGCAAACAGCGTTATTGCCTACAAAACCTTGTGTGACCAGACAGGGCTGTATTCCCCTCGGGGCGTGTGTTTAAAGGCACTGGGAGTTCCCCACGGGTACAGAATTTAAATCCCCCAATTTGAACAGAGAAAATCTGATCTGACCTCCTACACATCACAGGCTATTACATTTCTCCTGTTTACCATGATGAAGCCCGACATCTTGTATTTATCTCTTTGGAAAATTAGTTACGCAGTCCTCGCATCAGGAGGCAAAAATATACTTCCCTTCACAGCTTGCCCCAAAGCTGTACTGTCACAAAAACAGGTCCCTGGTTTCCTATCTGAACACCTGCCAGACAGCGGTACTTGGCGTGCCTTTCCTTGCCTGGTATTTCCTCTTTCTGGAGGCAACTAAGGTGCTGTTTAGTCTTCCTTTTGATAAATTACAGATTGTTTTTCTCATCTGGTTTTATCTCCTGAGCTGGAATTAAAACACTTTTTTTTTTTAAAATTACCTCTAACCACCAGAGCCACTAATTCCTGGCCTGGCCCAACCCTCTCGTCCCTGAGCCCTTCTCAGAAAGGATGGACTCAGCTCCACAAAAACACAGCAGACACACAACAAGGTAACCTCAAATCCATGTGAAATTCACCTAAACCCGGCGCACAGCAAAGCCGGGCTGCTCAGAGGCACAGTGATGCAAGGGCAGGAGGTCCGGGCAGAGGAGGACCCTGGGGCAGGGGGGAAGCCCTGTGTGCGGAGCACAAGGTGGCTTCACCCAATGCTAACCCTTCCATACGGCTCATTTTCCATACGGGCTCCAGGCCTCAACATCTCTCTTTAAAAGACGGAGGCCACTTCATTACAAGCCTCAGTGTCAATCAAACACCACTCCTACAGCAACACCAGAAAACTCAGCCTCTTGCCCGCTGCTGTTGAGTCTCACAAGTCAATAGAGCCACATAAGTCACATTTTGTCTTTCTGCTTAGCAAGGAGTACACAACAGCCTTTTGTTACCCAGAAGTTTTCTTTTAAGTGACAGATTAATTAAAGCTTTCTTTCTCTTATCAGTTAAGAGATACAATTTCCTTAAAACACATTACAAACATTTATGCATGCACTTATATTCGAGCATGCGCAGCCCCACTCAAATGAAAGGGGATGCTTCAGATGAGCCAAGCAACTTACAGCAGCCTCAATTTTCAGAGCCTGGGTCTTCACCTTCAGTACTTTTGCCCATTGCCCACAGAACTTTTGTTAGATTCAAACTAGTTAGTTAGGAAGTTAGTAGTTTAGAATTTGTATTGTAGCTATAAATTAATCTAAAACCTTTTGACAAATCCTAAGTCTCATTTATACATGTTGTCAGAAATAGTTCAGACTACAATTTCAAAGTAGAATTTTTTGATTTAATTTTACCCTGCTGTTTATCAGAGATTACATTTTCACTCCAAGCTCAGCTGTTCATGGGATTTTCTTGCAAACGCCTTCAGGAAGGCCTAAGATCCTCTGCCCAAAGGAAAGCCTCCCTGTAATCAAAGCAGGGATTTAACGAAGCCTGTCGGCCATGGCGAGCCAGCAGCTCAGTGCACGGTGCCAATGCTCGCTATCAACGTAGATCACTGCCAGAACCCTCCCTCCCCGACCACACAGCAGGAACTGCCCATTGCGGGCATCCACCCCTCTCCTGTCAACCCATCTCATCTTGGCTGTTCCCCAAAATAACACAGTTTGTGGCCCACCAAGAAAGCACAGATTTTTATCAGAGATGTCGCCTCAGCCTGCATACAATCAGGCACAGCAGGCTAGCAGTGAAAGGTGAAACTCTTCACTTCAACAGCTCAGAGATGGCATCGCAATTTTGAAGAACACTCTACGCATGTAAAAAGGAGAAACTGGCTTTTCAGGCCTTAAGGCTAGCAGGAAAAAGAAAAAAAAAAAACAACAAACCCCACAACTTATATTACCACTATGAGAAATGAAAGAACACAACACTAAAGGAGAAAGAAATCTAAACAGAAGAGAAAGAGACTGCCAGTGTCCAGATCCCCTTGGGGACCTTTTGAAGTCCTCAAAACTCCCCGACATGTACTCCGGGTCCTTTATTTGCTCTTTGACTCTTTAGGCTTTCCAACTCCCCTTCTTACTCCCCCATATAAAACTTAAACAATAAATTCTAAGTTGGGGGTGGGGGGGGTGTTTTGCCTTTTTAAAGTTTTTTTTTTAATGATGTAAAGCTGACATTCTCATGATAAGTCATATTCTTCTGGACACTGGGATTACAGACAAGTTCTCACCTGCAAATTGCTTGCAATTAAGTTATGGGAACTAAGCAAGACTGAAAGAAGGACAAGCTGGAGTTCCAAAATTCTCAGTTTAAAAAGTTTGCTGTTAAGCAACTTCAGACCAATATTATCCTTCTAAGACTTAATGGAACCGAAGGCAGAACTGGCAAAAGGAAACAGCAATGAAATTAAGATGCTGAAAGACGTGTCATTAAAAGCAATTTTACGCCACTTCATAGTTAAGAGAACTGAGCAGAGGACAGACAGGCACACGTAGGAGAGCTGCAGAAGACTATGAAACAAGCTGCAGAACAACCTAACAGCTTAACACCTGCTACAGGTCTACATGCTTACTAATGCTATGCATGTACAAAACCTCCTAATTTACATACTGTAAGTACTTAACAATTAAACTACGATCAGTCAACATTTTGTACATTTAAATTTACAGAACCTATAAAGCAAAAAACAAAAATACGCAAATTAACAAATGCCCTTTTTAAGGTCACTGCCGCCTTCTTGCATTAACAGTTTTCTCTTCCTCAGTTTACCTTCCCCTAGACAACACTGTATTTTTCACTGTTTACATAAACAAATATACATGGTGTGTATTAAAAAGATCTTTTCTTCAAGAAAAAGAAAGCCTAGAAGCCATGACTCAGTTGATAAGGAGCTTCGACGATTAACTACAACAGAATCAAACCTGTAAAACTAATACAACAACAATCTACCTCTCCATGTTTTCGGGTGAGACACAGGGCACAAACGTAGTTTTTCAAGTTACTTTTCAAATGATGAGAAAGCAGAATGCAATAAAACTACTGTATCAGCTCAGTACTCCATATTCCACATCCAAAACTCCAGTTACAAATAAATTTACGTAACTAAGCACAGAAAGAAGAACAAGTTAGCTGTTTGTCTCAAAACCGTATCATAGTATCTGGCAAAGCAGGTGGGGAAAAAAAGAAAATCGGCCCTTTGCAGAGCCCATAATTTAGAGAAAAATCAATTTTACAGGGTCAGAACTTCAGAATGAGCAATCTCTTACTTTAAAAATGTGCTGATAAAGTAAGAGAAGGTTTGCTGCAGGCACAAAGACGATGCGATAACATGACAGAGAAATGTGAACTCACTCCAAAATCCTGCTCCATCTCTAATTTTTCTGCCTGTGTCCATTGGATACTATTTCTAAATTTTGGAGGTGGATAAGGAGGCAATTTTCATCTTCACCATAACAAAATATTAATGGTATCATTTCTAATCTAACAGCATTAAATTATAATTCTAATAGCACTAAATAACTGTATTACCTAAATTTGAGCTGTGTATGTGTACACCCGTTTCATAGTTACAAAAACCTTAAAATCCAGTATTTATTTATACAGTTCCCAAACAATATAGGGTTTTGCTCACCCTCCCGCCTGCCCCCATCTTGAACTCCTATTAGACATGTACTTTACTCATTGCCATTCCAAACAGAAACTATGTAAATCATACAAACAGCCATACCAGATCACATTGGTAGCCTGCTCTGAAAAGGAGCAATTTTAAAATGCTTTTACGAACAGGTACAACCAGTTTTGCCCCATTCCTGTCATATGTTATCTGCTGTGGTTGAATAGATAAGCTCTACTCCAGGGGAAGACAGGGACCAACAGGGAATTGCTGTCTGGATTAGCTCAAAATGGGTCAGTGGGAACTGGAGTTATCCATCCCTGAACACAGCTCCTTGGGGATTTTTGCCTTTCGCAGTGACTTTTAACAACCAGGAACCAAAGAGGGGGTCCAGGCGTGAAAAGACTGTCCATGCCCTGCTGCAGGTCACCAGAGGCAGGTAAAGGGACTAACGCCTTAATTAAATACTATTACATCAACTTCAGCAAATGCAGTTTCAGAGGTTGGGGCGCTTTCCCCAAAGAAGCTGCCTGCTCATTTAGCTGGTCCAGTTTGACTGCTTGTGGCCATTTTCTGACTCAGGTCTCTGAAGCATCTGCCAGAAGCTGACACCTACCAAAAAAGGCACAGCTCATTTCTTTCAACACGGCACAGGATCATAAAACTAGCCTAGAGAGAGGGCAAAGAGAGCTGGAAAGGCTGAGCTTACAGAGTGGTGGCTGCTGGTGGAAGGAGGAAGAGCAGCTTTCAGCACCCAGCTCCTGAGCTAAGGAGGCTGCCAGCCAAACAGCAATGTCGAACCTGAAAAGAGTCGCCTGAAAAGAGCAGCCGGATTACAGAACCACAAAGCACACTGGCTCGTGCGCTCCTCTGCTTAACACTCGGCTGTCCCACAATCCATAAAATGCCGCCAGTTGACCAGAAGGTTTGCTTCTTTTGGAAAGCCCTGGAGACCACTGCAGTCTACACTTATTCTTTAATATTAAAGTCCTCAAGAGAAGATCAAGTTCTCCTGAACTTGCTGGGTGGACCATCATGAAAACACAGCAAACCAGAAGTCCCGCTTCTCAGCTGAAGAAGTCACAGCACTTACAAAGTGGGAAAACACAGCACTACACTGGGGAAAAAAGTAAAGTACACCAGCAATAAAATAAAAAAAGTAAAGAAACCAGCAATATCCATATCCATATGCTCTCTCCGGTTTCTATTAATCGATGCAGGGCAAGAAACATGCAACACAATAGTGGAATAGTGGTGTCCTTACCATCAGCAGCTGGTTTAAGGTTTTCCAGCCTGCTAAAAAGCATCACTTATTTTAATATCTTTACAATCACACCCTAAGATGTACTTGTCATCTGGAAAGCATGTTTTGTGAGCCACTGCAAGATAGTGGCATTAGTTACACACTGTGGAGCATATTGCCCCTTATCCATATTTCCATCACGTGTAATTTTGTTTTGTAATTACTTGAATCATTGTCAATATTTGTTCTGCCATGAAGTACAGTATCAAAACAATCCTATATCCTCCACATAACAAGGAGCTTGAGGTGTGGTGGGTTTTTTTAACCCTCCTGTATATACCTGCATACTAACCGGCTGTCATTCAAATTGATCCTCTTGAACAGAGCCATTATACCCATTTATTTTGTTTCTCTTTTGTTACATGTTTCAATTCGCACAAGGAAAGGTACATATTTTTGGTAACTGGAGGCATCTCCAGAGCTTTTGGAATCTACAGCAGGGCACAACAAGATTTAATAATCAGGTAGCTCTCTAAAGATTTTTTTAATCAAAATTAATTAAAAAAAAAAAAAACAAATACCCAGGCTTCACAACCAATGTCACATAACAGTCAAGGGCAGAAAAATTACTTACTTAGGGCTGAAGACTCAAAACCACGCACCAGCCATCGCTGGCTGACATTCTCAGCTGGTTTGGTATCACAAAAAGGGATGGAAAACGTGTTTTCAATACCTCAAATGTAGGTATTTATGA
Organism: Himantopus leucocephalus; assembly: GCA_003993805.1. NCBI lineage: Eukaryota > Metazoa > Chordata > Aves > Charadriiformes > Recurvirostridae > Himantopus > Himantopus leucocephalus. Next base: position 125,770,712 of record RSEF01000001.1, on the reverse strand, counting down.
AGTAGAGTCAGGGAAGGAGGGTAGACTGCAGATCAAGTTGTGTGAACATGGCCCATCAGACCAATTGCATTCAGTTTTTTTTAAAAAAAAAAAAAAAAAGCAGGTCAGAGTGAAAGTTTTGATTTCTGTTAAGAGTGAGTTCTTTGTCTCAGAATTATTCCAGGCTCTAGCTCGTTATCAACATTGCTCTTGGCAATCCTCAGCCTGGCAGCAACTGTTGTAAACTCTCATCGCAAGAGCATGCTCTAACAGTTAACCAAGCTGACAGAAAGTAATTCAGTATTTTTTCAATTTGCTTTACTTTTAATCTTCTTACACCACGGGATTTTTTCAAAATCCCCCGAATTTAAATCCAATAACACACAGCCCTAGACTTACATGTTAAAACCACACAGGCAGCGCACCTAACAACTTCAATGAACCTATTACCATCTATAAAACCAATTATATTTTTATTAGTAGCAATCTAGAACTTCATCTCTTCATTGCCTCAATATAAAGAGGTATGTAATTGACTACTGGTTTAATAAAGCCTATATACTAATATAATGTATATACAGAGATGTATGCATATGGTGATTTTAATGTCATGCATTAAATATGCAAATATATTGGGGATTTCAATATATATTTGCATACATTATATTGACACATAAGGTGATTTTAATACCTTCCGTGTATGTATACCTGTGTATACACATACATGGATATTTGACAGACATTAATATTATTTTTTTATTAAACCCAAATACAATTTTTTCAACTCCTGATTATTACATACAGTTTTTTGAAGAGGTGACAGATGTCAGAGTGACACTCATTCAGAATTAAGGATGCAAATTAAGCCTAGAGATACTACCTTAAAAATAAACAAGTAACAGCTTGGAGACATGTTTCAAGCCAGAGATGAACCAACCAAACTGTCGATGGAGCGGGCTGCCCAGCAAGGTTGCACGGCCTCTGTAGCTGGAGCTCCATTTTCAAGACCCAACTGCAGAAACCCCTGAGCATCCTCATCTGATCCCAGAACTGGCCCCACTTTGGGCAGGGGTGTAGACCAGAGACCTTCTGAGGCATCCTTGACCAAGTCTCCACACCCAGCAGCTTGTGTTAATTATTTTACTGAGTCACAAAAAAANAAAAAAAAAAAAAAAAAAAAAAAAAATTCTGCCTAGAAAAACAGCTGCCAATTCATCAAGCTGTTAAGTGAAGTTACCATGCTCTTAAGCTATTTTGCTAAGCTTTGTATTGGAAAAGGACTGCCAATTAAAAGATATAACCATACCTTTTCTTCACACAACTTACGAACTAAACTGTTTATTATCCTTTACAGTTTATTAAACACCTGCAAAGACGAAGCCATGAAAAGCCAGCAAAGATGATCTATACTTCTTGTAGGTTTGTCATACAATTCAATGCTGATCAATTAAAACTGATTAAGAAAGATCACTTGCACCTGTCACACAAACAGCTCATGAAAAAAAATGAAAATATCAAAATCTTGTCAGTTCCCTCATGTTTTCATACACGTTTTGTGAAGAAGCACCGCAGCTGATTACTGCCCCCCCCCCAAAAAGGCATTTGAAGAGAATGCAAGTCTCAAAATTGTCTGTTGCTCATTAATCAAACAAAAGACAACCATGGGAGGGAGGGGAAAGCTCCTTTTTTATTCCTATAATTTGTCCACCTGACTGCCAAGGATCCTGACGCTGCACCAGAACCCACAGCACCTGCCCTGCCTCGCTTACCCACGCAGCCGCCCACCCCAACACGGCAGCATTTTACATAGGAAGTGCGAAAGGGACCATTCAATAAACGCAAAACTTTGCCAAGGGAATTCAGGAACAGAACCGACAGGAAAAGGAACCTAAAGTCTGTAATGGAAGCGAAGGAGAGGCTTCCTTCCCCTTCCCACATTGCAAAGTCATTTCTAAAGGTCTGCTTGAAAACTAAACAGTGAAGAAACAAATACTTTAGGTCTTCCATTAAAAAAAAAAATACAAACCAAATAACCTGTAAAGCACTACATTACACAGCTTCACAAAAAGCTGCCAGGCAATATACTTTGTCATCTAACTTTCTGAGGGTCAGTTTGTATGATATTGATGTTGTAACAACTTGATTTCAGTTGGCTGCTACAAGTCTCTTGCTTATAAACATGGAGCTACAGCAGCAAGCCAAACAGGCATGACAGAAATCCTGACAACCTTCAGTGAGCTAATGAGAAGAAATCTCGATTTATAAACCAGGATCCCTCACACAAATTCACAAGGATAGTTACTGTCTGTTGCATTTACCTACTGAAATAAGACAATTAATGGGAAGAGATTAAATAGAAGAATAGCCACTGAAGAATGTGACAGTTTCGCAAATTACAAGAGCTCTTGACCAATGCATTTCCTAACCCCAGTAAATATGATTCACATGAGTGGCAGAAGCAACATGCTAAGCAACCACGAAATCACCGGAACATCACTAAGGAATATTTCCTTTAAAGCTGCATAAATATTAATCTACCTGTAATTTTAGAAAGGAATTCTTCATGTGTAATATCAAAAGAATTTGTTTTGTTCCTGCTTTTCCTTTTCCTTATGCCATTGCCTGCGAAAGCAAAGTACAGGTTCTTTGCTGTTTTCCAGAAAGAATGTTAAAATGGCAGGAAAAATGTTTCATTTCAGAAAAGATGTCTAAAGAGAATCTAATTCAAACATCAAAATTTCACACTTTAGCATATGAAGACAGTTCAAGTGCGGTAAATGGACGCACACAATTCCTATTATGAAATATTTTAGTATTATAAAAGCAGTCACTTGTTCACAACATTAACCTGAGAGTATCAAGACTAAAAAATGCCTGATCACAAGAAGACCAGATATTAAAACCTACCCCACTATGAATCATTAAAAAAAAAAGGATAAATGAAACGCCTCAAATGTTCATATGGAATGACAGAACAAGATCGAAAGCTTCTGCAGAAACATCAGTGCCCATTTCAGCAAATGTCGCAAGGCAAAGGATGCCTCTGAAAATTCTGGGTATGACTAAGGCAGACACCATTGCAGAGGTCTCTGAATACAGACTCTGCCTCGAATGGTTTTGGTGCAAAATGAAGCCCCGTTTCTTGCAAGCACCTTTACAGCGGCACTGCCTCCGTCCCTATCTGTAGGGCCAGGGCTACAGGGACCAACAGAAACGCCCATCCCTCTGTGGTCTACCCCGAAGAGCTGATCTCAAACATAAACCCTCATTTTTTTCACTTCGGCTATGCACCCAGGGCAGAGATCTCCTTCTGTTGCATTTAGGCAACAAACGGTTGCATCAAGCCGATAAAACCCGGACGAGTTTTGTTAACTGGAAGCCTTAAACCCCTGAGCATCTTCACAACTGCTGGGCTTGACACGTACACCCTGCTCAACACCGGCAGGATCATGCCTGGCAGGGAGGGCCTGCGGCCGGCAGCCCCGGCGGCGGTGCGGGAGAGCCGGCACGCAGAGCTGCCTCCCCTCGCCCCCCCCGGGAACCGGGGTCCCCCCCTGGGAGGGGCGCCTGAGCCGCCGGCCTGCATCCCCTTCCCCAGGGGCAGCGCCAAGCCTCAGGCTCCGCTTTTAGGCCGAACGTCGGCGTTCACCTCCCCCCCGCCCACCACCCCCGGAGCGCCCCCCGGGCAGAAGGCGGGGGAGGACAGAAGCTGAGAACTCCAGGCGGAGGGGCTGCCAACCAAGGACCGAAGGAGACCAGGAGATAACTCTCCACCCTCCCACACCTTTTTTTTCGAAGCACCGACACCCAGCCCTGTCGGCTCCTCCTCTGAGGTCCGGACTTGCGCAGCCCCGCCGGTGTCCCCCCGGCTCCCCCCGACACCGCCAGCACCCGCGGTGCGCTCACACCCCCGGCCGGAGGGGGGCGGAGAGGGGGTTCGGCGGACCCCTCCCAGCCCACCCCTAGGGAGGGAGGGTGGGTGGACGGCCAGCGGAGGGTGCCGCCGAGGGGGAGCCGCCCCCGGGGCGGGGGAGGGAGAGGAGGGCAGGGGCGGCCGCGGAGGGGCGCGGGCTGCCGGCGGCCGCAGCGCGCACGGCGGCGCCTCTCTGCTGCACTGCAGAGGCGCCATCTTCTCGCGCCTCCGCGCCGCTCGGTACCGGCCCGCCCGCGGGGGGGGCACGGACGGGTGGGGGGGGGGGACGACCGGGACACTGCTCGACACGGTCCCGGCCGCCGCCCCCCTCCCCACGCAGCCCCGCGGGCGCCGCCTTCCCGCCCCCGCCGGGCGGCTGCGCCAGCCCGCGGGGAGCTCCCCGCCGCCGCCCCACACACCTGCGTGTGTGTGTCTGTGCCATGGGGGAGGCGCTGCCCTGCCCTCCCCCGGAGCCCGGCTCCGCGACCCCAGCCCCCGCCCCGCGGGGCGATGCCGCCGGACCCCCTCCGCTCCCCCACCGGGAAACTTTCCCTTCCCCCAGCGGAGAAATACCCGCGGCGGAGCCGGCGCGCCCCCCGCGGGACGCGTTCCTCCCCCACACACACTCCCCCCCCCTGCCGGCCGCCGCCCCTCCCCGCGGACCCCCGCCGCGCCAGGCGGCTCCGCCGGCGGCGGATGAAGTTAACAGGGGGAGCGCCCCGGCGTGCGGCAGCCGGATCAGCGAAGGGAACCCACCCCGGCGACGGCACCGCCGTCCGCCGCGGCGGACACGCGTGGCAGGGGGGGGGGGTGGTGGTGCGCCGACCCCGGCGGCTCCCAGGCCGCTTCTTCCTCGCCGCCTCCGCCACCCCCCGGCTCACCGCCCCGCTCGGCGGGAGCGGCCCTATTGTTCGGCGGCGGGAGGGCGCCGGCAGCCGGGGAAGGAGCCCCCCCCCCCCTCCTTCCGCAAGCCGCCGGGCTGCGTGACGGGCGCCGGCGACCCCCGCTCTCCCCGCCGCGGCCGAGCCCACGCCGCGGGGGCGACTGCAGGCAGACAAAGCCTCGGGAATGCGGAGGAGGACGGCGGGGAAGCCCCCGCCCGGCCGCCCCCTGCCCCGCTTACCTCGAGAGCCCGAGCGGCGCCGGAGGCCAGCAGCAGGAGGGCTAAATGGGGCAGCATCGCGGCGGCCGGGACGGGGGGGGGGGG
>RSEF01000001.1:125680342-125765606 GCA_003993805.1 Himantopus leucocephalus | reverse complement strand
GGGGGGGGGGGGAGAGGGAGGAAGGGAAGGAGGGAAGCCGGCGAGAAGCGGCAGGGTCCGGCTGTAAATCCGCGGAGCCGCACCGCTGCCGGGGAGAGCGACTGAGCTGCGGCGGCACCAGCCGAGCGCCGCGGCGGGGCCGGTCAGCTGATGGCCCCGGCCCGCCCCCGAGCGGGCGGTGCAGCGCGGCCCGGCCCGGCCCGGCCCTCCCCGCCCGGCGGAGACCCCTAGCGGCGGCGCCCGGGCGGTGCAGCGGCGGCGGGCGGCCCTCGGCGCTGGCGACCCGGGCGCGGCTCGTCGGCTGCCGCGGGGGTGGTGGTGGCGGCAGCGGCCCGCACCGCCCGTTCTCCTCCGTCCGCACCACACCGCAGCACCCCCACACCCCCCCTCGGGCCCGGCCACCGCGGGGTTAGGCCCGAGCAGCGAGGCGGCTCGCTCAGGCCCGGGCCCGGCGGCTCGGTGCGGCCTCGGGCGGGCTCCCAGGCCAGGCTTACACCGGTGAGGGGGTTGCACCTGCCGCCGCCTCGGCCGCTCGGGCACCAGCGATAACCGTTCCGAAGCCACCGCCCGGCCCGGCCCTGCCCGCCGCTGCAGGAGGGCCCCGCGGAAGCCCCGAGGCCTCGTCGCGCCGTCGCCCTTCTGAAACGTCGTGTGCACCACTGCCACCCCCATCGTTGCTGGGCGTTCACAAAAAAAACACAACGAAAAACATATATGCGATTTAGAGGCTATGTAACAAATTCTGCCTTTTCTGGCAAGGCTGCACACCAACCTGGGATCTTCAGTTACTATGTGGTGGAGGTGATGAGTAAGCACAGCCCAGGGGCTGCACCTGACCCGTGGGCGCGCACCAGCAAAGCCTAATCCTCCCGCCAGTCAGCCTGGGGAGGCAGCTGTGGTTGCCACAGTGTTCCTTTGCCCGCTGCTAATTTTGAGATCAGCGCGGAATTCGTGGGAGTGCTATCGATGAGGCACGTGGCAACATCGGCAGAGCTGAGGCTTACAGCAGTTGAACGAGGAAGAAGTCAAATTAAAATGTAGGCGTTTCTCAAATAGCTTGTAAGGCCAAAACAAACTGACTTTCTCACCTTCTCAACAGCATTGTAATAATTGGTATAGTAAACCTGTAAGGAGAGCTAAAAATGAGTATTAGGAGTTGCATGTGGAATCAGCTGCTATTGTAGCCAAAATTCAGCGTGACACAGCCTGACCCGCTCTGCCTCTGACCTGCAGACTCCATGGCAGCATCTCTGCTCCCACCACGGCTCCCGGGTCGGCAGCTAATAGACCCACCCTGTAACAGGGACCTGCAGCCAGGTCACGTAAGGAGCAGGTGGTGGACATCTCCCTGGTGTACAGCTCAGTAGAGAAGCCTGGGCTGCGTTGTCCTCGCTGCCGCTCTCACGCTCATCTTCTGTTGAAGTCAGAAGCTGAAATCCACTGAGGCTCTCGGCCAAAGCTGCATCCCAGAGTGGAGGGGCGCTCATCGGGCGAGAGCAGCCTGGGCTGCGGTGTCAGGCAGGCTGTAACGTGCAGCGAGACGCCTTAGTGACACAGTGTTTCGCCCCCACAGCCAGGCCCTAGAGTTAGAAGACCGTTCTCATGCACATATGAATCTTCTCATACAAGTGAATGAACTGGTGACGGACGAAGGTTTTGGGGAATTGCTGGAGTCACGCTTACTGAATATGAGAGATCTCTGACAGGCAGGTAACAGATGAGGCTCCTCCCTCCCCCCCCCAAAACATACGGATGCAAGGTATATCCAACAAGTGTAATTAGTAGGTGCTTTGAAGAAGCACACACCCATGACACAACACAACCTGTACATTAAAACGAGTTAAACAGCAACAATAGCAGGCTTAGCTATAATAATTTAATACTGTTATCTGCTTGTTAGGATAACGATCACACGGCTTTGAGGGGTTAGGGAAGGATTTGCTGTGCAAATGTTTCTAACTGTTTGGCTTCTAAACTCAGCCATTGGAAAGGCAACGCCATGGCTGCAAATAAGCAACATCCTGCTAAAGCTGATGGAGGTCATTCAAAAACAATTCTTTGCAGAAACAATGGAGGCAATCAGAAGGAAGCTCTTTGCAAGTTCTGAAAAAAAAAAAATAAAAAAAAAATTAGGCTTCCAGATGGGATGGATGGAAGACCAAAATAGACTCATGTAGCCCTTTTATTATAAGTTGGCTTGGTAGTTCTTTGTAATCACTTCTTCCTAGTGCTAAAATCAAACAGTGTTTCAACTGCTGCTTCTCTGGATGAGCCAAGCTGGCTTCCTTCCTCAGGGTGAGCAGGCAGGCAGGCAGGCAGGCTGGAAGCCCCTTTTGCCTGTGGCTAGGAGTGGGGCACATCCGTGGGATTGCACACCTTGGGGGAGAGCAGGGAAGGCTCAAGTGAAAAGGTGGGGAAAAGTCAAAGGTACTGGGAGACCTCTATGAGATAGGTGTTTCCATTTACAGCCAGTAAAAACCAGTGACAATATCCAAAAAACAGTGCCAATATTTGCTAAGATTTCATGAAGTTAGCCACACTGAAAGGTCATAACTAAAACTCTTTTTGAAAACTGTTTGTAAGGTCCACAAAATTTGGAAATGACCTGCTGATAGGAAAAAAAAAGAGATTGTGTCCTATTTTCTACTCTCTGTCTTCTTTCAGGATCTGTACAGAAGATCCGATATATTTTTTCCTTGCTTTCTCTACCTGTTGTCTTAGTATAGAAATTCAGTCTTACCAAAGCTTGGAAGCTGTCATGGCTGGAATACAACAAAGCCCACTACCACCTCACAACGGGGCCAACAATGGAAATTGTCTTCCCAAAGAAAGTTGGATCACAACTTACATTGGAATCTAATAAAGTGCTTTAAGGAAATAATCCCAAACTATGTTCAGATGTGATTTTCCCTTTAATTGCTGAGCTTTGTTATTCAGTCTTAATGTGATAACTTTCAAAGTGATGACCAAGCATGCATGTCAAGTTTCGGGTTTTTTGGCCACTTCTGTGCTCTACCTGTGTATCTTTGTGTGCAAATGATGTCTAATATTATTTTACAGCTTTTTCATTTTAATATATTACGTATATGGAAACATTGGTCAGCCATACAGTTTCTCATTGAACACTCATGAAGCAAGTGGACCTTATCCACAAATGCTGATACTACTCCACACTAGGCAATAGAACACCTTAGCCTGCCTCATAACCTAATGAATTTCCGTGGTAAGTAACTGAACGGATGTTTCACTCCACCTGTGTTCTGTTGCCACATTTACCAAAGCAGCATGTTATCAGGTCAGATGCATATTTTGTCCTGGAAAAGAGCCTGTTCCTTTGATGAAGAGGAGAGAGAGAAATTTTTACATTTTCCAGCCCCTCTCCCAAAATAATAGCTAATTGAAGGTATTTGGTGGGGGAAACGAAAGCAGTAACGCAACCCTTGGAACATTCTTCAGTTACTTTTAAGCAATAAAATTCCCCTTGATGCTCCCGTGGATCTCTCAGCAGAGAGTTGTAATGGGAGGACTCATACGTGGTTTCTGAAGGGGGGACAGGCAGCCTGTGGCACGGACACAATGACGGCATTGCCAGGTATCTCCTAATATGTGCAAGGGGTTTTCTCTAATACATGCAATTTACTGATGTTCACTGAGTTTCTGATCGTGGAGGCTTATTTCATTCACACCAACAAAATTAGTGTTCTTAGTCCAATTCTTGACTGTATTTTATTCATATCAGGGATGATTCGTCAGGCAGATTCTTTCAGTACAATGCTACAGTCTGTGCTTTCACGGAGATGGTTTCTCCATTTGTTCTCAGCTCTGAGGAGAGGGCTCCAAGTTGGCAAACTTGAGTTTTGGTCCAGACTTTGATGCTGACTCACTGTCTCCTTCTGGTGTCGCTTCACTTCCAGCGTTCATAGTTTTCTTTACCATGGATAATACTGTTTCCCTGCCTTTGCGGTTCATGTAGGGAACAGAACAAAGCACTAGGGTTAGTATTTCTGAGTGAACCTCTGCAAGTTAAAGACATGGTTCCTGCCGAGCTGGCACCTTCTGTGTTAGTCCCAGTTAAGGGGTTTTTCTGTACTCTGAAAACTACTACAGCATAGATTACCAGATTTGTTTCAGACAGCTGCAGCAGGAATTTGTGTTTTCGAATAGCACAGAATTAATTTTAATGGAAAACCTTTAGGTTTTATGCTACACCTTGAACGACTGCAGGTATAATTAATCTGCTCACTGTCATGCAGGTGTCCTCTAGAGACCGTTTTTTGCTTTGGAGTCAGTCTGCAGCCTAGAAAGAGGCTCTCTAAATATTAATCCAAAATAGGAAGAGAGAGATTGTACCTAATCAACCCTACACAAGTATGTGCTGTTAGCAACAACAATGGGTGCGGATATGATTTCAAATAGTGAACAGTTGATCCTTGTCTGAATTCTGCAAAGCACCTTCAGTTTTTGGCTTTTACAGATGCAGTACACAGTTAGGTAGCCAGTAGCCATAGCGACCTACTCAAATGCAAATGATTTGTTCTGCATAGCACAGGAGTATTAAGAGTTGATGATATCTACTGGAGCAGGTACACAATACACATGGCAGAGCCAAGTGAATAATGAAATCACAGTCCAAGATCCCAGGAGTGCTCAGCCAAGGAAAAGAAATGGAGATGCGAACACCAGTAATTGCTCCAGTGATTAGGATGTGAACACACATGGACATCACTCCGTACCAAACAAATACGGTGCTATTATGGCTTCTCCCTTTGTTGACAGAAGCTGTTGTTGCTTGCTGATGGTGTCAGTAGAGAGGAGATCTTCAGCATGGCTCCTTCTTCATTTGATTCTGCAGCCCTGATTTTGTTTACCCAACTACTACATAATGCAAATTTTCCTAGCAGAATCAGGGCTTAACATTTATTCATTTTTTCTTCCACGGCATGCATCGAATCTTCCAAGATATTTTTGGCCTCATGCCTTGTGAGGTCAACTTACTAGTAAAGTATTGCAGGTGCAGGCTTTCTGGTGGTGTCTTTCCTCACCATCCTATATGTAAACATCTCAATACCACCAACAAATAAAAAAATCTTCTCACAACAAATAAAAATGTCACCCCACAGTACAGCAGGCCCGTTTCTTTTCAGGCAAGTCATGTTTGGCATTACTCAGAGAACAATCAGCATTTCTGAATGATTAAAGCAAACCCTTGTGAGCATCTAACTCCATAGGAACTCCAGGGCAACTATGCAAATGACACTTAGCTATTTGCACCCCTGTAACTGAAAGTTATGACGTGCTTTTTGCATGTTATGAAGGCCACCGGATGAGATGGTTATGGTCCTCTCAGCCTCTTTTCAGCAGCTTGTTCTACTGTGATTTGTCCTCACAGATAAAACAGCATGGCAGTTTGTGGTGTGAGTATCCCAAATCATTAATATTTAACAAAAATAGAGGCAACTAAGAGGATGTCTTTGATTTCTCTCAATCTCCGAGTGCACTAGTAAGCTTTTTAGCACTATTTGAAAGACATTAAGTGATTTTTTTTTGCTGTCAAAGATTTACTCCTTTTTTTATCCCCTCCTGTGTTTCCCTGATGCTTTGCTCATCTCTCCACAGACACAGCTGTGGAGCTTTGTCCACGTCAGGTTCCCCTCCATGGGATCTAGCTCTTCCATAGCTTTGCCCAGAGCTGTCCTGCTGTCTGTCATCTGTCCAGCCCTCCCCAAACACCAGGAATCCCCCAACACTCCTCTCAGCTTTTGGGCTCTTGTTACCTCCTCTTCCATAGTATGAGATGGAACATATTAATACACACCTTATTTCCCTTCCCTGAGATAAGGGTGCTGCTGATAAATCAACCAACTGTACTTGGAGGTAGTGAAGTTATTAAACAAAAATCCTGCTATTTTTGAATCAGCTTCCACTTTTTCCAGGCCACGTGAGCCTTCCATGGAAGTCTGAATGGACCCCAAGATAAAGAAGAGGTTGCTAGCTGGACAACAGGAGGTGTCTGTACAGAGTTATGCATGGTGCTTTGTTTCAACAGTGTCTTGGAACTGAAATAAAAAATAGAAACAGGAAATTTAGCAGACGGGGTGTATATATATATATATATACATATACACACGCATAAAATACATCTTAGATTCTGAGTTCAGTTAACTGAAGACTTTTGTACAGAATAAGAAAATATATTGTTATTTTGATTTTTTCAGCATAGTGTCTCAGATCTTAAAATACCTGCTTAATTGCTAACACAGCAGGTTGGGATGCTCGAAGACCCATCCTACTACCTGTTGCTAGAAATAAAATGCTCAGCTCGATTTTGAAAGTCCCAGCTAGTTTGCAACAGTGAAATTAAAACCAATATATTTAAGAACAGTAGCAGTCCCCACTTGTTACAGAACAGTTTGTCAAGAAACTTTAACAAAAGCATCCCTGTTCCTCAACTTGCTTATAAGGGGCTTAACTCACCACATAATTTAGCCTTTCCTCAACTGTTCCTGGAGGAAAAATATAGTAGCTTTTCTGAAGGCTGTGAAAAACTGAAACAGTCAACAGGGACTGTTCAGAGGAAGTGAGGTCTGGGGACTTTATGTTATAAAATGACAAATTCAGCTGGAATCCAACTCCACCATTATTCAGCAGGTGACAAGGAAGTCTCTCGAGCCATAAGCCTGCACTTCAAATGTGGACAAAAAGCACCCAATCCAAGAAGCTATTACACAGGTGCAGCCATTTCAGCAGCAGCTGGGTGTGTAGGTGCCACAGGTTTCTGTTTCTTCACTCCCTATACAGCCATTTGAAAGACCAAAAGCATTACCTGAAAGACAGTGGCTTCAGCTGCAGAGGCAGAAATGGGAGCTATAAACAATGGTGACGCTGCTGTAGCCCCAGACGCTCTCTCAGTAAGTGACTGGGGCTTTCACTCTGACAATCACGGTCACCCTCCACAGCGCCGGTACGTTTGCATTCCCAGTGCCAAGCTGCAGCAGCGTTTGTGGTTGGAGGAGTGGGAGGCAGGGGCTAAAGTGTGCCTCTGCAACTCTCTTAGCTTGCCGTTTGTAAATTCCTGTTAGGAGACTGTGAAAGAGTGTCATGGAGTAGCCTGTGCAGTGCCTATACGTGCCAGGTTGTTATTAAAGTGGAAACAAAGTGGAAAGAAAAAAGCAATCTCCCTTCATTCCTATTACCAAAATCTGGTATTTTTTCCCTCAAGATCCGCAGTTCAAGCCAAGTGGTAGACCTGAAAATAAAGGAAACATATTTGTTTTAAATTAACAGTACTGCTTCTTGTTGGCTTCCCATATTTTTACATGCTGCAGAGATTGCTAACGTCTCCTATGGTTATCATCCAGAAGTAAATTCATTTTACAGAATAAAATGTAAGAAAGTGGAAGAGGAGGAAGCTTCAAAATATTACATCCTTTGCTGAGTCCTGTTATGAAATCTCCACGCAGCTCTAATTCACATTCGCCAGGCAAGCTGACTCGGTATCCTCCTCAGAAATTTGCACGCAACTGTGGAACGTGAGGCGTTTTCTCATATATTAGCTGGTGCTCAAAATAATGTGTCTAGGCTAATATGCACGCATGAGAAAGTACTGATCAGATTGCATGGTGAGACAGTTGATATTGTTCTGGGACAAGGAACGGTATCATCTCACGTGGCCTCAAAAATTGGCGGCAGGGTAGCTATCAGGATTTTGGTATCACAAACTGTTATCACAAGGCATAGTACACAGTGCAGCTATGCAGATTAGGTGATCATGAAAATATAAATGAACTCTTCCAAGAGATTAATTTCTGTAGAGTCTCATAGTAAGGCTGAAATCGCTGATGAGAGGCCAGGAGCATAATAAAGCAGCTGCACAACAGCACAGGAACAGACACGCTCAGTCCGTCCAGGAATTGCAACCATCTTTTATAAAATGCTCACAGTATTAGAAGCAGGAAAGTTTGATCACAAGCACATAAATCAGTGACTGCAGGAGCTTTGTAATGGATGGGTTTGTGCTGAAGAAGGGGGTGGGGGTGGGGGATTGCAATGAAGAACTGCAGACTGTTCTGTATACAAGAAAAATGCCATCCTTAGATCCTCCGTGTTTTGTAATCACCCTGCAATTTCTCTCAGCAGAAGGATTTTAAAATATTTGTTCAAGTTGATTTGGCATACAGCTGCCTTACTCCTTTACACACACAAAAAAAATGGACATATCTTTCCCTGTCTTATAGCAGAGACACAAAAACATATTGAGAGTGGGTGAAATTTCCTTCCCCCATCGCAGGATTTGTGAAAGGCGCCCACTGGTACAGACAACGCCGGTTCCATTGAAACAGGCTATAAAATGAGACTTTGCACACTGGCAAGCTAAAGCAAGGCTCCTCTCATCAGCTGTTACCACACGGATCCAGCATCATAACCCTCTCACAGCGGGTGCGGAGGTCCTGTACACGCTGTGCCTTCCACCTCGGCACCCAACGGGGCCAGAGGGCTGCCAGGCTGCCCCTTCCCTGCCTTCGGGCTGGGGCTGGGTCCCAGGCACCCAGCACCCGTGCGGCTCACGCAGTGTGTTCGTCCGGGCACCCATCGGCAGGGGTGTGAACATCAAAATATTCCTCGTAACAGAGATGCTGACATTATTCTTTGCATTTTTTTAATGAGCTACTAGTGAAGCGTTGAAAGTGATGTGGCTGCTTTTATAACAGCATGGAAATACGCAGAGTTAAAGAGGATCAGTGTCATGTTAGACATTTGAAGAACCATCTATTTTTTTCAAAACATCAACACAGTGCAGTAGAGAGAACAGATTCTGACACCTGCTTATGAAAGCCTATCTTTGTACACAAAAGAAAGACCTCCCTGGGAACGAACTCTCAGTTCAGTTTATTGTGAGCTACTGCGCTACATAATCATAGAGGGAATCAGATCACAACTGTAAAAGCTGATATCCAGTTAAAGCTCACTAAGTCCTATTTTCGAAAATGATTCGTTTGAAGTTGACTTAATTTCATTTAAAGTCCCTTTTGAAAATGTGAGAAATGACTCTGAAATCACTGAGGTTATTTCAAATACATCACCTGACATATTCTACTTACATATTCATTGCCCCGAATGGAGCCTCACTTGTTTTTCAAATTAAAAAAACAAAACCATATTTTTGAAAAGGTGGCAGGGGGTTGTACAGCACAGCTGAGGTGGCAAATATATCTGTCATTTGATCTGAATTTTGAACATAATACATTCAGGAAACCTCATACAAATTCAGTTTTCAGAGACAGAAGGAGAAATTCTTACAGCAGAGAAAATTAATGAAAAGTTCTACTGGAATTAGCAGCGTCTCAAAACATAATGGGCAAATATTTCTATCGGAATAGCTGTACAGTATATCTACTAAACCATGGCTATTACCTAAATATATCGAAAATAATAACCAGATATAAATAGTGATGTTCAGCCTCTAAAGTTTCAAATAAAAAAAAATATGCAGGAAATTAAGGAGATAAATCCAACATTAGCGGGTCTAATTTCTAAGTCGTTTCATTTCGTTTCTTATGCCTTTTACACCAAATGTAGTACACCTCTTACTGTCACACTGTGAAAGTATCTGTTCCTTCTTGGCACTTAAACATTATATCTGTACCCAGAAATTATTTCTATCCATAGCTATATTAAATACATTTATCATATCCACTTATATAAATACATATATAAAAAATATGATACTCTCACTATGGTGTATTTTATAGGTATATATCTGTTAAGGTAGTTATTGATATAACTATATGTCTAGGCGAGAAAAACAGCCCTGACCCCCATTAATCATGTGGGCTGGTGGAAGCAACGTATTAGCATTGCAGCAGCATTGGCAACATTCAAAACTGACTGAACCATCACTGATCACTTAATCTTATGAAAAACGCTAAAGAAAGCAGGACATTTAGTGTTTTTATTACATGCTCCCGCGCTGATCCAGGTCTCATTGTGATCAACAAAAGCCTTTCTATTAACTAGCAGACACCAGACAGAATCCGAAGGAAACAATCCTACAGTCTCCAGTCCACATCAAGGAATACTGAAAATATTCTGGTGCAATTCCACAGCCATTTAAACCAACCTGTGTGAGGGTGGCCTGTGCCTCTGCCTTCAGCCAGGCTTTTCCACCTTCTATTTTGCTCCAGCACCAGTACGTAGGTAATGAGTCCACTCAGAACTGATTTGGCTAAAGCACGCATTTTTTGGTAAGATTTGTTTGTGCAGTTATCCCAACCTATGTAGGCTTTAATTATCATGGAACCACAGCCTCATTCTTCAGGAAACATCCCGCCTCTAGTGGGAAAGAGGCATTAAAAATCAGTGTGCTGAAATTAACAAAATACATGTGTCCACGTACATATCTATGAATAGAGATATATAGGTATAAATGGGAATTACCATGATTAAGAATGCTTTTTACTGTTCTTGCAGAACTGCGTCATCATCTACTGTCTTTAGTTGAATGTTAATGGTATACTGCTCAAGCTCAAATATAAATTATCTAAATTCCTTCAGATATCAGCATTCAAAAAAGAAAAAAGGAAGTAAGTTATGTGTAGCAGCAAGGATGTAAATGGCTGGTATATTTCCAGCACGTTTCAGGTAAACTTTGTGAGCTACATGTCATAACAGCAGCTTGAATTAGGCAGCGGTATCTGTAAGAAGTATTTGACTTATTCTCTGGTATGTCCCTGCCTGTGCAGACAAGGCACCCAAGTTGAGGAGAAAAAGTGGACTGAAAAGATGGTGACATATTTAATTAAATGTTTTGACTTCATTTCTTCAGTATTATACCTGGGCAGCATTGAGTCAAAATAATGCTTAAGTTGTGCTTTTCAAAACCGTTCAGAGTTGACATAGTTCTACTCCCAAGTAAAAATCAGTAGGAGTTTTACTGCTGACTTCCAGAGAATATAAGCCAATGCTGAGCACTTCTGAAAATAGCTTTCCATCTGTATATTTATTTAAATGAATAGGGACTGTTAGTAGAAATAGGAATTCAAAAGATCAGGCTTTAATTTTAAAAGTTAAAGTTAAATATAGGTTACTACACCGGCAGACTAAAACACAAGAAATACCCAGACAAACTTTAACACTTTTTTCTCTCATTTATGGCAGGAATGGATGGAAAACAGCTCCATTGCTCTAGGTGACACAGCCCCAGGGTTTCTGAGGTCATTAGACACCATTGACTCTTTATTAATGGCATTTCATGCTTCCAGTGGGCAGATGAGGACTCTAACAGAATTGTCCTTAAGTTACTCCTGGGTAGTCGACTTCCCTAAAAGAAATTACTGTTTCAGCCAAGGTAGTTGAACCTACCCTTTTCTACATTCAGGCAGACTTCCTACTTCCCTTTTTCTTTTCTTTTGCTGGTTGCTTTCTTTTAAGGAATAGCCCTTTGTGACTAACAAATGTCTTTTGGCTCTGAGCCAGCACAACATTTACTGTAGTCAATATTTAACATATGAATAATCCTACTGACTGCCGCACGGCTGCTCGTGTGCTTGAAGTTAAACAGCTATACGAACACTTTGTTGGCTCAAGGCCTGACTACTGCAGAAGCTAGCAAAGTTCATGGCAAGATGTGGTAATATCACTTTTTTGGTGGTTTAGGTCCTCTAAACTTTGGTCCCCTTAGGTCTTTCTGACCTCCCTGCGCTTTCACAGGGCTTTACTCATTGAGAGGTCATCTTGGGTTCTTGCTCCATTGTGTACCACTATGGACAAGCGATCTAGTGGGCTAGAGGCCCAGCTGATGTATATTGACAGGAGCTTTATCAGCTGCAAATTTAGCTCTTGAAATCTTAAAGGCTCAGTTCTGAATAGTGGTGCAGGAGGGAGTACCTACACGACACTGCTTTCGGGAAGTAGTAAGAAGCAGCTGTGTCTAAGGAAGATGGTTCTTTACCTCCCTCTTGTCTAGGGAGTGAGACTGCTTGCTGCAGCTTTGCAACAAAAGCTCTGTTTCTCTTGCTTTCAAATTCTGAGTAGGTGAAACAATAAACTCCAAAACAAAGACTGAAGAGTCAGTGCAAGATGGCCCCAGGAAATCTTCTCAGTAACACCTAAATAACAAAAGCCAAGTACAGTCACAGTGTCTGATTTCTGATTCTTAAGCTCAAAATATACCAGGCAATAGCAGAAATAACGCCTTTTCTATTCATGTGCTTTATCCTTTACTTTTTTCAGTCATAACTATACATTTAAGTATTGCTTTGTTTTTTGGATGGTGTTTTTGCAATGAGAAGTGCCTGTTGAAGTTTGTCTTTTGCAAATGAGAGAGTAGCCCAGAGACAGAGTTTATCCTTAAGTTTTCATTGGATTTCAATGGTGGAAGATAAAAAGTCAAAGCTACTCGGTAATATTCAACACATGGGACGTCAAACTGGGTCTCTGTTCCACCCAAAGCAGAATGGTAATTGTTATTGACCATTGCTTTTGCAGCTATTTTGTTACTTGTTGCAGGTCAACAATTACCTACTTAGAAAAGTCATACGTTCTGTTTATATTTGGAATGCAAATTCCTGTTCCAATTTTGGTAAGACATTTTCTGATTTTACTTGGGGTTGGTTTTTGCCCTGTGTGATCTCTGAGTTCCTGAGTATTCAAACATGCATTTAAACCCCAGACTGTTCAGATTCATTAACGTCTGGCATGTTTAAAGAGTTTTTGTTCTGGTCAGAGGTTTGAAATCTTTGGTGTACTTTGTTATATTGCCCAATTCAGATTTAAGTATGTCCTTTACTGATTTGCTGACCCAGGTGGCACCTCCAGTGTTACATTTTAGGGGTTTTTTCTTCTTTTCTTTGAACAGGTCTTTTAAAAGAAATCAGCAAGTCAAGAAAAGAGGAAGTAGTACTGAAGATGAGATAAGCTCATCTTCCCATAGCACTCAGAGATTGATGATTCCATTTTTTAAGCATATTGGATTGTATTTGTGATCTCAGAAAATCAGTGAAGGTCATTCCAAAATCAAGGTCTGCAGAATGGAATTGGTTTGGCATGGGGATTTTTTGCTCTGTTTTTTAGATGATGTAGGGAACCAATAATGCTTTCAGGTTAGTGCTAATAATTGATCTCTACCACCAAAATACAGGAAGCCTCACATCTAACACTTCACTTGGAATATTTCTGCCCTGTTATCAGTCTAAAGTTAACTTAATTCAAGTTGAAACTGTCCTAGTCAAAGCTGTTAGATCTAGAACAGACAAGCCCAATGAGAAGATGAGAAAAGAAAGTAGGTGAAATATGAATATTGATGCAGATTTTAGTCTCTCTGGCTTTCCACAGAATATTTTCTCAAGTTCTAGAACTTGTCCCTCAACCCAGCATATCTTAAAAGTTATCCCAGTGCTCCTTGGGACTGGAGTTGAAGTCTGTGGTCGACAATCCTGCTTCATCCTCAGCAGCGTTCTGCCGTGTGAGTACCCTTGTGTTTAGGCAGGAGACACAGATCTCGGAGGCTGCTCTGAATTTGTTAATGGAGGTTCCTCAGACGCTCATAAGACTTTATTCCAAGTGCTAGGAGAATTTCTATGACCTGTCTTCATTACTACATAGCAACCAGTAACACATTCACACACACAAATCATTCCTAAAACCCCAACAGTGCCTGCACAGTTTGCAGCCTGCAAAAAGAATCACATTCTGTGTTTGTCACTTATTCTAAGGAACACAGTATATGAGCACAGCAGAGTAGAAGAAAAAGGCGTCTTTCACTAAAGAATTGTTCGTTTCCTCTCATCGGTGTCACCGGAATAACTACAAGTGGACTGTTTACTGACCTCTGTTGACTAGGTAGCAGTGCTATGTAAACCTTTTCATCACAAATCAAATTGCTTATCTATGCGTGTCATTTCTGGCCATATCATGGAGTGTCTTTCAGTCTCCTGCTGGGTTTTCTTTCCTAATGTCTCCTGTAATGTGCCGTAAGTTATGAGCAGAGCTGGAAACTTCTCCCTAGTTAGATCTACAACACAATCTGTTATTGTTTCAGGATGTGATTTAATAGAAGTTCTGCTTCTCTAGTCTCATGCACACATCTGCCAAAATGTTCAATTTAAGTAAATTGTGTTAGGAATGAAGTCATGCTATCATACAACATAATAATGGAAAGTGGCTGATTACATTTTGTACTACAAAGAGCTGGGTCTCATCATAGAAGGAGATTCATTGCCTTTTAAGAAAAAAAAAGAAGATTGTCTGAAGTAATGACATTTAAGCATTATTTGTCAAGTAAGAAAATATTGGAGCATATCTTTTTAGGCTCAAGTCCACATTAATCTCAATTTTCAAAAAGAAAAGACCTTATCAACCTTAGCAGACCCTCCCTTTCTCAGAACACCAAATTTGAAGACAACCTTGTACATCAGTTCCCTTAAAAAAAGAAGACATAAACGTAACAAACCAAAAAGATCCCCTACCAAAAGATGCCCAAGCACACACAGAGAGTTAAAATCAAAGGAAGTTAATGTTGGCATGAGCCAGTAAACATCAAAGGAAGATACGATAGATTCATGCCAATAAATTGGTAGTGACGCAAGAGTTTTATGAGCCTTGGCAGTCCTGTTGGCCCAGATATTTTTGCAGACATAACAAACTGAAGATATTATCTTTTACTGAGATATTATGATTTAGAGCACTCAGATTTTTTTTTACTTTAGGGCAGACTGAGTTCACACTGAAGCAAACGCGTTATTGAGCTAAATAACAGAAGTGAATAGCAAGAACAGAAACAAGCCAAGAAGAATGAATATGTTTCACAACTAGTGAATCTTTTAAAATCAGTGCTTTGAAGAGTGCCCCTGCTTTCTAGATATCCCCACCTGCAGTAAGTTGGATCTAACTTTGTATATCATATTTTGCTGTGATGCTAAAAGTTGTGCGTATAAAAATTAATCAAAATGGACAAATGCAATTGATGAAAAGAATGAGGTTTTGTCAATAGAAGTGAAAATACTAATCTAAAGTGCTATGGAGTAGCTTTGGTTTGCCACTTTTGGCATTTGTATTGTCATCCAAAGATTTATGGAGCCATTTCTGACTGCTTGCTGAGACACTGGAGAGCAAACCAAATCATTTTTGTGAGGAGGGGTGCAGCCAAATAGGAAATGACCAAGTCGACCAAAAGAATGTCATCTCAGAGTTTTAATTCAGGAAAGCATTTAAGGAAGTGCACAACTCCAAGCATTTGAATAAACCCACTGAAAAAAACAGCATCTGCTCACAAGTAGGTACCTATCTCCAAGCAATGAAACAGGAGCTTTGCTAGGCTTACTAAGACTCCATGTTGGAGGAGAGGCAGTTAAATCCCCCTTCCCCTCCTTGAGCTTGTAAAAGTACGAAGTTTTTAGTAAAAGTCCCCCTAAGCTTCCGCAGTTAATAAAATCGACGTAACATTTTTGAAATTTTTATAAGGAACTCTCTCCTGATAAAAACATTTTAAGTTGCATAGCTGATCTAGTTATTGAATTTATTTAGATCAGCAGCATGACTGAAATCATCCTGCAGAGTGTTTAGCATCAATTGCAAATTCCAGCTGAAAACCTGAAGTTTCTATCCTGGCAAATGGAAGTTGTGAGTGGAAGGTCCTTTATCCAGTCTGGTCATAGATCTATGTCTATTTGGCAAGTCCTTATTTGAGGCAGCACCATCTGTACCATAGAACTTTGCTGTGGTTGAGTGTTGAAGTGGAAACTGATCTTTCAGGGCATTCTAAAAATGGGCATATTTCATTGTTCCTGTCAGTTCATGATAAATGCTTCTAGAGAATGTAAATGTTTTATAGGTTGTTCCAGTACCAGAATGGCACACTTAATGAATTGCTGACTTCAAAGTACATCAGAAGTCCAATATTCACAGTGACAATCTCTGGATTTCAATCTTTCTTCTCTTTTTCTTTTTTTTTTTTTTTCTTTTTAAGGTTACAAGGGACAGTAGGAGAGTTGTGGAGTCTATCAGAGGTATATGCATGGTAGGGATACATTTTACTCTGTCAGGTTCTGACATGCATTCTTTTTGAAAGTGGTTGTTGATTTTCTGCCTCTACAAGAAGAAATGACTCAAAAAAACCACCCCAACCTGAGAATATAAACCATGGCTAAAGGAAAAAAAGAAACCCCCAATCCTGCTCCTTTTAAAAATGTATATATGTTAAAACAGGAAAGGGGAAGGAAATAATAATGCAAGTACTTTTTACAGAAAGAAGTGTTGTTCTGAAATAGCACTATGCATTACTTAACTAGCTTGTAGAAGACTTGGATGTTATCAGATACGGCAAACCCAAGCTTCTTATGATATCATTTTCTTTAGATGGATGCTATGTGTTTGTGCTTAATGCGCGCTCTCTCTCTCTCTGACATCACACAAGTGATAATCATCTTTGCTGTGGACTGTGTCTTTGGAAATGAAACAAAATGGCTGACTAAGTATGGGGTGATAAAATTTGTATTTTATCGTCTGCAATAAGGATTTACAAATACAGCAGCCTTGCAGTGTTTTAAGATGAATTGTGTCTGTTCTTTGCAGTGGGTTTTGTGTTCCTGTCTCATCTCAGTAGCAGCTGTACTTGAAAATGAGCATAAAAAACTGAACAAGAAGTCAAGATTTTGACTCTGTTGATTTGTATGTTTGGGGTAGTAGCATTTTTACATTAGTAGTAACATTTTTTTGTATTGTAGATTATATTTGTTTGCTTTTTCTTACCTCCATCTAAAAATGTAACTAAAAACGTAGAAGATATCTAGGGGGGAAAAATATTCCAACTGGAAGAGAAGAGCACTTGAGTTGGCCTGTTTTTGCCAGTAGCTATCAAGGACAAAATGGTTCTACAATATGATGAGATGTTTGCTTTCTCTTTGCATATCATTTAGATCCTTGGTACCCAAGAAAGATAGAAAAGAATTAGGAGCGTGTAGAAGGTTGAAATCAGAAGGAAGTTGAGAAATTGAGATGGAACATGGAATGCAGATGGGGGAAAGGTACATGAGGGAGGCAGAATAGGTCGGAGGAAGAAATTAGTAAGAAATTAAAAAATAGAAACAGCAG
The DNA here is from genome assembly GCA_003993805.1 of Himantopus leucocephalus. Lineage (NCBI taxonomy): Eukaryota > Metazoa > Chordata > Aves > Charadriiformes > Recurvirostridae > Himantopus > Himantopus leucocephalus. The sequence continues at coordinate 125,748,521 of RSEF01000001.1, read as the reverse complement.
GCATAAAACCTGGAAGGGCAAAGACAAAGAAAAGGTAGGGTGGAGAAACGCAGATGGTATGGAAAATGAAAAGCCCTCTTACTCCTTAAGGCTTTCTTTTCAGGTCACGATAGAAAAACCCCAGCAGGAAATGGATGAAATTTGTGCCTTTTTGTATTTCACTGAGGAGAGAAGTTCCCACGCTATTTTGGCAATCTTTTTAAACACTAAATTTATTTTAAAATATTTCCCTGCCCCTTACTCCCAAAGAAAATGTCAGCTGAGAGGAAAAAAAAAGTGTCATCCCAAACTGCTGGTAGTCAGGAAGTGTAAAAGTGACAGGGATGACTCATATCACCTACATCAGCACACTGAAAACAGAAGATAGGAACAGCAAAATAGGAGGATGAGTGTCTTGTGGTCTATTTGAAGTACTTTAAATCTGTAGTTTATAAAACAGCAGGTGGGAATAAGTATCTAGAAATAACTAGCCAATGAATAAAATGCCAAGGGATTCCCCCCCCCCCCCCAAAAAAAAAAAAAAATCATATATTGCTTCAAGGATGAAATACAGCTATTTTGGTACAGAGGTCCACAAAAAACACCAATAAAAACTTCCAAACCTCAAACCATTAAAAACATAAACTGGCTGCCACCTTTGTCCTGGACATTGAAAGTTTTTCTTCTCCAGGCAAATACTAAACTGCTTCTCTACCACAAGGCAATATTTTTTTCTCATACAAATGCCCACAACAGTAGTATTTATACCACTTTTGTCCTGAGAAAGAATGGCAGATCTAGGTTTTGGGGCAGGTCCTAGAGAAACATGCATTGGCCAGTGAAAGAGTAGGTAGAGCTCTGGGGGCAATGCTGAACCACAGGAAAATAGCATCTGAAGAGACACTAAGACTATCCACCTTGTCTGCTCTTACTACTTCAGATTAAAGAGAAAATACCGTTATTTACTGATTCTTTTTACACCTAAAAGGCAGTCCCAGGGGTAGTAACTCAGCCAACAGGAGTAATACCAACTTAGGACAGAATTTTCCAGCCTGGTCCTACGCCATTTCCTTGGTGCTATGGTACAGGTGAAGTCAGCGTGTTGTTGAATCCACATTTACACTCTGTCAAGCACTATTCTCCTTACAAGCAAGGAAAGCTAGCACATTCAGTGCGCCTTACATCTGCTTGTGTTCATCCTCTACCTACTTTCTGAATCTCCAAATGAAAATAACCATAGAATAATTTCCACTGGAAGGGACATGTTGAGCACACACTCGGTCGAATTGTCCACATTGTAAATAAAGGCATTAACAGTCTTGGCCGTGGTATTGATCCCCGAGGCACGCCACTAGTAATCAGCTGCCAGCTGGACTTTGTACTGCTTATCACCATCCTTTGAGCCCAGCGGTCCAGCCAAATTTCCACCCACCTTATTGTCCCCTTATCCAATCCAGATTTCACCAATTTGGCAGCAAGAATACTGCAGGACATGGTGTCAAAGGCTTCGCTAAAGTCGAGGTATACAACACCCACTGCTCTCCCTTTCATCGCGCAGCCAGTGATCTCATCACACAGAGCAGGCAGGCTGGTCAAGCACGATAACAAAATATTTCGTCTTCAAATAATCTTTGCTTCCACTCTTCTTCTGGTGTGTAAACTAAACAGAAAAGCATGCAAGTCCCAGATACAAATTTGCCCCGTAAATGTGCATACAGTGCATTATTACAGGTATACATTACTGTCTCAAAGTCTCAAATTCAAACCCAGGGTGCTGTTATAGAGTGATGAAAGAATACTATCTTTGCTCAAAGAGAATTTACAGTCAAGGACTAAACCTTTGCATAAATGACTTGTGATTTCCAGTGTAATACTATTTCTCTTGGGAATGATTGTGCAAAGTGTTGCTTGCTAATAAAAGGTAGTTGTTTAAGAGTCAGCTTACAGTTTTGTTTATCTAAGAATTCACAGTGCTTAGAAAGAATGATCAAAAGCTACATTGCCACTGAATATTACAATCAAGGGGGTAGTGTTGCATATTTTTGCATATCTATGCAGTAAACATTGTTAAGCACCAGCAACTTATATTTGAGGGACAAAGACATATGCTTCAGCTAGAGATGCCTGCCCAAGCTTTCAAAACCACAGAATCTTCAACAATCTCTTTCACACCTACAAGCAGTGTTTTAGAGAAGAACAGATTGTTTATTTATATGATAGATGTGTTCTGCCCTCTGATGAGCACAAAGCATTACCATTACTAATCAAGAACAGTCTTCAGGGTATAAGTAGCAGTTCCTTCCTGCAGAGGTTTTTGTTGGCTCCATTGGCTCCACTCAGCAGCTACATGAGTGCTGAGAATCCACTGCAAATCCATCACATTTGGAAAATTCATTGTAAGATAGCAATAAAACCAAAAAACATTCTTTCCTTCTTTCTCTCCCAGCTCAGTCAGAGAACATCCAAAATACAGCAAACTCTATAGAGAAAATGAGATAAATTGGTTTCAGATAACTTATTCCTGTAAATCATCTTGGACCTCAACAACAGAAGGGGACATGAAAATCTTTCTGAGTTTTCATGGATGCTAAAGTACTGCTAAGAAATTTTGTGCCCAATTTCAGCAGAATTGTTTCTTGGTCCGTTTTGTCCAGATCATTCCTTATTCATACAAGTTTGGCTAAGTCAAAGGTAAGTAACTTTCAGCTGTATCTGACTCTACCTTAAAAGTTTCATACAGTTTCTGTTGCCAGAGCTCAAGAGATGCATCACAGAGTCATCTGCCAGGATGGACTGACAGCGATCTGAATCCATTCAGAAGTCCTGACTCATTTATGCACAAGCAAAAACAGGCCAGACTCCAGCACGTTCTTTAAACTGAGACATTCAGTACACTTGGTGCATCCCAGCTCTCTGTCGTGCAATCTGGAGAGACAAGGAATAGCACTGGCCACCACATAATATAACAGCCCACCAGTGGATGTTCTAGTTTTGAGCCTTTCTTGGAGATGGGAGCAGGTGTTGTGTCTGAGCTGCAGCCAGAGGAATGGTAGACAGGGCCTGGCAGGCGTCTGCCCAGCTCAGGCTCCTCCAATGTGCAGGATGAACATAGCCGTGATATTGCACACAACTTCCAGCCTCCTCCTATTAAACACAGCGACTCCACTGGACTGCTTGCAGAGCTGAATCCAGAGCTTTGCCAAATGGAGACAACCTCATTAGCCAACCCCCTGGAGGGGGTTCTGCGCTGGTTTGAGTGGGAACCGGGTTGAAGCCTTTTTAGTTTTCAAAAAAAGTAAGGGACAAGTGGCTGTGACAGATCAGGTCATTGGTTTTCCTTCTACAGTTTTGGAAATTCAGTTTGCAAAATCGTAGTCTAGAAGTACACATCAAGCAAGTTCAGTTCTGTAGACAAAAATTAAGTAGAAGGACATCCTGAATTAGGCCTTTTCCTGGGTTATACCTGAAATAAAGTGCTTATAAGCCTGTTGTAATGGGGGGAATATGAAAGATTATTCGCTGTCAAGAAAGGCTAGAAACAAAACATTGGAAGAACACTGCAGTAGGTTAAAGTAGAGTTTCTCATGTTACGTTGCCTCATGTAAAAGCGTCCTCCTCTGTCAACAGGAAACAGTTGTGTGTCCTTCGGCACGGGTTGAATACATTTTTATAGTACTATCCTGTGTTGGTGCTTTTAGATTTAAATCATATGCAAAGCTGAGTGCTCTATGATGATTAGGAGGATTTTCTTTTGAGTTCGTAGGTTCACTTCATTCCAGAACAGGAAGCTGTTTTATTTACTTGCTTAATACAGCATCAGCATGATGAGCAGGATAGCTTTCTAGCTGCAAATGAAAAGGTTCGGAGATTAGCACTTTCCCCCGGTGGATGTTACGGCTCATATACCAAACAGCCCTGAATGGAGATGCTGGAGATGTTTCAGACCTTAAAACTGCAAAACTCTGCGTTAACTCAGATGACTCTTGTATTTTATTACTACAGATAAAACATACAATTTAATTAAACGTGCACCTATAAAATGTAAGGTTCAGTTAACTCTCGGCTTTATTTTAATACAGCCTACATAGGTAACTAATGGTGATGTTATGTAAAGAATGAATAGCTTTTCAAGTCATAAAACACCTTGGAGCTATGTTGTTTTCTCAATTTATAACTGCTCCATTTTGAGCTCAGTTTCTGCTCACACCATCGCTTAACCCTTCATCTTCCCTGCTCTTCTTCACATGTCTATACAGTTTATTTTTAGACACTGTAATAGATCCGTTACCCCAGCTGTTTTCTGTATCATAAATGTAAGTCAATTTCGACCTGTATACATCCAAACCCAAGGCTGAATTTGAAATAGGGGAGATACAATATTTAAAAGAATGCATATAGAGTCTTACAGTCAGAACATCAAGAGCAGCAGAGTCGATGAAAGTAAATTTGGGTATACTTTTTACCTGGATGCATATTTGAAAGTCAAAGGAACTGAATCACAGGATGTTATTTTCTTATATGTAACCAGGTGCCTCAAAGATTCATCTTTTACTTTGGTATCCAATGAAATTTTTTTTTTTGATCAACAAGCCCGAGTAGGGTGCTTTTCATCCTGATGCCGATTTGGCTTATAACTTCTGTTGTCAAAATAAAACCTGAAGCATTGCTGCTGTGCGAACATATATTTGTATCCACTTCGCAGGGTCTAGAGACCTGGTCTTCAGCTAAGATAAACAGAAGAAAATGGAAATGGTACAGTTGTTTTGAATTAAATCAACTGATGAGCCAAAATCTGCTTACACCAAGTACCTGTACTACTACCCATCTACCACACATTTAAAGTACCCTTCCTGAAAACAAGAAGCATAGGCTTCCTCTCTTCAATCCATCGCTTTTCTTTGCTAAGGCAGCCTCAGAATATCCCCTTTTCAAATGCTCATTCTTCATCCATTTCTTCTCAGAAGTAAGAGTGATATTTCAACTTCAATAAATAATATTGGAGGGGTTTTTTTTTAAGAAAACAACAGTTAGCCCAAATTCTCCCAAATTCAGTTGGGCATACTGAACACCGTGTTTTCTGTAAAATAGGAACAAACCAAAAGCGATTCTACTCCTTGAGGCAGTAAGTAGTACATTGGATGAGAAGAGCAGCTTATGCTGTACATCCTTTTGTCTGATTTGGGGTGCTTCCTTAGGCAGCATCTCTGAAGCACACCTTTCTTCCTTTGCTTCTTTTACCAGTGTTTCCTCTCTTGTGCCTGGCTGGTGTTCTGAAGCCCTCAGCATGCAGATGATCAGCTAAAAGCTACAAGTGCCAAGAGCAACAGAAACAGCAAGTTCAGGTAGCACAGTACAGAAACACCAGGCTTGGGGAGAGGAGAGCAAGGGCAATGGAGAGAACATGGTGCCCTGCCTCTCTGGGGTTTGGGGTACTAATACGCCCGCTCCTGCAGCTTTCCTGCTCAGGACCAGGTTAGGCAACTCCAACTCGCACATCATTGCAGAGCGCCAGTGTAACACCAGGGACCTTAGTGCCCAGAGCAAAGCTCAGCACCGGGTCTTCATGTTCCCTTCAGAGGAGTTTTTGCTGGCCAAACATGCAAATGGTACAAAGTCCTCTCCTGCACTGCTTGGGGCTCACGCCCTGAGAGTCGGTGTCATCCTCACACCCCGCCTTCTTAATTTGCTCTGTTTTAGGGACGTTATTCTGACATGTGGCAGGGTTGCCTAAAGTTATGCCTCTCCTTTTGCGTCACGCAGAGCTGAGCCGTAGTAGAGACCTAAGGCAGTTGTGGAACTGGCCCTTTGTCCAGATTTATTAAGTGCAATTACAACATCATTTGTTCCTTTGCCTTTTAGACATTCATTTGTTTCTTGCTAGTTTACATCTTCTTTTGCCAATGGAATAATGCTGATTGACTCAAAGGACGGCTCATCAAATAATATTTTTCTCATCTGTAACCCCTCGGATTTTTAGTTAATGAACATATTTAATGAAGTAGACTTAATACAGTTTACATGATAAAAGACATATTACTGCATTAATGAAAACCTTTTAATTAGCATTTGACAGATGTTAAAAGAAATGCATTCCAAAGCTATATTGACTGTATTTGTTCTTCTATCCTGTAGAAAGACCAGTCATCAAATTATCTGCCTTGTGACAGCAATAAAAATCCAGATCTTTACAATATAGGAATTCATCATTCCTTAACTGTTACCCTGAAGGCACATCAAAATCTTTTCCCAATCAAAATCATTGGTCAATTTTGAAAGTCATGTCTAGAACCGTAAAGAAATTAAAAAAAAAACCCCACCACTTTAGTATTAAGCTGAAAAAAATTCTCATGAAAATTTCCACTGAATTTTGGTTGGTGAAAAAACATAAAGACAAAACCTGCTTTCTATCAGTGTTTTATAAATGTTTAATTTCAAACTTGTGAGAACAGCTTTTATTGATTTATCTTCCCTCCGGTGTGCCTTCCAAACCAACCATGCACATACACGCAAAGGGTTAGGGAAACAATTGTAGTATTGGATAAAATCTGTGTTTTCCTTGCCCTCTACTTCCTGTAGAGTCCCTCCCTATCTGCCATTTCCCTAGTGGCAGGTGATGGGGGAATTAAAACTGACTGGAATGAAGGGCAGATGGATTTTTCCACCCGAACTGGAAACAATTTGTTGGAATGATCCCAAAGGAGAAAAGAAATCCATTTGAAAACCAATCTTTTCTCCCTTGATGTTTCCCATGGAGAAACAACATTTTCAGCCAGCTCCGTCCTAGCATGTTTGTGTGTGTATTTAGAAATAGACTCAACACTTGGTTTCCTGCTGCTGCCCACGCTCCAGAGCTTCAGGTTTAGGTTAAAGAGGTGCATTTCAAGAAATGCTCAATACCTAGGAACAGGTAGCACCTGCAATGATCATAACCATTTATTTAAGTGAAAAGGAAATTTTCTGCTGTGTTTAAATGGGATGGCAGAATTTTTACTCCTAAATTTGGCTTAGGCTTTTGTTTGAATGTCAATAATATTCTAAAGTTATTCACTTTTACCATGATTTGGTGGTTTTGTTTTTATAACTGCAGTTTGAAAATTAAAGGCACACACTTGTTTTCATGGGACCAGGGAAGGCTAACACTGAAGTGTTCACACTTCTGGAATAGGGGCAAACTTGCTCTCGTCTGGGTGATGCCTGCTATACATAGTCTGTGTCCATCCTTACTGATGGACGCCTGACCAACATTTTCAGTTTATTTTGCAGACAGGAACAGACTAAATCCTCTTTCTTATGTACAGAACTTAACCAGCAAGAGAGGGAATATAATTTCTGAAAGCTCTAGCACGAAGTTCACAAAATTGAGCATAAAAATTCCTTCTTAGTGCTTTTATCCTGATCTCAACAGCTTTATGTTTGTACTAGATTTTTTTTTGTCTTTTTCCTATTATCTTCTTCCTCATTTCTCTTACATACAGTAGGGCAACTAGGATGCTGCTTGAAGGCAACCATTTTCAACAAGATTTCCTCTGAGTCAAACATTTATAGAAGCCATAATGAGGTCATAATCAAACAAATGCATCTCTCTCTTCTATCCCCTTTAGATACACATTAGGCAATTCATAAATATTTGCATGAAGAGGCAGACTATGAGTCTGGTATTATAAAACCATATACTGAAAATGTCTGAAGATCTAAGGCCTTTCTAGCAACATCTCTGTCTTCTATTTGGTCCATAACAGATATGCAAAAGCTAGCTTTATTTTCAGGGACAGCAAGGGAAGCAAAAAGTTGCATGCACATATAATTCCAATAAAATTTAAGATCTTTGCTTTACAGGAATAAAAATCTTCTGCAGTACATTTAATTTCATTCAGAACATGCCACTTGACTCTGTATCCCCGGGTGGCCAGGGATGGTACCACTGACTCTGTATTACCCAGAAGCACAGGGATAGAGCATTCAGAGGGAAATTTGAGGCACTGGAGGGAAAGAGAAGACTACTATTCCCCTCAGGTCTGTGAATCTAGTCCCTCCATTTTCCATTTCTACCCCTCTTCTCCTCCTGCCTGCCCCGAGCAAACTAGTTTGATTTGGCTGTAACGCACAGCTCATTTGGGGTAACAAAACCCAGGAATTTCACCAGATTTATTCTTCACTGGAAAATATTTAGCATCTCCTGGAAAACAGTGTGCCAAGAGGAGCCTCCTTGTCAGACTCGGCATGGCTTGCTCGGATACAGAAGTAAAAATACTAAATGCCCTGATTTTATGGCTACAGATGAGCTTAAGGATCAGGAGACAGCAGGCGCAGCGTATGCCTCAGTTTGTGTTCCCAATCCTGGTTAAAACCCCAACGAGCGTGGCAGCTGTGTAGCAGCCAGACAGTGCAAAGGGGCCAACTTATCCAGGCCCAGGCTCTCACTAGGAGAAAGAAAGAGCACAAATTTGCGCACGTGGGAAGAATGGTGATCCCCTGCCCAGGGAACAGGGGGGTAACGGCTCAAAACTTGTTGTCTCTCACATGAACCGTACTTTTTAAGGAAGTTCACGACATTTTCGCTGCAGGGCTCTGATTCAGACAGGAGTTTCCCCCAGGAGCTCAGCGCAGGCTTTCTGGAAACAGTCTGTGTAGGGAACAGGAATGCTGCCTGCAGGGCTGTTGGGTGGCTCCATCTTCACTGTTTCTGAACATCCGCCTCTGGGGTACCCCGTCTGCTTCCTATTTGCCATCTGGGCCTGGCAGAGGACAGAGATGGCAGCTCTAAGCCCCACCCTGGCAGCGCGGACCTCCCCTCCAACCCTACAGCACAGCACCAGCAGAGGTGGCTCTCCCTCTCAGATGGAGATATGGGACCTGACACCCTTGTGGGCAGCAGAGCCCAGCCACCCCAGGGCTGTGCTATGCTGGAGGGGGAACCGTGGGTAGCCTCAGGAGAGGCTTTCCTGGTCCTGCCTGGGATCCTTCCCGACACCCATCCTGGTGGCATATGAGGCTTTAAATGGCCGTGAGCCAGCACCTGGGGACCACAGGCTGGGCAAAGGCAGGTACAGGCTGCCCTCTGCTTGGAAGCCAGAGCCTCTCAGCTTTGAAAGACTGAATGTCTGCTTTTTTGTAGGGATCCCGGCCATTGAGGACAGGTGGCCACCAGCACAGAACAGACACCAGAGCATGGCCCTGGGCACAGATACAATCCACCCACCGCTCTGTGAAGGCAAGGGAAGGCAGGAAAGGTTTGTGGTGGGTGGACAGTGGGGTACGGTCAGGTGCCGGGGTGCCCTTGCCATGGGGCTGCAAGCCTCGGGGGGAAAGCGCAAACCCACGAGCAGCAGCACAGGGCTGGGGGGGCGCTGCCTGGAGGTAACTGTGAGGGCTTTGGGGCAGGGGTGGTGACTTGGGGACACTTTGCTAGGGGGCACCTGGTGCTTCCTGGAGGCCGTGCGATAGACACCCAGTGCATTCAAGCTGAGGCAGCCCTTAATAATTTAATAGAACAGCAAAGATGTTATCAAAACCATCTTTCTAAATCCATCGTTCCCCGCTTTCCGGGTGCATATCTAAGCATACATCATGCTACCAGAAATCGCAAAGCGATTAGTATCTGCCCATCAACATTAGCAATGCATCTATGTGTAACAGCACTTACCTCTTGTCTATGAGACATCTCAGGTGATTAGATGCCTAGAATGCTTTGCTGAGTATGTCTGTGAAATAAATGTCCTGGCTCAGGTTTTCTAGGTGAAAGACGCAAATCTCCCATTATTTTTCATGGAAAATGTATGGCATACCTAGTCTGAAAACCCAAACCCCCGTGGCTATGCTACAAGGCAGCAGTTTTGAACTTCAGTGGAGTGCTGACAGTAAATAGAAAGTTACTTACAAGGCCTGGGCAGCAGCCACAATATTGTAAAGGCAGGCTTCAATTCATTAAAACAAAATTTTAAGTAGGAAGGTAAATTCTGCAGTTGCTAACTAGCATAGAAATTTCCAAAAGTTTTTTTTTAGGTTAAGAATTTAAAAGTACGTAAGAACAAAAGTCAACAGTCACATTTTCCTTAATTTCATATACCAGTGCATTTACATAAATGAGTCATTCCTTTCTCTTGTAGGCAGTATGAAATTCAATACTTTACTCTTTTGACAGAACCTTACAATGGTTTGTGTTGGAAAGGACCTTTAAAGGTCATCTAGTCCAATTCCCCTGCCATGGTCATCTTCTACTAGATCAGGTTGCTCAAAGCCCCATCCAACCTGGCCTTGAACACTTCCAATGGTGGGGCATCCACAACTTGGGACAACCTGTTCCAGTGTCTCACCACTCTCATAGTAAAGAATTTCTTCCTTATATCTTATCTGAAATGATCTTCTTTTAGTTTAAAACCGTTATCGCTACAGGCCATGGTAAAAAGTCTCTCTCCATCTTTCTTACAAGTTCCCGTTATGACAGGCCACAATAAGGTCTGCCGGGAGCCTTCTCTTCTCCAGGCTGAACTACCCCAACCCTCTAAGCTTGTGCTCATAGGAGAGGTGCTCCACTGCTCTGATCATTTTCAAGGCCTTCTCTGGACTACCTCCAACAGGTCCACGTCTGTCTTGTGCTGGGACCCCAGAGCTGCAGTACTACAGGTGGGAGTCTCACAAGAGTGGAGTAGAGAGGGAGAATCACCTCTCAACCTGCTGGCCAGGCTTCTTTTTATGTAGCTGTTTTCAGCTCCTCCCTGTTATGGCAACAGCCCAAGAACATCGCTTTTCCCTTTATCATCTCACATGGTGCTGAACAAGTGTCNCAAAAAAAAAAAAAAAAAAGATAAGTTTCAGGGCTGTTTTTCTTTTGCTTGCAAGCTTTCTCCAGAATCCTCCATTGTCTCTTTTAAGTAGATTTTTAAGTTTTATAAAAACAAAACTGAGGCTATTAAATCTTTACCAGACTACTTCTGGAAATATACCAGTTATTTTTGTAGCATTCATGACAAATACTTGGGCCATCTCATCACACAGGTGGTTCTGCTGCAAGCACTGGTCAGCTTTCACTGAGAATATCAACATGGGGACTATCAAATCCAAGAGTTTATTTGGCATCTGGAAAGTATTTTCACAAAAGATGTTAAGGTAGTTTTGGGCTTTAATGGTTAAAACAGATTTAACCATGTCATATAAATCCCTAGAGACAAACTGTACTGGCCACACGGCAGAGGCAATAACTGCTAACAAGACAAAACACAAAAGAAAGTAATATTTTTTTTTTCCCTGAATAGTATTGTGAACTTTAAGAAAATTCTTACTCAGGAGACTGAAGATAACGTACTGCCTATGGTTTATAATTAGGGTCTCATGGTAATCAGGCTGTTTATTAGGATGTGGTAAACAAACCATCCTCAAGCCCATGAAGACAAATACCCACATATTTATAATACAAAATAGGAATGCTACCACTAGTTGTAAGGAAAAATATTAAAGAAACAAGTGCATGCAGGAGAAAATAAGAAAAGTCTACTGCCTTAAAAGTCACTGGATCACATGTGTTACTGATATAACATTATTAAGATCAATTGGGTTGTATCATGAATGGAGTGGTTAACTGAACAGAAATGATGAGAAAAAAATCAAGTCTCTCTTTGTTTTTTTTAAAAAAAGGAAAAAGCAGACTATCCTAAGTAAAGAAGGAACAGAATAAACAACTTAAGAGTGGGAAAACTTATTCCTTCTGCTTTATTGAATGAATAGGAAAACAGATTAATTCTGGGAGCTGGTCATGGTACAACCTGCTTGCTTACACTTCACAAACCCTGCGTCCACAGGACCCTTGATGAGCTCTCATTAGGCAGCTTCTCCACTCCAGTGTATTCCATGAGCAAAGCAAAACAGAGGTGGTTTCTTGGAGTCCAGCTGCACTGAAGCTACTCAGCTAGACGCCACCCTCCTATTGTGAAAGGTTATAATCCATAATGAATCATGTCAGTAATGCGATCATGAGTTACTGATCATGAGTTACATCATAATAATTATATGCCCAACATCTGAAAACTTCGGTCGTGAGAAAATTAGTAAAGTGGAAGAGGCAGGAGCTGAGCAGCTACTCGGACTCACTTTCCTTTCTTAAAGCAGAAACAAACAGCTTTCGTGAATGTTGGAAAGATCTAGCATACAAAAGCTATTGTATGACTCATCGTTGTATGATGCTCATCACAAGTGTGAATAATTTCTTAATAAGCAGTGAGAAATCAGAGCAATACCAGTAAGAATCCAACAGCTGCACCAACATAAGATTTCTGTACCTTGCATGGCATACAATTCAGCAGAACAAAGATTCTGATCTATACAGTCCTTAAATCTGTTGTCTCACCCCATCGGGTAGTGCAAGAGTATACATGGGGGCCTGAGGTATTTTTCTTCCTTCAGTACACTGGTTACTCACATAGATGGTAGGACACATGGTAGGTAGGAGGCTCTTTGAGCTATTTCATCCCTGTCCTGCACAGATAGAGTATACACAAGTCAGATTATCATGGGCTCTGTGCTGATCCAAATCTTAAGCAGTGGGAAAGATAAGGGCAAGCAGGGAAAATCATGTTGCACAGGTCGCAGCATCATTCCAACAGACCTCCAATCGTCAATTCCTGAACTATTAATATTAAACATTTATAAGTATGTGACAAATGAAATTGTTATTTGCAAAGTCTTTTTTTCCAGTTAAGCAATTTAATAAATCAATGAATTAGCAAACAGAAGGAAACAGAAAATAAATTAGAACATCATACTTGTGTTTACATTAAATGGTCACTTGCATTAATGTTTATAGCTGGTTTATCTCAGTGCAATGTCCTATAATTAATTATTCATCAATATTAATGAACCTTTTGTCCTGTAATTTCTATAAAGAGTTTTGCCCACAATGTAACTTCAGTACAATTTTTGAAGGATGTTTTGAGAATGTCAAGAAGCTGGAACAGGAGAAGACCATTGACAAAAAGGGAAGAGTACATTACAGAGAAGATGTGTCCCTGTGTTTGTAAATAAAAACACACAGTTAAATATCAGTAGAAGTTATTTTATCTGCTGCTATTAAATCAACCATAAAGTCAATCCTTACTTGCATCTTTTGAAACCCATACTCCAGTAAACTCTCAGAAGGCACCTGACAACCACTGGAAGATCTGGATGTGTTAAAAGACTGTAGTAGTGGCTGCAGGCTTGGTAGAAAAAGGTGATGCTGCTACCACCCTTTGCTATATAAAATATCAAATGTCCAATTCTGTTAGGAATTCTGTTAGGACCTGTTCAGCCTGTTTCATTCAAAAGAATGGTCTGATCACCAGAGAGAAGAAAGGAAAAGAAACCTCCTTCCATGTGGATTTTCAAGACCTGCCTGGAGAAAGCCCTGGGCAACTTGCCCTGATCTGAAAGCTCATCCTGCCTTGGCACCTACTTTTTTTGAACCAGAGACCCCCTGAAGGCCCTTCCCACCCAAGGGATTCCATGAAAAAGGAAGCATAGGAACAAGGAACCATAATCCCTATCCCTTTTGCTGGCACTGTGAAAGATCTGAGAAAGCAAAAAAGGTCCTTTCCAACCTAAATGATTCTATGATTCTATGTGTTCAAAATAGTCATCTCACAGAAAATGAGGAGGACACACATTCCAGTGTACATTGCCAATGACTTTCTACATTCACCAGTTAAAACTTGCAATAGAATATACAGAAACAGTTCTTGAGAGATGTTTTTAAAGAGAAAACAATCCTTGATCTATTCTTGCAAGGGAACAAAGAAAACTGCTATTAAATGTAGGTACTGGACTTGGGATCCTAACTGGAGGAAGCCACAGAGCCACAAGTAAACTCCAGAGCCCTGAAGAGGCAGAATTTGTGAGATGCCCTTATCCTCATTTTCTTAAAGGTTGTATTTAGACAGAATACAGACTGAGGAGCTATACAGTTTTTGGATCTCTTCCACGCTACCCAGCTCTTCTTAGTGCAGCACACGAGAAGCTAGCACATACCACTAGTCAACTGAGGCTGAGAGCCTAGAAATTCACTGTGGTGGTGTCTAAGTTGTGGGGACACTGCAGTCTCAGTGCTTGACAAGAAAACAAAGATCAAATAAAAAAAAAAGCTGTGTTCCTTCCTCTCACTTGCAAAACTCAGTTCTTGATGCAAAACAGCATTCATTTGTGGTATGCATAGGTAAGTAGGAATAGGAGCTTTATAATCCCAATTTTAGGTTGCATAGAATAGCTTTTAGGTAGCTAAATTACATTCTGAAGTGCTAAACATTGCTATGTTTTTCCTATACAGAGGCTGTTTAATTGGATTCCCTGTACTACAGTAGCCCACCTCTGGAGTCAGAGGTGACTGCTGTTAGAACATCAGAAGGTAAAGCAGTTTTCCTATATAATATATAGTACCTCAGTGATCTTTTTGGTGGAATGAGATATAAAAAGACCTGTTTAACTGACTCATGTGATGTCTGATAGCTGAAGCTAGAGAAATTCAGGCAAAATGCACACATCTCGCTAGATGAAGGGTATTAATTCTCTATCCAAGCAAATCTGTAAATCAACATTGAATGCTTAGGAGATATGTTCAGACAGAAGGTAAGGGTTTGATACAAAAAACATTTGGTGAAGTTATGGACTGAGGTCTGCAAGACAGCTAATTATTCTGGTAACACAGGGTGTTAGTCATTTTGTTAGCAGCATTGTTACCATCACCAGGCCCCTACCACTAAAATCTGCATAAAACAGAACTTCAGCTAGAAACCAATAATCAGGCCTTCACAGACTGAGCTGTTTTTCAGAACCTAATCTGTGAAATAAATAGATCAAATCCTCTCTTGTTTGATCCTTTCTAAAGCCTCTTTTCCTCATAAGGAGTCCATTCCCATTCGCTCCATGAACATCTCCAAATAGATCTCCCAGCCAAGGAGTACAAACATCCCTCCTCTGCTCTTTGTCTTCTTTTTATGAGGCTGTGCACTGACTTTTTGGTTGAGATCCAGGCTCCCTGCAGACTGCCACCTTGTTCCATAAACGTTTTTCTGGGCAGTGTCTCATTATTCACAGCTTCGGGTAAGTCCATCGCCATTAGTGGATATTAAGCCACAAACAGGAACTATAACAACTGTTGTATATATTCTGTGTCTCTAAAATAGTCTTTAAGCATATTTTGGGACTTTTTTGGTGCTCTTTGTGTGCTAAGATTAAATTCTGATTTCAGGACAGAATTCTGTCGTTGCCTGCCCTGTTGTAGAGAATTTTGATTGTGTCTTGATATTTTTGTAAAATAATCACTGTGTAAGTACCAAAGATATCAAACCTATCAGCCCTGTCTTGACTCAGGGTAAGGCCATTGCTCTCTGAAAGCTCTTCTATGCCAGGATGAGACATTATGACAGTAAGAAAAATTCTTTAAAATTAGCACAACATTGGACCTCATAGAAATCATTCAGTTGTACTTAATTCTGAAGAACTGAGCCTGTTTGCCTCTCCTTCCTAAGGTAAAAATTGGAGATACTTGGTACAGACTTCCATATTCTGTTACAAAAGGCAGTCTGCAATGTTTCATTTCATTACGTTCCCTCTTTCTTCAAGAGTACTCCTTGCTGTCCCATTTCTTCAGAATATAGAAGACGCGTAATTGCAACTCAGTGGCTATGCTTCAAGTTTCCTAGTTCATATAGCATAAGGTTAAAAGTTAGAGACCTCATTGATATGCTTTGATAAAAACTGTTAATGTTATAGGTCCGAGAAAATATGCAATTTTAGGACAGAAGACCACAGTAGAGATTTCTCAGGATGTAGATATATACATAAATTTTCTTCATTAGTGTAGTGGGCTGAGGTGTCCCCAAGTCTTCCCATCTCCATTATCAGTTCCTGTTCATGCGTCATGGTTTGTCACCATCTCAGACATACCTATGCAATATGAGATCATGTAGTAATCCTGACAAGCACAGCAATCCACTTTTTACGGAAAGAAAGCCCTCTCTGATGCTGGTCTGCAAGCAGTTGCGGTGGCACGCCTGAAAGGGCAGTCCACTTCAAGAGAACATACAGGGCAAGGGAGGGCCTTAACCCTTAAGCCTCTTAACCCTGCTTTCCCTCTAGAGAAAATGCAGTTTTAAAAGATCTGTTTCAATCTGAACCGTCACATATGGTGTCTCCAATACTATGATTCAGCTCAAAACATTTGAAGTAGGAAAGTAAAATTAGAGTTTAGAAATGTCCAGTTCTATAATGGTGTTTACAGTAGATGCAAGCAACCTCCTTTATCCCCATTTCTGTATACCAGTATAGCTGCTGATTTAGCAAAGTAATTAAACCATGCCTAATTTTAAGCGTGTGAGGAGTCCCATTGGGTTCAAAGAGATTATTCATATGCTTAAGTACATTGCTGAATCAGTGCTGAAATGAAAATAGTTACATAATTACAGGATTATATGAACACAGAGTTGCAAATGTGATGTTTAAAAGAGAAAGGCCAATTTACAGGATGATAGGAACATCTAATTGCAGTTTAGATATGGAAGGAAATCCACAACCATAAATGATGATACAAAACACAGCATGTCTTTTACAATCACAATGACACCTTTAACTTCGAAAGCTTAAACTGAGAACCCAAGCAGGTGTATGAACAGTACAGTGGTGCAAACAAATTTTCACACACAGCCTTTGTATATTCCATTCTGTACCTGTACGCTTCTATATAAAAATATCTGCTTTTCAACATTATTGGGTTTTTACTGTAACTCAACACCAGTTTCACTGTGCTGTAATACTCAGGTCGTAACTCTGAATTATTTCACAAGCCATTACATTATCCCAGCTATAGGCGCAGAAATCTCTAACAGACTACCAGGCTATATTGATTTGTTGGTTGGTTTTTTTTTTTTTTTCCTTTTTTTAATCACCTATCACTGATTAAACCCAGAATCTGTGGCCATACCAAGAGATTTTAGGGACTTATTATCCAGAGTAGGATCCAGAGCTAAGCACCAAATCCACCAACAGTGGAAGGCAGCCCTGCCTTGCAAGTAGAGACTATCTCATGTTGTGACATGGGTGCCCCCCACTGCCCACAACACCCTTGTCTTACAGGTTTCTACTTTTTCTGCCTACAGGGAAGGACAAGTTACTCATGAAGCCTCTGAGCTTCCTCTACTGCAGATGGCACATGATGTGTTCAGACAAAACCGAACTGCTTCAGGCCTGTGCAGCCTCCATGAAGTGAGGGTAGATGCATCATCTGCAGATCCGCAACCTGTAAGTTGCCTTATTTGCAATTCAGAGCCTTCAAAGGTGTTCTAAAGACCAGAACAGAAAATCTTTGTGTGCCTGAGTCCTGTCCCCCTCTGGGTTTCACATCCCTGAATTGTGAGTACAGAGAGGTTTCTCCCTCTCTGTTTATAACCCGCCAGCAGCTTCTGAAGGGACAGGTCTACAATTATCCATTGAAAGAATGGGCCTGGGCTATCTTCTGAGTCATCTAGCTAGCCACATGCTGTTCTCAGTCATATCTAGTTAAGTCAGTGAGGTTACATCAATGTAAGCCTACAATTTGACCTCAGCTGTGCTGTTGTGCACGCCTAGCTTCCTCAGCTGAATAGCCAGTGACTATAGAGGAGGTCAGCAATGTCTAACAATATTAATGAAACTGGAAGCTGTAACTATATATAACAAATCTGTAAGGCTTTGTTCATGTGGCTGTTTCCTTCCTCTTTAAATTTCTCACCACTGCATAACACTGATGCCATTCTATCAGATACAGCAATTTTTCAAGGGGTTGCCCTTCAAATGTGGATGGGCCACTGCTCTGCTTTGCAAGTCAATACAGCTCGGAATAAATCTCGATAATCCGTGTCTGTGTGAGGGTAGAATAAACTAGGCAAAGCCCACAAGAAAATCTAGTGCATTAAGAGGAAAGTTTGTTTGATTAGCAGGCAGAACAATTTGGGGTGGTTTTATGAGAACGCCTGATGCGTGATGCTTATTTTTATTTGCTCTTCAATTCCATCAACTGCTTGCTCTAAAAGAACCCAGGCCTATCAAAGCAGCCCAAAAGAGTAAACCAGTAACAACTTCACAATAAAGACTTAAAAACCACGTCATCTTTGTAGTGCTAAGCTATATCGTGCCTCACAAAATGGTTTCCCAAACATAAAAACTTGCAGAAACACTAGCAAAGATCACCAAGATCAATTGAAGTTGAGACAACTGTTTTCTGTGTAAAACGGAAATACTCAAAGCTTGCTGAGAGGTAGAGTATTTTGTGCTTTGTGCTTTACCTGTTAGAATAGCATAGTGTCAATTTTCCACCATTTAAATCAAAGTTTTTCAAGAACAAAAGCCTGTTTTTAGAAGACAGAAAAAAGTTGCTACGTTACAGCGTACAACCTGGCACTGGAAGTTGCGCTTTCATAGTCCTTGTTACACTGTGGTGACTTCAGTACTTGGTATCCCCTGGTCCTGAGAGGGAGGATCACATTCAGGTCTGGGAGTTTCTGGAGTTACAGACTCATGACTGTGCTGTAAGAGTAAACCTCTGTGCTCAATGCTCTATCTTCACCTCACTGTGTCGTGTAAGAATAGATGATTGAGGGTGCATTTAATCTAGTCAGTGTAATCCCAGTATCAGGAATAGTTGTGGGCAGTTATTTCTACTGAAGAGTATTTTTGCTCAGGTATGTGAGCTTTTCCTGGTGGACTTTTAACTCCTGAGAAATTAGCTAAGTCTGAGAATCTGCGTATAAGTGACATTTTTGCTGTTTCTCTCCTCTGGACTTACCTCCTCTAAACAGTGCAAAACAGTCAGTTTTGTTATGAATAAATTGCCTATTATGCTTGCAAAAAATCAAAGCCAGACTGGAGCAGCAGGGGTTTCTCAGCAGGAGAGGACTGCAGCTGCAGGGGGCCACTCAGCCCAGGCCTCCTGCCAGAACCCCACAGCAGCTCCCTGAAACAGCCGGGGATTTCTCCAGGCACCCATGCACACATACCAAGATCTTTATCTGAATGTGCTGAGACCCCTGCTTACATTTTAAACTTGCACCCTGAACCAAGAAGCCTTAAAGCAGCCGATCCTGCACAGAAACAAGGCCTGGGGAAGTTCAAAGGAAGTGATTTTCAACTTTAAAAGAATTCCTAACTGTCTGATACTCTCCCCAGCAGAAACACAGCGGCAGCACCCTCATCGTGATTACAGGAATTAGTACTCAAGCAGCTGGCGAAAGAAACAAAACGGCATTGTCTGGTCAGCCAGGAAACAAGGGGAAAGTTTTGAGATCAGTCACAGCTAACTTCCAC
Organism: Himantopus leucocephalus; assembly: GCA_003993805.1. Taxonomy (NCBI): domain Eukaryota; kingdom Metazoa; phylum Chordata; class Aves; order Charadriiformes; family Recurvirostridae; genus Himantopus; species Himantopus leucocephalus. Next base: position 125,729,243 of record RSEF01000001.1, on the reverse strand, counting down.
AGCTCAAGTTTAAAGCACTGAATAAGCAGCCTGAGGTCTGCAAGCACTGAACAAAGTCAAAAAATGAAAAACAGTGCACTCGAATTCATTCAAGCACACAGTTTCTTTTTAAAAAAAGATGTAATGCTTACGTTTTATGAAAAAAAAGAGGAAAACCATAAATTACTGAACTTCAGTTATGAAGTAAGTGTGATTTTCACATCGTAAAGCCAAGCATGCTATGTCTTCATAGGTGAGCTCTGATGTCAAATATTCCCATAGGCCAGTGTCACTGTTCTGCTGTCCCAGAAACGTTCATCCCAATGAGAACCTTAGCAGCTTGGTGTTTTAAAGGTGAGTTGCAAAGGTTTTGTGATTTTTTTTTTTCCTAATTATTTTCTAAAAGTTAAAAACATATGCTGGGTCTTCATGCAGTAAGAAACCACACCTTTTTAATCATTCTTTTTTTTTCTAGTGCTATCGTTGAAAAAAAATTGAAAATTATTAAAGGAGTGGTTTTAATAAAAATTGGCAAATTACAAATTTCAAAGCTACATATGTTAAGCTAAGAATACGTACAAACATCATAACATTGCAATTCTTGGGTTTATTTCAGTAAACTCTGATTAAAATCTTCTTAAATGTTTTAAACAATTGGCTAAAATAGTTGTGGAACAGTCCTAGTTCCTTTGTGCAGTCAGATATACTGGAAGTCATTTCTATCACAAAAGTGTTAGCTGAAGGAAGAACAGGAAATTCACCACTTGAAATTTTCTTTTCTTGCTCTAACTTGGAAATACCCTTGGTACATAATCTCATCATCAAATATCAATGATCTGATTACTGAACATCAGACTTTCAACATAAATTACCTTCCTTCTGTATAAGGGTCAGGTTTTCTGCTCTGAGATTAGGATAAAATGTTTTCAGAAAAAAAGAACAAATAAGCTTTGCAAAAAGTCTGATATTTCCATTTTTAGTGAGCTTTCCTCATCCTCATGAGAACGAACCTGCAGAACACCAACTGACTGCAAAAGCATTTAACTGATTATCAGTGAAACCCTTCTAATTTTGCAATTACCTTTGATTAGCAAAGGGCACTTAAGGAAACATGATCACCAACTCTGCCTAGAAATTTTGCTCTAGATTTCATCATGAGAGAAGTGAGCAGTGCACTATGAGCTGAAGGGCAGCAAGGGAAAGCGCTGATAAAAAAAAAGGTAGTCCTTAAGGTCCTTTTAAAATTGTAGGCTGTAGGTAGGCGGGCTTTCTCCATTTTTATATATCTACTTTAAGAGAAGATTAAAATCTTCATGAAATAAGACCTGATGAGAAGTAAATAAAGCCCTTCATCATCTCTGGCTACATCCTGTCTCCTTAATCATACTTCCATTCCCAGTACACGTCCGTCAAAAATCAGCTGCTATCTCAGCAGATAAAAAAAAAACCAAACAGGCTCCCAAAGTCAACATAGAGGGGCTGATCATGCAGGTTCTCTGTATTTGTGGGCTGCAGTCAAGTTTTCATCCCCAGCTTCAAGTGATGGATTAACCATGGTTGCTGCAGGGCAGTGGCAGACCAGGCATCAACAGCCAGCAAAATCCCAGGGTGATATCCCAGGGCAAGTGCAACCTGAGCATTTTCCTGGAAAAACAGATGAAGCCTGTGACAAACTTCCCCTCAGCAAGATGCATCTCAGCAGCCAGGAGCTCTCCCTCCGGCAATTCACAGAGTCAGTCTTCCCTTGTTTTTGACAAGCTATCAGCATTCTTCTGGCCTTGTATAATATTTGGCTGCGTGGCAGCATCTTTGGGAGTATCAGTGAAGCTCTGAGCACATCTGGTCAGGAAAGAAATGGTGCATAAAATGCCATAAAATCTCATGGGCCATGCCATTGCCTATCTGAGCAGCAGGTGAGAGCCACAAAGGATCTTGGTATTCTAGCTGGAGACTGACCAACAAAGTTATTCCCTTCAGACCACAGACCTCTGGGTGTCAGAGGAAGCAGAGGCTCCGCAGGGCAAGGGAAAGGCTGGAACTTCTACCTCTCCCTGACTGCACTTCAGGGGCTTTCTTCACGCCCTTGTCTTTCAGGACTAGTGACATAACTTACAGGTAAAAGGATATGGTATATGAGTAGAGTAGAGATTAGACAGTGCTACATACACTTCTGTTCTAGATCAGCTCTTTGGGTTCTCCCCAGCCCCCACCCCAAAGCCCAAACTGAAATTCCTTCTCTGAAGCTTTCATGACTCTCTCCCTATTTCTTTCTTCTATCAGGCCACATGTTGAAGCAGCTTTCCTTGCCAGTAGAAAGTAGCATTCCTCAGTAATTAATTTTACCTTGGATTTCTTTTAGGTAAATCTTCCAACAGCTCCAAAGAGCTTTCAAGAGCTGCCTTTCAAGAGACAGCTCTGTCTCTCAAGATTTGAGTGATGTCTGCTACTCCATTTTCTCCATCAAGTTTTCTTGCAAAATTATAGCATGATTTGCAGTTAGGTTTTTAAATGACTACTGTTTTCTTAGGCATGAGAGAAATTACAAAATTAGAGAGCTGTGAGCAATGTTTTCTTGGGCTATAATGCTGACAGAAAAACTATGTGGGCTCAGCATTTATGTATCACAGATATACCACAGAATATTGCGGTTTCCATACTGATTTACAATATAGTAAATCAAAATTGGCTAATTGTTACTGCTACTTAGACGACCTGTGGATTTTGGAAGCTTTATGACCCCCTACAGCTAGATTAACAGTGTATCATGCATGAAAGGAACTAGAGTATTTTTGCATGAAATATCTGACTTCAGCAAGTCAGTGAAAGTTTTGGAACGGAGTAGGAGTTTTTTGAAGAGCCAAGGTTTTACCCCACTTTGTACTCCCATTAGTATAGACTGGGACAGCACCAGAGGCAGCCTGACTCCATGCTCATATATTAATATGGGGCTGTCCTACGACAGCATCACACAAATAGGAACATCCCATAGAACTGGCCAGAAAAAAAAAAAGATATTTTATTGAAGTGCCACAAAGTTGCTGAAGTAACGCTCAAAAGTTCAGTCAGATTTCTCTTAAGGTACAGGATTACAAGTTTGGAGATCCTCCTTTTGATGGCTGGTGAGTACAGCCTTCCAGGAACATTAAGTCACATATCCTCTTGGTTCTTCAGTTTTCCTCACTACAAGCTGTCCCCACCTCACAAGCACACTGAGAAACTGGACAGATTTTTTCAGGCACACACTGGTGATGGAACAGGAGGTACACATGCGTGGTTCACGCAAGCTGAAAATGGGCAGTATGACTTTTTCCCTCCCTCAAAAGTACACAGCAACTCTACTTAGCTTGTGTCAACCCTAATTCCATGCCGATCAGATTTTTCTTTGTTGCAGCTTGTAAGGAGTTAACAGTTAAGCCAAGAGAAACAAATGCTGAGAAACACTATTATGGCTACATTACATCCTTTAACATGCTCTTTTAGGAGGCTGAGTATACATATTTGAAGGAATAATTTTCAGACCATTAAGTACAATGCCTTCCGAAGAAAACATTCTTGCCTGATCATTTCTAGAAATAGCTGATATCTGAGGCTACGAGAGCAAATTGCCATGGATCAAGTTAAAGTAAGATTTGAAACCAGTCCAGTTAGACTAGTGAAAAGGCTATATATTCACCCTCATTCTGAATTAAAGTGTTTGTTGTTTTTGGGTTGCTTTTTTTTTTTAAACAGAATGGGTTGAAAAGTCTTTGCTCCTTAGCAAGGAGGTATCAAAAAATCAGAAATGCTAAATGCAAAACATTTCCTTGCATTTATAAAGTAGGTTTTCTGTGCAACACATGAGGTATAAAGTGATATATAAAAATCACATCAGCTTGCATAGGTATGTTTGGCATTCTAAGTCTTTTTTTTTTTCATTATGGTATTTGGGAAAAAATTCCAATAGATTATTTTAAAAAAAATGTGTTAGAAGGGTTAACACAGTAATAAATAATTTTTAGGTGTTGTTTTATAGGCTTCCTCCTCTTCAGTATTATGAGTACTGCTGGAAAGCTGGATTATGATTTTGTTATTTTCCAGCCCTTCAGTGTTTCCCCTTTTCCTCAGGATCATTTTATTTGCAATGAGAATTCATGTGGGAAAGCACTGAGTAAAACTGACATTTTCAATACATGCAGGTTTGGATACTACAAGGCCTTCAGCAGGCATCTTACTTTCCTGCTGAGCTCAGGAGGAAAGCTGCAGACATGGTCAGTGGGAAGATTAATGTTCCAAGAGCCTTTTTTTTTTTTTTTTAGAAAGGAATAAGGCAAGATACTGGCACTCATTTTGTAGCTGTTTGGTTTAACAATTAAGATAAACCAAATAAAAGCTTATTGCACCATATGCTTAAAATAAAGAATCCAGCGTTAAGAAAACTTGATATTATTTCAACTGAGAAAACATATCCATCTCTGTCACTGCGTTCTATGCATGCATATGCAGTATACAGATCTAATCAGTGGCTGAAGTCATGCTGTGTCAAAAAGACTAAAATATTACATTTATTAGATTTCATGGATGTAGCAAAGGTTCATTTTTCTGGGGAGCTATTTATGACATCTTATAATGAAGGTAAGAGGTTCCCTTCTCTGCGATCATACAAATAGTCCTTCAGAAGGATTAAATCCTCTGAATTATAACTCGGAAACACTGAGCTCTGCTGTGAGTTTGACGGCAAGCCTGGTCCTGAATACAGTGGTTTTGTATCTTAATGGAATAGCTACATCAGTCACACTTGTAACTCTGGCTGCCTTTAGGGTTTCGCAGAGTTGGCTTTGTGCTTCCATGAAACAGAAGCTGTGAGTTTCTAGGTGTCTGACAGCCACTTGAAAGTCAATTTGTAGTTGTTTATGCCTGTTTCACTAGAGCTGCTCCTCATGGTATTCGCCAAAGGGACAGCAGCAAACATGTAGCACAACATTTCAAGTGGCCCATGAAAGGGAGGCGATGGGGAGCTTTACAGGCTGTTACCAGCAGTCCTGCATTTCCACTTGGCAGGACTTGGACACACACAGAGGAATTCATTTGGATGTGGGGCAAAAAATCACTAAGAGCTGGACAGGCTTAGGATTCCCTGGAAGATCATAAAAATAAATTGGTGTCCTGGATTTATTCCTAAGATTCAGTCTGTTTTCCACCAATACTTACTGTATTTTAACACTTACACATTATTCTCCTTATGGTTTTCTAGCCACCCCCATTTTACATTTACTACATTTTATCTTTTAGGGATGAATTAGAACCGGCAGCTCTGCCTTTTCTCCTGTCTGTAAGATAAAACCCCAAACATAGTTATAACTGCTTTTATCTTCTGAGTTTTACCTATCTTATCCTTTCCATTTCCAACTAGACACTGCTGTTGCCAAGTCTGGGGTGACACTAAATTCAGTTCCTGTTACCAGGAGGCTCCGTGCTTGTAAAATTTACTACAAAATCCATTTTGCTTCTTGCCAAAGGAATACACTTTAGTATACAAGATAGCTTTAATTTTAAGTTACATTTCTTGTCTATATGGTGTGAAGTAAACTTAAATAGTATAAACAGAGGTAACAATTCCTCTGAGCTTGCAGAGAGGCCAAAAACCACCTAGGCTAAGAAGCAAGGATTGACCACTTCACTTTTGACTGTCAGTCAAAATGACAATTATGAAGAAGTTACTCTAGCTTGAAATTATCCTGCAGTCTCTTTCCAGGCCATGTTTGGCTATTCAGTGTTTGATTTTACAGAACACCAAGTGCATTATTTGCATTTTCTGCCTTTTAACATCACCCACACAGTCCACATGGGACACCATGTAACACCGACCCAACAGCGGGGAGGAGATAATTCTGCATCTCAAGAGAAGAATGTCACAACTACATTCAGGTTGGAGGGACCAGGAGCATCTGCTGAGCGCTAGATTTGGATTCACACCTGACTTTCATCCCGTGTTCATCACATGTGTTAGACTTCCGTGTAGATCACTGAGAAGAGTCTAGTGTGTTCATGAGGACAAGGAGAACAACCCCTCTGTGCTCCTTCACCTCCCCCTAATGCCCCCTTCTGCTTGGGGAGTAAGGCTTGAGGGTGAACTACAGAGCACACCTGTACCACCATATCAACATAGTTTTAATCTGCCTCTATTTAAAAACATTTTAACACATCAAAGTCACAGAATCTCCTACTATCCACTCCCACAAAAAAAACATTGATCAAAATAGAATAAGAAAAGGTCATATAGTGGTGGAGAGACAGAAGCAAATTTTTGCATACAATAAGAATATCCCAAGTGGATTAACATGAAACACAAGTAAATTTAATGTAGCACTGTGGTAAACATAATGAAAGGGAAGGCAAATCAGCCATTAATTAGCCATCTTTTGTCATTCCTGAAGACAACATCTAGCATCAAAGCCTGGGGTAATGCTCAATAGTATATCAAAATAAGCATGACATATGCCCTGCTCAATTTCTGCTCTGTTTGCTGGATACTTTAACTCAGAATCCAGATGTTACAATAGGAAACCTCACCATCTCCTTTCCAGCAACAGGAATCTTGGCAGCAAATAAAACAGTAGCACTCTTTCCTGACTGAAGAGTTATACCAAGGTTAAGGGATACGATCACAGTGTTGCCAAAGCTTAATCTTGAGAGTATTCAAAGGCAAACTTTTATCTCTAGAAATATATCTGTCCTCCAAGATGGACTCAGATTGTCTAAATTAAACTCCTGCTTTTAATCTGCTTCTAAAAGATCTGGCCTCTGAGATTATTTTGGGTAATTTCTTATCTTGGATGTAATATGTCATTTTCTTCAATGACTGTCCTACTAAAGGGTTGGTCTTTCCTCCAGGCACTTGCAATTCCAAGTTTTCGTCAATATTTAATGGTGCTTTCTGCTTAATCCAATATTTCCTTTTTTTTTTTTCCCCAAAGCCTCATTTGTACTGGGCAGGTAAACTTCAAGTTCAGATTCAAAGCCTTGATGGTTGGAGGGGAAAAAAAAGTTAGGGAAACCTTCCACAGTGCCAGGTCAAAATCCAAGCATGTACCTTGAGTAGATGCTTAAGACTTAAGGTCTGTTTCTCTGTATCCAGGTAATGGCTCAGAACATTTCCTAGTTACGTCCCTCAAACCAGCATACTGGCTGCTTCTTTTCCACTTCCAAGACAACATGTCAGGAAGTACACTTGATCAATACATCATACCAGATTTGCATTTAGAAAGTCATCTTGAAACCATCCTTTGCATGCACTGTGAGAACAAATGTATTGTGACAAGACTTCTTTAACCAGTGTCTGGGAAAAGAGCCACCCACACACTCACAAAAAAAACCAAAAACACAAACTTGTGATGCTATATACTTACTCAACACAAAGACATGAAGTTGGAAATTTGTTTTTAAAGAACCAGCTATACAGAAGAATTCTTAGTTTTATTCTAGGATAGAATTGAGACTCACAATACACATCTATTTAAATCTAGCCATGATTATCAGCACTGTGTATAGGTAGTATTTAAAGAGTTTATTCCCATTTATTGAAGTACTCCAATGGTTATTTGCACTGAGTAGTTTTTGTCTCCTTCATTGAGTCACATAACATTTTGATGTAAATTGTTAGAAGTGAAATCTCTGTACTTATGTATTTTACGCTTATGTACTGTGCTCGTTTTGGCTGGGATAGAGTTAATTTTCTTCATAGGGCTATGTTTTGGATTCGTGCTGGAAACAGTGTTGATAATACAGGGATGATTTAGTTATTGCTGAGCAGTGCTCACACAGTCAAGGCCTTTTCTGCTCTTCACACCACCCCACCAGCAAGCAGGCTGGGGGTGCACAAGAAGTTGGGAGGGGACACAGCCAGGACAGCTGACCCCAACTGACCAAAGGGATATTCCATACCATGTGATGTCATGCTCAGCACATAAAGGTGGTGGAAGAAGGAAGGGGGGGACGTTTAGAGTGATGGCGTTTGTCTTCCCAAGTAACCGTTGCACATGATGGACCCCTGCTCTCCTGGAGATGGCTGAACACCTGCCTGCCCATGGGAAGCAGTGAATGAATTCCTTGTTTTGCTTTGCTTGCATGCATGGCTTCTGCCCTACCTATTAAACTGTCTTTAGCTAAACCCACAAATTTTCTCGCTTTTACCCTTCTGACTCTCTCCCCCATTCCACCAGGGTGGGGAGAAGTGAGCATCTGTGTGGTGCTTAGTTGCTGGCTGGGGTTAAACCACAACACGTACAAGAGACATCCCACAGTAAGTAAGGGGCTGTACTGGGCCTCGTGTCATTAAAGCTGGTTAATGGTCTGTGCATCAGATCCCACTTCAAAATGATTTCCGATTAGAAAGAAATACATTTGGACTAATCCAGTCTTTCACTGCCAAGGTAGTACCCAGACAAGTCATTATCAAGGGCTGAAACTGACATGCTAAACACAGGAGCACGGAAGTAAAACACCACCTTTAACCAGAAAGAATCCTAAAATGATGACTGAAAAGCAGCAGAGGCACCTCAGAGGGCATCCCCCCAGCAGTTTGAGACAGCCAGCTAAGTCATCATTCACTTTGCCTGTCTCCTGCAATCCCCACCTGCTGGAGACTGGCAGGCAGGCCGGGCTGGTGCCAGGGACCAGCAGCACCACTGACAGACAGGCAGAAGAGGCAGCCAAAGGAAAAACCCTGGAGGACCAGAGTCACACTTCTTGCTCCTTCTCCAGCAAGCACCAGGGATGACTCCTAATAGGGCTCCAGTGGGTCAGGGTGCCTCCGCAGGGACTACTGCTGCCACCTCCTCCTCCGTCAGTAGGACTGTGACCTTGCACCTCTGCACTTCAAGGCGCTGGCAGCACTTCGACAGCCATGAGATGGATACTCTTGGCTGCTTGCACATTTTCTGGAATAGCCACTCATTCCTGACTAATACAGAAAACTCAGTAAGTATAAATTTCACGTCTCTGGAAGATTTACCTTCTATTAATACAAGCTACATCCCAAACTCACGTATTCCAGTAGTCATTTAGAAGAACTCTCTGGACAAACAGCTGTTTGTCAAGAATGAGAGGAATGATACAGTCTTAAAGTCACTGTAGCAAGTCCAGTCTGGTACTTTTGAGGTGTTATAGCAGTAAGAGGTTTGGCTAGTTATAAGACAACTTACACTGAGAACATCTGGCATCTCTAATGAAATGCCAAGTATTTCCCCTAACTGATCTTATAATTAGATCTCATTCTTACAAGAAATAAAATTCAAACCAGTAATCATAAATGAAAGCAATCCCACTGAATGCCAGTTGACATGAGGATTCATCCTATTTGTCATTCAGGCAATGCCCCAAAATACACTGACAGTTCTTGTATTGCCCTTCTCATTCTTATTCATGGGTAAGCCTCACTGTGGAACAGCATTTTTTCCTCCATAGAGCAGGTGAATAAAATTATTATCCTCACCTTTTCTGCTTGAATTAACATGCTATTGCCTTTAGAATGATAAGGTTGAAGGATTAAACCCAAGAAGTGGTTGTTCCTCTTAATCTAATGCATACGAGAAACACCAAAACAGCCGTCATCATGCAATATCTGCCTTCCTGAAACACGCCAGATCAGAAATCTTTACACCAGCTCCTGGCTGGTCAGAAGAATAACAAATGGAAGAGAAAAGGTTCCCTTGTTGCTACTGTTAATAAGCATAATATTTAAAAACATATATCTTTGCAGACCCATTCATGTTCCATCCTTGAAACCTGAAAACAATTCTATTTACTACATAGAGATTATGCATTCAAGCAATGTGAAGTGCCAGGAAATGAATCCAGAGTTTATTTTAATAGATTCATTGTTACCTGCAGACACAGACTAAGCAAACATTTCCTTCAGCAATAAAGTTGATAACAGCCTTTCCAGCTGCTGTAATGACTGCCTTTTTTGACATCTCTGTTGATAGTTGCCTGCTCCATATTAGTTTGTTGAACTGACACCCACACAATAACAGAGAAAACTGAGACAGTTTTAATTTTAATCTCCACACTCTGAACAGATGAACAGTTTCCTCACATAGTCATGGTATAATTAAGAAGTTATCTCAAACAAAATGTGATTAGCAGACAGGGAGCTGAATTACCCAGCCCTTCAGAGGTCGGTAAGGCAGAAGCTGGCAGTGGCTGAGGACTCATCCCCATTTGGGCACACAGCCCCCTGCTGCAGCCCGGCAGGCTGTCTGCAACGGGGTACAGCACGGAAGCTCTCCGGGGGTTGCCAGAGTTTTGCCACATGGTAGATATTTACTTACAAAAAAAAGTGAGCTGCGAGTGCATTAAGGATATTCAGGGGCGATACTAGGCAGCTGAGGAATTAAGAAAGGAGTGGGAGGAAGACTTCCACAGCATACATCTTCCTTCCATGTGTTTCGTGAGATGCTACTGGATTTGTTCCACAGTTATCCCTCCCTCTGGTTTTGTTTGCTCTCATTTTTATCACTAGAGTTGTTTACATCAGAAATGCAGAAGCATGAAAATGAAGTTATAGAAAGTGGTACTGACAACAGAAAACTTGAATTTTCCTATTCCTTGAATTTTTTCTTCCCCACGCACACTGGGGAGGGAGCAGACTTCCTATTACCTTCTGGGTCTCACAGGCTGAGGAGTTTGCTTGGCAAGTGATGCACCTTCCAGCTGCAGGTATTCTCCTGTCCATTTGAATTACTGTGCTGCTGTGATGGGGAGCCATTTGTTTCTGTGCCTTCCCCTCCCCCCTCCAGGATTTTTTACACACTCATACACAAAGGTAGGTGCTTGCTCACCTGCACATACATGTGGGTAAATACATGCTTACGCACAAAGCAGATCTTGTTTCTGTGGCACTAAAGCAAAAAAGATTCTGTTACATATCAGAAAACAAAACCCAGCAAGCAATTATAGGTGTAAAGCTAAATGAATGCCTTGCTACACCAGTGTGTAAATACAAAGTCTTAATAGATACCATCGCCAAAGTGTACATGGCTGAGGAACCCCAGAAACAAAAATGTTGGTCGGCAGGACAGTACTAGTGTCACTGCTCCAGCAAAGGGTCAGATTTAAAAACAATTTCTTGCTCTCTTGAAACAGGAACTGGGAACTCAAGAACTTCACCAGTCTGGAGGTCTTCTAGTTACAGTAGTGCCAGAGAAACACCCGCAATTTACAGATAGGCACACACACCCTGCTTCCGCTGGTTTCATTGCTGTCTCAACAGTAGAGCTCCCTGGATGCTACCCAGAGCTACAGGGCATGCTAAGAATGATTCCTGAAGTTGCAATAATTCCTTGTGGCTTAAAGCTTATTTTTTATCACATACTTAATAAAAGTCTTTTCTCCACATTGAAACAGCCAAAAGAGATTTACGTTGTTTTTCTTGCCTTTCACTTGAAATTTCAAGAGCTGCAGATCTCTTATCAAGGCATTTTTCCCAATAGCACGCAGGGAGAAACCAGGGGAACACTCCCCTCTGCCAGCTGTGGCATTCTAGATATAATTCAACAACAAAGGCATAGATGTCCCATATCATTTGGATGCCCTCAGCCTGACCTACCTGCTACTTCAGAAGATGCATGGTTCCACCAGTCCTAGGTCATCTCTACCAGCCCCATGCTGTGCTTCCAGGGAACCTAAAGAAGCTGAACTATCATGAGGCCTTATATTTAAACAACTGAATCCCCCATTTTATCTAGGATCCATCTGCAGGCAATGAAGAGAACGAGGTGACTTCAGCAGGTGATTCATCTAACTTAACAGCTACCTAACAGCTATCCCATAATGGGTAGCTCTTTCTTCAGGAGTTCAGGGTCTTAGCTAGCCTAAAGAGGGCATATTTTAAGAGTGATGTGCCAATGCTTGCTATAGCTATGAAGGTCAGTAAATTTCACATTTCTCTACCTGAAAGACAGTAGCAAGGAAAACTGAAGAGGCCTAAGCAAAAAAAGCCTAGACCCTCAAAGAGCAGGACATACTTCCTTTTCATATCATCTTTTTTATAGGCAGTATTGTCCTCTGTCTGGCAAAGTGTTTAACTCGGAGAACAATGACAGCACAGGCTGTCAGATATCTGATACACATAATCACTTCTATGGTCTGGTTTCTCTTCTCATCAATACAGTTTAGGCAACATGACAGATATAGCTTTTATTTGTTTTCTTGTTTGCTTTAATGGCATCAGGGTGACTTTCTGCCTACACGAAGGCCATTTCATTGGCCTTTTTAAAAAAGCCCAAGGTGGCAAATTGACAGTGGCCTGAACAAAAGACAGGAACCGATTATTCTGCTAGCAAGTATCAAATTATATTTCTGTTATCATACATCCCTGGGTACATAAACCTCAAATTTTGTGGAGATTTTCAAATAAAGCAAAGAAACAAAAATTCCTGTTTGCTCCAGTGCATATATATATATACACATACAAGAGAAAGGACCTGCCACAGATCCAAAATCTATGGCAATTTTTGAACCAAAACCAACATGCATAGCTTAGAGATGCACTAGTAAATCAAACCTTTCCATGACTGTGCCCTGGCTCTGGGGCCAGGAGCCATCGAGCACCCTGAGCCCAGGGAGCACCCTGAGCCCCATCTCCATGGCGTAGCCTGGCTGTGGGCAGGCTGTCGATGGGCTCCCTGGTTTGTGCTAGGTCCCATAGTCCTACCCAGGAATTGTTTGGCAATGTACTAGTTCCCCTGCACCAAAACTGTTCAAAAAAATCAGGATGGTATCATGTCCCAGTGCCCAGGAGCCTTTAAACCAGTTGTGCAGACACATCCCTCTCGGCTGCAGCACTGCCGCCAGCCCTCTCTTTTCAGACTGGCTTTAATAGCAGCCTCAGGGATGAAACCTCAGACCAGACATACTGTTCACTGGGGATGGTGTGAAGCTCGGTGCCCCTCTGGCCACCACATTGAAGGCAAGACTGCGGAGGTGAAGAGGACCCAACCCAAACTGCTGGTGTTGAGCCCCGGTGCCGGCAGGGCTGCCCCTATAGAGCCAGGCATCCACAGCAGGAGCAAGGGAGCTGTTGTGGGAGCATCTGGAAATAGAACAGTGAGATTTTCCTGAGGAAGATGAGGATTCAGTTGTGCAAACGGTAGAGACCTGTATGCTGGGGCAACGTGAGGTTCTTCACACCCTGAGACTCAGCTGCCTGCTACCCAAAATCTGCATCAGTATTCAGACATTCAGCGTTGGCTACAGCTGAAGGAGAACCAGCAAAAAAGACCACAGTTACTGCCTGTGCTCTGAGATGACGAATGAGATAAAGTGAATGAAGTTTTGAATGAAATCTGTGACTGGATTGAAGAAAGACCCACATGTTTCTCTTCAGTATTTTCTAGAAGTGCTGGTATCTCAAGAACACCTTGGGTTGTTTTAAGCCTTTTCATGAGTCTTTCTAGAGCTGCTTCTCCTGCTTAACATTAATAATCCCAGGGACGTTCAACTCTTGCTATATGCAAACACGAGGATACTAAACAAAGCCCACAAAAGATTTTCATATGTGTGAGCCATGTTGACTGATGTTTTTCTCACTGAGACTGGGATTTGGGGGCAAATGCTGACTATTAGACTAAAGAAGTGCTGTAAGTGTTTAGCACAAGTGATGTTTTATTTAACCAAGAAACGGCTAAGAAAAAGCCAGTGTTATTTTACATACTTTGTCCTAGAATTCACAGAAACTCTGTCTTCTTTACTTCCAAAACATCAATAAATTCCACAGTGTCCCATGAAGAGGATGCCTTCTTCTGCTACAAAGGTGAAATCTTATTCAGAAAAGAGGCTCAGTTATTTATTTTAGAGAGACAATACAAAGCAAAGGCTCACCAGAAGAACTCTTGGTTCCTTGGGCTGCTTATTTAAAACAAGGCTTACAGTATAGAGGAAGAATATAAAAATATCTATGTTTGGAGTACAACTTCAGGGAGGACAGAGAACAGCAGGATCACTTTTAATAGTGTTCCCTCTTTATACGTGCCTTTGAAAATTTGGTAAAGATATTCTGTATCCTCTCTCTTTCTTGAGCAGCTGAAGGAACCATTTTGGGTCATAGCTGCTCAGATTTTCAACATCCCTTATTAAGTAAGTTGAGACACAGAGAGATATTTACAATGATACCACTCTTCTAGGTTCCAAATGATTTGTTTATCACATAACCATTTATGGCTAAAAAAAAATTAGATGTTGAAATTAAATCATTTTGTATATAGCGTTGTGAATATAAATGGACACTTTGATCACTGGCTCACACAATGGATTGTCTCCCTGAGAATAATTTGGGTATTAGACTTATGTGTGCTTGCCCACCACCATGCCTATAATAAGTTAAGCTACTTAATATGATTAGCTTCCAAAACGGAATTTACTGAATCAGAGAAGACAGGAGAGAATGAGGAAATAAAGTTTTCCTTACTGCTGGGTACTACAAATACTGTGTGTCATTTTGGCTGTGGGAATCTGACTTTTGTCTTGTTTTAATTTATGGCAGAGAATATCAGTCACACAAATTCTGTCTTCTCTTCAGATGACAGTTTAAGTGATAGTGTACAAGAAGCTCAAATGTAGATTTGGTTTATGAGAAAATAATTCACATAGTACGTCAGCTCTACCAGAGGCATCATACAGAGATCGAAGACTGTTGGAGTCAAGGCTGCTGAGTTGTTCTAACAAGGTCCGTATCCTTTGGACCCACAGAGATAAATCCGAGACCTGGCTTTTGTCTCCGGTTTAGTTTGAACTAGGATCTTGTTGTCTGCCTTTCTTTGTGTAGAGAGGTCAAGAGCCATGCCTGTCCGTGTTTCCCCAAAGAAGCAACCTCTCTTCATGAAAAGGGTGACAAGTTACAGTGCAGTGGTCAGCTTGATGCAATTTCAGAGTGTCCAGACATGAAATTTCTGTAATGTAAAGAAAAATAAAAGACTTTCAGGTTTGATAACCAGAAAAAAAAAGGGGGGGGGAACATTACTAACTATAGCCGCTTCCACAGGCAACATTAATTAATGTTGCCAACACAAGAAATCAATCTTATAGTCATTAAAAAGTTCCAAAAGTAGCTTCAGTGTAAGCAATAGCCTGATCAGCTGAGTTTTCAGTGGTTTAACTTTCATGCAGGCAATATACAGGCAATATAGGCAATATACAAATAAGCCATTAAATGATGTTCAGGATAGTGAGGATCTGAAAGAGGAGGAAGAAGTCAGCTTCTTCCCTGGAGTTCCCTGGGAGGTGGCCGTTAGCATGGAAAGGATGGGGCAGATCTGTACCCAGAAGGCATTTGGCTGTACGGACATCAGCTGAGCTGTGCGTGGTTGTGCAGGTCTGACTCCGGTTCCTGCAGTCGGGAACGAGGAAGCACAATTTTTTCTTTTGAAGAAAAACAGTTCTGAGAAAAGCCATAAAACTAGCAGGAATGTAAACTTGTTGAATCCCAGGGAAGAAAGTTTTATGCAAATATAAGTCATGTTTTACTTAGAATTAAGCTGCTGGAGTTATTCACTCCCTGGTTAAGCTGTGTGAAGAATTAGGCCAATTAAATGGAATAGACCGTAAGAGAGAATTTTCCTGTCGCAGTGTTTTATCTGGGGGCTGCTTGTGGCAGGAACATTTCAAGTAGTTGCAAACTTTTGAAAAATTTGTGTTTATTTATTCATTCTTTCAGTCTCAACAATCTTCAGTTGGAGGCAAACGGGAGGTCAGGGATACATGGATGCATAATAATCAAAAGCTTCTAGGAAAGCACCGAATTTATACCTTCTTCTGGGAAAGGCAGACAGCAACCCTTATTTTTTACCAAGACAGACATAATTATTGCAGTTCTGTTTGTACAGTTTTATTGGCGATTCTTTTGAAAATCATAATAGGAGGGAGAATAAAAGATGGCCTTTCACCAAAAGCTAGGAGAACCTGAAAAAGCCCTCTTACTTATCACTGCATAAAAGGAATACACTGTTCAAGAGACGTCTGCAAGCTGACCTCCCACTGCTTTGAGCCTAATTTGATTGGAGAGAAACAGAAAAATAGTGGCCCTTGAAAACTCAAAATTGCACTGCAAAAATCTGGTCTAATGTTACCATGGACCTTCAGCTGCCGTTGCCACAGTCAGATGTTTTAGAAGTGTTGATTTTCTTGTACTGATGATAAAACGTTATGAGAGTATTTGTCCAGCGAGTGCTTAGTGGCTTTTTTTTCAAAGTTAAGTACATTATCTCATCTGTTTCAGAAAATTTTTCTTTCAGAGAAAACATACGACATTAGAGTGCTGTGAGTATGACTGCCTGCCAAGTCGCCTTTGTCTCTTCAATATTTAATTACGAGTCCAAAGAATGACACAAATGTAGGAAACTCTAGTCTGAAAAGCTGTGCTTATTGCAACCCATTTTTCTCAACAAGGGGAACAACAAAGTCAGAGCAAGGTTTTTGGCCGAGTCGAACAATGAAAAATTTTTTACATGAATATTCATGCATATTTTCTAAGACTTCAGCTGTTTACACTGGTTCTGCCTGCCTTCCACGGATTTCAGGCTTCTTGTCGAGAACATTCATCTTGGAAATGAGGTCACGTAGGAGTTATGCCGACGTGCATAGGCAAGTGACCCATGTGGCATGGCTGAAGGTGTTTGTAACTCCACCTCACTCTGATTTCTCCTCTCCACCAAAATGCTGAGATCTGCTTGTAGAGCAACCTCACATGTATTACCACTTTGGCCGTGCTCTTGACATGAGTGCAGTGGTATTCTCTGTGCTGATTCAGCGGAACTGCACAAGTTCGGGCATGTCCTGGTGTTCCCTACAGGAATCCATGTATAGCGTGGTATAACTCAAAGAATTGTTTTGAAAAGTAGGATCAACCCATTTTCATACACAAAAAGATTTGAGAACAAACCATCCACACGAATTGCTCTTACATTTAGAAGCTCATCATCAGGTGACGCACCAGTCTGGTCCCTTAACTGATCACCTTCCTGGAGGGAAGATGCATTTTTAGCATCTGTCAGAGCCCTCATATCCTTCCCTGCTTCTGTTCTCTGGACCATCAAGGAATGAGTTCCTGCAGATTCTGTGGGAGACTGAACCTGAACCTAGGGGCCTTTCTTGCCCTTTCCTGCCTGTTATCTCAGACTCTTTGGGTGATTTAAACCAACATAGTCACGTGCCAAACCATTTTACAGTGCTTATACACAGTCACAGAGCAATCCTCAGCTCATTAGGGTGCGCGTCCCACAAAACATGGTTTTATTATTATTTGCCCTGACATCATTTATTCAGAATGCTTTGGTTCTGAAGTAAAATTAGGGACAATAAGAAAATTAAAACAATAACACAGAACTAAAGAAAGGAGGAAACTATTTGCCCCAGTAGGACTTCTAAGGTCAAGCAAAACAAGGATATCTCTGGTTACCGTCCAAGTGATTCTCCCAAAAGGGCCACAGAGCTGTACCATCTCTTGTTAAACCACCGATGTTTGTCCTTTTTATAGTCCTGAACAGTAATTTATTCCTGGATTGGCTGAAATATTAAGCCCCTGGTGTTGCCACTACGATGCTTAGGCAGAACATACCGCAAATGTAGAAGGACAACGGCTTGTGTGTGCAGTTATGTGTGTCAGAAGTGTTGAGAAGGAGAGAAGGGCATTTTGGGGAGGTACCTGACGGTATCAATCTCAAGTGAAGCAGGGGACAACTCGCCACGACAAGGACTTACCTGGCCCAGGGAACTGACCCATGGATCAGCCTTGCTGGTGATGGGTTTCCTTAGGATACAAGCTCAACTCAGTTTTGCACTGGGGGGAGTCTCAGTTATTTCTTCCAATACTGAAACTCAGGTCTTTCATTTTACTCTCTACATGGGCAGGCTAGGCAAGCCTTTTTAGACCCCGACCCTCCTGGCATTTGGGCGAGAAATATTCGTCCTAGAGGGAGTGCCTTGAGGCAAGGTGGGGCTTCAAGGGGACTTCAAGGGAGCTTGCAGAGTGTTGTTCCCTTTTCACTGGGGAACGTTATTTCCTCTGCAAAACTCCTCCATCATCCAGAAGCCAGGGCTGGGGAATTCACGATTATTTTGTCAAAAGCAATCTTTTAAAATTGTCAGAATCATTCTGTCTTCATCTGTACCCACAGGCAGATTTCTACAGAGAGCTATCCGCTGTTGTGGACAGGTCTTTTGTACTTTGCAAAGACCGCTGTATGGTCTGTCTTTCATGAATACACATACACACGCACACACACAAAAAAAACCCCTCCACAGCCCCGTTTCCCTCCTTGTTACAGGTAGTACAGATGATGTGAGTGGCAGTCTCCTGAAAGCTTTTTGGCTAGCAGACAGGGGCACACCACTCCATTAATCTATTCAAGTTTTTTAATGGCCTCACCAGAACCATACCCGAACCGCTTGCCGACTTTAAGTGGTTCCGTTTTACAATGCCCCTCTGACACAGAGAATTGCCATCCCAACCTTACAGACAGGGAACTGAAGCACAGCAAAGATTAGATGTCGAAAATCATAGCTGCAGCAGAGTTACGAGCAAAAGTAAAGTACATCCTAGGTGAGTGTCCTACTCATTCAACTATCCTATTAACAGTTACACGTTTGGAAAGGAAAATGAGAGTAAAATAATGAGGGATGGAGACATGAATAGAAAGAAAGGAGCCGCAGGAAAGAAAGATTTACCATCAACTGATTGTACTGCGTAATCAGGCAATCGCTCTCCATTTTGACTGCTTGAGAGTGTCCCCTGTTGCATAACTATAATGGCATTTGGGGCAAGTTTTCATATCTCATTTACTGCTGCTGTGAGTGTGGGAAAGAGAAGGGCCACTGGATGAGGGAGCAATATCTGCTTTGAACCAGGACCCCAGGGGAAAGCAGAGAAGGGAAAAGCAGGACAGTGAGAAGAAAGCCTCTGGTCAGTGGTTTGGGAACGCGTCCTGTAAATAGGTTAAACACTGACCACTGGCCAGCTGCTTCTACACAGGGCAAGCGCATGCAGCTCTGGGTACTGCTTACTCCTGCTGAGGCACTCGGGGTCAGATTTTTGTTCTGGGGAAATGGCTCAGAGCTTCAGGCACTCAAGTTTCAGAAACTCGGGCCAAACTCAATTTGAACAGAAAAGCAACCCCAGAAAAATAAGAAAAGGAAAATCAGCCATTCTGCAAAGCGAGCTAGAGCCACTGTTCCTTGGATATCTCATAAATAGGATTATCATCAGATACCTTTGGGAAGCAGTTTGAAACTCAAACAAAGACTGTATTTAAATAATTATATAAACAATACTTTTCTAGACTATTCCTGCTCCCATTTTAATCAAGTTTTCTTTTGCAATAAAACCAAAAATCTAGACATTTAACTACCATCCCCCAGGACAATGCTATTATTATAAAAGAAAAGCAGATTTAGAGAGTTAATAATAAAGTATAGATTATGTTTTCCTGGGCAAAAAGAATCACTTCATAATATACTGCTCGCAATAAAGAGTAAGCCTCAGATTTTGTGCAGCAATATTAATTACTAAGGAGAGAAAATGAAAGAAATCATGTCAGATTAAGATTCTTCTGAATCACAGCAGAGAAGATAGAGCGCGTCTTCTGAATAAACAGATTATGTTACAGGGAGTAAAATTAGCAGGCAATCTTCAGCGATGCCTGCCTCTAACAGTTCTCCATATGACTTCTTGTGGGCAGGCCCAGGGGAGAACAACTGATGGCAGAATGATTATTCCAGCTTCCCGTGTTATTATTCTGCAGCCCTTCTCAGCGCGAGGGGATATTAACTATTCCACCTCTCCTCTGCGCTGAGGAGAAATTAGGCTCCACATCAGCATGTAATGTGCGTGTAACAAATAATTGCTTATCACAAAAGCTTTCTGATCTGAAAGTATGAGAAACGGCAGGCAGAAGAGAAAGAACTTCGTGTATTACCGCTGGAGGAATGATAAATTTCAAATAATTGATGTAAAATAAGATTGTCATCAAGAAAGCAATGTAATAACTCACAGGTGCTCATACACGAGAGACGGAGGTAGACGCTTTACGTGTTGCAGCGAGAGTATTTCCACCGCCTGTGGCAGACTCAGCCATTCCCCCCTGCAGACCAGGATCATGCCCTCGGCAGCGCAGCCCCCCCAGGGCAGCACAAGCCGGTGGTACCAGGGCTGGGCCGTTCTCCTGCTCTTCGGCTGATGCTGCCTTTCAGGAGCCATTTGTTTCTTTAATTAACATATGCACCATCCCTCCCTCATGGAAACAAGGTTTGTGAAGGTCCTGGGCTCTGGAGGAATTTGTTTCAGACTGCCTCTGAAGAAAGCTCTGTTTCCTGCTGAGGTGACAAGAAAACTAATAATGTCTGTGGTGCTGGAACCCACCAGTCTGCACGGGTCTTCTCCAGCACCTCCTGAAGTCACCAGCAACCCAGTAGTTACCCCAGCTTCATGCCTTTGAATGCCTCAAACCTGGATAATGCTCTTCTCCAGCCTGCTGAGGAGAGCAAGGGACAGGTCAGAAACCCTCAGAGGGGTCCATGTTGCAGAGACGTGCCCTGCGTAGGCTGGGGCACCTGAAGGACTGCTGGCGTTGGGGCAATGGCCCAGCACCGGGGTGGTGGGAGGTGGGAGAGATGAAGGAACCCCCACCCCACCTCCACAGGCTGCTCTCGGAGGATGGGGTGCCACGTGGGGAGCTGGGACACGGGCAGGAGCACGAGCGGGCAGGCAGCCCCAGCTGTAATGCCAGCTCAGCGCAGGGAGTGGAAGCGTTTGCCCCAGAGCCGTCGTGTGTCGGGGTTGGGGAGAGGAGTACCACACCGCCAGCCTCCCCTGGATGCCAAAAACTCCTGCCCCTGTGTGCTGAGTCAAGGAAACCTGCCATTAGCAGTTTACTTGTAAGAGTCTCTCCTATCCTAGAAATCCTGCAGGGAATCCGTATTAAAAAAAAAAAAAAAGAAAAAAAAAGGTTCTGAAATACTAACTTTCTCCTTAAAATGCAGTGAGGTTACACCACCTCATGCCTACGTGGCAGTCACAGAAATGTGTCTTTCTTCCTTTCATCAGCTGAAAAACTCTTTGCTTTGCCGAGCTCTGCAGAGATCCTGAAATGCACCGTTGTTATTAGGTGACAAGAATGGGGTCAAGCATGAGAGAAGCTCTTCATCCTCTAAACTTTAGAGGTCCTTTTTTTTTTAAAGGCATGGAGTTAACTGTCCCTCCCAGAAAAGGTGACTAAAATAAATGTACTAGGTTTTTATTCAGAGTTGGTGGGTAGAGGATGCTGTACGCTGTCTGTTCTCTGCCCTACAAAAGGTGCTCCTTCTGTGCCCTTGTGGTGGGCAAGGCTTGCCCGTGCCCACTTACGACAGACACAGAGTTTCTGTTAAGGACTTCTGTTTACCCCCGGTGTTTCTCCAAAGTTTCATACAACAGAGAAACAGCAGCTGCCTAACGATAATGACATAACATCTTGCCCTTTGGGAAATACCACCTAATAAGAATTTACCCACTCTTTGAAAAATGGGTAAGAGAACATTTTTCTTTAAAAAAAAAAACAAACAAAGAAACCCAAAACATTTATGTTTAAATCCTTGCTATGGAAGAGAATGGCTTATATTGTTCTTGTAGTGGTGCCCTGCCTTGCATTTGGGGGCAAAATCTCATCTGGTGTGTATCAACCTAAAGCCACTGGAGGCTGAGCTGGCTCTGGAAGAAGAGATAACCATGTGAATTTGAACTCCAAACAAGGCAAGCACCTCTCTGGAGGAACGGAGGGATTCTGCTTACTCCACTACTCACCTCGTCCCCCAGCACCCCTGTGCCTCACCAAACTCTTCTCAGAGCGTTCCCTGGGAATGGGGAGCTTACAGAAAAAAAAACCACAATAAATTGCTATTAGCAATAACAAATACAGTATTTTATTTCCAGAATTCTGCGATAGTTCCTAGTTATTTCTTCACTGCTTTCACTAGAAGAGTCAAACAACCTTTAAGGCAATGAGATGGCTTTTGTGCTAGCTTGGGTGTTTTTAGGTTTGTGCCTGCAAGGTCCCCAAAAGGGGAAAGGGCTCTACCTTGGAGAGTAATTTAAGAGGGTGTACAGAGTTTCCTTGCCTTTCTGAGAAGCATTTACAACCAGATGGTAGACAGTACATGTGAAGCAGTGCAACTTTCCTTTGTTGTAACTACGGTATAAGGTACTTAATTCCCATACAGTCACTCCCACCCGGGAAGAACACTGTGATGTAGCCAAATAAGGCATCCTCATGCCAATAGAAACCCTAATTATATGTTGGGAGTGAAGAAAAGGGGGAAAAAATATCTCAGTTACTAAAGCAGTTATTAAAATAAAATAGGAATTTTTCAGCTCAAGATGAAGCATGAAGACAGAAAGAAGACATTTGATGGCATGGAGAACTGAATGCTGGATGATGGGTTCCGCCCAAATCACCCCTGCTCCACAGGAGACGAGGGCTCTTTGCCAGAACAAACATGTCTTGGCTGTCATTTCTTCTGGGGATTGCCATGTTTTGGGCTTGAGCACCCATGAGCAGACTGCCCGCTGACAGCAAATGAGCACAGGTCTCACTGTATGATATTCCCACCTGCAATGTTTTTTTTTTTTTGTATTTTCTTGTGCTTGTTTTGATGTGACACAATGGAGGACCATACCATCTTGTGTTGGGATTTCACCTGTCAGCACATTCACCGTCCTCTCTCAAAAAAGAGAAACAAAGAGCTCAAAGCTGCTCACCCTACTGAGAGGAGGAATTACACTCAGATCAGAAGAGTTGGGGCCAAGGGACTTTTACTCATGTACTCACACTCTCACTCGACAGGCAGCTTTCATTGGAAAGGGAGAGGGAACTGATGTGTGAAAATCAACTACGGACGTAAAAAGATAATTTTCCAAAGTACCTGCAGACTTCAGTCTCATTAAACTCACATTTCTGGCAATGTTTTGTGAAGAAACTAGCATATCCCAGCTGGATATGAGGTGCTGGCCGCCAGGGATGGAGGCAGTCCAAGGAGAGGGGCTGGTGGGGGCACCCAGCCCACCCCACGGCTGTGCGGCAGCAGTGCAGACCAGCTCCACCATCTCCCCCTGCCCCAAGTCCCCACAGCCCAGGGTCCCCACCAAACGCAGATGCCGATGGCATCGTTGCAAGAGAGTGGGGCACTGTGCTGCTGTGCCTTGTTGCAACCCAGCAGCCATCAGGATCCATCACTTACAGCTTCGGTTCAGGTTTAAATGGGAAGGGCCCCCTTTCTTTCTTCAGCTCAGTCAAGATTTTTAAAAGACTGTATCGTCCTTATGTGAAAGATGGGCATTGGCCTATTTTTTTGAAGCTGTGAGATAGCTAATTATCTCACTGAAAAATTGTGGTGGGGGGGAGTGACTCCTGTTGTTTGCAGAGTGTGGCAACGAAAGTTGCTGTCAATAATAAAACAAACAACCCCGACTTTTATTTCCACTTGATTTTGCAATAAGATAACTAGCACTGGTTATTAGCTTAGCCTGTGGCAAAACATCTTTTTTTTTTTTTTTCTTCCTTTTTTTAAGCAACCTTTATTTAAGCCTGGAGATTTCCTGGACAGAAATATGAATGCATGCACAATAAATCTGAATTTTCTGGAAAGCTCTGTAAAGATGCCGTGAATCTCTTTCAAAGATAAAATTAATTTACTGCAAGGAGCAGGCAATCAGCAGCATCTGAGCTAAAGACCCCTCTGCCCCTTCCCAGACCCATCAGGCCTGCGGGGAGTGCGGGCAGCCGTGTGGCAGGCTGCAAACTTCCCGCTTGTGACTCCTGCATGGTGGCCTCCACAGGTCTGCCACATGTTCCCAGCAAAACTCTGGAAAGCCCTCAAAATCTGCCAAGAAAAACCCTTTGGGTGGATAAGGATGACGGAGAAAAACTGGTGGAAAACTTGGGAACAAGGTCATCTTAGCCCGAGCAGGCTACAAACCCACAGTAGGTGGGAAACTTTCCTGTATTACAGTGATCTCATTAATTTTGCCTCCAGGTCGTGAAAGTTTATGTAGCATGCAACAACAGTGGAAAACAAAGGGGGAAGAAAACCCGTTCTTTTCCCCAAACCACAGGCCAGCTGCTCATGTCAGGGTAAACAAGCCAAATTAAAGAAAATCATCCTATCCAACTCATATTCACCCTTCATTTATCAAAAGAAAACTTTCTTGTAGGTGTCTGTTGTAAAGAAATTATAACCCACAACATCAGGAACAAAGTTTAAAAAAGGGATGCTTCCCAACCCGCTTAGATGGTTCTAAATTCCTTGTGGTCTTGATGACACCCCTGCAGCGTGCACAAGGCTAAGGATGCTTCCTTCCACTAAGGGGCTGTATCTCACATTCCAGCCCAGGAAAAATTAAATTTCAAGATCACTGAGGAAAAGCAATGATGAGCCTTAGCCAAGCTCAGCAATACCACACAGGTGATAGAAAACATATTAATCACCAGTGAAGCCAAATACACCATCTTCCACGTAATGATGCTCAGACGAAAAGGATTCTTTAAATGGCATTACGTCTCCTACCGTACTCTGTTCTCACACTGCCTTTGCGGGATATCAGATCTCACTCAACTCAACACACCCAACATCAGATTTACCAGTGACGACACGAGTAATGGCAGCAGCAAAGACGCGGAGGCAAAGGGCTTACAGCAGCGGTCTCGGGGTGGGGTGCGTTCCCTCCGGAGCCCCCGCGTACCTCCCCATTGCGGGTCTGCATGTTGTGTCCTCTCTGCTGCCCTCCCAGGTGTGCTAAGACAATCACATTTCTACGTTGCCACACAGACCTGACCTGAAGTCCTGCCAGCACACTTCAATGAATGACGCCAGCAAGACACTTGAAGTGCCGACCTTGTATTCAGTATTTCTGTGGGCAAAACTGAATATTTTGTCATGCCTTATTACATTTCTAAGTTCAGGTCTTCACTCAGACCCTAACTAGATGCTGAGTAACTTTCTTCCTGAACTATACAGAGACTAGCAAATCATATGTAAAGGAAACTACCAAAAAAAAAACCAAGCCCAAACCAAACTACTTTGTGATTGCGTTGTCTCTAATAAATAGAGACTGTGAAAAGGTATTATGTTCAGTGTCAATTATTCATATTTCCAACAAGTAACTGACACATCCTCAAGTTACGACTTCCATCCACACTGGCTATAAAATACCATTTTCACTATGACTGGAATGGCTGTTACTGGCTGTCAATTAAAATATATATCATGTACCAGGCAATAGAAGCTGACAACACCAGGAAGAAATAACACTTGACAGCCACTTGGGAAATATATAGGCAAGAGAAGACTGAAGATTGCTAAAAATCTTTATCTACAGCTTCTTACTTTTAAACACTGACCTCCAAGATACGAAGAACAGAAAGATTTATCTGTGCTTGAAAATTTCCCTTACCTTCTGTTATTCTGTTTCTTTTTCATAACCAGGATAAATGAAATATTTCTCATCTACAGATTGCATTACGCAAATTTTAAAGAAGCAGAACCAAAGTCACTCCCACTGCCCAGCATGAAAAATTCCTCTTAGCAGAAATCCTTGGCTGTCATTTTCCAGCCCTTTGTACCCAGGGTGGCCTGGAGCTAATTACCTGAAGTGAGGAAGTCCTCAGGTGAAGCCCAGGGAAGATTTATCATTTTGTTTGTTTAGCCCTTACATCCACTGGAACTGGCCTTTCATAGCAATATATCATTCGTACAGGAAGGTGGATTTTTTTTCAGAAGCTGGAAATTCAAACAAAATATTCTCAACCCTTGGGTAGGCACCCAGATATGAAGACAACTTACACAAAAAACCCCTATACTGTCTAAAAAACTAACAGTCTGGAGATTGCAGAGTTGGCCATATGATTGCCTAACAGTTCCCAAGGCTGGATGCAGATGCTCAGAGCTGTGCCCGTTCTCTCTGTCCGTGCTGTCACCGGGCTCCGCAGGAGGGCAAGGACAGGCAGAGCTACTGCCAGAGGTCAGCCTATGCTCCGCTTTCTTACTCCTGGGGCATGGAAGAAGCAAATGGCAGAGACTTAATTGCCCTTTTCAATTGCAAAGGTTGAAATTACCAGCTCATCAAATTGATATAAAATGAGTAAGTGTATTTCTGGATATAGATTCCACTTTGCTTAATCCAACTTCATCACGCAAGTCTTACGTGAGGGTCATGGTGAACAGGGCACCTGGTGAAAGACACACTTTGCTCTGTCTAGACCAGAATTATGCTTCTGTCATAGACAGAACCGATCACTGTTGTCCTATTTCATTTATGAAAACTCTCATCAGATACCTTGACTATCATGATCAAAATAAGTCCATCACCCATGGACAGAGAAGTGCTTTAAAACTTCAGTGAATCTTGGGCTCCAGCTAGTGGGATGCTTTGTTTTCCCTCACTTCCCATAAGCCAAGATCTAAGATCTGAATCAGTCCCTTTTATTATCCTTACTGGTGTCAGAAGGATCCCTGTCCAAGCTTACCACTGAGTAGATCAGGCTTAAAAAGGAAATTTTCTACGCTTATCAGTTAAGAGAAAAAAATGTATATTTGGCTCCTGATCTTTTTTTAAATGAATGTGACAGCTGTGGAAGGGATAGGACCATCAAGATGTTACTCTTCTGGCTTTAAAGACAAGCATCAATAAACCTACGTGTTTATGCTGTGACTTTTCCCAGGCTTCCTGATTATCAGGTCAATCTTCAGGTTGCATCTGGTCAATGCAGGACTTCAGTCCTTGAGACATACAGCATCCCCTCTCTGCACCACGTCACTAGTCACAGCTTGTCCTCAATTTCACTCACTGAAGCTAACCAGAAATTATAATCAGCAATAAACACCAGCAACCAGAAGGATTTTAATGAAAGTAAGTATTGGCTCTTGCCAAGCTGACTTACTGACACGTCCCCATTCATTTTGCAGGTGCTGCACACCAACTCCTGCAGAACCAGGGAGCAGCCACTTGTATGGTGGGGTGTGAGGACTCTCGGCTGGGAAGAGGGAGCCCTCCCCAGCAGGGAAGGATTACTAAACCCCCCTAGTTTAATTGTAATCACGTAGCGAGAGCTGGTGGAAACTTTGTTTTACTCTACCAGTCTCTCAGATGTGACAGGGACCATTTACACCTCGCTATAGTCTCTTGTTGATTATGAAGATGGATATACAGCATATACAGCAATAGCATAGCAAGGGCTGCAGCAGGCTGCTTAAACATAGGTTCACAGTTTGTCAGTAAGGAGCCCAAATCTGTCACCCAGCTGAGATGGTTTATCTCCAAGTTCATCATTATGAGCACACACATGTATCCACTGATTTCCCAGCCCTGAATCAGCTGGCTGATCCCCCACCCTCCACCTCAGAGGAAGAGCACCACCAAATGAGGAACAGTAATGCAGCACATATGTATTTAATTTCATTCCTAAATCTCAAGAATTTACCCGACGACGTCTGAGCTGAGGCACAGTAGTGGAGACTGCACTACCACAGCACTTTGATGAATGCCCACAAGAACTCTGCCTTGTTTTTTAAACACAGAAATAATGATGATGCTAATTGACAAGGGCAGCCTCAGATGACTTCATAAATTCTTGTTATGTGAGGTAGCAGGTACAGAAGCAACCTTGTCTCTTAGCTGTCAATAAATGGCAGGTACCCTGGTATCCCTTTATGCCTTGGCAAGTAATCAACCACCCCAAGCCCATTACCATAACAAAGCGGCTCTCTGCAATGATGCTCAGTCTCAAACAAGAGCCAGTCACAAATACACAGACTGATACCACGTTCTGCATATCCCGCCGTACAATCTATATAACCTGTAGTTGTTGAGTTATTGTTCAAGTTTCAGTGTATAATGAAAGTTTGAGTCCCACTACATAGGTTCACTGGATTCCCAGCCACAGATTAACATTTTGTTTAATTAGGCACAGCTTAGTCACCAACAAGTTACCACCTGTATAAGACTAAGGGACATTAAATATCTAAAAATTAAGCCAGGAAGTGTATTATACTTCAACAAACAGGGTAAAAACAATTTCCCAGTTGAGTGATTGTTCATAAAGGTCCAGACGCAAAGCAGGGAGCTATAGGTACCGAAATCACAAGGCAGCCCCAGGGAATATTTGAGCTTTGCAGTTGCACAGATGCCCACAGCACACCCTTCCCTCCCATTAAAGATGCTCTACAGCGAACGAAACCACAAGCATTCAGAAAAGAGGAGACACGCCATCAACTTGATAGCTGCCAATACACAGGGAAAAAGACATCCCTCAGAGCTGAGCTAAACCAGAGAGCAGACGTGGGCATGACTTCTTTTTTCCATTTCCCTTTCCTCTTTCTAGACTTCCTGACCACATACAGATTTTTTTGGAAACAGAGAGAGAGAGAGGAGTTTCATCACAAGCAGAGCTTGGGCTGAGGACGATCTCAGGATCGCTGCTGAACAGCTGGTCATCCTCCCTTGCAGAGGAGGCGATGTTTAAAGCCAAGGTACAGCTGACTTTTGCAGAGCCCAGCCCCCCCCCCCGGCAGCTCCTGGCGGTGGTGATGCAGGGGGGCAAGGGAAGGGGCCACTGGGAAATGTTTTCTTGTGATCAGCACTCTTCGGAAAAGCTCTTTGGCAAGCAGCGGTAAAAGAAGGACAGAGCCCTGAGGGATCTTGAGGGAGCATGTAAAATAAGGCCAATGAGACGAGTCACTGGTAAATATGCTGTCATATAAAAAAGACTGTGCGATTTGGATAAAGCGGCTAAAGGCCGTACCAGTATCCAGATTAGTTCCTGTAATGGAGGACTTCCCATCAATACAACGCAGGATCTATTGAGAGAAAGTTAGGGATGACTTACTGGCCATGAAAAAATGAACATATCATGGATGTGTTGCGAAGGGCTACGATGCGTTGTGTTATGGGCTAAGATGGCCACCTTGGCATTAACGCAAGACAGGAGAACTGCCTTGAAGCCTTCCCCCCACTCCCCGCAGGTCTCCTGCACGTGAGCAGAGGGCTCAGGTGAAGACTCAGGCCTGGGGAAAACCAGCGTTACGCAGTTCCCACTTCAGTCTCCCTCCTGCAGGCTTCAGCTCCTTGAAATAAGCTGCCTTCGCTGGCAGCAGGCCAGCTCGCCTCCATGAAGGAACCGGCTCCATATGCTAGGCTGACAAAAAACCCCCACTTTCTTCAGAAACACCGAAGTCTTTGGCTTTCCTTTTGTTTCTGTTGGCTTTAGTCCATTCTTAGTCACCACTGTGATAGCAATGGCATCCCAAGGCTGCCCTTTCCTAGCCTCCACCAAAGACGCAAAACGCTAATGGTGCATAGCATAACACAAATAATTCACATTTTCCATTTCCAGTGCTGTGTAAATATTGACCATCTAATCTTCACAGCAAACCAGACAGACAAACATTTCTGCTCTTGTTATTGCCACCAGCACCTTGAGTTATGTGATCCCCGAGCTGGAGCTCCCTGGATCCTCCTTTGAGCTGTTCTCCTGATTGCGTGGCTGCTCTTCGGCACATGCCGTGCTCATTGCTTTCACTCTTCCTACAGTGATGGCCACCGGCACCAGCACCAGCGAGCCGTCCTCTGTAGGTCATACAAAATCAAAAAGTCTTGACCATCTTGTTTTTCCCCATCTCTCTTTCCCTTTTGTAAAGTGAGAGACCATCACGCCTCCTTTCTTTAGTCCTCTGTTTATTCATCTCTTTTGGCTGCACACCAAAATTGTGACGAAGCGGGAAGGGTGTGCTGCAATCCAGGCTCTGATTTTCAGACCTCAGACATTGCTGCAAAATAAAACCCACCACTAGACTGGGTGTACCCACTGGAAAGTATTAACAGGGATCACTTGATAAAAGGTCCTGGTCGCTATTTTCTCAAGATACTTTGTCCAAGCACTGACATTTCAGTGAAACTGAAGAAATATATTCAGTTTCTCTTAATTCTTTTGTGCAATTTCTGCCTGAGGGTGTTACATACGATTACTGTGTGCTGTTAAATACCTGTTGTGTTTTATTCCAAGGTGACTAAAATAATTATTTTTCTAGTTACTAAAGCATTTGGAGAGCTTCCAGGATGAAAGTGAATACAGAAATGCCGAACATTCACTATTCTAATAGATAGTCATCAGTGCTTTATGAACTATCCCATTATACCCCAAAAATATCATTGTGGTTTCACAAAGGGTCTTGAGAACATTTGCTTTAAATTGAAAGACTCTATTTGTACTATACCAAGAACAGTGTTAATATCGATCCAGGTGCTCTATGGAGCAATCTAATCTTTTCATTGTGGCGCTATTGAAAATCTGGTCTAGTACACTGGTAAAACTGCATCTTTCAAAGTTACCAACATTAAAAAAGCAAATCGTTACATTTTTCATTAATTAAAAAAGGCTTATAATAGCATTAATGATTCTTTCATCGGAGTGTGTCATTTGGTAACGGCAGCCTAGCACATTAACTTCCCTTGGCTTTGCCTTGGCCTTTTAACTCCTCCAACTGATTATTACCTAATTTGTAAAGTCTCCCAAATGGGTCATTAGCTCTTAAATACATTTCTCCTGCTGTTTGGTATATACCCTAGAAACAGTAGGCTGTCAGAGAGCTAACTGGTTTGGAAGTAGCTCTTTCTGGGGAAAAAAAAGTTAAAGAAATGCCAGATTAAATTAAGTCTGCGAAATGAATCATGGCTTGAAATATCCCCGATACATGATTAACTAAGACATCACACAGAATTTTTTTTTTTCCCACAAAAGAGGACTGGCATCAGTGCGTATGCAAGCATATGTGCCCTTGGAAGCACCTGCAACTCCTGCTGCTTCCAATCCATAACAGCGCTCGTGCAACCGGGCACTCATCTAATGCGCTAAACTAGTAAACCAAGGAGAAAGGCTGACGGGACCAAGTCCTGGACTTCCGACACAGTGACCTTCCTGCTCTGCCTCCCTGGCTAAGCCTAGAAATCATGAGCCAAAGACAGACCAACCCGAGACCGCAAGAAAATCAGTAGCGTTTGGTTCAAGTATATGAGCCGCCCTGGGCAACGCTACATTCACCGACCAAATTAGTGCTATTGTCCACTGACAAGCAAGAAAAGCAAAAGACCGTTTGGCCTTTCTCAGCCGGAGATGACATTTTTGTATTTTTTTCTTACTTTACAATATGATGTAGGGCATGAGACTGAAATAAGTCTGTGTGACTAAGTAAAAACTCTTTGTACTAACCCACTCATCTGCAAGCTATTCCTGCGAAACAGAATAAATGACTACTGGCCGGCAATATCTGCACTGCAGGAACTTTGAAACTGGAGGTGTTGAGCAAATTACATGTTTCCACACAAAGAAAATAACACTTAAGGTATAACAACACTTCAACTTTTTCAACTAAATTAAACTAATACAACTTCAGTATTAGCAAATGCTCCCATTAGTTTATGCAGCAACCTCTTTATTCTATTCCTTCACTTCTATAAATCTTTCAGACTCCCTCCTCCCCTTTGGCTGTCCCAGTCTGCTCGCTTCTTTTCAATGCAATCATCACCTCTTTCTGAAAAGAGGCGACTCTGCACTAGCTTTACCTGGTTTGCTGGAAGGACAACACTTTTATGTTTTATGCCCTTAGCAAGGACAAGAGATGTGGTGTCCTTTGAGATAAAAATCATCGTCTGGTATGGCCCAATATACGTAGATCTGCGGAACATTAATTAACATACTAAAATCAACATCCTTGCTAGTGTTTTCACAGCAAACAAATAGCTCTCTATCACTATGAAATTCTCAATTTCCTATTTCCATAATTTTCCCCTGGAATAAGCCATGTATACATTGTAGGTACTTCGGCCACCACAACCTTTGTGCAATATCATCAGAGGCAACACGCAATCACAAAGCTGAAAAACAGAGGACTCTGTGATCAAAGATTTTAGTTATTTTCCAGAAATGCCTTTTTATTTAAGAAACCTACTTTATAACTTGCTCTGACAAATGTCACGGCTAGAGAAATTCTTCCTCTATGGGAAGATTTATGATGCATAGGATAGTTTTCTTTCTCTATATTTTTCAGGAGACTGGATTCATCAAATACAAACTGCTCTTTGATTTGTGTGTCTGCATGTTCAGCACAAAGAAATGAAATACAAGAATGGGAAAAATGACAATACTCTTTATCTATAGGTAACTTTTTGGCACAGAAATATCATCCGGTGTGATCAACTGGAAAGTGCTGAGGTACTAGCCTAGAACTATGTGGTAGGAACAGGATTTCCTGCAGAGAAAACTACGCTTATTCTGTTCTTCACGCTGGCCACCACGTTGGCAGGCACATCAATACCCCAGCAGATGGTTTTGAGTAGGGACTGCCAAAACACCACACGCAGCAGGTTGTCCTTCATGGGAGGATTTCAACTGAGGAATATCTGCCTCTTGAGAGGTCATGGTACCAGCTGAAACGTCGCGGGGCATAGCCCAGAGCAAAAGTAATTGTAAAGATAACATGTTCAGGACAGAAATGAGAATACAGGTTTCCTTCCCTGGAGAAGACTCCAAGGAACCAGCAGCAACCAAAACCTGTGACACAGCTCAGTTTTCCTCTGACTGGGTTGCAAATGCCTAGGGAGCTAACGGGCCTGTGACTCAAGGCTCAATTTGGCCAGGGGCCACAACACAGATCTTCTTAACTTACAGTGGTGAGGACTGAGGCCATTTGCGCTTTCAAGTGGGGTTTCAAGAGGATAAGCTTAGTCAGCCTGCAAAGGACAAATACAATTACAAAATCTGAGCAAGAACAGTCAATAAGGTCTTGCTTACATGAAAGCCTCTTAATAACTTTTGTGCTCAAAGTTAAAAGGTTGCTCGAGTTCTTCCCTGAATCAGGACTGAACGCCAAAACTATCAGACTTAGCGGGGGACAAGAGGTTGTCAGTTGACCTCACTTGGATATGGTACCACCTTTTGCAAGCTTTTTTTTTTTAATTCATTAATACACTGATACACCTGAAAAGAAGATGAGGGCTACACTGGAAAACATTTAAATGTGTTCTGATCTTTGGGAATCTGAGGTAACCTGCAGTCTCTCCCTCTGAAATGGACCTGATGCCACAGCTGTCCTGAACTCTAGGTAATGTATTTTTGTCACCTTCTGCTATTTTGGCTGTAGCATTCTCAAACTGCCCAGCCACCCAAATCAAACTAAGGACATTCAGCACTTTTAAATCCACGAAGAGAACGCCGTCTTTGTGGTTCGCATATTAAACAGAAAAATACTAGTCTTACCATTGAAGGACGATGCTTTAGGTAACTGGATGCTCTATTCTGAAGTCAAATAGCTGCTGCCGAATTACAGTTAGCCCCATAAGTATACGGAACATTTTAAATCATGAAGGCCTGTATTTCACATAGTAGAGATCAAGCAACTTTGAACAATATGTGTGACAAATGCAAAAAATATTATTTGACTTACAGTTTTAAAATGCCCAAGACAACACTCAAAAGTAATCTGATGCTCACAGTTGCTCTGCTCACCTCTTTGGTTAGGCTGGATATCATTATTACTGGTAAACAATATGATCTATTTTTTTAAAAAATAGTCTTTACGCAATCCAATTGAAGACAAACTATGATGTTTTAATATTTGGTTTGCATTTCTTCTCCCACT
Organism: Himantopus leucocephalus; assembly: GCA_003993805.1. NCBI lineage: Eukaryota > Metazoa > Chordata > Aves > Charadriiformes > Recurvirostridae > Himantopus > Himantopus leucocephalus. Next base: position 125,695,577 of record RSEF01000001.1, on the reverse strand, counting down.
TAGGAATTTCCCAATTCAGTACTTTTAAAAAAAAATCAAAGTATCATTTGCTGATATAAAAGGCATTGCAGCGTATTTCCAATGTATGCAGTATTTAAGTCCAGGTAAAAGTAAATCAGTTATAAATTAGTGTATTTCAACATATAAAAATGCCCTTTATGTTTACATTTGAGGCCACAAACTAGTCTCAAACTGTTTAAAAGTAGGCACTTAACCTGTACTTGGCCAAAAATAATATTCATCATTTTTTTGGTTATTAAATAACACCAACAGCACTTCTCTTTGTAATATGCTTATCAGACCAATAGGCACAGCTGATCATTGGGTATTATCAGCCTGAAGTACGAACTGAAAATAGCTTCAGTCTTCCTTGTTCTTCCTTATTCCCCTCATTTCAGGGAAAGGCATAACACATACTTGAAGACAACAGTTCAGAGTTTTCCCCCAGAATAAGCCCCAGCAGCTGCCTCTTGTGCTTTCGGAACAGCTCGTTGAACCATTTGCATCACTTGCATGTTCTTACAATGGGAAGACCCCCACTCCCACGGGCTGTAACGGGCGGCAGCTGAAGCTAAGCACTGATGCTAAGCACTACTCATCCGGCACTAACTTACAGGAACTGTTTCTTTGGTGACGCGTTGTTTAATCATGAAACTCGACGGTCTGGAGTGGACTTCATCCTGACCACGGCAACCCTCCCAGGTTATTCCAACACCTGGCCATGTGTGTTGATGCAAACCCCATCCTATTTGTCCCTGAGCTGACAGTATTTGTTCCAACAGTGCTGGCTGTTTCAACAGGCTGTTAATATCCACGTGAAGCCATGTAATTATTTCCCTGAATATCCAGGGTAAGGAGGGGGTGGGGGATACTGTATCGAAGTCTGTGGAGTTGGAGTATAAGGTGGAGGTAGGTCAGCTGGGTACTCCATTTCGTATTCGTAAGTGTATGGTGGTGGAGCCACTGAAATGGGAGAAAAAAGAAGACATAGTTAAAAATCTTTTTTTTCAGATGCAAGCCCCCAAGTATTTTCTAGTTGGCATTCAGGCTTCCATACCACAGATGTAAAGTCTCCTGGCAATGCGCTTACGTTTTTTTCAGACTGTCATTATATAGTCACTTTATATCAGTGCAAATTCTTGCTTATTGCCCTTTCCTTCACTGCTTAACTGTGTGCCCACCGACATGTGGTGCCGCTAACAGTGTTTGAGTGGCCATATGGCAGATGATACCAAGATGTGGCCGAGCTAAACTCTTTCAGGGGAGGAAGGTTGGGTTTTTATCAGATCCATTCCCTTTCACCCCTTTCAGCAGCAACATGGACTCATGTCATCGCAAACTGACAGTGTATCCAGGGCTTTTGCTGATCTCCACAGACCTCTCAACCACCCTCTGGAACCCCAGGAGGTACGTGCTGTGCAATGCTGTGCCATGCCAAACGCAGCTGAATGCTCCTCACAGCACTGCACCGTCACACCTTCCAGGGCAAATGCTGGACATCTTCCCAGGACGTTCCCAGGGCTCAGGCTGAGGAAGAACAAAGCTTTTGCCGTGTTCACCCCAATGGAGACATCTGAGGAGAACCCTGCATTTGTAAACTGGGTCAGGCATTTAGGAAACAACAAAAATATTCACAAACAGCTGAAAACATTTTCTCAACTACTTTTAATAACCTTACAGAGGAAGGGTTAATTACATGATCAAAAAGACAGTAAATGCTGCAGAATGATGGCACGGTAGGAACCGAAGGCTCCATATCAAGACCTCACTGGAGTCCAGAGTCTGCTTCTTCTCTGTTCATGTCACTATGGATGCTTTCCTGCTTCCTCTCTAGATGTCTCAGGCAGACTGGCAGTGAAATAGCACTTGAATAGAGAGGAAACAGAAACCTAGGATGTTTGTGATGGGGGGAAGAGACTCAAATGCCAGTGTGCCATGAAAAGCACTCCCTGCTCTCACCCGGCTGCCACTGTGGCTGAGGCCAAAGGAAAGGCATCCCCTCACCTGCCGCTCCTGTCCAAAACGGGTAAAGGCAGGGGGGAGGGTTGATCACAAACCCTGCAGCCAAAGCCAGGTCAGTCATTACTCCAGAAGTGTTCATGACAGTGGAGAACACAGAAATAATTTCAGAGCTTCCCCATCTTCCAAAAACCTGCTGCTGCTGAGAGGAAGAACTACTCAAACTAACATTTGCACCGGGAACTGGGAGTGTGCGGAGTCAAACTCCTGGAGGTGGAGAGATAGGGGTGAGTCATTGCAGGAGCAGACTTGGGGAGGAAAAGGCTACAGCCCCAGAGTCTTCATTTTGCTCTTGTTTTTACAGCTTGCAGGGACTATTAGATTCTGAAGTAGCTGTTCAGCAATTCATGGTTGAGAATACCGCAATTTTCTTTCATTACTCATCTCTCTATGCAAAACAATGTTGCAATGATAAGGATGATTATAGATGGTTTTAGTTTAACTGGGAAGTAAGAGCATGAGGGAGAAAACAGACACTCAGAGCAGTGAATGTGATAAAGGAACACATAATAAATACTGCATTGCTTGCCTATAAGTACACATAATGCACCTGGTGTTTGCTGCAACCTTTGCAACAGGAGGGAATAATACAAAGGCAGGGGATCTCTAAGAGTGGGATGAGGGGACTTCACCCATGAAACACCGTTGCCTTTTATTACAGTGAACTCTCAAGTTATCCCAAGGCAATCGCTGCTGGGTTTGTAATTAACAGTGTCACTGAAGCAGACACATGGCTGCACTGCATAAACACCGTAATGCTGCTTCCAGGGTCAGCTTTGCTCTTCAACAATGTGACCACTTTCACATGGTGGGGAGCCCAGACAAATAAGCCTTGCAGACCCCAGCTGGCTCGGTGCAGGTCCACCTTTGGTGCTCCTGTACCCCAATCCTAGAGGGGTGCGAGTTGACCAGTGTGGTGCAGAGAGTGGCTCTGCGCAGAGCGAGCTCAGGTACAGCCTAATGTACTGGTTCCCACTCACCATGGGCACAACTGCCCTGGAGCAGACCCATGAGTGGTTCCTACTGTCCGATGGGGTGCCCCAGAGCCTGTGACAGCCTATTAGCTCAGTGCCAGATCTGACTTAGGCTCTGCACCTCCCCTGCCGCTGCCCTGATCCTAAAAAAAAATTGCACCAAAACAGTGTAAATCCACAGACAAGCCTGCACTGAGCACATCCAGCACTAAGTCAGAGCTAACAAGCACAGCCAGATCTTGGCTGACTTTGACCAAGGCACAAGAGGCATCTCTGCACCGTGCTCCACATCCCTGTCCGTTCAGGCACGGCGGCCAGGTGGACGCAGAGAGCCAGCTCGGACCCAGCACCGCGTGCCAGCCAGCAGTCCCTCCCGGGACACACAGCAGAGAACACACTGCAAAGGTGCTTGTGTGCCTTCATAGCAGTCATCTGGGATCCCGCAGCACCCAGCAGGGCTGGTGAGCTCTGGCCGAGTACCAGACAGCTCGGGCTGCGTTAGACTCCACATGGCACCACTCAAAGCCTTTGCGCTATGATCCACAGACCTCATTGTCCAGGTTTTCCCCTCCCTGTGGTATGCTGGGCCCCCATTACATTGGGCAATGAAAGGGAGCTGACTGCACGTGAACAAGAGCAAATACAAGAACCAGAACACAAAAGAAGAACCACTGATCCATTGCCAGAGAGCCTCTGGCACAGGGAGAAGGTCTACCCTGCACAACGCAGCATGGCCCTGAGCGAGGTCTCAACGTGCTACTGTGGGCACCGCAAGCCATACAGCTGTGCGAGCATGGCACCCCGCCAGATCTCATTAGCCCACTGAGTAGCTGAATAAATTAGCCCAAGCAGAGTGCTGCACTGACGAAGACTATGCATGCTGAGCTGTCTCGCGTGTCTCAGCAGGGAGTCATGCTGTTCCCCTCTGGATTGAGAAGAGCCGCCTCCTGGATTCACATCCCCCATGTACTGCGCAGCTGTAACTACCCAAAGATACACTTCTACCATGAAGACAGGCACTCTTGCAGGGGTGCCACTTCCCGTCCTTACCTGGGTACGTGCTGATAGTGTTGATGTGCGTAGTTCGGATGACCCCTACTCGAGTCCCACGGTTGTTCTTCATGCACATGCAGATACAGATGGCAATGCCGGCAATCACTCCCATTATAAATACTATACCGAAAACAATTCCAGCTATCGCTGTGCCTCTGCAAGGGGGATGGAAACATGCAGTCAGTCTCCGCGGAATAATGTTTACAAAACAAAATTATTTTCTCAGGAGTGGCCTCCATTTGAGAAAAAAAAAGTGCATATCGATTACTGAAAATGCTGCAAATCTTGATCTATCAGGGCATCTGAATAGAAAAAATGAAAGATCTCCGAGACCAAAATAAGAAACTCTTTCAAAGTCACCTTTGCAATCATGCCAGATCATTCTGCTGATTTTACATTAAATCTTCCCATTCCGGGTCCTTCTGAATTTACCAACTATTAAATATTACCAAGAATAATTTCTTTCCTTTCCCCTCATCACACAAGACTTTTCTTTTTCCTAAAGGCATTGGTTTGATTTTCTTTTGAAAGGAAAGACTTAAGTTAACCTCAGTAATATATTCCAGAAGCATCCCAAAGAGCCTGCATGCTGTGCTTCCACAGGAATGGTTTTGTCATTGTTTTATCTTAGGTCAAAAAGTCCTTCTGCTGTGCTTCTGAGCCCACAGATTAAGGAGAGCCTCCTCTTCTTGAGGACGAGCAGGAGGAAGCAAAGCAAATGCCCACTCTTTCACACATCTGCTGCTGCAGCCAGAGTAAGTATTTGAGTCTTAAACGATTTCTTTTAAAGCAGTCCAGAGGAAATAATTTAGCTCAGCCCCTGAAGTAATGAATCAGACTTGCCTTGACATTACATACAGAAAGGAAAGGAAGCCTTATTGCACCGACACACAGGAGAAAAAACTCACCAAGAGGCACTGAAGAACTCCCAGTAATATTGAGGGCAAAATCAGCCTTTCCGATGAACCCTAGTTCACTCAGGTTTGTTGTCAGGCACAGGCAGTGAAGCATATGTTATATGAAAAATGGTATTTATAGCCTGCCCTTTTATGAAAAAAACCCAGTGACTTGCCAGAAATACTCTTGCTCTGTGCATCGCTTCATCTTCCAGCAAAGATTTCAAATAATGACCTTGCTGGCAACTTTTTTACTGGACATTTTAATCAATCCAAACTGATAGTTTGTCAACGTGAATAAGCTCCACTAGGAATTATTGCAATGAAGGGAATAAAACAGGCACTGCAATACTACAAAGACAAATATTAAAAGGAGTCTAAAACACATTTTGGCCTCCCCGTACCAGTGTGGGTACAAGTAGCAGGCCTGATTTTCAAAATGCTGATAGCCCCCTGGCTTCCAAAAAGTTAACAAGAGTTAGGATGGACGCAATACTTGAAAAATCAGACCTTCTATTTAGGAACCTAAATGTGAATTTAAGAGCTTGTTTTTAGGCCCCAACTATCCAGGAACTTGGCCATGATTTGCAGTACAATTACTGCATTATATAGCATAAGTAAACACAGACAATTTGCTGTCTTACTAAAATACACTGCCAGGGAGCTAAATTGCTCTCTGCTGTTATGTAGCAATGAATGAAGAGTGTGCAGGGAGAGCAAACCTGTTAATATTTTGCAGAATATATAAAGGCCTAATTTATGAAACCGCAACTCATGGCAGCAAGCACCTGGCCGTAAAACCAGTAGCTCAAAACACTGATGTGATCAAGCACTTTGGTATTAACTGCCACGAGTAACTGAGAAACAACCCTCCCACCCCCCTGCATACCCAATAGTTTGCATCTGAGAAAAAGGTAAGTCTGATTCTCTTGGAAGACGGGACCAAGAGACCTCCAGTTTTCCCATCCAGCTGCCTCTGGGAACGTTATCTTTACCTTGAGAGAAACTGCCGCATGAGAAAAGAGTTTGATTCAGGAGACACTTTAAGATAATACTCCCTTCATTCCAGAAAGTGTTCTTATAATACCACAATTAAAAAATCAGGTATAGTGCAAACAACAGTGAATCGCTAGTGCTTTTGCTACACCCATTTAGTGGATGAATCACTGTGCCCTTTGCTGGGAGCATCGCATCGTAGAGTCGCAGGGAGCTCTGTTACGCTGAAATAATCCCTCTCCCTGGTGGAAGAAGCAGAACCAGACACTGCTGACCACCGGCCTCAGGTCCTGCATTGCATTTCTGCTTTGTACACGGTCCACCGCTGCCCAGCTCCTGCATCCCAGGCTGGGATGCGAGAGCTGATCCGCCTGGCTGATCTGCTCAAATCCCAGAAACCACAACAGTTTCTTGCACTTCTAACCAGCTGCTCCCTAAGAAAAAAACCAACCTCCACCGTAAAGGCTGACAGAGGTGGGTAACAAACAGGACACGTTACCTTCCCAGGGCTAAATTAAAAGTTCTGTATTAACAAATCCCATTTTAAACACAGTTTAAATAGTGTTTGTCTCAGCTGTCTCCAAAGGAAAAGGTGTCCCATTTGTTCCCGAAGTGGTCAGCCAGACACCATTCGGTCATCTGCCCTGAGTGATGGGTTGCACTCTTCATGCGCCAGTGCCTATCGGACACACCAGCCTCACTCCCAAAGCCCACTGTCCCATCCTGCACAAACAGCAACTTCTCCAAAGCAATATCACTCCACTAATTTCACTGATGATTCTGTGACACTTTACATAAGAAGTAAGAGTGTTCATAAGGAAAGGAAAAGAGATGACAAAAGGTCTGAGAGCATCTTCAAAAGGAGCTTCCACCTTTCCTGAGATATTAAGCAGATACTTATAAACCTGTCAGCTTGCTTTGGGTGACAGAGCTGAGGTCTGAGGACTCATTTGCAGTTCCAGAGCTTTTCCTAATGAGCCTTTGGTGGTGCTGGCTGACTGGCACTACCTCGCCCCTGTGGCAGGGCAAAACAGCGTCAGGGCAAGACACAGCTGTAGAAAGCCCATCTGTATCTGCCAGCATCTGAAATTCAAAAAAGGCTGAAGTCCACTGGCAGAACTTCCAAGATGGAAAAGGCCTCTCAGTCTAAACATGACTATACTGGAAAGCAAAAAACATGCCAGGCTTGCAATCCCGAGTCAGTAAGCAAAATAAGGAATATCTGCTAAAGAAAGCCTTCTTTTGCTGGTCCCCGCCGTAGCTCCTGTTGGGATAGCCATGAACCAGAAACAAAAATGGTCACCACAGAAAATATTCACCAGCTTTGCTCTGCGGAGAAAACTGTTAAATGCAAGCCTTACTCACAGTTCTGAAATCAGGACGAAAAGCAGTTTAAATAGCTAGACCCACCGCTGCTCGTGGATTCAGGTTTTCACACTGCAGTGGTAAATTCAGACCACCTATGGATGGTTACGCATCCTGAGAGATACAGAGCAAAAGATGTAGGTCACTTTTAATCCGGTTACAGCTTGACTGAGTACCAGCAGAAAGGCGCTCACTGGTCTCGGTGGGCTTCAGATCGGACCCAGTGCCACACACGTGAAACTGTTCCAGGAATTGAGTGTTTTGAGTTGAAAAGGATCTGTTTGAGGGGACCTCAGGAGACGTACTATCCCAAATATCTATAACAGTATATATATAACGCTATACCACTCTCTGACGGTGAGTCAAATTGTAAACCTATCCCGATGCAGAGACCTGCAGCCCCTGCCATTCACAACAGCCCCCAGGATAACTAGGAGGATAACTGCCTCTGAACACCAGGCTGCACCTTCTCAGCACCAAATCCTGGCAGGACAATGGTCGTGCAGTAGCTGTTCTGGGCACAGAGCACAAAAATAAATGCTTGTTCTTTTTGCGGAAAGCCTGTGGTATGACTAGAATGTATGAAGAAAAATAAGCACGTACTTTTTATAAAATGGCGAAGTTTCTCTTCATGCTATTAGGGAATTTTTGAAAATAAATATCCTGTAAATAAATATCCCTTATTTATATTAAAAAATGCTTGCTTTGTCTCTTTTTCTCTCACTGATATTTTAGACTTCTGTATAGAGACGCAGAGGGATACAGAAATTTTTCATGCTATCACCACTGTAGAGCTGTTCAAGGGAAAGTGCCTAAGAGAAAAAGGACACTGTAAAGCAAAAGAAGACCTAGAAACCACACAGCAGAGTCACACAGCAACTAGGAAGTCTGAAATAAAGAGAAAAACTTTGAAATGGAACAATTTGAAGGAAAACATTATGCAAAGTCCTTGACAGAAGCATAACCAATGAAGAGAAAAAGACCGCCACAGAAAAACAATGCACAGAAAAGGAAGGAAGGAGAGGGAAAAATATTGTTAAAGCTGTGGAAGTGTCAAAAGAAATTGTCAAGGCAAAAATCAGATATTCAAAGAAGCAGACTTCCAACTGCTTTTAGCAACATCCCACTGGGGAGAATATAAAACTCATTCACAGCTTAACGCTTCTGGCCCAGCAGAGCCCCATGCAGGGAAGGGATCAGGCCTTTTGCTGGGTGGCACCAAGACCTTGGCAATGCTGGAGCCAGGCAGGGCTCTCGCCGATCTTGCAGACATCGCCTGAGGTGCCCGGAGTCAGAGAACCCATCCCTGCGGGAACTAGGAACTTGGGTGTTTTACACAAGTGGCAGAGGCATCACCAGCGGCTGCTCCAGCCTGCGACTGCTAGGGTTGAGACGACTGGGGAGAAGGAGAGAGACTGAAGAGCAGCCCTGCTGCTTCAGGTCTTAGCGAGTGGGAATCGAGTTCATTTAGCACCCCTTTCCTTTCCAGAAGGCTACTAATTTGGGGGTTAGGCAAGCAAAGTGGATGTCAAACTTGCTCAAGATGAGTAATGCCCCTACGGTCATCTCCAGTTCGGGGCCAGAGGATGTCGGAGGCTTAAAAATCTTATAGCTCAATAGGTTAGTGTTTCCTTAAGGAAGAATGGTTACTGAATAGGTATCAATTCTTAAATGCATTGCCAAAATTTGGGAGCCAAGTCTCCATGGCCTCTACTGCTATATGGCAGGGACTTCATAGTTCGTTGGCATCTTTATATTGCCTGTTTTTCCTTCACAGGTTCTTCCTTAACTGCACAGGTGGTATCGCGTGGAGCATAGAACTTTACTGGGGACCCTGGCTTATTAGCATAAAACTGCAAAGAGAAGAGAAAACCTTTCAGTCAGCTTTTCTAGAAAGCCCACAGACTGTAACGCAAGATGCCTTCATTTCACTGGCCCTGAGTCAGTTCCTCCTGAGACTGCCCCCTCTACCCCCGCTTCCCACCCAGGAACCCCCAAAGAAGTGTATGTCCCCAAACTCTCCACATCGCCGCAGCTGAGGGACGCTGCACAGCATGTCTCCCTGGCCTCCTCCTCCCCTGAGGCATCCTCACCAGGGGATCACGCACAGGTTGGGCCCCAGGTACGGGTCAGGGCAAAGCAGGCAGGGGGACAGATGCCTGCCAGCCCAGCCTCCGGCCACGTCTTTGCATCTCAGTGCTGCTTCAGCCTCCCCCCAAAACCCTCCCGCTGTGGCTTGGGCTGCCCTCCTCCGCTCACGTCAGCACTCATGCCCCCACACCTGCACCTCCTCCAGGTGCCGGGACAGCCCCAGCCATTGGTGCCGTCCTCCTCCGAGGATGCCGTAGGGCTGATTTGCATTTGCACGTCCTCCTGTGTCCCCACCTGGCAGCACACCTTGTCCCCTGGGCGCCTTGGAAGGAGTGCGTGCTGCCCGGCACTCTGCTCGCTGTCCCTGTGCCCCCAACTCTTCAACTTTGGGTTGTGCGACCTTCATGCCCCTGCCCTGTTTGCATTTGTTGCCCTTCACAAGCAGCTGGTTTCTCTGGGTTCCGGTTTTCCTTTAGCCTTTCCCCTCCCGGAACACCTTTAAAGGCTTTGTTAAACTGAAGAAGCCACTAGGGGCAAGTAGCCTCAGAGACGCATGGGGAAGAGCATAAAAAAAGGGAGAAAACTTTCTCTCCCGGCCTCCTTCAATGTTTTGCAGCTCAGCAACTTTCTCACCCAGGCAGGTTTGTTTGTTTTTTAACTGTATCACTCAGTGGATTTCTTCTCTGCAAACCTGCCCAGCCTCATCCTGAGCTCATTTAAATTTTAGCATCCACAGGCTCATGTGGCAAAGAGCTCCCCAGCTTAATTACGTATCTGAAGAACTGTCTCCTCTGGTCTGTTCTGAACTGAATGCCCAGGAGATTCACCCGAGCATCCCAGCTCTCGGCTCGTCAGCTGCCAGCTACCCGTTCCATGCTACCTGTGATTTTACAGACCTTCAGCATCACGCCTGGCAGCCAACTCTTCCCCACCCTGCAGGACCCCCGTCCTACTTGCTGTTCTGCATACAGGGAGCACTCCATGCCTCTCATCACCCTGGCCACTCCTCCTTGCATTTTTTCTCCTCCTCTTCTGTTGTTTTCTGAGAGCCACAGCAGAAACAAATACGACACAGAGGCAGAATAACATTTGCTGTTTTCTTCTCTATTTTCTTTTTAAATAATCCACGGTATTAGATCCGTTTTTTCTTGGCTGTGAAACAGTTAGGAACTAAGATTTTATGGCACTGTCTACCATGATACCAAGTCTCATTTCTGAAAGGTAATGTTAGCCCAGAGCCCATCAACTCCTGTGGGAGTTTAGGTTGTTTTTCCCTGTATGCACTACACGGTGTCTACGGGCCCTGGATCTCCGGTCTGGACTCGTGTCCTCTACCGGCAGACTCAGGCTAAAGCTACCACAGGTGAACTTAAGCCACCAGTTTTTCCAAAGCCCAGCTCACTCTGTAATCCTGTATCAATTTAGAAGCTATCATTGCAGAAGTGACAGAGCTCCGCACCAGAGATGCATTTATATTGGCACAAAGGTCTTTTCATCCTGTAACAGCTCACATCAGCAATTTTGCAGAAATTTGACCGAGTATGGCAAGAAGTTGTTAGAAGCGTGTGAAGATCAGTATTCCCACTCGGTCTTTGCTATATTTCATTACCATATTAGTGCAAGAAAGACGTGCCATTCTCAGTCTTCACTTTGCTCAGCTGATCTCTTCCATCTCATAATTTTTCCTAATTTCCAGTACTTTTTTAGTTCTCCAATTAATTTATTGCCATCTCTCTGTATCTATGATTTTCTGGCACTGCATCTCTAGAATAATATTAATAATAATACATGCAATACATTTTGGAAGATTACTGCTAATGCTAATAAACACCCTTTAATTTTTCCCCTTTTAGGCATTCAAAAAGAAGCTGATAAGGGATTTTTTAAAATTCATTCTCTGAGATAAAATAAAAAAAGTCAATCATCTTTGATCTTCTGATCCAGCCATTGACATTTTGAAAATCTACTCTTTGGACTCCTAATTAGACTTGATGTTACTTGGAAGGAGGGGGTGTTGGGCTATTTATTTAATTTGCTTGGCAAACTCTGCTTTACTTGGACCAACAGCAAAAGTGCAGCGGAGTCACACGCTGTTTTCTCCTGCCCTGCCAGAGCAGGCAGACCTGTTCTGGGGTGTTTGCCCCTCTCCACGGTTGCCCCTTTATTTTCATAAGGACAAAACCACGTAGTGGGTGATCCTCTAAGAGACTGGCTTTGCTGTCCAGGGCATTTTGGCGTTACCACCAGGGTACCTTGAGAACCCCATGGCAAAAGTTGATGAAAGAGAGACTGAATCAGCTGCGGTACCCCATGGCTGAGCCGGCAGCCTCCTCACCACAGAGTTTTACAGCCCTGCAACGCAGACACCAGGGTGGCGTGGACTGAAAAGTCACCCAAGTCGGCAATCAGTTAAATAGTCAGCTAGCTGCTGCTTACTGTTTTAAATTAAATATTTAGTTTACAGAGTAGCAACTCCAATGGACCAGGCTTGCCTTTGAGGGTCTACTTTGCAAATTGTGCTTAGACAAAGTTCCAGCTAGTACTTCCTTTAAATACATGTTTTACCATAGGGAGGAAGGAGATGATTGTCGGCTTCCGTAAACAAATCCCGCCTGCCTGTTAAAACTGGGTACAGACTGTACTTGCACAGTATTTCCTTTCTTTTGCTCCTACTCAGTTGTGTTTAAGGTGTATCGTTAATGTTTAATTTCTTACAAATAGTTTCCTCTGTGCCGTTCCCTCTCTACCTTGCTATATTTGCAAGATTATTAACTCAAGCACCAGAATACCCTGAGTAGCAGCTGTACAATGAAAAGGGGGTGGGTAATCATCCCAATTCCTCACCTCCCTCCTCCCAGCTCCTTGTGGACAGGTCATCACTTTGAGACTTCTCCATATTGTTAAGATACATAATTTTGCAAAGGGTTAAAGGATAGTACGTTCTGGCTTTTAGTATTGCCAGTGCCTGAGCAATAGCTACCTTCTGCAGCTTGTCAAAAGGCTGCTGAGCCACTGAAGCGTAACTGTGGAATACTTGCAAAACCAGAGAGAAAATCATATAAACTGCAAACCAAAAGGACATGTAATTACAGCTTGTTCTGGTTTGGGCTATCATCAGACAGACTTTTCAGACAATTTGCCTTTTGAGAAATATATAGACATTTTATGCTTACTTCCTCTATGCCAAACCATACACTTTGCTCCCCAGCACATTGCTGGAGATGCTGCTTGGCCGGTAGAGCTGCAAAGTGCTTCAAATAAAAGATCCTGAAAAGGCACGTAGCTGCTACAGTGAAGGGAGAGTAGAGAGAGCAAGCTCTTCCTCTAGCTGGTTCCCACACTGCTTCCCCTGCCTGCGTACGACAGCCCTGAGACCCTCCTGCTGCCCTAGACAGAGGGGCTGGAGGAAAGGAGGGCATTGCTTCCACCCTGCTCAGGCCTCAGTGCACGGCTGGCTCAGAAAGAATTTTACGGACAGAGGGAATGATGCATGAAATATAGGTGGGAGGTGCATGCCGCAATATAGCAGGCACAGCACTTAATACACAGTGGTGTTACTGACTGATCACGGCTAAGCAAATACATTTTGATCAGTCCCAGCCTGTCCAGCATTTTCATCAGACTAATACGTGCGCACATGCAGATGGTGGATTTGAAACACTATCTGTCTGGCAGTTCAAAAATTTCAGAACACTGCCAGAATGTGAAAAAAAACCCAACCCAACAATGCATATTTAAATTAAAACAAGAAATTAAAAAAAAAGGCAGAAATACAAAAGCAATGGGGAGGAAGATTTCTTTTTACTTTCTACATGACAGAATTCTGATTAAGATATTGCAAGCTTCCTAGTTACCACTTTTCACCCTCATGCTCTCCTGCTGCTTCTCTGTCCTTGTTTTGTACCGGCTCCTGTAGCCCCACCTTTCCCTCTCTGACATCCTGTGCTGGTCCCTGCAGCCATGACCTTCCCTCGCTCTGTAATGCGCTTCACATGCTTCCCTGGAAAGGAAGCAGAAGCCATAACGCAATTTCCACTTTCCAAAACGTTCCTCATTGTGCTCACAAATGCAAGGCCCAACCTGACACCGACTTCAACAGAAAATTATGGCACGATTGTACCTAATGTAGTCTTTGCTTTAATTTAGGGATTTTTATTCCTTTTATGCCTGTAGTTTGCACTGCTGGCTGAGCCTGCCATTTAAAACACTTTCTGAATCAACAGCAACAGAAGAGGCTGAAATTGCTGCCCAGCTTTCAGCCCTTTGCCCATCAAAGCACGAGAGGTCAGGACGATATGGTGGGCTTCCAAGAAGACCACAAAGTTCGCAACCCCCAGTAACAGCTCATTTTTGGCAGCTGGGTCACCGGGTATAAACACTTGGGAGAATCCCAGGAATATTATCTTTCTGGTAATTCTTAACATACTCTTTCTGACAGTGATTTTATGTATACCAGCTTCTGCAAACACTTGACTTTGCACGCTCCACGAGCTCAGCGCAGGAGAATCCCACAGCTCCCCTCCAAAGAAGTTCTTGCTGTAGGAGCCTGACTTACTGCTCCAACTTCTGGACCTCTTGCCTGTCAGATCCCGAAATCTCTGAGCAATCAGCAGTCTAATCTGCCTAGTTTTACCCAGGCATGCACCTAGAGTGTATTTTTACCCGGCCTGAAGCCAAGCCTGTAGAGTCTTAGTTGCCAGAAAGGTTGATAGTTCGGCACGTTTTATCATGCCTGCTGCCAGCTTCGTGCCCGTATAACAAACCCCGAAGCCAGCCACGCGTGAAGTGACTCTGACATGCCAGGGAACATGTTGTACAGGGCTAACTGTTTTTTGGTCAGTGAAACAAGTGAGCAGGAACTAAGGGAAAGGGTCAAAAGACGAGGCTCTTTACTTTTGCTCCGTGAGGCAGAGGAGCACCAAGGCAGGATGGAGGTGACCCACATATTAATTAATTTTAAAAAAGAAAGAATTGTGATGGTTGTAATTAAAAAGAGCAATTCCTCACAATTTCCAAGGCAATTGGCTAAACAGAGAACTAGACACTAGGTGTGGAAACCAAATGAGAGCTCTGCCACCCTCCAGGATGTTTTCTACGTCCTCCCTTCATTTACTTGCTGTTGGCCTTGATGTCTGTTTTCATAGTTTCACACCACTGTGCCCATTCCAATCAACTTCACTTGCAAAGGGAAGGCTGGTCCTTACCGTATTTAATTTTCTCCACATAAGACTGTTTCCTTCTCAACAGCCTTGTGTATGCCATCTAGCCACCACCCCAAGCACTGCGGCACGAGCTGTAGTTGCTGGCAGAGCTATGAGCCAACAATCCTGTGCTGCCACATTTCCTTTGGCTGAAACAAAGAAACCAATGAAAGAGAACGAAGTGGTTGTTGGCAGAAAACCCTGTACCCCTTAACACAACAATTGCACCTTTTTATTGGTTTCTGAAAAAATAACCAACAACAAAAATAGCAGTAGCACTCTCTCCTCTCTGTGTTTCATTTGGGTGGCAGGGTGAAAGAGGATGGGCATCAGAGTGACTTTCCTTAGCTGTTAAGAGCTGGGACCTGATTCCTGGACAAGGGATCCTCCAGGCATTTCACAGAAGTTCTTGTGATGGTGCAGCAGAGACCAGGGCTGGGTGGCTCCAGAGGGCAGTGCTGGAAAAGACCTTCCCTGCCCGTTCCTGGTGGCAGCACAAACTCATACCAAACTCAACTGACTGTGTACCTCTGGCTGAACTCAATGACTGAGTGAATGGAGGTAAAAACACGCTATTTCCCTGCCAGTTAAATCCTTTCACAGCATCACAGAATCACAGAATGGTCAGGGTTGGAAGGGA
>RSEF01000001.1:125667600-125680242 GCA_003993805.1 Himantopus leucocephalus | reverse complement strand
TCCCTCGACCTGCTGGCCACACTCTTCTTGATGCACCCCAGACATGACAGGGTTGTCTCTGAGAAGCAAAATGCCACTGAATACCACTCTAAGACAACGTTCTTATTTGGTTTGCTAATGAGAAACCTGCTTGTATTATGTAAACATGGCTCTTCCAGGCTGCAACGCTGGACTTGCTAGGTTCCCCGCAGGGTCTCCCAAAGAAGGGCATGGTTCAAGCACTCAGTCTCAAAATACTCTAATGGAGGCAAAAGCCCAAACTTGGTATCTTGCATTCAGTCCATGCTTCATATAAAATTGCATGTTGCTGACTCAAGATCTCCTTCCCAATTATGGAAAAGTTGAGGCCAACAGAAACATTTTTTTCCGTCTTGGTGGTCAGCTCTGAAGACAAAAGTAACGTAGATGCCAATCAAGTAGCTTATGTAGATTGCTAAGTAAGATGTATTTTTAATATTGAAAGATTTCTGCCTAGATGCAATGTAGCCCCTAAATAAACACTTGGTGAATCATTGCAAAGCAATGCACTATCAGCTCCCGATGGAGACAGCACAAGCCAAATATGAGCTTTCAGAGGAATGAAGACCACAGAATGCAGAGGGAGAAACCACCAAGCAAATGCCACAGACCAGATACTACAAAACTGACTGCAGCTCTTTCTTGTGCGAACTGAACTGGAAGAGCATCATAGAAGCCCTCATCCCTGAAATGCTCCCTGCTCATTCAGCCCATTTTTCAGGAGACCATCATTCTCCCTCAAGAGGAATTACACATCTTCCTCTGGCATAGCATCGTAGGATATATCCTCATCACCTATTTAAAAATTGCATGGGACCTCGGATCATCCAGGGTAACTTCTTTTCTGGAAAACACTGTTTCTTCATGAATTGCCTCTCTCTGCGGTAAGTACTGTCTTGGGAGAGATCAGAAGACACCTGAACACAGCAACGCCAGGAGTGCAAGCTGTATTTATTCACAACATCACTAAAAAAGTATCCGAAGAATATAAACAAATTGGAGGCTTTGGCTGCTCCTTCTGGAAAGACCAGCAGTGCTTCTGCTCCTTTTAATGGAATGTCGCATGGACACCAGCACCGTGAGGGAGGCAGCACCAGGACCCCCTCGCTGAAGCAGTCTCAGGGCTGGTGCTGGTTACCTGGTGACTACATCTGCAATTAGAAAACAGCTTTGATGGCGAAAAGCCAAGCCCCTTCCAGTTCCTGCAAAGCTCAATGCACGTGACACGCGATTCATGGTTGTTTCCTAACTAATAGGAATTGTTTCAGTTGTACTCTTTCACTGATATTAGTGAGCTATAGATTACTCCTGAAGCAGCTTTTTAACTCAACTCTTTTTTTTTTTTTTTTTTAATTCTTGGCAATAGAAGGAAGAAGAAGGAGAGAATTTTGCCATTTTACGCAACAAAGAGGAGGAAGATTGTAACCAAAAATCCTTTTTCACAACAACAACAAAGTGAAAATAACATAGAATAAGACAAAGCAATAAAATATCTGAAAATGAACAGATGCCTGCAAACAACACTACTTTATGGACCTGAAAAAAACTGTTTTTGACTTCTTCAGAAATCTGATTTTCAGAATATAAACTGTGGCCCCAAAATGCCTTTATGATTTATTAAATTTCAACTCAAAGAGGAAGATTTTACTACTTTTAGAATTCTGTCTGTTAGACAAAAGAAAAAGATGTAGGATTTTTTGGGACACTGAATAATCTGAAGCAGTTCCTGGAAGATGTGGGAGAAAAAGTCCGGATTAAGAGATTAAAAACACAGTGTCTTAAATAATTTGATCCCATTTTAAAAAGAAAATCATAAATTATGTGCATTGCCTCAGTAACAGTGCAATAGCTTTTTTAAAAAAGGCAGTGCTAGCTAGTACTGTATATTTTGAGTCTAAATAAATCTATCTGGGCTTTATATTATCCAGCATAGGGATTTTTCCCTCATATCTTCCAATAAAAATAATAAGACACTGAGAGTTTAATTTTAGAAATTCTGGAGCAGAGTGAAAGAAAAAAAATGTTTTTCATCTTCTCTTTCCATCTCTTTTTCCTAATGTACTTTAATATTCAACTCTTACCCCTGTGAAAGCAATAAAAGAGCCTCTTCTGCATTCTTTTCTGCATCAGATTTATAGCACCAACTCCATTTTTCTTTCTCATTCTCTCTTCCCAGGTGCTGTGTCAGAGCTTATGAGGACCACAAAGACCCACTGAGTCTAAGCCAGTGGACATTCTGGCTCTAAGTCACCATTTGCAAAAACCTACCATGAACTTGAAAGTATTTGCATACGTCTTTGCAGCATTCAAACCTTATTATGTAGCATAAGCGAATCATGGTTTTAGTGGTTTGGAATACCCTCATTAAGCATGCATGAAGTGCCATTTACAAATGTAAAAGGAGTTAAGTGCTTGGGTATATGAATCATTTTATGCTTCTGGAGAAAAGGACTGTGAGTCAGAAAACTAAAAAAACCTGAAAATTAAACTGTAGTTACAAAAACATGCTGTGGCTGTTACAGGTTCCATAAAATGATGAAAAGCTGCTTTATCTGAAGGTAGCTATGCTGAGGATGCAGAAGTCACCGCAGGATAAAAACGTGTGCACACGCTACATTAAGTAACGTTGAGCTAGACTTGACCTCTTCCACCTCAGGAGCTGTTTGGGGGCTGGAGAAGAGCCAGTTACTGATGAATCAGCAATAACTTCCCTTGCAAGGGCATGAAACCTTTGCTCATCTGCCTGCACGGCCCGGACGAAGGGCAGGGAAACCCCACCAAGCACCGAGGGAGAGCAGTCTTCCTCCCCTTTCCCAGGAGATGGGACACTGCTTATTCCTCTAGAGCTGTGCAGAAGAGACACCCCTTTGCCCTGGTCCCTTCCTCAGAGTTTCGGTGTCACTTTACCTTGCTTTTTACGCTAATGAGATGTAGCAAATAAAGTGCCCTGATTTCTTTAGGCACAGAGCCCAATGCCTTTCCCCCTCTCATGCAGGGAAGGTGAAGCGCCGTCCCTGAGGGCCTCACTTGGAAACCGCAGGAATGAACTTAAACATATGCTTAGGTTTAAATACCACGATCCCAATGAAGTCCACAGACTTCATGTGCTTTGCTGAATAAAAGCCTAAATCCACTGTCTGCCAGACAATTAAAATGTTATCCTTCCATTTTAGTTTTGCCTAAGGTAACAGCTTTGACGCTCGCTCGACTATTTGAGAAGAAACGCTCTGCTCCCTCCTCTCGGAAACGCGAGGAAGCCTGGCAGAAGGCTCTCCCATGCTGTGATTATCACATTTGACAGTAGTTAAACACAACCGGGAACACCAAAGCGCAGCCAACCTTCAGGTGTCCTTTGCCATACTGCACGCTCCAGTAAGTTCATGCTCTTTAACGGGGCTGAGCTTTCGTCATGGCTCTGTGAAATAACGACGGCATCCATGAGCCAGAATGGCTCATATCCATGCAAATATCTCGGGCAGCAAAAATAGAGATGTGGTGACAATCTGAGCTGTTTTAACAGAAGGATCTGTAAACGTAACATTTTGCGAAGTTTTCCTTGAGGCTTTAAGTACTGCTGTTATGTCACGACCTGTTACTAATCTAAACTTCACACCATTTTGCAACAGTGTGAAAGAAGTGACTGAATGCTGTTGTACGGCTTGCAAAATATTCAACATCAAAAGCATCCACAACCACTAAACCACGTATTAATACAGTTTTCATTAAGATATATGCTCACGGGGTCAATTTTTTTCCGCAAGTGTCACAGTCCATTACAGTCATTTCAGGCACACGTGCAACTGTTGGAAAGAGCAGACAGGTCGGTCAACAGCCCGGTGAAGTAACACAGAAAAATGTTCCCCCAGGAAAACGGACCGAATTCTGTCCTTTGGCATAAGTGAGCCATAGACCCCACTGATTAAACAAGAATTACACTCTTCAATCAAGAAATGTGCTTTAGCCTACGCAGTAAACTAATATACTGACCAGGAATGCTGCGATACATGCAAGGATGTACGCTCTGCCACACAGCAGCTCCCCAAAACAATGCCAGTCTGGAAACACCATCACTTAAGAAGGGATAAGAGAGCTATTTCAGAGTTTTACATCAAAATGGCATATGCAGGATCAATTTAGAGATATATTACTAGAAATAACACACTTGTAGAGGAAGCTTGCAAAAGAAAATATTCTCAACGATCACAAGAGTATGGCTCTGAACAGCTTTCCAGTAGATGCAGGAGGGGTTTGCTACTTGAGAGGTGTGAATATTAAGCTTGGCACATTTCGGAAAGCAATCACGTGATGGGTTGCCTGTGGTAGCAGGAGCCTGGTCGCAGTGACCTGGGAGTGCAACGCAAGCAAAAGTTCTGAATTCAAAGCTAAGCTGCAGTAGGTTTAAAAAAAAATATGCAAAGACATCAAAAGGACTCGTGTCTCTCTGAGTCAGTGCTAAGTCACCAAAGCTCTGGGAAAGCTCTGGGCTCAGAGACTGAGAGAAGGATCTAATTAGCAACCTCCATTCCAAACTTCTCCAAATCTTCAATTCTTTTCTTTCTGAAGCAGCTGCATGCATCAACTGTTCCCATACAAAACACAGGATTGCTCTTGTATTAAGCAAACATTTACTCCAGCACAGATATTTTTATTCCATCAGGACAAACGGAGGTGAGATAGTGCTCTCGGACAGGCCTCATGGCATGAGAGTGGCATTCTTGGTCACCTGCCTGGTGGTACCAGAAGCATGTCACGGACCAGCCAATCTGAACTGCCAACTCAATTAAACCAACTGTACTGTACAGCAAATTTTCTGAGGTACAAAGTAGAATGATGCTTCCCAACTCTGGGGAAGAGAAGTGGTAAAGGAAAGAAGAATAGAGTGAACGTGAAGCAAAAAGGCAGATGGGACAATAAGGCAAAGAAAGTAAAAAATGCGAATCTAAGAGCAACTACATTGAAGAACCAAAGAGACTAATAAAATAAAGAATTAATTGGTCCTCTCTGTGCCTCTGAGGATCTCTCCTTTTGCCTTTCAAACTTCAAAGGCCACTTGCACTCAAACAGGCAGAGTTGAATGCAAAGGTCCTGACTCAACAAAACACTTCATCACTTAAGCTGAACATACGTTTAAATGCTTTGTGGCACTGGGACTCCAGCGCTTAAGGGGAACAAGGAAAGCAGGAACAGAAAAATAAGTGGCAGTATGTTGAACTTGGCAGAAGCAGCAGAATGCACTGCATCTAGTATGTGACATGAGCTGAAACGGAAGCAGGCTGGGAAGAGAGTTAAGAATTAACAGGGTGTCATGGTTTAACCCCAGCTGGCACGTAGGACCACGCGACCACTAGAAAGAAAATTAACTCTATCCCAGCTGAAACCAGGACACAGGGGTTTAAGTAGCAACAGCCTAGATGACACAATGGCCAAGAAGGTCTAATCCTGAAGTTAAGTGAAGCTAATGGGGCACACTGGTTTCTGTAAAACGGATCAGAGTTTTACAAGCAGTGGTGCTCTCCCTTTGGATTGCGCCTCGCTCTTCAAACAGCGGCATGGCGGGTTCTCATCCTTCATGTGAATAGTGAACATTTCAACTGGACTGAAGGTTTGGGACAGGCACGCTTTGGGAACGGGACAGCAATGGCACACACTGATCATGGGAGTGAATGAGGGTGGGGGCGATGGGACTGTCCAAATTCCAGTCGCCTGACACAAGGGCATACAGAAGTATGAGAAATGCACCAGAAACCTGCAGCTGTATCACCTGGCACACACATACTCTCATCACAGAATGAGGTCCCATGATGGGAAGCCACTACGTTTTGGCCACATGATGAAGATATATCCAGGCACAAGTTGCTAAAGGGGCGATGGAAAATGAGAACAGCATTTGAGTGAGGTGTAGGCTGCATTAATTAGCAAATTAGCCACTCTCGTATTTGAGGAAATTTATTCATTGCACAAAAGCAAAGAGCCACCAGGAGCACTAAAGAAAAAATTTTGTGACTTCAAAATAAGGAGGAAAGCAAACAATACTATGTATAATGAAGAAACTAGAGAAAACAAGAAAAAATATGAAGGTGGTTTATCCCACAGTTCTCATTTTCAGGATTTTGCAATGGACAGCTTGCACTCTGAGTGGTTTTTTGGAGTTTCACTATTTCATACTTCAGCTATGTATGTCTGCCTGAACAAAAAACATGACTTAACAATCAGGTAAATGCATTTTTATCTGCCTGTCTTTAATGCTACCCTCTTGTCTACAGCAGTGAATAGAAGGTAAAGTCGATATGAAACCCATAAAGCAACAGAAAACAATGACTGGTGTATATGACTTAATGGTGTAATTTAATGGACGTATTTCCTGCCATAAAAATGCACTTGTGCCTTTCTTATGACCTGCCAGCTTGTAAGTAATGAAGTATGTGATCTTCTAGCTACTTAATTATTGTAATGTTTCTGTAGTTTGGTTTTGCTTTGGAATTATTTAATAATCCTTTTTTCCACATTGTGTTTCTACCCTGCTTTATGACATAGATAATTAGAAAGAAAGAGANAAAGAGATTTAAAGTTTTTTTTTTTTTTTTTCTGATCAGAGGACTCATGTGGATAAAGTAACATACATTATTGCATGTTTTATAAGACCTTAATTTCAAACATCAGGATATCACTTGATTTTCAGCCTTGATCTCCTGCACTCACCAAAGATGACAAAGCTTCTAAGAGGACTGTGTCAATGACAAACCACCATTGTTTTTAAGAAGGAATTTGCATTTTTTAAAGTGAATATAGAAAAATTAAATAAAAGGTAGTCTCTCTGTACTTCTAAAATGTAAGATATTTATTTCGGAACTACTGTTCAGTACATGCCTCATAGTACAGTCACCACAGTAAGATATAAATATTGCAGCTGCCAAAGAAGTAGCATGAAGTATCCAAGGAATCATTTCAGTCCCACTGTGCTTTTGCTTTCCCTTATCAGCAACTTCTCCTGAAAGGTGTTTCATCTATTTCAAAATCTTTTTACAACCCCCTCATTTCTTTAATGGGTTTGGGGATTATAAACAGACCCTCCCACTACAAGGGAATCAGATAATGCTCAGCTAAACATCTGTTTAGAGACTGAAGGTTGTGGTAGACCCATTACCAGATTACGAGTGGTCTGGAGACCCTGTTGTAAACACTAACTTTTGGGAAACAGAGAAACAGATAAATTAAATCCTTCCATTTCAAAACAGCAATTTGATAAAGTGCATTTTTTCCTACTTCCCCCCCTCAAAAACAGGGTTCAGGAGATTTCAGAGAAAAAGGTTTTCACCACTAATGAGAGGCTTAGCTGAAAGCTCATATGATTTAAACCACAGTATTCCTTTCTTCCTATTTAATTGTCAAAGGGAACAGCCATGTTTTAATTTTGCCTTTTCCTCATTTACTAATTGCACAGAAAGCTGTTTCATTTAGCTTATTTAGTTCCTTACAGAATTAAACTCTACAAAAACAAAATGTAAATCATGCTAAATCACAAACAGTTTAGACTACCGGCAAGCAGTCAGGTCTGATTTGAAGTATGAGAGAGTTTAAAATGCATATTTGATTCAGAAGTCATGACCAAACAGTCTGCTTTTCCTAGCACGTACAGCTGTGCTGGATTTTCAGAGATGCTCACCAACATAGGGGGTTTGGCTGCCTTTGACTGGCACTTTGCACTGCGCTTCTGGTCCCACTACTCAACCTTCAGCCTCAGGTGAACAAGCCATCTCAGGGTGAGGGAAAGCAGGAGTTGAGGAGAGAGAAGATCTCTTTCCCAGCTTCCTAAGGAGTCTCACCTATTTTTAATTAGTCGACACCATGCATGTGTGACAATATTCACAATACGGAAAACAGCTTCTCCTTTCTTTCATGAGGACAAAAAGTTGTTTCAGATCCCCAGCTGGCTTGAGAGGCTGACAAATATTAATGCAGATATTCACCAGCAAAGGACCTAGCTCAGAGGGTTTTAGAATAATTTCTCCTGTGTAGCATTCAAATGACCCTTACTGTACTTCCTCCGCGTAAAACTATGGTCAATGACAGAAGAAATAGTTTCTCCAACTACTACAGCACTGTACCAAGCAGGTATCCACACTGCGGCCCACTGAGGAGCATACGCTGGAGCAGGGGCAAAGTGTGATGAGAAAGGAGCAGCAGAGAGGACCTGTTATGGACACACCACACGTGCCAATCCCCACCCCCACTGTGCCACTCAGGACAGGGAGGCAGAGGAGTTGGCGATGAAGGACTGAAGTTCAGTCTAGGATGAAGCCTGGGGTGAGGGAAGGGGAAGGTGGTTTAGGTTTTGTCTTTGTTTCTCACCATCCAACTCTATATTTAATTGGCAAAAAATTAAATTAATTTTCCCCTGGCCGAGTCTGTTTTGCCCATGATGGTAATCAATAAGTGATCTCTCTGTCCTTATCTCAACCCACAAGCTTTTTCATCTTATTTTCTTCCACCTGTCCTGTTGAAGAGAAGGAGTGAGAGTGGCTGGGTAGGCATCTGGCAGCCCTCCAAGGTCAAACCACCACAAGGAGATCAATGATCTAGAGTCCCGAATCTAATTTTCTTCAATGATTCCGGCTCTCAGAGAGAGATGTTCCAAGATATCCAAGTACCCAGCACCTATGGCAGGAGGAATCAGATTTTTAGCTGATTAGAAGGCAAGATCTTAGAAACCCCCAGGACTGGCCCTTAGCTGCCCACTCCACCTCCTCCCCAGAGATTTCCATCCACTCTGCAGGGACCATTCAGGTTTCTGCTAATTACTTAGTCAACTGCCACAAATTACAGCCTGATGTATTAAGAAAACACAAAACTGGAGCAATTTTACCATAACTGTGTAAAGCTTGACTGCCATTTTAGGGCAGAGGCATAGTTTTTCATTGAATGTGTGGGCTGTTTTTTCTTTTTTTCTGTCATCGTTTTGGTAATGTTAATGTGACCTCCAAATCAGGGCAGTAGAAAGTTCTGCCTCTTCCAAAATTTTCTGCTTGGTGAGAGCAAATCCAAAGCAATTCACTATAGAGATATCAGAACTGGCACAAACTGGCAAAGCATACATTATATTTAAAAATGTAACACACAGGTGCTCAGAGGTTAAGCTCACCTATTCTGGTCTCAAGCTGACATGACACAAAATCAGAGGTAGAACAGCTTTTGTGAACCAAGCTGAGGGAACAGGCCATTCATTAAAATGTCACACTGAAAAACTGGAGATAAGTGACAATAGTTTAAATAGAAAGCAAAAATAGAATGAGGGGCAAAAAAAAAAATCCATATTTAGCAGTCCAATAACATTTAACAGCTTGATAGTAGCTGGTTAACCATCACTTCCAGAAAAAAAAAACACCAAAACCCCCTTGATTTAATGTGGAAAGAGAAAAATATAGACAATGCAAATGCTACAAAAGAAAAGGAAACACATTTTCTGTCTTTAAGACTAAACTCAACAAACACAGTGTATCATCTAAATTTATGAAGATAAAGCTACATCACACCTCTTACAAATATCTGTGCCCACCCTACTAACCTTCCACAGAGAAACCGTAGGTGCTTTTTTTAGGATGTGTGCAGCATCCTGTTATGTGGAGCCGTAAAAAAATCAGTGCTAGAAGGGCAAAGCTGGGAAATGCAGCCAAGAAAATCATAGCCTAGAAGTTACAGTGGTGGCAGAAAGAAGATTTGCTGTTGTCCTGGGGCTAACAGGGAGAAGCGGATGATAGTCCTTTCCCACCCTACCAGTCTCCACTCCTGGGACAGGATCTGAGTAAGTTTGTCTGAAGCAATCAAATAAAATGGAGATGTCATGCTAGAAGGGATAGCATGGCGGGGCAGACCAGAGGTCACAGGCTGGATTTTGCCTCCAGTGCCTGCCATCTCTTCACTATCTGAAAAGACAAATGGATTCTTTATACATTCACTCCTATGTAGCAGGTTTGCTTTGCCAACATAAACACTAGAAATCACATTTTTTAAGTTCTGGAAGCTGATGCTAGTGTCCCTAACTGGGTTTTACAAATCTTGTTTAGGACAGCGAATTAGCTTTATAAAAGCACTTCTGTAAGGTAAATAAACAATAACCCCATTTTACAAAAGAGGAGGAGGCACAAGTGGTTGAACTGCAGCAGTTCCTGAAAAAGAACCCAGGATTTCCAGTCCTCATACATATTAGCTGCTTCCCACAGGCATCCATCTCCCTATTGCAAAATAAAGCTTTATAATTTCCAAGTGGTTTACTGCATTGATGTGGAGATACTGAAAAGCAGTGCTAGAGGCTTCCTCAACAGTCAGAGCACAAAGATCTCTACGGAAATGCAGAGCTTGAAGCAGGCTGTAGGATCCTTTCCTTTCCCTTAGCATATGCATTCAAAGGGTCTAACACATAAAGAATGTGCTCCAGAAAACTGGTGCCGAGTTGAAGAGCCCTCCAGTGATTCAGTCTGACTCCAGGCTTGAATTTCCTTTACCATTCGCAAGGAGTTCTCACGCAAGGAGGCTGGCAGTCATAAATAAATGTACAGCAGTTTGTGGCTACCAGCAAATTTCCATGATCCATTAGCTTGTATCTGGGCTAAATATGAACCAAAACTGAAGAGGTCAGGGCACTGATGTATAAGCAAGGCTGGCAATAAATGGAAAAGTGCAGCCCCAGAACGTACTGCAGGTAGTTTCAATCTCATCCAGGCATCTCTACTCAAAAACAGACTTTGGGTTTATTGGGTGCTTCTGCCTCAGGCGCTGTGGCAAACAGGACGCTTACTGAAACACTAACTCTTGATGTGCTCAGTACATAAGCATTGAGGGCTGCAGATAAGCCGTGTGTAGCTGCTGGAATTAGCACACTTCAGGTCTTTCCCCTCTTTTGTACAGTAACCCTGAGATTTTTTCTCACCCCTTGACTGGAGGATGATTGGAACAACTGAATCCAAGGCAAAGAGTTATGCTGTAGGTTTGCTTGTTGTGTAGAAGCGGGGAAAAGGCCTCCAGCTTTCCTCAGGTCCAGGTAAATACAGAATACGTCTTTTTCTTGGCACTAAGTCATGGGCCAAGAAGCTGGATGGAATGGAGTCACTCCCCAGGAGAAAGACACAGGTCTTCTCACCTATCTGTTAACAAACAGGGAAAAAATCTGGTAGTGCATCCCGTTCTTCCTCGTGTTTTCCACTTTAGTGTGGCCATTTACATTCATGTGAAACAACAGTGAAAAGTCTGCAAATTAAAAGGGTCGGCGTTTACACTCACTTTGCTGCTGCATAAACACGCAAGATGAAAAGCAGTGGAGGAGGGGAAAAAATTGAATTGGGCATTGATGGCAGAAGTGGCAGGCAAAAGGAGATTGTAATGCTTCCATGAAATCCTCATGGCAGAATGCAGAAGAGCCTTTTAAGCACAACACTGAGACCTCGCTATGCTGGGATCCCGTCCTGCCCTATGGGCTATGCATGGTCCTAAGCCCCTGTCAATCTCTGTGATACTCCTTTCACGCAACTGGTGCTATAGCAGAGGGTGAGTTATTTGACAAGCAACGTGCATTTCTCAGATCATCACTACATGCTCAGACCTTAAAAACCAGGAGTGAAATGGTGACACAAATGTAATACAGGAAGGCAGTATGCGCTCCCCTGGGAATCCTAATGGCACCGTTGTGCACTTTTGAACCAGGCAGAAAAGTCAAGAAGGTATGTAATAAAATATAAGTGAGCTTTTGTAGAATAAGTATGATCAAATTCCCCGCCAATGCATTTCCCCCCTTCGACATTTCAGTTCTTTTAATCTTTGTGTCAACTTCCCCATGTTTCAAATAAACCAGGAACTATTAATGCATTTTCTTTCATTTCAGAAACCAGGCAGGCTCTTGGCTCAGGACTTGGTGATTGGAAACAGTTACTTAGCCTCAGCATTGAGTCTGCGTGAACATAAAAGCCACGATGGCATTGGCAACATAATTCTTTCAATGTCATCTATGCGGTATAAATCCAACCTTTTTTGAAATGCATTGCCTGCCAGGCAAAACTATTCATGCATAATACATGTCTTGGAGTTGGACACAAGATTACTGACATTATATTACTCCCTATTTCCTTTGTCCTGGAAGCTCTGCATTCCTGGCAAACAGGAAAAAAAAAATCTTACATCTCTCATAAAGAAAGACCTCTTGACTATGTTTTTATTTACCATTTCTGAGCACTGACTCAAAGTTTGGCATCAGTATAAGAGTTACTCCGGTTCTTTCTTTTCATAAAGTTTTGAATTTGTTTGCATTGTTCATAAACTACCTTCAAAACGACGTTAAGAGAGAGCATGCTTTACAACAAGCACAACCACATTACAAGTAACAGCATGTCTTACAAATAAGGTATGTATCACTCATTCTTGGGGTTATTCTAGCTGTAACAAAATAAAAAATGAGGGAACTCTGAGGTAAGCCTGTAATTTTTCTCTGAAAGCCGTAAGTTTACATTCTGCTAATAACTCTTCACGCTTTTATAAGGCAAGAGAGTGCCACATTTGAGCTTTGCTTTCTCATCTTTTTGAATCTAAGCTTCTCATTAGAATCATAGAATGGTTAGAGTTAGAAGGGACCTTAAAGAT
>RSEF01000001.1:125640505-125667500 GCA_003993805.1 Himantopus leucocephalus | reverse complement strand
TGGAGCAGAATATGCCCTGAAGGAAGCTGCAGCCCATGGGAAGGACCCATGCTGGAGCAGGTTTGTCCTGCAGGACTGCAGCCCATGGGGAGCCCACGCTGGAGCAGAGGAAAAGCATGAGTAGGAAGGAGCGCCAGAGAGGGGCTGTCATGGACCAACTGCGACCCCCCATTCTCCCAAATCCCCCTGTGCTGCTCGGGGGGGGAAGGCAGAGAAGCTGGGGATGAAGAAGTGATGTTGAGCTTGGGAAAAGGGGGGGTGGCAGAGGTAACGTGGATTAATTTTCATCCTTGTTTGTCACCATCCAACTCTATTCTAACAGGGAATAAATTAAATTAATTTTCCCCAGTTCAAGTCTGGTTTGCCCACGGTGGTAATTGGTAAGTCACCTCCCCATCCTCATGTCCACCCAGGAGCTTTTTAATCTTATTTCCTTCTACCTGTCCACCTGCTGAAGAGAGGGAGCGAGAGAGCGGCTGGGTGGGTGTCTGACCGCCAGCCAAGGTTAACTCACCACAGAAACACAAGAGATGTTGGCACAGTTCAGGCTGCTGATGCGGCAGCACCCATGCTATCCCTTTTCCGTGACCGAAGTTTCACTTTTCATAACTCTTCCGTGCCAGCCTGTCAGTATTTTTACTTGTTAATCTAATTATGAGTTTACATTTTAGAGAAAAACAACAACCACCCTGTTCCTGATGTTTGAAACAGCTAATGCAAGACAAAAGAATTCCAAATACTTAACGATCCACAAGGAATGAGCTGATTACAATAGCATTAAAAACAACCGGTATCACATATGCACTTGGATTTTAACCAGAATCTGTTTTCTGCATTCAGATTTGCCAATCATTTTCTAAGTCTCCCATGTCAGCAGCTAGAATGGCCTGTTTCTTTTCAAACAATGAAGACTACTTTTAAAGAAACTGAACTCCACCTTTAGGGCCAAGTGCCTGCAGGGTAAGACCAGGGACTGAGTCCATTAGCTATGCCAGGCCCTGCCAATCTGCATCTGGGAAAGATCCGCGTAGAGACGCAGTTAGCGGAGCAAGGGACCAGGTATCAGGAGAAGTGGGCTTTGGGTGGTGGTGTAATTCCATCCCTTGCTCATTTAAAATGTTTAGACAACTCACTTCATCTCATGGTGCCTCACTGCAAACACGGAGGGGGGAAAGAAATGATTTTCTGCTACTTCCAAAAGGAGCTGTAAAGCAGTATCTGGTTCCTAGCAGCTCTGGGATTGCGGGCAGTATAAAATGTGGAGGTAATTCTGATTTAATTTCACCCTTAAATTCTGTCAAAGTGCATCCACTAAACAGGGAATATTCTTTATTATGACTAACAGTACCATGGGGTTTCAACCAAGACTATGAACCTACCCAGCCAGGAAACAAAAAAGAAAATAAAAGACTACACACATGCTCACAGATTTGGGAACACTTGATTCCTTCAATGTGTCCATAAGCCCAGCTGATGACAGCTTGTCCAAGGCTGCCCAGAACGTCAGTGCCAGAGCCCAGAATTTACCTGTGACTTTCACTAGTCCTAATTCAGCACTGCAACCTGAATTCTCTCCTTGATGCTTTCACAAAATGAACGCAGAGGGAGGAAATCCCAGTATTAGCGGAGATAATTCTGATGAATTACAAAAAATATAGTATGGCTGGAACATGTGTTTCTCTCCCACGCATCAGAAACAGGGATGATACAGATAATCCCCAACAAACCACTGGCTTGGTAAAACAATTAATTACTGACCTTATAAAAGTTTAACAGGATAAAAAAATCCTGCTAACAGAACAGCACAATGTACAATTAAGTTTTATCTTTCGACGAAGAAACCTCATTTGTACTAAAATACTGGGTGATTTATATTTTCTGTTTCAACAGATCATTTAAGATTTAACAGATTGCTGAACAAATTGTTTAAATATGCAAATCATCTGGGCATTTTGTAATATTTCTCCAAGGGCTTTTTCCCAGTAGTTCTCACCAGATCATGCAAATTACAAGTGATTCAGAAAAGGAAGCATATAATATTTTAATTGACAGAGTGTTTATTTCAGCTCCAGTTCTTCTACATCTCTCTCAGATAACTAGAAACAGATGACCTCCAGGAATCCCCACGTTCTGTGGGGCTCATGACAAAATTGAGTATTAGGAGAGGTGGAGCACAGGAAATTAAGTGTTTTATGTAGATAAAATTAGCTGACTTGGGGAATGCAAATAGTACTAAATTACACTATATAGTTTGCCCTGTACACCTAATTTCCATGATAAATGACGAGCTATAATGGGCATTCATGCATTCCTCACACGGCATCCCCAGAACTTCATTTTGCCTCTCTCCACATCCTGCTTAGAGGCCGGCAGCTGCCGCTTCCCGGGCGTCTGGGGGCAGCTCTGCCATCGGGCTGGCCACCACCTCGACGTTCAGGGTGAGGGCAGCTCACCCGCCCGTCGTTTCCACAGCCACACACTGCTGCAGCCAAACCCCATTTCCATGAAGCACTCCCGACTTGAGGCTCAGGGAATCTACCTTTCCACCCTAAAGCCACAAAAAGGAAAGGAGGTTTTCTCCTGCTTTCCCATAACTGTCTCCTGAGACTAACGTTTTAATTACCCTTCTTAACCACCAGCAGCCCAAAATCTGAACCTCTGGGCCAGAAAAGGAAAATAAAAGAAAAAAGAAGGGGAAAAAAAAAAAAGGCAGCTTTTTCCTTAATGAGTCATGCACTGATTTAACTTACTCACTACCTGGTGAAAAGAGTGCATTTGTAATTGCACTACAGAGTAAGATCAGACACGACATTACTTTTATTTCCTATTTTGTTAAAGCTCAACCTCTCCACCAACCTAGAGAGCAAGCAACACAGCCCGCACTCAGTCCCTGCTAGCCACATGCTTCCCTCATGCACCTCTGCTGAGAAGCAAACCCTGCGGTGGCAGATTTGGGTGCGCTGGCTGCAGCGTACGCGCGGTTCCCCAGTGAGCCACTTCAATCAGAATCCGAGAAGAGCGATTCCAGCCCTGCAGCGTGGTGCGAGCTCTGCTACCTCATGCATTATTTCAGCATGAAATATTTATAAACTGGGGAACAGGGGCAGGCTCCTTCTTTAAAAAGTGTAATGAATTTTTTTTTAAAATATATGAGCGCAACTTGTGAGAATCTGCAACTTGTTTGACATCCTGTGTTTTAACAGCCCAGTCCCCAATCCTCATCCATACAAAAGGAGCTGAGATTTCACCTTGTAACTGATTTCTCATTAAAAATTGAACTTAGACCAAGCAGGTATTTTTATATCTTAGGGCTAATTTTGCTCTTCTTTACATTAGCTCCTAACACTACATCTGTATATTTTTTTATAGAAAAGAAAAAATAACAGCATTTGCATTGTAATTATCTTTCCCCTGGCAGCAGTTTGTATTCCGAAATTAAAATGGTGGTCGTAGTCTACCATGACACACTGTCACAAAACTGGTCCTAGGAAAGCCATAGGGAAATGACGGTGGCAAATCTTACTCCCATAATACAAAGCAGTTGGTGGGAAAAGCCACTGACAGGTAAGATTCCCTCGCTCTACCAGATTACACTTGTAAAATCTAACTCCTGTTTTAGGTGGAAATCAGAAGGTGGGACTTCAAAAAAGCTGCAGGTAAACTGGTCCTCTGTGGGCACTGGGGCCCTCAGCGAGTGCAGCAGTTTCTTACAGCTTGGAGGACTTGGGGCTGAAAAGCACAAATCTGTGCAAATTAACCTCCTGCTTTGACGTGTTACTCTGCTAATGAATTCTGCAGAAGCAGTTACACAATTGACCTGTTCTCTGTAGCACTGATGAAGCTTTACTCTTTTTTTACCTACAGATTTAGAAATATTTACCAGCAGAGAACTAATTGACTCTCAGGAGAACAAACCCAATTTTACTTCCTTTGAAACATCAGGAAAATAATTCCAGATGCGCAGCACCTTGCAAGCAGGAATACAGCAGTTGTTACTACCCAGCATTTCTGAAGTAATTTGATTACGGAATAACTAATTACTTTTATTTTTCGTGAAGCATGGAACGATTTCATTATTTTTTTTCCATTTCCTATTTGGCAAAACAAAGGTTAACTGACCTGCCTTCCACTCAGCCCTAAAACACGTCCTATCTCTGTGACCTGCTAGTGTACGCCTTAATTTATATTTCCTTCAAGCCTGCACTATAAATAGACTTCTACGGAGGTACCGCTTGTGCAGAGGTCCTTATAAATGCCAGGACCACTGTGAATCCAGCCTAGGGAGCCAACAGACGTGTGTGGAGCTGAGCAGCTGAGTGTGCCACGCAGCCTCTGCCGGCTCAGGGGAGCACAGCTTTCACAGGGAATGGGCAACTCCTAAGTGTCCTGGTTTAAACAGACCACAAAAAAAGCTTAAGTCCAGTGACAGAACACTAAAAATTACTTATAACTTGGATTATCTGTGGAATTTTAAATTCCTGGTTTGGCAATTGCACTGTTTAAACACCAGGACAGACGCACCACAGCTAAGTCAGCAGATGCAAATCCTCTGAAACAAGACATTTGCATCCCCTTACTAAAGTGATAACAGGAGAGTACTAAAGTGACTTGCTAAAAAGATTACGCTTTTACTTTGTTAAGGGCAGCTGGTCTGGCTTTAACCACTTACCTCAGTACAAGGAATCTCCCAGGAAATCAACCATTTGCTCCAGCTGGTAACTTTTTTCCCACCTGGGGTCACCACTCCCCTTCGGTCATTCATTCCCACAGAGCATCATCTGCTTCACTGGCAGCTACTGCAGTGAGAGGTACCATGTGGGCAACAAAACCCTCTACTTAATCTATTTCTATCTTGCGGGACATATCCATACCACCACCAACAAAAAAGGCTCCATTTCACTCAGCGCAGCACAGGCTGTGCTAAACCTATGCCATCTGGTGCAGACGCACACAGTAAGTACCTATTTAAATTTAGAGAGCAGTTACAGTATGACCTGCAGACCACGGCAGTAGATACTAATGTCTGAGCAACATTATGTGCTTCCATTATCACCCTGCCTTTTAAATGGAGCCCGAAAGCCGACAGCACATTAGCTATTTTTTGCAGGTGTTGTCTCTGTTACACACCGCCTTCTTTGTGGCAATATAACTAATTCCCTGGAAACTGCCAGACGTGGACTATACATTGCAGTATTCACTGTTCTGCTTCTTGGCATTAAGTAAATACATTCAAAATGTATCAGCT
Organism: Himantopus leucocephalus; assembly: GCA_003993805.1. NCBI lineage: Eukaryota > Metazoa > Chordata > Aves > Charadriiformes > Recurvirostridae > Himantopus > Himantopus leucocephalus. Next base: position 125,662,255 of record RSEF01000001.1, on the reverse strand, counting down.
TTACATCAAAGCACCTCTCTTGGAGTCGAACTCTGCAGTCTTGTGTTTAGTATATGACTTTGCTTCAGGTTCTAAATGGAGATTACACTGATTTTTACATGCATTGCTTGAGAGCTTGAGACATCCAGGGGAGCTGTAATAAAATTTATATCCATGTGATCAGTTCAGAAATACTGCTGTAAGATCAGCAGCAAAATGACTTCATAGCTTCAGTCCACTTTTTGAACTGAAAGGGATCCAGCTCCCAATAACCATAACCGGCTATTAAGCCACCATAACCGACGCCAGTCATGATGCTGACTGGTCAAGTCAGCAGTACAACTGAAAATCAAATGCCATTTCTGCTCAGGTGGAGGAGGAGAGGACAGTATTACCACTAGGAAGGTGACAGTCCTCCAACCTCCTCCACCACATCCCATGAAATACAGCGTGAAATGTTCTGCTGATTCCCTGACAGCTGAACTGGGACCCAGGTTACAAACCAAGCAGATTTTAAAAGAAGGTCATTACAAACAAAACAAACAAAAAAAAGAAACCATCTACATGGGTTACAGCAAATCCATACACTCTCAGCACAATCGCTTGTACTTACAAAATAAACAGTATTTTAAACAACACTTTAGCCCTTGTAAAACAATTCAAGAAATGTTACAACACACCTTAGCATAAAACTACTCTGGTTCCCACTAAACACGAAGGCTTCCAGAAACTTGTACCAGTGTTGGAAAGGTCACTTAGGTTCGGACATCACTATGTATTTCGCTTCTTTCTTATGCCCCGTTCCTTGTAAGAACCCGCCCAGGGGGCTCTCTGAAAGCACATAGCCTCCTGCCTTACTCATCCCACTAAAGTAAAATGCCACCTTCTTCTCCTCTTCCTCCTCGCTGCCCTGGTGAGGTGGGGTGGGAGACTTGGGGATGGGCGGTCATCTCCGCATGCACATGGGTGAGCCAGGCATGCAGAGAAGTGAGCTGCCTTTCCATGTGCTGCTCGTGCAGCCTGAGTGCCAACAGCCTGGCAGAAAGAGGAGCTGATTCATGAAACGGCTTCAGCCAGTTTCTCATACCCTGAAAACAGGACGGGCTTCCAGAAGGAGAGGGGTCATTAGGTAGATGATGTTCCTCCTACAACCCCTTTCAGCTCCCACACTCTGCAGGTCGTTCTGCAAGACAAAAGAAACATCTGTGGGAACCAGCGCTTATATTTGGAGGATGACAACCTCTGCTACCCCTTTCCTGCCTCTGCTTGAACACGACACACCCGTGGAGGGGACAGATATGCTCCACCATCACCCCTCATTTTTCACACCTGCCTGCTGAGCCCTGCCACCACCTTTGTGAGCTCCTCCAGACAGACAGCTTACCACGAACTAATACAATTATGTAAAGTAAGCCAAACTGATCACCTGACAGAGCTATTAAATGGCAAGATGCAGGCAACAACTGATTTGCCAGAGAATAATCAGACACTTCGAGAAGTTAAAAAGAAGCAAAACAGTAAATTCACTCTGACTTTGGGTGGGAGAGGCTTTACATCAAGGCAATGTCTTCTTAAAGTTGCTAGATCTATGCAGTAAACCACAGGGAAGGTAGTCCCCTTCAGCAGAGAGTTTCTGGACAAATTTCTAGAGGCCATTTACTGCATGAAGTTGGTCGGTACGACATCCTGGTTCACAAAGAGATGGAAGAATGCCACAGATTCTGCACCGATAATGCATTGCTATGATGATCGGGCTCCAACCATCATTTCCATCTATTTTATTTCAGAGATTAAAATGGCACACATAAACCACGCATCAACCATCGCTGTGCACGTGGACCAGAGGTATTTATTACCAGTCCAGTTCTACAACCTCAACAAGGTTCCTATTGACTTCAAGATAAATCAAGTTGTCATTTTCATGACCATTGGAAATCTGTTTTCAGACTGTAGAAATTAAGCCTGAGACACACATATAAAGGCAGATTTAATTTTTTTTTTAAAGACGGTCTTGAAAATACCTTGCTAAAAATACAACTAAAAAATTCCTGTTTCATAGATTAAATATAATATTGCTATGAAAAATATGCTAAGTAGCTTAAGAGAATGAATATATTGTTACTGAAATCTATTTCAAACAGGATAGAGCTTATTTTCACTCTTTTCTTGACCTTTATTTGAGACGATGCCCTGAAACTCTAGCTATTTTGTATTACATCTGATGGCACTAATTCAAAGGAGTTTTCAACCTACATTCAACTATCAGAGATCACAGCGCAATACAAACTCACCCTCCCCCCCCCATTTAATTCACCATCTTGGACAGCTTTCAAAAATAGGAATGCAGTCACATCTGATTAAGAGTTTATTTATTATATTTCATGGTTCAGCAGAAATAATGCAAAGATGTTAGTGGAAACTATGGAAGGATCAAGAATCAGAGCAATTGAGCAAGCAGAGAATGCAAGGGCCTTGTGAGGGGGGGGTGTGTGTGTTTTCTTTTTTTTAAAAAAAGGAACAGGAAAGAGCCATGGTGCCGAGACTAAAAAGTCAGGAAATAAGTGCACTGAAGTCAGCATGCACAAAGACAGGCAGTTTTCCAATACAGGGGGTAAAATTTTGGTCACGGAAAGTAAGTGTCCCAAAAGCCAGGGGTGATTCCACAGGAGACCACCTGCAGAAAGTCAGAGTCCTCTGAGGCCTCCCAGAGCTTTTCCTCTGGAAGTAAGCCTCTTGCTGGATACATGAAAATGGGATCTGGGATCCCTAAACACTTTTGAACATAAGGGCTGGAAAGCACTTTGTGATGTTTTTAATTAGGCTGCATAGATCATTTCTCATTGTGTTGTCACTGAATTCCTCAAACCCCACAATAAAAATGACACTTAATTAGAACGCTGAAATTTTTGTTGCCTTTTCTTAACATGCTAACATCACAGGAGAACACATTTTGTTTGTGTTCAGAAAAGGTATGCCACAGAAAACAAGAAAAAAAGCATTCCTGCACTGCTTTGCTCGTTGTTGTTTGTCCTGGCCAGGAGGTACTGCCTCTCCAAGGAGAGGGCACACTCAGTTCTCTGGCCCTTGTGCTTCTCGTTTGAGCTATCCAGCTAAAATTTCGCCTGGCATCAGCTCTGATGAATCAGTAACAGCTGGAATAAGGCCAGCAACATACTTCATATGAGCTAGTAAAGAATCTTGGCCATCAAAGGCCCAAGCCACTTACAGGTCTGAAACCTCCCATAGCAAGATCAGAGAGGGGATCTTTTGCCCTACTGCATGTAATACGCATTTAAGGGGCCACGTTTAAATCTATATAGAGATATACAGGCCTTATACATTGAAAACACCACCTTCGGAGACATACACATACATTACAATCCCACTGCTCCATGATAACCATGTAATTGAAGGCTGCACCACAAAGTATACAAAAGAGGAACAAATTAAGGTCACAGAAACCCCCTTAAATCTGTCATCTGAGAACTTCCAAAGTGCATTCATTTAAAATGTATCTTTCTCACACACACACATTTAGGACCAGGGATTTTGCATTTACATCCTAGATCCTGACTGGAATTGGAATATTTTCAGTGCTAGTACTAATCCCCAAAGAACCTCACTGCAAACAGCCCTCAGTACACGGTAATTCTTCACGGCCTCCACTTTCTGACATGTCAGCCAGTTCTTAATCCTTTTAACTTCTTAATGAAGGAGCAGTTACACAACAGCGGAGTCCCGTGGAAGGTCACCGATCTGTCCCTTGAGAGCACTTCCCTGGCACAGGGCACGGAGAAAAGGTCTGGCATCCTGCTCACGGGGATGGACAGCTCTGGGACACACACCTCCTGATGGGGCTCCCGGCCCGGGAGAAGCAGCAGGCGGCATTGAGGGCTGAGGAGTAACACTGCTGCGATGCACAGTCTCCTCTGACGAGGTGTCCTGCCTGCAGCCCAGCTCCCTGGGCAGAGGCAGTGACAGCTCCTACCCGGGGGCTGCAGCCCAACCTGCCTCGGGACAGCTGATCCGTGCCTCCACACATCCCGACAGCACGAGAGGCACGGCATCGTCCCCCCGGGGAACAGCAGCAACGACGCTGAGCCTAGGCGAAGAAGAGAAAGGAGAGCTTTTTCCTCTGAGCCATTACAGTCCTGTGGTGGACAGGCTGCACTTTCTAGCCCAAACTGTTTTTATTTTGGCTCCTGGGCCTGTTTGGAGCTGCTACAGCAGAAGAGCAAAGGCCGGGTGAGGGGAGCTCTTCCAAGTAATGTGCTTAGGGCCAAGCCTTTTGTGTGTTGCTGCAGTCATCATGACGGCTTTCCAAGCCCAGCAGCAGGCCAGGCAGGTGGGACAGATACAAAAAGTAAAATCAGCTGGCTATTTTCTGATGAAGAAGCAGCTAAAAACCACAAGAATAAAAGAGGACTGGAAACACTTGGCTAAAAACCAAGGGGCCAGTCTGAAGTTCAGCCTCAAGCAACTTCTTAAGTAGGTCAGAGCTGAAGATTTGAATTCACAGGGGGAGAAACCTCCAATCCCCATTTTATAACACAGGCACCTGGACAGAAAGGACTGTGTTGCTCTTATGAAGCCAATATGAGGATATTGTTGACAGTAACAAGGAAAAAGGTACTTCTCATACCTGAGCATGGCCAGAGGAGCTCAGGGAATCCTTACGGTGGTGGAGCTGCGGCAATTCTCTTCTGGATGGGCCAGAGACAGCCCAAACGATTTTGTTTGCCAGTTTTGGAGCAAAATCTCGTAGCCCTTCTCATGCTGGACCATATTTTCAGCCAGTGCACGTCAGTATACATCAAGTTACTTGAGGATTTTGCCCAGTTAATTGACAGTTTGTATATTGTGACACAAGTTGAAAAAAAAATGGAGTGATAAAAATATAGCAACAGCTATAGTTGTGCTAGTGGTGGTTATGAAGGAGCTGTTAGTTCTGGCAGTTATTAAAACCATTCAACGCAAGTGACAGATAACAGTAATAAATCAGCTGACTTGTTTCACATATCCACACATCCAGTGTTTTTTGTGAGCACAGCAAGTATTCAGCCTGGAAAAACAACAGCAGCTCATTACAAAGCCCTATCAGCAACTGCAACATACATTAAATTACTGACACATAACAAAGCCAAAATGAAAACCCTCACTTGAGGGGTAGCTCCTTCAGATTTAAACAACAGCTGCTAAGTGGTAACTTGCTTTCCAGTTACCGGTCTCACAGAGCAGTAATTGCTTTTATATTAGCTAAAAGAGGTACTGCATTTTCCATCAACGCACGGGCTGTATCCCTGATGGGGTGGCCTTGGGAGCCTACCGGGAAGGTGCAAGAAGGTACCTGTGCAGTAAGAGCATGTCCTCACCAACTGCAAGACCTCCCTGTCCTCCCCATCAAGGTCCCAGCCTCTCCTACAGGGGCCTCTCTGGCCACCCCCTACTCGACAGGAGAAGGCTGAGTAGCAGGCTGGACCAACGCACCCAAAACTGTGCCCTTTTCGGAGCACGGCACCACGGGCAGGACAGGGAGGACGAAATGCAGGTATCCACCAGTGATGGGCAGCAGGGTCAGGTGCCTGCCGAGCGAGTATGCTTGGAGGAAGAGCTCAGAGCTACTGAGGTGCAACCTGTCCTTTTCCTACAATTATGAAGCGCAAAGGCCATGAGCAATTCTCCTTTAAACCCCAGTATACAGCGAGGCACAGTAAGAGAGTACCAAGCAGCAGTTTTCCATCTTTGACACAGCCCTGCTCTCCCCCATGCAGTCTGGGGAGCTGGAAGCTCCTCAGAAGGAGTCCTGGTGATTTTCTGGATGAGTCAGCAAGTCTCCCCTCCGAGGAGCAACCTCCCCATGTTTTAAGCAACAAGAAATTCCAAGTAACACAACTTCTTCTGCGCAGAAGAGATGAGTCAACCTTTAATGAGAGTCTAACCTAGTCATTGCAAGTTCCTGGGGTTATTTGGGATTGCAAGTAGCTCTGTGATGACAACAAATCTCTGCAAGGAAAATAAACCAGAAGCATACAGAAACTTAACTCACGCTGTCTCAAAAGTACCTGGACTGTACCTGTACCTGACCTATTTCAAATGTCATGAAGAAAAACTGCAGGCTTTATTTTTCTGAACTCCTAAAAATATCTGACGACCTAGTGGGCACTCAGCACAGAGTGGTCATCACAAGAGCCTCCCCGCAGTCTCCCGCTGCCCACCTGCCTGAGCGGGATTCCCCGGCATGGCTACCCAGCGCTTCAGAGGGGACTGCGTGGCTCTTCAGATGCCTACTGGGAGACCCTTCTGGGGAATTACTCACAGACACGCAGAACAAAACCTCCCTCATAGGAGGTAAAAAAAAGACCCTCCATCCTTTAAACAAGGATGCACGGCTCAAAAACCTGAAGTTGCTTTGTAACTTGCCAAATTGGAGTGATGTAAACCAGAGCTGTTGCTCCAGCAGTGCATGGGCCAGTGGACACACAGAGGTGGTTGTCCCCGCTGAATAAACAATACTGATCACCGTCTGCTGTGCAGATGCCAGCCTGGAGGTCAGCTTGCAAGTAGCTGCTGTCAGCCTGTGACTGCAGAGGAATATGGGACACCCTCTACCTACCAGTTTGCCAAAAGCTTCAAAATGTTTGATCAGCCCAGGCCCAAAACAGAAAAAATTCTTACTTCTCTGGCTAATGAGAAAGGACCTTCTGAGGTCACCAAACCCACCCCCTGCCAGCGCAGGCAGCCGAACCATAGAGGACATTTCATGAGCTGATCATGCTTCCTCACACACCTACTTCAGAAGAAAGGATGACTGTGGAGGGGCGTGAGGAGCAAGCAGGAAAAATTTCCTCTCCTGAAGGAGAATATGGAATTTTAATGCAAAATAAATTATGTTAGAAGACAGCAACAACGTAAGCTTACCAAATACAGATGTTAAATACCGTAGCTCCCCTCCTAACCTAAGCACATTATCTTAATGTAGCATATTATTCAAAACATACAGCAGACATGCCACTATGTTTACAGCACCCCTGTCATACAGCAATTTTGAAAGCATTATTGTCAAGCTGACATTTTATTACATTTCTGAAAATATGCTAATTCAACATTAAGTTTTGTTCAGCAATCATGAAGGCTCAGGAACAGACATATTGTGCTTTACTTCAGACAATTTCAAATTTGTTGTTGAAAATGGAGAATGAGGGCCATAACTTTTCATCCATCCCTGTCCCCTTGAAGCTCTATTCTTTTGCTCTCTGCTGGAATTTAATATCAAATTATCCCTGCAAGGAGCCACCGGAGGAAAGCAATGCGAGGTAAGCAGATCGGTGATCCTGTCATCCATTTTCATAATTTCAGTTTATGTAAATAGGCCAGCTATTTCCAAGCCAAACACAGGGTTACCGCCATGGACTGAACAAACAATATTAGCTTTCAGCCATGTAAATATATTAGCTATCATCAGACACAGCCTCACTGAGGTCTTTGGGGACTGGGACCACGCAGCATAGCAAGTGGATGGCACACTGCAGTGCGGGTGAAGCTGTGCCCCAGAGCAGAGATGTCAGCAAACAGAAAGGCAGACAAAAATAACTGTTGCCTTAAAAGAATGCAACGTTTGCACATGAGATGCTCTGACAAAATAGGTTTGTGGGAAGGTTACTAATTACTTAGATTAGATTAATACCAAGGCTTCTTACTCACAGCTGAGGCTGCTTTTGTGCTGGACATGGCACACAAGGACTCCTCACATGCGAGGCCATACTCCATCCCAAGAGGTTTTCATGGTTTTCATCTGAATGTGCTTATCCACGGCATATTCAATGTCTATATTCAGACATCAAACTCTAGCTCCAAGTAATCAAAATTCTGCCCATAACTCAAACAATTCATCTTTATTTGTGGTAGTTTATACTGCTTTCAGAACTGAGGAGCCATCACCAGCAGGGGTACACGCTACATGGATGGCAGACAGGCAATGATGTCCAGACACTGTTGCCTTGCCTGACAGGATATCGTGAGCACAACACTGAAACAAACTGACAATCGTGTTTTGAAACCCTTGGAAGATAATATGCTACACAAGTGGAAAGCAAAGATGATTACAGAAAAGCTGTATTCTTTATACAAAATATCGCACTAAAGAAATCCTTGTTACTCTTCCAGGAAAATCTCAAAGATTTCAAGAGATGTATTTCAACAAGGTCTTATACAAAATATTGTTAGAGTTGCTTTAGTCCCAACAATGAAAAGTTAAGTGTCAAATTTATGCTGGCTGCCTTTTTTCTCTCCTCTTGGTTTACATTTTTAAAGCATCAGATGAGGAGAGGTCCAAAACCTCAGGGACTTGAAGGATTTGATCCAAAGAAAAGAATTAAGAGCTACTGTCACGTACCGTTTAAACATCATCATATTATAAGTGCTACTTATACGTAAGTAATTAATTTTGGGTCTCTCCACAGCTCGTCTGAATTCTCCTCAGTCTGCTACCAGAATACTTCTGCTTCTCTTTTTCTCCACAGGTCTGTTGCAGAGGTGCTGTGACATGGGAACAAGCGCTCTGCCGCGCTCCTCCCTCCTCCCCGTTTGCCACCCCAGCCAAAGTGGCCGATGCTGGCTGGGCTGGAGCGCTCCTGGCAAGGGGCTCTCCCAGGCTCCACAGCGCCTTCAACTCCAAACGCCCAGTGCCGCCCGTGGGCACCACCAATGGGGTGCTTCCACAATACAGATACCAGAACAGGATCGTGATGCCAGACGGTACTCTGGATGGTTTTAGTGTTGTAGGAAAATGGCAAAGTAGAATTTCAAAAGAAAATTGATTATAAGATAGTAACTGTGTGTATACATACACGCTTACATACATATATACACATCATGTAGAAAAGGTAATAGGCAGCAGCTGCAATCCCCTGCCTTCTCCTTAACAGCCTTCCTGTCCTCCCCAGTCGATGTTGCCTCACCCAGTGGGCTGCAAACTGCCCCAGGGTGACTCTGTCCTCTGAAGTGTAAGACATGGTGGGACACACCACTCTTCAAGGCTAACTGCTTCCCTCCTGTCCCAAATTATTATTTCTATTCTGTTCCTTTCACTGGGGAGGAGGAGGGATTACCAGTGGTGAGGGGAGGGAAGGACACTGCTTACGTCCAGGCCCTCTTTAACCCTGCTGTTGGAAGGAAAAAGTCAAATGCACAGGCACAACAGGAAGAAGCAGTACAGAGTACCAGAAACCAAAACTGCAGCTGATATAACAGCATAAGCACAGACATTTGGCACTGCATTTTATATGATATTCCTAGTTTACTAACACTGGTGCCCTGTGGGCTCCTCAGCAGCTGGAAATAGCTACAGGGCAGGCAGTACCTTAATTACACTTTCATTAGATCACCTTGACCACGAACTGTGTAAAGGACTGGAGCAGAGATAGTTTGCACAGTCCCTTCACGCTTCAATAGTAGTGTAGCAAGTCCACTAGGCACCTAAAAATAAGGTTCACTGCATCTTGGCTGATGAACAGATGTTTCAACAATAGCTGTAGATCCTTAGTACCTCTTGCGCTTGTGACAAACTACCACGGGCCTCAATAAAGAGAGAGAAGCCGGAACATTCAGCATTAAACCAAGCCTCCCTTGTGAGCAAAACGAGTAACTCCATTTAATGATAGCAGTAAAAAATCTCTTATCCATGTGGATGAGCCAACAGAGGGAGACACGGTGATGAAACGTGCCTGTCCAGTTTGTGGTACTAGTGCCTCTCCATCCCATACTATACACTTACATACAGAGTAAGTCCCAGGAGAAATCTTGGATTTTACAAAAATAATTCATTACAGGGAAAAAAAGAGTTTTTTATCATAGTGGAAGGGATTCTGAAAGTAAACATCACAACTTCTCTCTTTTTTAAATAGAGAAAAATCATTGAGAAAAGTTCACTGAATTTCTGAAGATTACATTAACTGTGGAATTTCTATCTAGTTGAGGCTATAAATCTCAAAGGAACTTGTGGCTGCCCTGTGAATTAATAGTTCATTTCCTTTAATTTTTAATAACTCACTTATATATGCCGAACTTTGTTTCTGTCCCTTAAAGAGGCGCATTAAGATTAGAATGAGAGTTTATCTTTCTAGGACAATATTGTTCAAGTATTGAATTAGTGCTACAGGTTTTATTTGGATTGGCTGCAATTATACTCCGCAGCACTGAATTGCCCTCTTGCTCAGTTTTTGACCCAGAAGTATGTTCATTAATAACCCTGCTCTGAGTTGGTGTGATATTACGTACTCCAGAGCAACCAGTACAAAATGCAACAGACTAATCCTCTGAGAATCCTGCGAGCTCAGTGAAACCTCAGGATTAGCCAGTAAAACAGGAATTCTCCATTTGGGGGTAGGGGATGCATGTATGCATTGGACGTGCAGGCAGTGGATGAGTCAGCTGAGGTGGGATTTGTCCTATCTATCTCCTGACCCTTGAGAAGTGACACACCCTATTAAGCAGCACTTGAACGGGGAGCAAGGGAGCATGAAGTGGCAGTGAGCATGGAAGGCACCATGGTGATTAAAAAAAAAAAAAAGAAAAAAATTTTATTTTCTAACACTTGGATTCAACAAGGCACTTGAGCTTACAACTTGTCCCATTAGAGCCAAGTGCATGAAATCCCCACTGAAGTAATTAGCTTATTGATTTCAACATGATGAGGACTCTATCCATTGCATCTACTCACTGCCTTGAAGTTACAAATTCATTTAACTACTTTGCTGAACTGGTGCCTAGCAGACTATCTGAATTCTCTAGCGAGCTTTGGATGTACAGGTGACTGAACAAAGTTACAGATTCTTATAAAATTCAGGGATGGACCTTTCCCCAACTTGAAAAAGGGAAAGGGATGTGTGTGGTATAAAATAACAGACAGAAGGTAAAATTCTCATGAAGAAAGGACAGTATTCTTGTGATCAACATGATCCCCAGGCTCAGTCTTTACGTCAGTCTTACTAAGTGTTAAGAAAACATTTATCTTTTACATGACCGAACCTTATGGGAAAATCCTACAGGCTTCCAAAACAGACCACTGCAAGTGATAAACACAAAATTATCTCTCCTTTTCACTGAAAAACCTTTTCAAAATAAACAGTGCAGCATAAGCAAGCTAATTTCACTGAATTCCTTACGAATGTTTATTTTTCCCCCTTAAGAGTTTTCCGTAAGCCACAGAGAGCATTTCAGTGATTTATACCTTAATGCTTCTACTTTCAGGCCAAATTCTAACAATCTTCCAAATGATGAAAAACAGATGATCCACAGGGATGTCAACAACTCAAGTTTTAGCACAAAACCGTGCTAGCCTTTTTTCATATGAACAACTGAACTTGCATGTTTACAAAGACTTCTAGTTTTCACTAAAAAGATTATTCTAGTTCTTATGGCTACCCACTAAAATAAAATCCCCTAAACTTCCAAAAACAATCAAACAAACAAAAGAACCTGGTCCCATTAGTCCCAAACATTTCAAAACAGTTAGTCAGACACCCCCAAAAAAAGAGGTGGGAGACTTGAAGCGGGAGCTGTTTTTTGAGAGCTGCTGTTTGGCAAACAGAACAGTTTTTTTCCCATTTTGAGCTGCTTGTCACAACACAGGGTCAGAAATGAAAACACAAAGGGCTAAAGAAGAGGCGCCCTGTGTTTTAATTCTGGTGCTGACAAGGGTTTCCTCTGCAGCCGTCGTTAAGAGCAGATACTGCTCCGGTCATAAATCTGATCACACATTCTCTGCTGAAGGATATGAACTGGGACAATAGGCACGGAGCAAAAAAACAACTGAAGTTCAAACACTTCGCAAAGGTCACATTTCGAATACCAGTTCTCTCTCCAGCAGATCTTACAATGAAAACATGGTCTTTCTCTAAACTGTGGTTAATCAACCCCCTGCACAGATAGAGTTGGATACCTCTCTTGCGGAGGTTTTCCCAGGCTGAAGCACAGATAGCATGCTTCCACACATACTCCAGGTGTTGAAGACCAAGGATTAAAAGGCTGAATTGCTGTTCACCTCTTAGACAGAATGAAAGGGAAATGGTTTTAGCCTAATTATCAGTCTTGCCCTTGCTGATGACATGTTTATTAGCCAGCCCCCAGCACTCAGCACAAGCATCCTCAGGCTCTGCTCCGTGTGTGCGTTCAGGGAGACTCACTTCATCAGAATCCACAACCTCAAGCCAAATGGAAAAAATAACTATTGTACACGGCCTCTGGCACACCTCTGGCCTCATATCAGAAGTCACGGAGCCAGCAACGTAAAATGGCAACTGCCAGGTGAACTGCAGTTTTACATATTGTCCCAAAGTGCTTCAATCATGGGAAAATTTGAACATTACGTTGATGAAGAGGAACACAATTTTATTTTAAGCAGAGTACCATACAACTGTAGTGCAGACATAGAACCAACCCCAACCCATATGGTGCTTCACATATTTACTGTGGGATGCCTGAGAGTGTCTAATTTTAATTTTTTGGAATCTACAGTGAATATCAAGCTTCCTGATATTTTTTTTTTTTTTATTCACTATGAACTCCAGAGGCTACATCTCTGTATTCCTAACTCTTAAAATGTTAATTCTGTCCTTTGGTGCACTCCTCCTCCATACCCACCCTCCATCCCGTATTGTCGTATCAAATGAATCAGCTTAAGGGACATTCTTCCTTTCATGAACAAAAATGGCATTCTCTGAGGTCAGCTGCTTTTCTCAAAAGTACTACTGGATATAAAGTACTTCATGTCAAATGCCACACTTAGATACACTACACATGGCTGCTTCTTCAGTTTTGCAGGCTGAGGCATGCACACAATTTTTATGCTAACTGTATTCTCTGCCTCTTTTCCTCCCATTCTCTCTGTCTGCCTTCCTTCCTTCCTGCCCACATTGTGCAAGCTCTAGACTTAAAACAAAACAAAAAACCCACCCAAAAAAATCACCCCCTCCAACATACATTAAGTTCATGTAAATAACACCTGATATTTCAGCGGTCACTGAACAGGCTGTTGCTTCCTCATTATCTCTGGTAAGAATTTTCCACCTACTCTCTTGCAAACCACCACCTACTACCTATAATGAGATCACAGTTATCTAAGGTTTTTATTTCCTTTTTCTTCCAGTTACTTTTGAAGTCCTTGAAATCACCTGTTTTGTTTTCTTTTGTTTTGTGTTTCTAAGTAAAAGCTGCCTTAGAGTAAGTCATTCTGAAGAGATTCTGAAACTTCATACACTTTGCAATGTAATGTAGCATCACTGCACCTTAACTTTCTTCTTCTTTCTTCTTCTGCTTAAGCCAATATTCCAGTTGCCCTTAAAGGCTTAACCAGCAAAATATGGACCAATCACCAGGGCTGAATATTTCATTAGTGATTTTTCTTAAATGCTGTCGGCCAAATCTGGGTCTAAGTCCCTTCATTTCCACTGAATATTCAACTGGCCCAGCAGTATTCATTTGAAAGAACAACTGGACTATTTGTCCTCTCTGCTCCATTATTTACCTGGAATCTGGGATTATTTCACATCAACTCACCATTGCTGGCTGTGAAGTGATGTGAAAGAGCAAAGGCAGCATCTAGAAGCACCCCTGACAGCATGCAACTACTGATATCTCTGCCCAGAGAGCTCCCCGTGGGTCAAAAGTTACCTCTGGTCGATGATAAAGACAAAGCACAACGTGGTGGAAAAGACTAAACTGGAAATTAGCCCACAGAAAATCCACCAGGATAAGCATGAGGGCCAGACAATTTGTGGCCTCTCAGAAGCAAATACAAAGAGCACTGTCAGAAACACTCACACATACAGATTTGAGTTCTGCAGAAGAAACCCCTTTCGTACCCACTGCCACCTCTGAGGAGCTCTGGGGTTTGAGGCTGGAGCTGAAGGCAATAACCAGACATCTCCAATTCCTCTGAGTGACAGAAGGCAAAATGCTGCTGGTTGGTTAGTTAGGGAGATACTGTCGTTGTGGGGAAACCTGGAGCATCTGTCACAGAGATCTGCCGTCCTCGCAGTCCCTAGCCTGGTCAGAAGCTGCAGAAGCAGACGCAGCACAGGGAAACTGATAAAAGGTCAGTCACAAATGATTCAATAGCTTAGAAACGAGCTGAGAATGAGGAGGAGAGCAGTATGAATTTCTTGACTCAAAGGGCTGGGGTGATGCTGCAGGCTGGGAAGGGTGCCTCCACGCTTTCTTCTGGTGGGGAGTGAAAAGGTGGGCAGAAGGAACAGTCTCAGCACTCAAGTATCCCTGCACCTTTTCCTTCATCCCACAGACACAGCTCCATTATGTTGCACAAATCCAAACATAAATTTGCAATCTGTCCAAGAGAAAAACATTTTTAGAAGGGCTAACTATTAAGCACTACATGCTGAGGAAATAAATAGGAGGAAATGCATATGCATCGGAGGAAATAATGACAGGCTGTAGCTATTGAAAACTAGCAGGAAGGGAAATATAGCTGGAACATTAATGCTGTAACAACTTGCTCTGGAAGGGTATCGTGAAGGGGGGCAAGGAGGAGGAAGGATGCGTTACCTTACATTAGAAATGCTCAAGGGATTACGGACAACTCAACCACAGACCTTGAATACTTACAGATTATACCTGTAGTCCAACTAAAGATGGAGTTACGGGAACGTCTCTTACAGGCCCTGAAATCCCAATACTAAAGGGAGCCAGTAACTCTGCATCTGTTCTTCATGCGTGGAAAGAAAAACAGGGTAATCACAGATGCACACAGCCTGGAGGATGTTTGCTGAAATCCTCATCTGACTAAAGAAAAAAAATTCCCCGGTGTCTAAAAAGATGATGATTTCTTAAACCAGAAAATTCTCAAACCCTATGTGGAATATCTCAATGTTGAATCTCATTTTAATGAGTGAAGAGAGTTAATTAATCACCTAAAAGCTACAAGCAACTTAAGTATCAATGATCATGAACTAGTCACACTGACTTCGTTTTAAAATCAGTATATACATTATTGCCTGGTGTTTATACTCTGTTTCCACAATTGCTGGCATATGGGTCTAGAAAGAGAAGAGTGAGAGGCATGAAACGAGAGAATTTTTTAGAAAGAACCTACTGTGCACCAGAAGGCTTTTCCAAAACTGCAAGAGAGAGTTATGCTTGTGAAAAAAAAACATCCCAGAGAAGATAAAGTGCAGAAACTTCAGAAAGACATGCAGATTTATAAATAATGGATAGAGCAGAGAAATTAGTGGCAAATAAATGAAGAAGCACAGGCAAGCTCTAAAGAAGCAGAGGAGCCAATGCAACACTGAGGACTACTACTGGTGTTTAAGACAGTAAAAAGGCACTTCTGAAAGCACTCATGCAGATCGAGCCCATTGTTTGGTGCAGAGAGTAGGATCAAAAATGATGACATGGGAAAACAAGGATATTTAAATAACAGCATTATGTGGATTAAAAATAGTGCTTTAAAAGATTTCAATACACAGTTGTTAACAGAAAGACATTATCAGACAGGTCGCTAGTGGCCATTTCCAAATTCCAGGGATCATGTCTTCTTCTAATGCAGTTTCATCAGTTTGTCATTTGGGGGTGAGGCAACATGAAATTTCTGTGGGAAAAGCCTGCACATAAAAACCCGCACCAATATAGTGCCAAGTAATGAGAAAGGAAGGTTATTCTTATGGAGCCTAGTCAAAATCACAATAACATGCAATTTGCAATGCAACTAAATGCAAGGTAGCAACCCCAGCAAAGTACAGTTTGCAGGCTTAAAGCAGTAGACATGCTTTGAAGACTGTGACTGAAGGACTTAGAGCTGTAACAAATTGGTAAGTTCATTTATGTCTTCTGTAATCATCACAGATAGCTCCTTCAAAACAGCTACTCAAAGAAAGATACAGGAAAAAATAATCTTAGCAAGGCTTCTGTCAAAACCCCGCGCTCAGCCCCGCTAGCCACACTTCAAGAAGGAAGTGAAAATACTAGAGGGAGCTCAAAGGAAGGCCAAAGAATTGACCCCTGGGCAGGGCAAAGCAAAACAAAGCAAATCTTACATGTGAGGCTGACAGAGTTCACCCGGCCCAGTGATAAGGTTGAGAGCTGTCATGATGACTATTTAGGGCCACATTTCAAACTCGCAGATAAGTTAAGAGCTGACAGTAGGAATTTCAACCTTCGTTTCCCAGCAAAATTTCCCAGCAATGTTAGTAAATGAACTATAGAACAGTTTACCAGGACAGATGGTCAACTCATTAATGCCTGAAGTTTTCAAAATGAGATTACACGTGTTTAAAGAAGACACACCCAAAACAGCTTTTAGGGGAAAAAAAATAATTCAATGGCTCAATCACGTAAAATGTCAGGTCAGAGGAGTATAATGACTTGTGACTGGTCTTTCAGTCTATGAATTGGAGTACTTAACCATAAAAAATTAGAAGAATCAAATGTCTCCGAGGCATGTTGTGGCAAACAGCACTTGCAAGAGCCCCTCCAGTATTCAAAACCATCCAGATACACACAAACCGTTCCAACGTGTCAAGGCCCCTTGCACTCAGCTCTAATTCAATAGCTGTTTACATTTGTTAAATAAACATACAAAAGACTAGGTGTCAACCTGGCGCTGAAGGCATGGTTTGAACATTTCAGCAGTCACTCTAAAGAATCCCCTGGCCGATCCCTTCCAAAGCAGAGCTCTGACATTAGGTTAGACAAATGCCAGTGATGTTCACGTGGAGGTGGGACACGAAATCCACTTGCTTTGTTGCTCTAAGGGAAGCCTCCTTCTTATAATGTGATATCCTATGCTATTGTGTCCATCATTCCTAACCACATGTGAGCTGGAATACATTATTAAAAAACTGCACCTCTTTTCACGCATGTAAATGGGAAAGCAATTTTGGAATGAGAAAAGAAAAGAAAAAAAAAATCAAAGCAGACATTCCCTAGGTGAGCGGGGAAAAAAATCACTTGTCATTCTCCAACAGTAATCAGTCTTAAGTACATGCTTTTTTATTTCCAGAGGAATGAAGGATTCTGGTGCTCTATCATCATTTTATTTACTTTAGCTCAGGAAGTGTCTGATCTGCTTTAAAAACTG
This sequence comes from Himantopus leucocephalus, assembly GCA_003993805.1. NCBI lineage: Eukaryota > Metazoa > Chordata > Aves > Charadriiformes > Recurvirostridae > Himantopus > Himantopus leucocephalus. The sequence continues at coordinate 125,645,184 of RSEF01000001.1, read as the reverse complement.
TGGATCAATTCTGTATTAAAATACCATCACTCTGCCTACTCCTTCAAAGCGCTGTAAAATATGCTGAAGGGAACACTGGCATGTTCCCCAGGTACCATGGCTAAAACAACACCTGCAACAGAGAAGTCTTTTTAGAAAAAGCAACTACCACCTTCCCACTCACTCCTCCCCAAGCACAGAGCAGTCCGTATGACGTACCTCTTTTTCTTTTTCTGGTTTTAGTCAAGAATACAAACCCAAAATACGTCACAGGCTACATGCTAAAGGTTAAGGAAATACTGGTGGGGTTGACGGAACAGAAGGTAAGATGCCCTATCTTGAAGAACAACATTTTATGTTTTGTTTAGGTTTGTCCTCACACATGAATGCAATACTTATGAGTTGTCACTTAAATTAAGCCCAGAGCCTAGCGTCAAGTCCACTAGCGTGCAGGCTTCTCTTCTTCCTCACCGATGCAGGGCTAACAGCTGCAGTGGAGCCTATGTTTTTAATAAACAGTTTACTCCTCTATTTTTCTTTAGATAGGAAATATTCATACCCACCCCATTTCACCTGCTGGGGTTTTTTTTAAGCACTGTGAAACATGCTATTCATACTGCAGTGTTAAAGGGTCAGATTACCCTCACCTAGAATCTATTCAATAAATTCCAACAAAAGTCAAAACACCATTTGACAAAAACAAATAAGCCAATAGAAAGGGGAAAAAAAAGTACTCAAAGAAAAAAGAATCTCAAATCCAAGTCATGTGAATAGTGGTTTGACTCAGGTATTGTAACAAAGCATTTCAACAAAACCCACAAGATTTCTATTCACTGTCCTTTTCAGCTGAAGAGCTTGAAACAAAGTTCTCACCACCTCTAAAACTTACGTCCACAAATTATGTAATTGTACACAAGCTAAGGACATAACCCTCAATTTTAGCAAGCTTTCTGGTATGCTTCAAAAATATGTGCAACATGAGACTTTAGAGGAATACCAATGCTGGTTACCAGCAAGCAAAAAACCAAACCAAAGCAAAACCAAAAAAAACCCAAACCCTGCCACTGTTTATTGCCAAAACACAGTTTCCCGCAACCCGGTTTTACATCAAGCCCATGAACGCATCACATCAGTTTTTTTCTAATGCACAAATATACTTACGAAAGGACATTCCCAATGTAGGCATAATATGAACAGCAGTAGGGAGTAGTCCCATCACAGCAGTAAGCTTTGCAGTCATTATCACACTGAGCCAGACAATCTTCTGCTGAATAAAAATAACATTCATGCGGTCAAATGGCAGCAACAACAAAATGCTGTACAGCACAGCTTTAAAGAAAATGCAATCTAACAGTTTTATACAATCACAGGACTTCACTTGAGGCGCGACCTGACCCTGTAATCCAAATGGCAGCCCATTCCCACTCGTTCTGCATTTCAGTAGGAAGTTCAGAGTTAGGTGCTTTGTGTACGGGTATTTTGTAGCTGGCCATATCAGTTACTTCTTGTATTTAATCATTTAAAATAAAAAAGACCATTCTGAAATGTCAAGACGCCACGGATCACCTTTTTCCATTCCAGCAAGGAGTCCAGGGGGAACCCTGAGGCCGGGCTGCCTGTCTCGCTGAGCTGCAGGAGAGCTGCCTGGGAACTGGTTACCTCCCCCAGTCCCTGCCCAGTCCCAGCCCGCGGTGTAAATTAGAGCTGCCTGGGGCTCCCTTATCCCCCGCCAGCTGGCAGCGGCTCCCCTCGATCTGCTCCAGCCCCAGGGCCACGGCCAGTGTGGCACTGCGGTGCTCAGCATGGGGACGCCCAGCATGGGACCCAGCGGTGCCCTCTCTGCCCCACTGCCAAGGACTGTCCTGCCCAGCCAGGGCCACAAACAATGGCCGGGGGCCATCATCGATGCTCTGCCGGACTGAGGAACAACTCAAATTGTGAAACAACAGTAAGAGAGCTCTTTACAATTAAGAAACGTGGAAGAACACGTTTTGTTGCTGTGAGAAGCTATTTTAAAGCTATCGCCCTCTCGCCTCTGGGTACTGCCAATGCACTGTAAAAGTGTCCTCTTCATGAATCTCATCCCAGTCTCTCCTTCCCCACTGCCAGGACCTCAGGTGCCACCTGGACAAACCCAAACAGACCCCCTGCCCCACACACCATCACCCTTGGTCATCTCTTTGGTGACGCAAACGCATGCTGCCACAGTGGGGACCTGAAAGCGAAGAAGACAAACTATGCTGCTGCTGCATTGCCGACGCACTGTGGCTGCTGTTGCCCAGGCAGCAGATCGCACTGAAGGGTTCCCACTCTCCCATTCCCGTTACTGCCTTTCATCCATGCTGGCCCAATTTCTGTCGCGTTGGGACCTGGGCAATCCTACCTCCTCTCAGCTGTGGCCACGCTCCCCTCCCCGTCCCACCTCTGCCTGCAAGTTCCCACCTTGCGCCGAGGCTCCTCTGCACACTGACTGCGTGGCAAACGGCTCGTGCTGCTGATCCATCCCAAAACCGCAACTTTGCGCATTAGATGTTAGCAGGTCAGCTCTCTGAACCTGCTCACGCTCGGTCTCTGCTTGGACACAAGCACCAGGTGAGGGGCGAGGGTCAGAGAGGGCTGTGGGACACAGCGCAGGGACCCGCTCACGCAGCTGTGCCCTAAACCTGTGCAAATCACCCCTGTATGAAAGAAACGCCCGTGCACCAAAAAGGCGGAACAAGTGACCCACCAGTCTGAAGACCAACAAGCGGGTTGGGGCAGCCAGAGGGACACGGCAACCTCCAGAAGGAGAGGGGAGGCCGGTGGCCGGCGTGGGCCCTGCTGCCAAGGAGCAGCAAGGGGGGAACGACCGCCGTGCCAGGGCGCGGGACTGCCCACCCCAGGGCTTTCTGCACTGTCACCCCCGCAGGACACCCCACGCTGGCAGCTTCGGGCTTTTCACCCCGTTACCCATTTTTGGCACCAGCCCTTGGCGCCGCCGGGTCTGGCCCCCGACCCAACCAGTGCCACTGCACCAGAAGCCACCCCAGCAGCCGCCCCCGGCTCCCGCTCGCTCACCGAGCCCGGCGGTACCCGGGGGTGCCCTCGCCCCTGCCCCGGGGGGGGGCGCGGGGCCGGGTCACCTCCCGGCGCCTCTACCCAGAGGCGGGCACCGGTTTCACCTCGCACCCGGCTCACGCTGCCCCACGGAGCTCCGCCGAGACGCCCCGCAGAGCCTCCTCCAACCCCGGCTGCCGGTTCCATCACCCGCAAGGAGGCAAAGCCCCTGCCTCTAGCTGAAACCGCCGGGCCCCCCTACCCGCGGCCCCCGCCGGCGGTGGGGGCAGCGCGGGGACCACCGCCGGGCCCCGGCCCTCGCCGCCCTCCCGGCCCCGCTGCCTGCGGCTTCGCGCCTCCCCGCTGCCCCACGCACCCGCCCGGCCCCGCTGACCTGCCAGGAGGAGGAGGAGGAAAGGGGGGAGCAGCACCCCCCATGTCGGGCGCCCCTCGGCCCGGCCACGCCGCCTCGCTGCCTCCATGCCGGCGGCGGGCGCGGAGCCGCCGACCGCCCCGTCGCGGCGCGGCCCGTCGCGGAGGCGGGCCGGGGTGTGGGGAGGGTGGCGGTGGCGGGCGGCGCCGTCGGGGCCGGGCCGGGCCGGGCCGGCTGCCCCCTGCCGCGGCGGGGGCCGCCCCCGGGCTGTCCCGGCGGCGCCGTGGGTGGCGGCGGCGGGGCCGCCCCGTCGCGACCCGGCCCGGCCCGGCCCCTCACGGTTCCCCGCCTCTCGCCGCCTTTGTCCGCCCGGGCCCCCCCTCGGCCGGGGCCGCGTCCGCGGGGGGGCGACAGCCCCGAAGGGGTGTGAGAGGCCGCGCCCGTCTTCCACCCGCTGCCTCGCTCCGACGGGAGGGGGTGGGGTGGGGTTCCTGCTGGGATTAAAACCGCGATTGTTTGTAAACTGGGATTAAAAATCGGGATTTGTTTGTGATCGCGAGNGGGGGGGGGGGGCGCGCCGAGGCGAAGGTGGGAGGCCGGTCCCGCCGGCGGCTCTCCCGACGGCAAAACCGGGCCGGTGCCCGCCGCTGTCTGCCGGAGCCATCCCGGCGCTCGGCGGCCGCCGGGAGCCACAGCGCGGCCGTGCCGCTGGCTCCAAACCCCACATGCGCTGGTCCGCGTTCTTCGGGCTTGTAAAGGTATTCCGCGTCCAGGGCAGGACCGTACTCTGAAGTACTTTTCAGGAGGCGTTTTTGAGGACGGTTTAAATGCTGCCGTGATTAACTCCGTGCGAGAATTCCCACAGGCAGGCTCCGCGGGCCAAAGTATTCACCCCGCGGCCTCGCGAAACAAAAGGGTTAGCTCTGACTCCGCACGAAGAGCTGCAAGTCGAGGAATGCCCTTAGAAAGGCTGAAGTACGCACACAAAAATGAGAATCATCCACAGGTGTTTCTGCTCATAAAGGGCTTCCTGCAGCTGGCAGCTCAGAGGGGAAGGCTGACATAGAAACGTATAATGAAATTTTTTTAAAGGATTTTGCTATTCTACACTAACGACAACAAAACCCCAAACCAGCAAGCCAAATCATTTGAAAGCCAGTTGTTTTGTTTATCAACGCACAGCTGAGTGTTTTTTTAAACGTACTCCAGAACCTGACCATCAACAAAGAAAAACAACTTTTCCTGTTGCCCATGCAAACCTCGTGAAGTTCAACAAGGCCAAGTGCAAGGT
>RSEF01000001.1:125622003-125640405 GCA_003993805.1 Himantopus leucocephalus | reverse complement strand
GGGTTATTCCTCCCCAGGTGCAGTACCCTGCACTTGCCCTTGTTGCATTTCATTAGGTTCCTCTCCGCTCAACTCTCCAGCCTGTCTAGGTCACAAACGCTGACAATCTTCAAGTCCTGGGGCTAGAGACAAAGGACAGGGATTCAGAAGTAAGTGCTGAGGACTAATAAATGTAAGATTAAAGCTCACCATTCTGAGAAATGCCCCACAGACATCTCACAATGACATCGTGCTGTAAGAAGGACTTACTGGAATCAAGGAGCTGTTAACAGAAATAAAAAATACCGTTAATAGCAACATGTCTAACAAGTGACAAATGCACCTTCTTTATTCTTCCCAGACACTCGGGTCTTTGGAGGTCCTGCTGTCTCCTACAGAGATCGAGGCTCAGAGGCTTTTGTTTATGGAATAATTTTTGAAGAGGAAAATGTTTTTTTAGAGATTTCATGGCCAGCTATCATAACAGTTCAGATGATCCATCTTCAAGCAATGGCCCACTTTTCATGGTATGCCTGAACTTGGGAGTGGAAGTTTTTCAATCTTTTAACATTTTTTTAAAGTTTTTCTTTTGAATTGGGAGGCAGCTTGCATGCAATGTCACCCTTGCCAGCAGCACAACAGCTGTTAATTGTATTCTGCGGAGTTCGTCATGTGGTGACACAAGATGTGGAACTGAAAAGCAAAGGGCTGGAACAGCACAGGCGTATAATCATAAGGGGGAGCCGTTATAATCAAGCCATATACATTCCGTTTTGGAACTAAAAAAAATATCTTTTCAGAGTGATGAAAGACTTGGTAAAATGGATTGTAGGAGTTAAGCCAAGAGATTACTAACCTAATCAGAAGAGAAGGCATCCCTGTGTACATTTAGATTTAATTGCATCTATCCAGAATTATCCTGTTATAATGGATCACACAATGGATTACCCAATATATAATTAGTAACTATTTTTTATAAGAGGTAGGGAAAAAGCACGTGCACTGGATGCAGTAGGGGCAACATTTTATCAAATACTTCAGCCCTCACCCATAGGGACATTCTTTCTGAAGCTCCTATTTAGACACCAGAATGGGTCAGCTTGTGAGAACTGTTGCAGCACAGGACTTTGTCCTCACCATGTCATGAGAACAACACTGTGCAGACTTATTTAGGGTCCCAGGAAAGTGAGTGATGGTGGAGGAAGGAACACAGGGAAACTCTATATCAGTGTGTTGGTGCTGAATGGCTAAAAATCTGTTTTGTTGGAAAATTGTGTCTCTACGGCTCTTCAGCCCCTAGCTTGTCCATGTGCCGAATTTGATAGGTATGGGATTTTACTAAGAACACACCAATGCAATTGTATAATTCACTTACAGGAGAGCTGCCTTAGAGTCTCCTGCCAGCTCTGGGCAATTCCCATCAAAACCAATGGCACTATGTCAATATGGACAGCTGTAACTGAGCCCCGTCCTGCAAACACCTTACACTACAACTTCCTCAAAAAGAAGCCACCTCGTTATGCACTGCTGCACTCATTCTGCTCCTGGTATCCCCTTCTCTTGTTCAGGTGTGGGCATTGGCAGGGTCACCTGGTGAGGAGGACTGGCAAACTGCTCTGAGTTAACCATTGATTCCTTCTTTTTTCAACTGCTCTGGTTGGGTGATTTTCTGAGAGCAAAATTGGGCTAGATGTCTATGCAAGGCACAACATATATAATGAGCATGTCCTTTCCATTTCCTTTTTTCTATCTGGAGTCCCTGTCTGTCCAAGATACCAGTCCTCTACATTGTATTCGTTATTTCTCTTCCTGTCAGACATTCCTATGATAAAGCACGAGTTTAAAATTCCATTCACCTGTTTACGGTGGTCAGAGGTAATTATTGTAACTGGTTGATAACCAATGAGGGTCACTTCAGGGAAATCAGTGGAAAACTGAAGATATGACAGGTCATTTTTAATCAATTTCTCTCCTGAAAATCTTCTCCAAAGTTCTCTTACTTTTGGTTGTATACTCAACTAGTAATGCAACACTGATTAAAAAAACAACCTAGCAATGAATACAAGTAATCTCAAGGATCTTTCACAGCCTGTGCATAAGTTTACATGTCATTAGTTACAATAAAGTGATTGTCTATGAAAATTAGGATTTGCAGACAGTTACCACACAATGATTGATATTTTCTCTATTCAGAACAGAAAATATTTCTACCTATAAAAAAAGTTGATGTCTTAATTATAAACACTATATTAGACCAGCTGGCCGCGTGCAGTTTTACTAAAACATTAAAAAAGAAGTTGTCACATATAATACATGTGTGTTCGTAACCATAACTTTCAAAAGAAATACTGTTTTGGCTTCCTAAAGGTAATACTATTGGTCAGTAATATCTGTGTCCATATGACAAGCAGTCAAGGAGTGACCTCTTCAGGAAACAGTGATATTCTAACTCCTGTTTGACGGGGATATCCTTACAGGGCATGATGGCACCTGGGATAATTTGAAAAAAAAAAAGGAAAATACCCATAAAAAAGCAGTGTACGTGAGGATTAGGTAAATCCTGCTTTAGCATTCATATTTAAAAACCACACTAAATTCATGAAAAATACTTGAAACATGCCATTTATGTTTGGAATTTGTGACTAGACCTTCTACTGTTTTAAACTGCCATAGAGCCACTGAAATCTGAGCAGTTACACCAGTCTACAGCAAATAAGGATCTGGCTCATGATGTTTACGCACAAAGCTTGTAGAAGATGTAAACTCAAGAAAACATAAATACAAACTCATAAATTGGGAAAGTATTGAACCACAAGATCAAATCCCAATTACTTTTTGGAAACCACAATGAAAACCAGAAAGAATAACAGGAACAGAGGGCTCAAAGCAAAAAATGAGAGTTATTCTCAGAAGTGGCAAGGATTTCCTTTTTGAGCTCCCTAACCTTTGTATTCCTTGTTTATCAAACCATAAATTAAATTGGACAACAACAGCTACCCACAGAGGGCTTAGTTCACTATTGTTTTGTGAGATACACTGAAAACCAACAACAGAATCTGCAATAGAAGGTAAGTTATTATATCTTATGGTTCAAATTCTACACGTATAATAAATCAATAAGTAATACATTTAAATGTATATCACTTTTCACATGTCAGCATGACAGTAAAGGAAAGAATGATTTCTTTGATAACACAAAGATTGCTGATGAACTTGTGTTACAGTAAAGAACACCGTAACCAAAATTCAGAGACAAAAAATTTTGGTCGCTTGCCAACAGAGAATGTAAACCCAAGGCTTTTAAAATGTTTCTTATTGTTTGTTCCATTATTATACCAGGATAACAGAAGTCTTTGCTAGTATGCTGTGCAAGTGAATGCATAGTTCATGGTAGCATCCACATCTGAAGGCTGGAATGTAGCTGAATATATCCAAGGCCGTTTGTTATTTGGAGGAAGAAGGAGAATCAGCATCATCCCCTTTTTCCAGACAGAGGTCATTTTACAGATTTTAATAGGCTTGGATTTTAAAGGTCTGTTTCGTACAAAAGCTGCTTTTTTATTGCCATTCTCTCTGTTGAGTAAAGAAAAAAGAAGCATTACTTTGAGCCCAGGGATTCCTGCTCATTCTCTTTTTCAAATTCTACAACAAAGACCAACACCACCATCCTCCTAGTTTCAAAAATGCTTCTTGCCTAAATTCTGTATTCCACAAAAACCTTTAAAAAATCCCAGTAAAAATCCAGTTGGTTATGCTAAGAGAGGGCAATATTAAAAATCTACAATGGTATTTTATTTGTTTGTCAAAAATAACCGCTTTTGTTCTTTCTGACAGTAAATGAGTTGTCTAATTGTTGTAAGCCAGTTACAGGTATCTAGGATATGATGAATCTGGGCAGTCATCAATTTGGGCATACTCTTCTCCTGTACAAAACTAAAAAGATGAAAAAGCCTCATGTTTTATATTTCTAGGAATGGTCTCATTACTTCCACTAGTATGTGACTACCTGTTAAGTAAAGGTAAGCTTGTGCTTAAAAGCATTGCTGGATCAACACCTAAAAGTTGTAACTTTCACCAGATTGTTTACTTTTGCAGTTCATTGCTTATGATCCAATCAGTTTACAAGAGTGGTCCTGCATATTTCATAGAAAATTACACTATTTAAGTGGCATTTTAAGGGATTTTAAATTGCATGCATAACGCATAGAAGTATAATAAAAACATTTTAGATAACTCTTCAGTGTTGATGTTTTCAAAATTGATATAAACTGAGGACCTGCTTAAGCCGGGTGCTCAAGCCCATCCTTAATGTTGGTTCCCTTCAAAGGAAGAAAACGTGTGTAATTATTTGCTAAATAAGGATGAGCTTAATTCATAAAAACTTCCATGAAATGGTCCTGAAAACACTTGGAAAAGCTCAGTGGAAAAGCTGCGATGTTCCTTTTCCTATAGTGTAAGGCTTTCACATCGAGCTACTATGAGCTGTATTGCATATTTATCCTGTCATTAGTCAGGACAGGAATACCATATATTTAAATATCATTCTCATGTTAAGGCAATTATTTTTGTGGCAGATTTTTATAACTCTCAAAATGCTGAGATATGCTTTATGGTAGGGATTTGGGAAGCTTGGAAAAGCCCCAAGAGAGGCAGCAACAAGCAGAAAGTAAGTGATGCACCCTAGATTTTTTTATATGACTAAGACTTCCATGACATATTGGATAACATATATTTCTTCATGCACACCCCACTAACAACTCAAAATATATGTTCAATTCACTTGAATAAATGAATTGTTGTTACATACAAAGATGAACAAGAGTACTGTCTGTAGAAAATTTAATGGACTTGAATGACTCTCTCAAATGGTAAATAAAAATTTGAATAAAAGGTATAATTGCCTATTTACCAGACAGATGAGACTAACTTCTGTATTGTCATTCTGGTCTGCTGAGTACATAATATGCTTTAAAAAAGCTTAATTACATGCTTAGCTGATAGACTAATAGCTCCGGTGGGAGTAATTTTACTCTATTAAGTATGAATAAATATGTATTTACCCAAGATGGAGCCTTCCTAGTCTCCTGAATGAAAGGTAAGAATTGTTGGTTTCTACCCAAACATGAAAGAATAATAATTAAAAGAAACTCAAAACCAGAAAAAGGGCGAAATAAGGTATTTTTACCTACTAGAATAACTACATAAAAATAAATACATGCAAAATATTTTACAGACAATAAAGCATTAAAGTAACAGTTTTCCAGTCTCTCCCCAGATAGTGTTCCAGCTATAAATACCTACAGGTGAGAAGGAAATGTCCCTTACGTCTTTAAAATGCCAACAGCCACATAGTAACTTCCTTCCTTGCAGGACAAATTGTGCTACAGAGAATACGTGGGCCTGCCAGCTGGGAGGTATTTACATTCTGTGGGACTTGGTAGATGTCAAGAGAGACCTTGAGGAGACAGTCCTTCCAGATGCTCTGAGCAGCTGCATAAGCAGCTCCACACCAACCTGTTTAGCACACGCGAACAGGTGCACCCAATTCTCTTTGAAGATGCTAGAGAAATGCCTAACAGCCCTTTGCAAAGTTAGATTAGGTTGGTCAGTCTTTGTACAGTCACGTTTCGAATATTTCCAAGGATGGAGGTTCTGAAAATTCACTGAGCAACCTGAGCTAATGTGTAAACACCATAATTATGATCTTTTTACCTTACGGTTGGGATTTCCCTCGTTGTGACTTGTGAACATTGCCTGCTGTCCTTTTGCTGTGCACCTCCAACCATTCTGAGTCTGTCTCTTCTATAAACCCCAGAAGATAGCTGAAGAAGGCAATTGGTCCCCTGGCCACCCTGAAGCCATCTCTTCTCCAGCCTGAACAAACCAAGTTTCCTCAGCCTCTCCTTGCATGTCATGTGCACCAGCCCCTTGGCGTCCTGCGATCTGTCCCCAGATTTGCTCTGTTGTGTCGGTGTTTCTCTTGCCAGTCCTCCAGCTGGGGTCTTAAAAGAGCTGCGTATAGGAGAAGCATCACTTCCCTTGACCTGCTGGTTACACTCTTTCTAACTTGGCCCAGTATGCGGTGGGCCTGCATTGCTGCAAGGGTGCCCTGCTGCTCATGTTCGACCTGTCAACCACCAGTATCCCCACGTCCTTCTCTGCAAAGCTGCCGCCTGACCGGTCAGTTCTCAGCCTGTGCTGCTTCACAGGTGAGAGGCTGCATTTGTCTTTGTTGAACTTCAGGAGAATTTTTTCAGCCCATTTCTCCAGCTGTTGCGATGTCTCTGCATGCAGGTCTTCCCTCTGCCTTGTCAACCACTTACCTTTGGTTTGGTATCCTGCACAAAGTTGAATTCTGTTACATCGCCCAGGTCACAGGTGGAGATGTCAAACAGTTGGGCTCAATACTCAACCCTGAGGAATGCTGACAGTAATCAGCTGCTAGCTAGATTTTGAACCAGTACTATTAATTGAGCCCAATGCTTTTGTCAGCTTTTCACCCATTTTACAGTCCGCCCACCCAGTCCATATTCTTTAAATTGGCTATAAGGATGAGAAATAATAAATGTTTTTTGCACTTTATCACTCTGAGTCTATACCGTGACTTCATACAGATGCTGAATGGAAAGAGAGAGAAAGAAACGATCCTTGTAGCAATCTATAATTGCAGAATACAGCTTGCCATCCTCCCTACGCATTCGGTACATTTCTCTATTTAAGTGTACACCCTTGGACATATGTCATTTTTCTGATGAAAAACTACAGTACTGCATGCCCAAGAGAGTGAGTTCCTGCACAGAAGCTTGGAACAATGAAAATGTCCCTCCATCATCATCATCAGGAAGGCATCCATTAAGATCTTTTAATCCCTCTTCTGGTCCAAATTTAGACTGTGCCAAGTCTAAGATACATTTAGACAATACAAGGAGTATATTTGCAGCTGGCTTTTGACCATTTTTTTCGAAGAGTTTGCTATGGAATGGCATGTACAACACTGAGAGTAGCTGGTTAGGGGCAATGGATGGAGGACTGGCTTCTCCACTCGCAAGTGACCTGTTGAGAATTTGAAGTTGGAAGGAGTTCTTCCCTTGTTTTGATCAAGAATTGCACCAGGAGCTCAGGAATATCCTTCAGTCATCAGAAAGGGAATAGGCTAGATTTGTATCTCAAGAGTTAAGACTCTTTAGGGAAGGCTGGTATCTTTTAAGAGCAAGCGTATACAAAACTGAGCTAGAGGTGGCCTAACTGTCCGTTCAGGAAGCACAGATCCATGCTACAGAGGAAAACTTGCTGAATGTGTGTATTATACCACTTCTAACGTGGTGGAATAATGGTTTAACATAAGAATGCCTGGCCCAGGCCAGAGTGGATGTCTACTTTATTGAGTACTATGGTTCTGATGGTGACTAAGAAGGGATGCAGAGGATGGGGCATTAGAAAGAGACAAAACTACACTGCAATGCTTCTTCAGTCTGAGACTCAGACTTGTTTTGTTTGATAATCCTTGAAGGAACTTTTTTTGTATGAATGTGTCTGATTTTCTTTTTGAACCCCTGAGAAAGCTTCTGGCACTCACAGCCTCCAGCAGTAAGGGATTCCACACCTGAGCTATGGATTGTATAAGAAGGTGACTCCTTTTGTTTGCTTTGAGCCTATTGCGTTTGTGATTCATTTGATGCCACTTTGTCCTTATACTGGGAAGCAGTGAATAATCATCCTTTATTTACCTCTGCATTATCATGACTTTATAGATATCATAAAGGTCATTTATCTTCCAGGCTGAAGGGTTTTAGTCTGCTTAATCTCTTCTTGTATGGAAGCCCCACACCTTAACCATCTGTGTTGCCTTTTGCTGCACCTTGTCTAATAGCACTGTATTCTCTTGAGATGGGGGGGATGAAGGTTATGCATCCTACTGAGGATGCAGCTACCATCCAGATCTATACAGCAGCCTAGTGTTGTTTGTTCTTTTGTTCTCTGTTCTATTTGCTTTTTTGACCGCTGCCAAGCTTTGAGCTGACATTTTCACAGAACTATTTATTATAATTCCAAGATCTCTTTTCTGAATGGTAATTGCTAGTTCAGAGCCCATCATTCGATATGCAAAGTGAGGGTTGTTTTTCCTCTTGTGGATCACCTCACAAACAGTGAAATTCATATGCCGTTTTATTCACTTGTCATTCTTCTAAGAACCTTCTGCAGCCTGTCACAGTTGACGTTTTTCTTTTCTTTTGACCATTGCCCTGAAAAATTTAGTATCAACTGCAAACTGACACTGTACTCTCTACTCATTTTTAGATCATTTAAGGCTATGTTAGACATCACAGGTCCTAGCACCAATTTCTGCAGCGTCTCCCATTTTGCAAGAATGTCATTTGTTCCTACCTTTTGTTTTGTGCCTTTTAGTAAAGTACTAATCCATGAGAGGACTTTCTCCTTTTAGTCTGTAGCAACTGAGTCTCTTGAAGAGCTTTCTACTTGGAAAGGAGGAGGAAATCTTGCTGAAAGCCTTCTGAAGATGAAGCAGACCATGAGCCTGTGATGCTTGTCTGTATACTCAGTCCACTCAATCAACTTCAGAGGGCTCATGTGGGTTTGTGAGGCATGACTTGTCTCTAAAAAAAATAACGTGATCTTTCCCAATGTTATACTTGTTTGTGCATTTATGAATTTGGTTCTTTAGTGCAGCTTCTGTCAGTTTGCCCAGCACTGATATCAGGCCTACAGGTCTTCATTTCTCACTATAAAAAGAAGGAACAACAAAAATGATGCTGCTAAAAGCTGTTGGGGAAAGGAAGTGCCCATGTTTTGTTTTTTGTCCTGACTCACCTCTGGTAAGTTCTCTGTCCCAGTAGATATACTCCCTGCTATACTGTATGATGGGGTCCTACAGTAGCTATTCTCCCCTTACAATGATAACCTGAGATGCAGTTAGTGAGAATGAGGAAGCTCCTCATGCAAGGACATGGGTGAACTTGGAGTCCTCATGCAGATCTTAAACAGCACTGTCATGAATAGAAGTTTTGCACATGCAAAGACTGATTAAAAAAATCCCACTAGTAAAGGCCTCAGATTTCTTCTGGTTACTTACGGACACAGTATTGATGTTTTCTGAAGCACACCTTAATATGTCTTTTCCCCTGTCCTTCAGTATTTTAAAAAGGTAAACAGTAGTTTCATAGGATACTTGGATCTTTATGTGTGCCATATGACAATAAGGTTGCCATGGAGACTTCTCATCCTTGAATACTGGTGTAATTAATGTAGAAGAATTCAGCTCCTTTTATCTGCATGAGAGTTACAAGACAGTCTCTTCTTTTTTGTCCACTTTTTTCTCTAGTGATATGCATGCTTTGTGTAACAGAGCAAGGCATGTAAATCTGCAGTCTCCTGACCTCTGAAACAATGCAGAAAATATAGAAATACAATGTTCTCTGCTGCAAGCAAAGACCGAGATTATAGCCTGTGTGAAAAATGCATCAGTAACAACACAATAGCAGCTACTTGCAGTAGGGTGCATACAAAGCAGGACGAGAGCTGGCAACATGATGAATCACAAAATGGCAGCTCCCCTCCGACACTTCTCTTCCTTGTAGTATCGGTAATAATTTGTCACGTATGATATGGAAATGTCTCTTTAATTAATTCATTGGTAGCTTAGTAGTCACTCAACATACAAAAATCTGACCTGGAAAATGTCCTTTACCTGACAACACAGGAGTAAATGTGTTGTTGTTTGGTGATTATCACCAAAAGCAACATGTTGCATTGATAATGTAATGCTTTGAAAAAAAATAAAGCTGCATATTTAAGAGCTATTGGATGAAGAAAGGGATGTTGGCTTTAAGTCAGAGGAAAGATTATCTTGCAGTTCTGCATAATTCTTTATTTACATTTGGGATGCTCTCCAAGACTGGACCAAAGTTAGGCTGCCTTATATATTAAGGCCACTTAGTTTTTTCCTTCCATCCTGTCTGTCATTAGGGATTCAGATCCTGCCTGGACTGGGTGATTCTTTTCACTGCAGAACTAATGAAACTGTGACTGCACGAGAGACAAGAAAATGAGCTATTACAACAAAATAGGGTTTCAACACAATTGTTTAAAAGTCATTTTTGTTTTGCTTTTGTTAGCACCTATTTAGTTTCAGCACCTCATGTTCTGTATAAATTAGCAAGGTTCTGTTAAAATTTCTACAGTCTTAACATTTCACTTAAGAATTTGAAATAAACAACCATTAGACTGTCTCCCAACAAAAAACCCCACATTATTTCTGGTTTTATATATTCCAGGGTATGCTGTCAGTAGAAAGTAATATATGTTCTCATTTCATGTTAATTAACTCAGCTCAAAAGCTGAAAGATAATCTCTCATGCTGAACTTACTTAATGGTCTTTTTTTCCTCATGGAGACATAAACTAAGGTACAAATCAGGCAGAATTTAAGGACAACTGTAAAAAACATAGAAAACATCACCTTTCAAACTGTTTGATATTCCACCTGATATTCTGTAGAGCTTCCAGGAGTTACATGGTTTGTTTTTTCACCTGTATACTTCCATCCTCTCAGGTTTTTTTGAAGTGGAAATACAGGAGAAATAGCTACTGATAAAAGCCGTGCAACTCAGTCCTTGTAACTTTATTTTTCTGAGACTAATTGGAGTAAGCAAACCTCGGCTTTCCTTTCAACACATGGTCCAGTATTACATCTACAATGAAGTTGTCAAGTAGACTGAAAAGGAAACAGACCGCAGGAGCAGCAATCCCTTCTAGCGTAGAGGTAAGAGAGGCCAGACCAAGCCGCAGCACGACAGTGGGCAGAGCACAACCAACTGGCTATTGGTAAAAACATACCTTCAGAGGACGTACCACTTAAGCTCTCTGCAACAGTTGGCCCTTAACCAGAAGCTTTTTGAGCAGGGCTCGTACTGGAAAACAGATCTCATTTTCTGGATCCCTCACAATCTTTTGGGGGACCACCCGTTCAAAAGGGGTTTCAAGTACCTGACACCCAGTAAACAGAGGTGCCCAAAGACCTTGAGGACGCAAGGCTGGAGTTCCCTGTCTATCAGCGAGTTTGTTCTCATCCTCCTCCTTTCAACCTTTTGTTCATCCTGTCTGTTAAGACTGAAAGAGTAATCCTTTATTCCATACTTTAGAGAGCACCTTATTTAACTGAAAACCTGCTCTCATGTTCTGGGTAAATTAGTAGATGAGGTGTACCCACAGATGATGTGGCTGGCACACTGCTCCTTGTCTTCATAGCAGTTCTTGCCAGCCAGGTGGCCCCAGAGGGGTGTGTTGTGCCATCTGAGTGGGACCCTACATCGGCTGCATCAATGGAAAGGGAAGATAACAGAAAGGCTGGAAACAAACCTTTCTAGGAGATGGGAACTGTCAGAACTCTCCACACAGGGCTGCATTCAGGTGTGTTGGACGCTAATATTACAGCTACATTCTCTGTGGAAATGTTTGGTGCTAAGCAAAAGAAAGACAGACAGAGAGAGAGGAGGAGTGTCTCTGCATCCATGACTGTCTCTGTGACTGGAGTGCTGTTGAGGTAACCATAATGTGACACCAGACATACAGCTTTTTGGATGTAGCCATTAAGAAACTTAAAACATCAGATTTCTGTAACCTGTCCACATCTTGTCGTAAACCAGCTTCTCATTTAAAATGTACATACCCTATATTTTCATTTCACCTTTGGGTTAATTTCTTTCTGTCTAAATTTGCAGAATTCTCTTGAAAGTGATTACAAAATGATCCAGTAAACAACCAGAGCCAGCCAGAGTGCCTGGCACCTCTAAGTGAGATGAGTTACAATGACCCATATGGAATAAGAGATAGGACAGACTTTCCTATCTGAGGGTATTTTACTTATAAGAGTTTTAAGATTACATTTTCACTTACAGAAAAATGTTGTCAATAGAGGCAGGTTTTCTTGTCATACATTTAGACTGAAAGGTTATTAACAGTATTTGTTGTCCAAACATTGCAGGTGGTGATCTCAGTTTGGGGCACCGGGATTATTATGTGGTATAATTCATTCTGTGTTATTTTTGGCTCACAGAAGTTGAACGGAAAGGAGAAGTGAGAGTTTGTGCCTACCACTGCTGTGTGGAAGGCATATTACTGTGCTAGTGCCCAAGTAGCCTGTTGGCAATTACACCGCAAATGCCCAGGTAACGCTAGTGCTCTTTAAAAGGAAGCCCATGTCAGCAGCCAAATTTTATTTAGTGAGGAAGAAACCAGAACTGCCATACAGGCTGCTGTGAGAAGTCAGTATCAGATGGGGCTGCAGAGACACCATGGCTTGCCTGAAGCAGTTTTGTTCCTTACGTGGTTGATGTTATGCACGTGACGCCTAACTGATATCGGTCTGATTCTGAGCGAGGTTCTCCTGCACAATTCCCTACGTCCACACACAATATATTTTAGAAAGGAATCTAGGAATGTTGCTAGCCATTGCAAATGTCCCACAGAGGAAAACATCCGCTTTCATGTGCTGTCAGCATTTGTTGGTTCTGCCCTTGGGGACGCTGGTGTCCCAGCTGGGCTTCCTCTGATGGGCCCTGCAGGATGGGACCTGGATGGAGGAGGAGGGCACCACACCACCCTGATAGCCCTGTGTCCCGCCTTCTTCCCCAAATAGGACTTTACTGAGGGTATTTAAGTTACCCATTGCTTTTTCTTTTTTAAATCTAAAAAAAACCTGAAGGTATTTGGCTCTCTGACCATAAATTCTGACTTTTTTTCTTCTAATCAGGAAGAAGCACCTCAGATTTGCAGACATCATTGATACCAAAACTGGGTATTAAAGCAAAACCCAGAAATTAGGTATATCTTCTACTCCTCTTTGCCCGCAATGATATGATCAAAGATTGTGTTGACTGTATCAGCTGATCATCCACTACCATGGCCTCTTAAACCTTCCTGTGACAGTCCTCTCACAGCAGCGTGACCTCCAGTCCCCACTCCCAGATGTATGGCTACACTACACTGTATTGAGAGGAAGGTGGTTTGCTACCTTGCCTCCCACTTACCCGGATGACACCGAATCAGTGACTTTATCCTTTCCGATGTTGGGTGCTGTCCTAGCATGTGTGTTCACTGGAAATTTTGTTAGCAATGGTTGTATGGGGCCTTACAGGTCACACTTTATATGTTAAATAGCACAAAAACAAGGCCAGTGATAGAGAGGTCTTCAGAGAGAGCCAGCAACCCCATAGCGTGTCCCTTTTTACAATTATATTTTGAGATAACATCACCTAAGCCAGTTTAGATCCATTTAGTGAATACCATTCTGAACCATTCTAAACCATTCTAATTTCTCGACCAAAATACAGAATAGAGTCCACTTGGGCAAACGACACAAGCCTAAATACATTACCTCCACATGTTCCATTTATTAACAATATTTATGATGTCCTAGAAGTTTTTGTGAGAAATAAGTGTGTGTAGGCTGGTGTGCTGTGTCACAGCTTCAAAGAGACATAACAGATACACCACATTTTTCTCATATGTGTTAAAGACAGGGTTCCTACTGAGGTATTTGTATTTCGTCCAGTATCACTTTGTGGTATATACCTATAATAAGCTCCCAAACATGGGGTAGTTATCTGAAAGACCTGGGATATTTTGGTTTTGCTTTTCAAAAGTTATAATCCCAATTCTTCTACCTTCAGTCACACTCAGACTTTATTCCTCAAGCATTTACTTGAATTCATTGGGAATGCTCAGATTAAGAGCACACTCAATGCAAGAAAAAATATTAGGATCCAGTTCTAAGTATTAGAATTATATGAATGCACATGGTATTTGAACAATTGTTTTGAAAGTATATGACAGTAATAACCCCTTACCTGCCCAACAAGAAATAGAAGCGACTGGTATATCAGAGGTATAGCAGTATTTTTTTCTTAATGGGTCAATTCTCAGGAAACCATGAAGCTTCCGTCTAAGCTTTTCTGTCCCTGCTCCTGTGCCCAAATTTAAATAACTGAGGAACACTTCTGAAGTGTTCAAGGCCAAGTTGGATGGGGCTTTGAGCAACCTGGTCTAGTGGGAGGTGTCCCTGCCCGTGGCAGGGGGGGTTGGAACTAGACGACCTCTAAGGGCCTTTCCAACCTAAACCACTCTATGATTCTGTGAAATTATCTGCTGAAGCTTATACACCATATGCTTTAAAAAATCAATAAGAGTGCAAATTTCCTAACGCTGCTTGATTTCCTTTACAGCATCAAAAAATTTTTAAAAGGCAAAAGCAAAGCACTCACCGTGGCAGAAACAACTATTATGAGAAAAAATATAATGATAAAACCAGTTTCTAATAGCTAACAATGCTGACAGGCAGACACAAATGCAATATAGATCTTATGTTTTCCCAAAGCTATGCTTTTTATGGCTTTAAAATGAGGACCTTCCACAATGAAAAATGAGATGAGTTTCCTCATGATGTTTGCTCTTCTCACCATGAATTTCCCCATTAACTGCTGCTTTCTTTGGCAATCAGATCTTTTTATTTTATAGGAAGTAAGTTTTCATTTTAGTGGAACAAAATGGACTGTTCACAGAGTAAATTACTTAGAAGTACATTGAAAAAGGTGTCTGACCCAACAGGGTCCTGTTCTTCAGCTCCCTGCTCGTGTGAATACTCTCACTGAAATAAACAGGATTGCTTTCATTGCAGTGGTTTTCAGAAATGTGTATGATTGATCCCATTTCTTGGATCCAGTTGTGCAGTCTCTGATGCTGAAGGTGAAGGAGAGTGCTGGACCTGACAACTAGCAGAGTCAAGTTCCTGTGGCACAAGAAGGTCTTACTCCAAGATTCAAGGAAGAATTTTTTTGAGCAGACACTGGGTAGTGCAAAACATTGACAATGACAAAGCAATAACAGAATAATGTTGCTAATTGAGTTTCAGTGTATTTTATTTGGCTTAAAAGCAGTGAAAACACACTAAATACACTTTTCATTGTTCCAAGTCATCCACAGAGCCCGGAAGGATTAAAGCTGAATTTCTAATGTTCCCAGAGAAGTCTTTTTTAAACTCTCTTCTCCCTTTATTTCTATTAATCACAAAGATTGTACAATGCTTATTTCAAAATTACTTTTAACAGCCAGTTCAATTCTGACAGCATGCTGTTATCCTTTTCTAATGCATTATCTTTTTGTATTTTATGGGTCACAGACTAGGATATATGAAAACTTTCCCTCATGCTGACATGCCAGGATAGCCAGGCACAAATCCGTGTATCTATCTAAATCAGGCTATCAAACCACAAAGTTTCTGGTTTGTTTTATTACTTGGCACCCTAGCATAATTCAGAAGCTATTCCAATAATTTTCTTCACTTCATTGTCCCATAATTGTGAAAAAGGGTGTTGGGAAGAAGAAAACACTGTTCTCACTGTAACAACATGCAGTTCTCTTGCCTCTGAGTGCTTGAAAAACTAGTCTTGGATGCAGATTTGGATATCCTATCTGATTTTCCCCAGGTATGGAGTCTTTGGGGACCTCACTGAATCTTCCTGTGCCTTGGTTTCCCAGCTGTACAAGTAAGATACAAATATTGCTTCTGTCTGGTTGGCAGAGTGCTAAGCAGAGAGAGGTCAGGTTGTAGTACCAACAACCAAATTAAGAAAACCCATTAAAGATATCTTACTTATAACACCCGTCTCCAAACAGGTCTGAAAGCCTTTCAGCACCTTTTCTTTAACAATAAGATGGACAGGCAGCATATTCATAAAAGACCACAAGTCAGTACCAGCAGAGATGAACAGCAGATTAGTGTGTTTCTATGGATGAAGAGAGCTGTTGTTTTCCTTTTTTTCCCTAAAACCTGAGAATTGAGTTTTCAGTTTGAGTTAATTGCTAGTCAGAGGAGCTATGGCAATTTCCTCCAGCTGAGAGGTCTGCCCACTACGGCTTTAGCCTGGTCCCTGAGCTGTGTGATACGCTGCCGAAGAAATGAAATTTTAGGGGTAATATTAAATTCTTTTATCACAAAGCTGTTGTCATATCAAATACAGTATCAGCATGTGTCAAAAGGAGAATCGTGAGAATAACAGCACTGAAAAAGCCCTATAATTCTATTTTTAGTGGGAGTAAAATCTCTTCGAAACGATTCCAAAGGACATGAAATGCAGAAGACTGAGTCATACTGCAATGATTAGAAAGAGATTGCTCCTCCTGATGAAAGTTTTGAAGCAACTGGGATTGCCGTGATCATGTCTGTTCACTTAATATAGGTTGGTTACAACAGCCTTTTGAACTAGTTTACCTAATGATTCAAAATCTTGCCTGCTGCAGCTAGAAGCCATTAGCCAGCCCACTCACAATTCTGTCATTTAAAACCACTCCACCTCAAATTCAGGAGAGGTACTGGATAAGCCATGTTGGTGGTCACCCAGGAAGCTTCTGTCTGGGCCCAGAGGGTGCTCATGGGCCTGACTGTCCCTGCCCAGCCCCCCGGGGCTCCCCCCACCCTGCCCACGGCCCGGGACCCCATCTCAGCCCCCCGGGGCCATCAACCCCTGCCCCAGCGATGCCACAGCAGGGCCAGTCTCCAGCTCCCCACAGCCCTGCCCTGCCCGGCCGTGGGTCCCACTGAGCCGGGCACACCCACAGGCCCACACCTTGGCTCAGCTTCAACCCATGCCCCAGAGGTGCCTGATGCCCGGGGCTGGGGCTGCCCCATGCCCCCTGGCTGCCCTGCTCCTGGGTGGGGGGTGGGACAAGCCCTGCCATCCCAGAGGAGCCCCCGCTGTTCCCAGTACACTGGTCCCCAGGGACAGACAGGTCAGGGCAGAGCCCTGACAATGTAGGCCCAGCGTCAACTTTCTGGATAAAAGTTCTATATTAAAAGCAATTTCTGGTCAGTCTCAGATTTCAATGTTAAGGAAGATTTGCAAAAATTTTTCATCGCCACTGAACTGTTGAAACCATAAATATGGAAAAAAAAAGTAGTCTCTCTAAGTCTTACTGCACACTGTCCAGGGAAATTCCAACAATGCTGTTTTTCAGTGTCTTAATAAACGTGCTTATTCTGGGTAGACCATGCAAGCACTGCATATGTTAGGAGAAATCTAATTTAGTCTCAGCTATGAAACATGTAAACAGAAGTTTGCGCCTAATCATGGCGATAAGTGTGCTCTCGCGCATGTGTGGTGACAGCAGAGCGGAGCCTGGAATCGCTGCTGCAAATCACATCCCATTTCCCCCCAGCCAAAACCAACAATAAAAAGTATTCCTCAATAAACTTCTTTAACAGTAAGGCAGAGACACATAAAAAAAGGAAAATCTCCTGCAGGACAGTTGTGATTATATAGACAGCAACCTCTTCTTAGAATATTAGTCTTCATAAGGGCTAAACCCTTTTTGGAATAACTCCTCCCTTCCCCATAGATTTATAGTTACTTGGAGAGAAGGAAGAGGTTTTCATAGGGCACATTTCAATAGCTCAGCAATTTCTTACTTTATGTATTAATTTTTCCATGATTCAAGTGAGTGTATAACGGTTTAAAGGGAAGACTCTGTGTGGGCAGAGTGTTGTCTGGAAGCTGATGCTGCAATGGGTTTGTTAATGAAGTGACAAGCATCCATGTAGTAAAAGACCTGATAGCAAACTTGCGGTCAATGATGTGTAACTTCATCTGGATGAAAACCACAGTTGAGCGTAGATGCCTGAGTGAGAAAAGCAACCACAAATGTTATAATCAAGAATACCATTAAGCAAAGCCTAAACACGTAAATGGAAAGAAAACATTTGCTACACTGCACTACATTTCTCCATACAGGTCCGTCCTATAACATAAGGAAATTCACTTGTGGGAACAATGCATGATTTTAGTGTGGAGTCACACTCATGCTTTGTTTGTTTACTCATTGTGTGCTTGGCATGGAACATGCTACTTCAGAGAGGGAAATGCCTAACAGAGCTTCCACATTACAAACACATATGCTGGCCTATTTGAAGGCTCAGCATGGTGCCCTTTTCCCCATGGTGGATTCCTTCTGTTAGACAGGAAACACCCACATATTGCCAGTCTTCACTACCCCCTGCATCTTTCAGGGTGGTTCCAGGGAGGAAATAGATAGCAACTTTTCCATTCCACATTAATAATTTTCTTACTCTCTTCCTAACATACTGTGTTTCAGTTTCAGTTCCTCACTGATAAAAAAGTATGAAGCCATTAACTACATTTCCATAATAATAATAATAAGGAATCAGATTCTATTATGCCTACAAAAGGCTGTTACAAAGAACATCAACAAGGATGGCCAGGGATGGAAGAAGATCTGTAGGAAAAGAGAAAAACCACAAGCATGCAGGGCTATTCAGGTATAAAAGGGAAGCTGATGTTAAATTGTCAATGGGAATCACAGAATCATAGAATGATTTGGGTTGGAAGGGACCTTA
>RSEF01000001.1:125572180-125621903 GCA_003993805.1 Himantopus leucocephalus | reverse complement strand
GAGCTTCTCATCCACCAACACCTCCAAGTCCTTCTCCTCAGGGTTCCTCAGGAAGAAATTGTTATGTTTGAACAGGGAGGTGGAGGCACAAGCTGACTTTGAGGCGCTTGGAATAAGGACAGACAGTCTGCCTCATAAGCAAAAGAGAAAACCAAAAGAAACCTCACAACAATCTCATCCAAAACTTTGTGGAAAAATGTGTAAACCCATTTGTTCATTTATCGTGTATGTAACTATGGTCTTTATTCGGTTAGAATTTTCAACTAGCAAACTAGTGCATGGCACCAGGAGCCATGGATGTATTGCAAATGACCTACACACAGAACATGTTTTATCCTAAAGGCCACCATAATATTGAATTGCAGTATTGAATGATGATTTTTTGAATCCTTTTAAGATTTTTTTATGTTTTCAGCCTCAAATTAGGTTAACTAGCTTTTATTGTGGGTATTACAAGCGAGCAGCAGAAGTCACTGTGTTAGCTTGTCTTTTATATAGCTCTTGTAACTGGGAGGCTTTGCGTAGACATCACAGGTAATGAGGTTGTGGCACACAATAATTCTGAAAGAATTTTTCACAGGAAACATAGACGAGGATAAAATTTTGAAATGAACATGAGAGAAGCTGCCTGACGGGCTGTGCTGGTGGAAACCAAACACTAGTCTAGTATTTTGGATCCAAATAACTCCTCCCTAGGAGGCCAGAAACACTTGTTTGCCTTTGAATCTGAGCACATGGACGGAACTGTATGGACCACAGGTAGAAAATAGTGTAGATATTTTTCCTCCTTTTTCTCGTTAATTACTCAGAGACAGAAATGGCAACTACACAATGGTAAATACGTCCCTAAAGATTAAAAAAAAATTATGTACCTCCACCATAACAACAGATTGTTAGACTACAAAAGTATAGATGGGAATTTCATAGCATCCTAATAATTAGACAGGAATAGGCCAGTGGGCCTTAACAATAGCTACAGGTTTTTCAGCAGCTTCTAGGCAGGGATCTTGAAAGTACTCTTAACCTTATACTGACTCTCTAGAAACAGAATTCAGGCTTTGTAACTTCCAACCTTGTTTTCTCAACACACTCTCTAAAATGAAATTGTTTGCTCAGCACTCTTTCAAAATTTGGAGCAAAAAGCAGTCTAAGTGAACATCACCTCACATTAGGTCCTGATTAGGTGTTTTGTAAAAAAATCACCTGTTCTGGCTTCCTGTCCATGACTACAGTAGTGTAGGTCTGCACTGGCAGCCTGCCAAATGGAGTAGGAAGAGTAATCAGTGTCTCAAAACCATCCTCTGCAACACTGGGGCTAAAGAAATTTCAGTAGGAAATAAGGGAAGCTTATGTTCTTTCCTGCCCTATTATTTTTGCATGTGTTGGGTTGAAAGTTCAGAATCTGTTTCAATTTTTTTCCATACCTAGAATGGCATATTTCACAGAATTAGAACCATGCAAACCTTAGTCCTGCCAAAACACCCATGCACGTGCTGTCATGGGGAAATCTGCTGATGTCTACTGACTCGTTACGAATATAGTGCTTGTCGCTGCTGCAGGTTAAGAGATTCTGAATAGTTTTGATTAATGCTCTTTGACTGGTTGAAAACAAGGAAAGAGTCACTATACATTTGGATGATTAAATTCCCTCATGGAATATAAATTAAAACATAATAAATTTATTAATTTTCTTAAGAAAGCAGATGAAGAGTCCAAAAGATTACTTGCATACTTATTGTCTCAAATCCCTTGATATCTAACAAATTGCAAAAGATTCCAGACTTTCACCAAAATGCAAGACAGATTAAAATGTGAAACCTTACAGTTTACTGGACATAAAAGTTCATAATCCATTTTTAATAGTTTGAGATTAATTTTAGTTATATATTTCCTAATTATCTGCTGAAGTGTAGAGCTGCAATCAGGAGAGAAAATAATGGTATTTTGAATACATTATATTAAATTGTCTTGTCTGGACTCTCTGCTCTTGCTTTCAGTTCTGAAATTCCAGGAATTACATGTAAGACGTAGTTCTAGATAAATTATTTTTAACACTCTTTTTTCCTGTTATTCTTCTTTTAAAACCAGCCTAGAAAAACATAGTTTCTTACCCCACAACTTCCAAAATTCAATTGAGAAGCAAAAAAACCCCACCAAACAACCAAAACTCTATTCCAACTTGTATAACAAAGCATCCTATTAACTGCTTTATTAACACATCCTAGATCTTGTATTAAGATGGCAACCTTTTATTGATTTTATAGATTAAAATTAAATTCTAAAAGCTACAAGGAAACACAGACTTACTGTATCTGATTTTGAGGCAGAGAAGCCTAGGAAGGAGTTCGGATGTCAAAGGAAGTTCCTGTACAACAAGTTGCAGCATAATGTGGAGACACACTAGCTATTTTTAAACAAGAAACAACAAAACTGAAACACGTGGACCTCTATGCTACCATGGTTGCCTGCTTCCAGAACCTGACCTACCTTACTGAAAACTACTTGTAATATTACTGTATTAATGCTGTGAATGTAGGACATTGTAACTCTTGTCTTCCACTGAAAACTGAAGGGTTAGTCACACCACTTGCCTTCAAAATTGTGCATTTCCTTGCAAAACGGTAAAATAAATGGTAAAAGAAAGTGTTAAGTTCATACACTTTAAATGTAATGATGTTCAAAATTCAAAAGAATCCATTCAGACGTGGTCTGCAGTAACACAGCAAGGAAAAGATGAACTGGTCTGGCCTAGAAAATAAAGTAAAGCAGAATTTAGGAATTTAGAAGAACTTAATATGTTTATTTTTTAAAAAAACACAAAACAACAAAGAAGTCAACTGTATCACAGTAATGTTGGTGTCATCGTGTTTTGCTATTTGAAGATACTGTCTGCCATTATACATCAGCAAGACATTCAGTCTGTCGTACATGTGCAGTCAATGGCTGATGGCCTATAATTCTCAAATTATAATAAATCTGAAGGAAAGAATTGTTCTGCTAAATGTTAGCTGAGCCACTGCTCATTACGCTACCAGGTGTAAATATAGGCCTAAATTTTTTGAAGGGTCCAACACAAACCTTGATAGATCAATTACGCTTACAGTTCAATCTCTTTTGAAATCCAGATAAAGAAAACTAGAAGGCAAGAATACCCCGCATAGTCTTTGGGAGTGTTCAAGTACTCAAGAAGTATTACATATTAAAACAATTTTAATCTAACCTCTCCAAAAAGCTTGGAATAAGATGATATTCCCTGCACTACATTTGAGACCACTTTATCTTTGGTCATAGTGAGACTTACCCTCCTGCAGAGATTAAGTATTCTGGACTCAATTAATGTTCTTTCATAATGCCTTGAACTTCAAAAAAAGATCAAAAGCCAAAATAAAAAATTACTTTTTGAAGAAATAGGATATTGTAGTTCAAGGAGAATATATGCACCAACCTACTGGGTCTTTTTCTTCTTAGCATCCTGATTGTCCCTGAACCCTGGAGTCCTACAGACCAGCACTTTTCCACAGTGACAATTGTGTGGGAAGGGTGGTGACTATCTTCTTGGAGCTAATCCTAATCTTCTTTTCTTGCTTTCTCACTTGCTTGAGGAAAGGTACTTTGCTTTGGCCCTATACCAGGAGAAAGCTGTAACCATCCTGTTGGTTCAGCCACGCTAGCTTCTTTAGTGGAAGAGTGAAAAACAGGCCTCTACATCCTCTCCACACTTTCCCCTGCCAAACCGTCAGGACTGATACAGATTTTGGCTTGGGTTTATCATCACGCAAGATGGTATTAGGCTTCTTCTGCTACAGAAAGGTTGCCTCCCCCACTCTCCTCTTAAAATCTGCTTTGGGTTTTACTGCGGTTAGTTATGAGACTGAGATTCAAAGTGTTATAAGCTTAGATGAAAAGCCAGAATGAATTATAGGACTGGTTCCAACTCTGATTTGTTAATAGAAAGCTTCCTCCGGCGGGATTTATCTTACCTCCCTTCAGATACTCAGACATTAGGTGTCTAACTGTACCGACTGCCTGAATTCCTACTGTGGTCAGTTGACAGAGACAGGCAGCACTCAAGCATGTTTTACTCCATGTGACTGAGGTGCTGGCTGTGGAGACATAACATACTGCCGGAGGATGCCTGGCTCCCTGTTTCTCCCTTGACTAACCGAGACTCAATGCCTAACTTCTAGGCAGTCAAACAGATGGATCCCACCCCAGGCAACACCAAGGGACTGGATCAGCTTCCTAAACATTAATACTTTTTATCTGCAGAAAGACTCTGTAGATACAGTTTGTAATTAAGTAAAGAACTTGAATTCAGTAGTCCAGGTGTTGGATGTAGGTAGATTTTTAAGTATAAGGTAATACTATATATTATATAGTATTATTTTATTATTATGTAATTATTAATATATTAATATTAATACATATAATATATATATTAATAATTATATTATTATTATGTAATACAGCATCATAGTATTGGCAGATTTAAACCTCCTGGGCTGAAACATGCTGCGCTGTCTAGCTGTGGCCTGCACCTGATCATTTAGAATCACTTATTTCTAAGGAGATGAAGAACAAACGTGTTGCCTGGTCTATACTAAAAATTTCCTATAGAATACTGCATGTGACAGTTGGAGCTACAAGTTCAGATGTGGCGAGGAGTCATATGCTGTGGGTTGTCCCCTGCAAAGTCTTACCCAAATTCGGCCAAATTGTGTGCATTTGGAAACATCATTCATTAATTAACATTAACATTTGTTAATCTTTGTCCGTTCCATCTGCTGTGGATTATGCCCCAGTGTAGTTCCTTCAAGGGCTGCACAAAACTCCGCACTGCAGCTTGGAGGTTACAGGAGTGTTTGCCCTGTCCTCTCAGCAACCCCTGCCCTGGTCCCAGCAGGACTCGTCTGGCTAACCACCCACAAAGAGCTAGGTTAGAACTGAGGGAAGGGAAAGACCAGCACAGAAGGAGCCTGTGACTAGAACTGAGGAAGGCTGGGGAGGAGAGGAGGGAGGAAGAACTTGCTGATGAAGCCAGAAGCGGAGGGTGCAATATTCACTAGGGCAGACTCAGTGCCTGGATGGGGCACTAGTATTCGTATGGGTCAGCGTTAGCCACTTCTCAGGAGGTCAATAACCAGGAGAGGAAGGCTGGCACCTCCCTTAGTGTCAGCCGTGAGAGTGGAGAGGATGGCTCATGCCTGGAGGAGTCCACATGGTTCTGTTTGGCTTTTAATTACTACCCTGTATAGGACTGACAGAGAAAAAGCCTCCCAAAGAATCCTGCTCTCTCCGCAATTCCCCTGCATACGTTTATATTTGAAATAACAGGTCGTACCACACATGTCACGTCATGATTCAGTCCTGCAATCTTTTGTCATATAGGTTATACCTGGAAAGCAGAGAGTACTTGGAAAGTCAGGGAATAGACTAGAATTCAAAATCATTGAGTTTTCTTGCTTTTGCCAACCCAATTATTAAGGCATCATAAACATACCTCCAAAAGAATGTAAAACTTGAAAAATAAAATAAACATAGCATTGTTTTTATTTGTCTTCTAGTTTTCTGTTCCCACTATCCAGACATCAAATATGTCTCTGAAAAAAAGCTTTTGTTTATAAAATTAAGAAAGAAAATAAAGCTG
This sequence comes from Himantopus leucocephalus, assembly GCA_003993805.1. Taxonomy (NCBI): domain Eukaryota; kingdom Metazoa; phylum Chordata; class Aves; order Charadriiformes; family Recurvirostridae; genus Himantopus; species Himantopus leucocephalus. Next base: position 125,616,256 of record RSEF01000001.1, on the reverse strand, counting down.
TGCATTTCACGTAGTTACATGAATTAAGGAACAGAAAGGCCTTGGTGAAAAAAGAGAACCAGCTAACACTGAGTGTGGACCTGGGAAGGAATAGCAGTACAGCACAGGCCTTCCCATTGCTTGTCACAGCTGCATTTATTCCTGTCACATGAATTATGATAGAAACTGTGTGCAGTACATTCTGCTTGAAAACCAGGGAGCGAATAGAGCAAAGCACAGAAAGTACGTGCTTTCAGTGCTCACTCTTTTCTATCTGGTTCCAAGAGCAATAAAAAAACCCCGTTATTAATCTCCTTTCTCTGCCTCCTCCTATCTTCGTCATTATTCTTCGCTGAAAGAAGAGGAAGGGGAAGGAAGGTTAAAAGGTGAAATTGTTTTGTGCCTCATCTTAGAAATGAACTAATCCTCCCAGCCCCCTTCTCATAACTCCAGCTGCCAGGTGAGTCTTCTTTTCAGCTGCTACTACCAATACAGGATTTTCTGAAGCAACGTGTTGCTCTCTGGCACTTTCCAGAATCTTATTGTTAAAACTTGCTATAAGAAAACAAAATACAGCTTTTGATATCCCCTGCTTGCCTTGAACTCTGCAGTAAAGAATAAAAAAACCTGTAAAATAAAAGAAATCTAAGGCTTCCCCCCACCCCCCACCTGCTTTTTAATCCAAACTCATTGCCTACTACCATGCCTGAGCTTTTTTTCTCCCTTCTCTTTTGTGACTGCAAATCTGAACCTGCCAAGCTGAACTGTTTATATTTTATGGAGTGAAAGAAACTGTCCAACAAAAATGCCACTCTCCTGCTGAAATTGTTGACACATCGTTTGTCGTTCACAGTTGAGGACTCTGTATGTTCCTCATGGGCCTTGTGCTTACAAGGTCAGTGAGTGACACAAAAACATGGGAAACAGCGAGTTAAAAATGTCAGCCTGGGTGTAAAGAGCCCCTGTCATCCTCCTGTATATGATCTGATAAAAAGTGCTTATAATATTCCACTAAATGTTAATGGCACAAGTCCACCAAAGTCAAAACTATATTTAATGTTACAAACCCATGCTAATAAGAAGGTACACTCAAAGAGGTCCTTGGTAACATTATGCACTGCTACATTGAAGACATGAAGAGAAGGGAATACATTAGTCATTTCATGTGTCTTTTAGGTGCCAAATGAACCTTTAGCTGAAGCAAAATGTTTAAATCCCTGATCACTGGGACTACTGGGATGAGTAAAGAGTGTAGAACCCAGCCACCAAAGAAGAGTGCCAGAGCCCCGCTAGTTTGTCCCTACAAAATGTGCCTCCAGGTGCATTCAGTGGGAAGCGATCTGCAACTAATGCCTTGGGAGAAGAGCTCATGGGTCTGCCCATCCCAGGATCAAACTTGGGCTTGTTTGTAATGTAACCATCTAGGACTGACTAGTTAAAAAATAAAAATACTAAGCTGTCCGCCTCATCCATTTTGCTTCTGTGCGCAGCCTATTTGCATTTTATTTTTAATACCCCCATTAACATAACTTTTGAGAATGACATTTTTCAGTGTGGTCACATCCTACTAACTCTCATTTATATCAGAGAGGCTTAGGAGTTGAAAAGAAGTAGGTGGCATTACAAAGATAAGCAAATGCCACCCTGCTGTAGTCAGAGCGTGGTGCTGCTTGCCCAAGAGGGACCACCTGCATCTCCTACACCACCACCGTCTCCCTGGGCCCTGCAGATCTCAGGCTGATGCAGAAGGCGTCCCCTGTGCTAAGGGTGCCCCAAGAGGGACAGTGGACATCTTGGTCTAGGCCCCGTCTCTGAGGACAGTTGCTGACACTCTGAACGGGCATCACTTTCAGGCAACAGTTCAGCTGAAATTATTGTGATCTTTAGGTTATATTTTAAGACTCTGTGACTGAGACTGAGAAGGCTTTGTAACTGCCATGGCAGAAAGAGGTCCCTCCATGCTCTTTTCTACATTACGAGTGCATAAAGTCGTACCAGGCCTCCAAGCTTTGCCTATAAAGTGTTAAATCAACAAGCTTAGCCGAATAAGGACAGACAGGAATAAAGTATTGTGACATTTCTTGATTGCAATGCACCCTGTGGGAATCATTCCACTGCTTCCATTGCAGGCACTTCAGTTTCACCTTTTTCCTACACCTCAAATTCGCATGCCACCTAATGAAACCCCACCATAATCTATTTTTAAAAAAAATCACTTCACTGTGCACACCCCACACAGTCCCTACCAAGGGGCTGTCATAACTGGGCAAGCAGCAGGACATGAGGGACAGTACAGTGTTGTTGCTTGTATGTTTATGCTTCACCACTAAAATAACATAATATAAACATTTAAAAATGTTTGCTCCCTTTACTTTGAAAGGCTACTTCAGCATCATTTCCAGGATATTTCTTCTCATAAGCAAATATTGCCCTTTAAAACACAGCTACTTTTAACGACAGTTAGTAGCTCCTATAAGCTATATTACAGATGTACCAGCGTGTGCTGAAGGAGTGGTAATTAAGACACAATGTGACACCTTACCTGAGCCAAGCGGCAAATAGAAATGTCTTCTTAGGCTTGAGCTGGATTGTATTTAGTAACGCCAGGCACCACAGCCTCTTGCTCCCCTGGGTGCCCAGCTCCATGGTTAGCATGGGCAGAGCCAGATCAAATGCACTGAGAAATATGACAAAGCGCTACCGTGAAGGGTTTGAACCGGAATAAAACTAACCCTTTCCTTGCTGAACATTGAACCAGCTGCTAGTGTGTGTGCAGGATTTGATGTTCGGTATCTCAAAACAAAGAACAGGATGGGGACAGAGCATAGGCCAGAAGCGTTAGTGGCACTCTAGCCACTTTTTGCAGGGTGTTTCCCAATTTTCATCCTAGGATCACAGGGAGCTTTATAAAGAAGGTCAGAATCAGCATTTTGTTAAAGTCAACTATATTCATAACGTTTGCTTTCTTTGTTCAGCTGCAGCATTCCTGCAGAATCTGAATTAGAAGTGAGGACCTTTCTTTTGCCGTATCAGTCACGCCAGGCCAGGTGAGACTCTGGGACCAGACTACAGCTGGCAGAAGAGACAGGGCCAGCTATATTTAGCAACTGGCCTTTTTTCTCTTCTTTCAGGCTGTGAGTGCATCCCTCATGCATGGGACTCTTCAGTAGCACTGGAAAACATGGCTCAGGTGTGATCACATCAGGATGCCAGCAACGCTTCCAAATTGGTAGTTCAGTGTGGGTCATATACTTGTTATACATTTCTATGACATCCTGTTTTCTTAATCAGTTTGCATGCACGGCTATACCTAACAAAAAAACCCCCTGCCACTTCTTCATTGCTGAAGGAAGCAACAAAATGGCAAATGATCCAATACAGCATTATTTTGTTACATTTTTGAAACTGAACAGCCAGATAATACACTTTTCACAGTTATGACACCAGAAGCCTGCAGCATCTTTGGGCATCATATTGGTATGAAATAACACATATCTTTCTTCTAGTGTGGACAAGGCTATGAATCATATGTAGGTCCTAAAATTTCAGGTTCTAGTATTTCAGATTTAATAGCTTGGTAATCATACTGTTGAATGAAATTACTTATGGTAAGTTCAAAGTTACTTGCAACTTTCAATCTGTGAGATTAGTTACATGAAGGGCAAATTAATATATTTGTTTCTAAGAGCACAGATTAAACCTTAAGTAATTAAAGCCAAATGTGGAGGCTCTTACTGAGACTCACACTGAAATCAATGACAATTTTGCTGGAGGTACAATAGGGGAGACAATGGAGAAGGTTACAAAAACATGATAAAGGAAAGAGCCCTTCTATTGTTTTAGAAATACTGATAAAAGAATAAAAGCTATTCATAATGTACTGTAAAAATAACATGGAGTAATTTAACTAATTAACATCTATGGCCAGCTCCTTATGTCTTTTTTTTTTTCCCGCGGCAGAGCCAGTGGAAAGCATCATTGGCCACAAGGGTACCTTAGCTTGGAGGCAATGGTTCATTTTCCTAAGAGCAGCGTGCTATTTGCTTGAATCTATTCATTATTCAGCTTTCCCTCAGACAGTTTATAAGCAGTCTCTTGTGACTCTCTTTACAATCAAAAGTCAATCAGTTGTGCTGGATCTCACTACTGAAACCACTTGGGTGAACATTTGTGGCCACAGAGACTTGAATGCAGGATTAAGGCATACACTGCCTTGTCCAGACTGGATGCGTATCCTCAGGGACTCTTTTATCTTATGTGTTTGATAAGTGTAATTCTTCAACTTTTTAATGATATTTATGAATTCAAACATCATTTTCATGGATATCATCTATAACTACATATAATTGTAATGCTGCAGTGACTGTTCCCACTTGTAAACCCATTTGCTAGAATATTCGTGGCTGCAACCATCTGAATGCAGGTAGAGCTACTTCATTTTTAAAAGGCATTTTCCCAGGTCTTCCATTCAGTAATTTGTCAATGAAAAAGCACTAAAATGTCTGGTATCCCACAGATGGGAAAACTAAAGTGATCAATCAGTAACTGGCTTTGTGCTGTTAATCTACACAAGAGTTTTGCATCCCTCATTTGATTTTGAAATTCCCAACAGAGAGGGGTGAGTAAATGCCTCCTGCCCCTTCTTTTCCTTACATCCCTCTGCTGGGCAAGGCCCCAGGCCTGCCCCACGCTCAGATGGTATCATTGCTGTTGTGTAAGGAAGCGCCTCAGCTGTTAGGGAAAAGCCAGTTCCTACAGATGTGGGGAATGTGAGAGAGGGAAGGAAAGCAGCAGCCATGTCACCAGAGGTGTCACCTCATTAAAAACATCTAAAAGCTATATTAACCAATTCAGGAGCTATGAACTCCATTCTTACTTCCATTTTCAATATCTTATTTCCATTCTCTCACTTCAAAAATAACCAGATTAGACTGTTAAAATAGTAAATCTTCAAAATTATCTTTTTCTCCTGTTTGATTAATGCAAGTTCTTTCCTCTTGCTAGGGATCCTCATTGTCTTTTGAAGAAACTGAGCAGAATACTTTATATGAAGATTTTTATTCTTCCATATAAATAGATTCTAGAAAATATCATATAATTTTTATATCACTGATACTATTGCTTTGTGTTTCACAGTTGAATTGGCAGGAAGCAGCAACTTATAGGTTTAATAGTGTAAGGTGCCATGTACATTTCCAGATATATAAAAACATAATAATAATAACAATAAATTGTAATGGTGGATGTAGAAACATCACGTAGGCAGGACTGGATAAAGCGCCCTCCTCTAACTAGGGACAAGTTATTATCTCTAGACATTCAGATTAGTCATACCTGACTTCAACTCTTCTCCCACAGGCTCACTATATTTCCTGAAATTAATCTGAGTATCAGTCAGGCAGTCAGTGCTAGGATGACTTTTTCTTTCAAACCTGTTCTCACACCCCTTGCCCCTGAATTAAAGAACTGAATGTGTCCTATGATGTTTCTTACTGAGAAAAGTTGTAAAGTTAACAATTTTTTTCTCTTTTCAGTTGCCTGTCTTTGTCAACGTTGTAGATGAGTTCTAGTTGGGCATGAACTTTACCACAGACCTTATAACACAGCAGTGCTGTGTTATTGATACCTTTTCCAAAATAAGATGTAATTTACAAATATATTTTTCTTTCTTTTACATCACTGGCCTCCATGGCATTACTGATGAATCTGAGAAAATCATTAAGGGCCGTATCTACTTTTTAAGAATTGCGTCATGCATTTCTTACAGTGTTTTATTTTGATCCCACCATTCATCCTAGAAGGTTCCAGACCACTGCCATTGGCTAATCTCTCCCTGTCACTGGAAAGTAGCCCTCCCTACAAAGTAAACTGTGCCAATCACTGCAGTGTGCAGCATTAGGAGAGGTGGGAGGAAAGTCAGCATTTTGCACCCAAATGTTACAGTTGTTGACCCCCTCTTCTCATTAACTCTGTTACAGGAACTTTAATAACTATCTAGGAAACACAAGAGCCAAAATATTAAAATCTCTTAGAAGATCCCACTTAGTCGTTTGGAACGGAATCTCTCTAACCTTAGAGCAAGGCAGGCATGAGCTGGTCCTGCAGCAGTGTGAAAGCATGGCCTCAGGGAGATCTTCCCTTAGGCAAGTTGTTTCCTACCCATACATATTCTTGCTGATGAACACGTTTGTATTATTGCCATGTCATCTTTTCCTCTATCCCTACCCCTTCATTTTGTTTACTAGCTGTGCCTGATCTTTACGGTGGTCAAATTTCTTTGGTTCTGTGTGACATTTTATGCAAGTTACTTCAAAGTTAGTTTGATTATTTGGAAAAAAAGCAAATCTGAAACAGTCAACGTCTCCGATGTACACACAGCTGAGGAGGGAGGGCAAGAAGCTAATAGCCCTGGCCAACGGGTGCATTTGCGTAGGTGGGCAGGTGCCTTGGCATAAAGGTGTCTGCCTGATCTCCTGTGGCAAGAAGGTCATTCAGGTAGAAGGGGCTGGTTATAAGAAAAGGGAACCAAAAGGTAGTGTTAATTAAGCACACTTTCATCTGCTTTTGCTGTGATCCCTGCCTAAGAGGAGCCCCGGCCATTCCCAGCCAAAGGAGAGGCTGCCTCATGGCAAGCTCAGCCAGCAGCTTTGGCACGTGTCCTAGCTGGGCTGAGCCCAGCCAGCAGAAAGTGGTCCCAAAACACCTCTGCTTTGTGAGAGACCTAACCAGAGCATCTCCAGAAAATTGTCCATGGCCACCAGGTCAATGGCATTGCAAACGCCAGCGGGTGTCGTTGGGGATATATCTGTGGGTCCTGGTACTTTGCCACATAGTGGTCCAGAACTAGCCACAATGGGAATCCTGTTCCCTCAGCTGGGGCATCATGCACAACTAGAGGTAATTTTAATAATTTGATTTTTATTTGCTTTCTTAACTGTTATCTCAACAAGGCCGTTTTGTCGCTTTATGTGTCTGAGATCATAGAATCATAGAATCACAGAATCGTTATAGCTGGAAAAGACCTTTAAGATCATCAAGTCCAACAGTTACCTAACTCTACCGGGCCCACTCCTAAACCATGTCCCTGAACACCATACCTAGATGGCTTTTAAGTACATCGAAGGATGGCGATTCAACCACTCCCGTGGGCAGCCTGTTCCAGTCTTTGATAACAGTTTCAGTGTAGAAGATTTTCCTAATGTCTAACCTAAACCTCCCCCGGTGCAACTTGCTGCCATTTCTTCTTGTCCTATCAGTTGTAACTTGTGAGAAGAGACCAACGCCCACCTCGCTACAACCTCCTTTCAGTATCTGTAGGGAGCAATAAGGTCTCCCCTGAGCCCCCTTTTCTTCAGACTAAACAACCCCAAGTCCCTCAGCCGCCCCTCATAAGACTTACTCTCAAGACCCTTCACCAGCTTCGTTGCCCTTCTCTGGACCCTCTCCAGCACCTCAGTGTCCTTGTTAGACTGCAGTGCCATAGGCTGAGTGCAGAGAGATCTAGGTAAGGGCACTTACCCTGTGTGTACTTCCCTTTGAGAGGAGTGGTTTTCCCCCCTGGTTGACTTTTAGATTGTAGAGTTGCAGAATGAAGAAATTACTCTTTTGGCCATGCTTGCCTTCCACACATATTTACCAATGCCTGAATACATATTTTAAAAAAAACACTGTGGCAAAATCTGTTTTTAACTGTTTTTTCCTTTGGTGGTTGTGAAGATCATCAAGCTAGCTCTTTTTGACCATGGATGATGCCATGAACTTTGTTACTAGCAAGCATCTGTTCCACGCCACATAAGCAAAGCACCTCACACAGACCTCTGCGCAATCATGCTAATCATACCTTGAAAGTTTACAGCCATATCAGAGAGAAAGAAAATTGGGGAAGACAGCCTAGAAAAGGTAATGCATATGAGAGAAGATGCAGAAGATGATTTATTGTTATGATTATTTCCTGTAAAATGAAGGCTGCTCAAAAAGGCTATTTCTACTGTGTTCGTAGGAGAGGTCTAGCAGCATATTAGAAATTTCCCAAAACTCTTATAGCTGATACAGGGCTGAACTCACTTCATATATCCTTAATAGCCTATCACCTTTGCTCTTACAGAAGTGAATGAAGTCAGGAAGAGAAATAGAGAATAGATAGCTCTACACACTGGAAGGTTTTCAGTGCAGGGACTAACTTGTTAGTGCTCTTTACCCGTATTCATGTTGTACGCAGCGTGGTGCGTCCTGCTACCAGTTAAAGCCCATGGGTGGCTGCTCTAAGAGAAAAGCAGAACGGAAAGCTACAACAGCACAGGGCTAAGGAAGGGCAGTAGGGGAAAGAAAGTTAAGTGAAAGAAATGACTTCTGAGGAGACGTTAGAGGAACCGCAGGACGGTGCTTAGCACTGCTTTTCCTGCATGCCATTTTTGGTGCAGGGAATAAAATAGTAATGCCTATTTATCAGATTCTCTTTCTTGCTAAGCAGCCTAAATCTCTAAACAGCCAAATTATTTCTTCATCAAAGAGTTAGCTATTTGCACAGACTTGACATTAATCAACTAATCTTTATTTCTCATTAGGACCATATGCAAAATTTTTTTTGGCCTTGCAAATACTAGATAGCTGTGTGAGTACCTGCTGGTGCTATAACTTCTGCCACAGTGATTCAGAAAGAAAAAGGAATAAAGAAGAAACACTATAACACTGCAGCCTCAGATCCGAGTCTTTTCTTCCCTGCTTATACTCATTACCCTTCTGTTCTATTCATGTTAAGTCGTAAAAGAACACAGTGCCTGATACTCACTTATGCCACTGTCGTGCAGACAGCTAAGCCTTAAAACACATTCATTTGTTGAACATGGCATGATACCACAAATAATAATTATGGTACTAATTTCAGAAAAGATCACACGGCAAGCACTAGCCTACAGCAACAAAGCATTTCATTTCCTAGTATCTTTTTTTTCGGTACAAGCTATATGAAATGACCTAAATTAAAAGCTCTTGATGAAAGAAAAAGTAAAACAAGAACCCTAGACAATTCAAACAGAACACGTGAGCTATTTAAAGGCTGGAAAAACAAAATCCAAAGCAAATGGCACCATATTGAGCAATGTGAAACCAGGTTGTTTTACTTTAAATGGCACTCAACTGATCCTTCTGTTGCTTGTTCTGGGCTTGCAAATTGCCTTAGCTGCAGGTGGTTTCACATTAGGGTCATCAGTCCCTCTTTATAAATTCTTTTTTTATCATTTATGGCATTTGATGTGATTATTTTAGCTCTTTTTGTTCTCTGTTTATTGGACTGGGAGTGCATGGAACAGAAGAGAAGTTAAGCTCTATAACATCTCTTCCTAATTTTTTACACGGGACAAAGATATTTCGTCTTGTCCAGAGAGATAGAACATGAAAATTTCTGAGTATGAGGTGCAGATATAAAGAACAAAAAACCCCAACCTAAATATTTCTAAACAGTGATTTATAGATTTTATCAGCAACTCCTGCAAGCCAATTAGCATTCACTTAAAGTTTGTCTTTTTAGGAAACAGAATTGGAAGATTTCAGTTTTGCTTTTAAGTACTTGTTACCTGTAAATTTAAAATCAATCCCTCTCTTTCTTAAGCACTGATGAGTCTGCATAGTGAGGCTGAAAGGTAAAACACGATGGCTTTTCCTTGGAACCCCGCCACTCGAGAAGTGCTAATGGCAGAACTTGAAAAGAAAATTTACATTTTCAACATGTCCTTGCTTTTAGGATAGAACAACACCTAAGAAGTGAAAGAGCTGATTTTCACTCAAGTGTTGTTAGACCAGCATGAAATATTCTACTTGAAGGGAAGAAGAGTTTTGTCTGAGATCAAGCCTCATCTGTAAGCTAACAATGACTTATTAAGCTCTTATTAGAGATTTCTTGACCTATCTGTATCCAGTGCATACTGACTTTCTGAAGTTGTTTAAGAAGCATTTCAGGTTCAAGTAAAATTTATCAGCAGATAGCATAAGTTCACACAATTCTTTTTCACAAGTTTGATGATCCTATCATATGTGATCAGCAAAGCCCTTTTTTGAAACAGAGAAAGGGAGAAACGGAATTACAGTGACAACCTGACCCAGCTGAGGAAAAAAAAGAGTAATCAGATAAAAAAGTAATTTTCTCTGACTGCCCTAGTATTTTTTTCTGTGCAGTGGTGGCCTTGTATAGTTTTCCTTTGTGTAACAGTCCCAGTTTTGGGGCTGTCTTAAAAATAATGTGAGCAAAAATAAGAAATAAAATAAGTCCTTATTGCATAAGGAAACTTCCTTTCCCTTCCCGACACCTATTAAATAAGTGTCTAGAAATGCTGTCTCTTTCCATAGCTTTTTAAAAAGCTTTGGGAACTTTACATTTTCAGTCATGTAAATTAGTAATAGTTAGACACTCACGGCACTCATTTACTGACCTGGCTTGCTGTCTTGACAGGTTTGCTGCTGCCAGGGGCTCTGATCTGAGATGTTGTTGAGGCTTGCCCATTGCTGTTACATGGCGCTCATCCACATGGACACCAGTGACACTGCTGATGGAGATCTGGAACATATCAAGAATTACTACACATCTCTAAGAGCTGATAACTGGGTCCATAGGTCCTCCATTCAGGCCTTTTTATGATTTCCAGTGTGTCTCCACACTAGACCATTGAAGGGAATGGGTAGAAAGATGTGGACATCACTGGCCTGAAACTCCACATCACCTCACCCATGTGAATCTTACTTTCTTCATTTAATGGAAGTGAATCACTCGGAGAGGAGGGCACTGGGACTGTAAGAACATAACAATGTCACAAAAGTCACATTCTTTCTTCTCTTCTGAACAGATCTGCGTATTGATTGCAGTGGATTGTTAAGGAAAGTATGTCAAAATCCCCCAAAATGGGTTGAGAAAAACATAGGAATGAAAAGTCAGCATCTGGAGCAAGTTCATAATATCAATACTCCCTACCATAGCAGACAGAACGAAGAGTGCCAACGTTTTATAGTTTTGTAAATAAATCCTTATTAATCTAATATTTGTGAACATTTTGGGGAGGCAAATACTCATACAGAACAAATTACCAATTTTTTTGTGCTAGCTACGTGTAGGTCCATTTTTATTGTTTCCCTTCTACCTCACTTTCACTTCACTCCCATAGCAAAATAAGAAAAAGAAGAGAGGCATGGCAGAAAAAGCAAGAGGAAATGGTGGAGAAACAACCTCCTCTTTCCCCCCCAGATTTCAAAAAGTGACTTATTTCTATCTGAAACGCAGGATGTATGTACAGCAGTATTTAGAGAAATTGCCGAGGCCATGGCATATAAGAATCTTGATCCCAAAATAAAAAGTGGGTACCCCTTTGTCGTACATCATTTCACAGATGGAGTCCAGTGAAAATCTAATACTTCGTGTTCCTGCTTTGCATTCACACAAATACTCTGCTCCTTTCCTTTTCACCCTCATTATGCAACTCTTCCTAAAAAAGCAACAACAAAATTTCCCCACACTGAAAAGAAGAGGGTGGTTGGATGATACCAGTTCTCGGTATTTAAAACCACATTGACTGCTACTTACAGAAACACTATGGAAGATGGTTAATCCATCATTGCTTTATAACGCCAGAGAGAGTTCCCTGCAGGAAAAGTATCTCCTGGAAAAAATATGCAATGCCATAAATGGCTATGTTAGACTTAGACATCAAGGGATGATATACAGAGCTACTTCTGCAAAATCAAATAATACTTCTGATACTGTCCTACTGCAAGACTAGAGGCCAGTGTTTGCCGCTAGCACAGTGCATATACTACTACAAATGTATGCTGCAAGGATTTTCTTATTGTCTACAAAGCAGATGTTTTCGATAAAAATTAAGAGACAGACCAGTGAATTCTGACATGGCTGAGACACCATTGACTTTCTCCAAAAGTTCTATTTATGCCCAGTTATGAAAAGTCTTTGATAATCTGCACATATTTCTGCGCTTTATTATATTGCAGTGCTAGCACAACTATTTAAAAAAATCCATATTACAATGCTTGTAAAAAAAAGATAGGGTTTGAATATAGTTTGATGGACTATTTATTATAGAGAAATCCATGTACAGCTAAAAAATGAGATCATAATGTCTAATTCTGTTCATTCAAGTATTTGGATTCAGTTTTGTATTCTGGAGCTGTACTCAGAAGTATTTTTCTTTATGTTCTTCTGCCTGTATTTTTCTTTAATGACTGGTAAAAAAGTCATAGGAAGGAGCCTTCAAATAATAGAGTCAATTTTCCTTTAGCAGAAGTAATAACTTGCACATCTGAAACATTTTCAATACCTTAACCTTAGCCAATACAGGTAAGACCTCTCAAGAAAATACTGAAGAAGCCACATTGAAATAGTAGTCTGGACAACAAGATATTAATCATCATTGTCTCTTCCCTCTGTTCAAGTGATATTTTGAGGAGGTTTACGAGCATTCAATGCAATTACTTTCTGGACTGGCTATCAATCAATAGGCATTGCAATACCTTCTTTCTATAGCCTCCTGAGGTATTCTCTCTCCAGTCTCCTCAGATACACCCCTCGCTCAAGGAAAAAAAAATCCTATGTTTAATTCACCTTGGGCTGCCTGCATAAGACCAACATGCATTGTAAAAAACCCCACCCAAACCCCCTCCCATGCGTTGCCAAATATCTCACTTTCTTTTTGTCTTCTGAACAGGCAAATGAAGCCCAATACCCAGCTCTAAGAAACACCTTATTCCAGTCTTGCTAATTCCAGGTGTTCCAAGTTATGAATTTGTACATTCCTATGGCCACATGACATCATTGCCTTCAAAAGGAAAATGTGATTATTTTAGGTATATAAGTAACTTTCTGTTTTTTTCTGTTTCCCTTTATATATTGAAATGTGGTCTTACTTTCCAGTTTCCGTCCAGACTCATGAGGTTTGGAAATTTTTATTTTTATAAATGAGATTCTCATATCCACATGATCCAGGAGGTATGATATCAAAGCAAAAAGTGAAGCCATAAAACTCAGTAAAATTGGTGGAGTCAATCACAGCACTGTCAATCAAACAGCAGATATGCCTACAAAACTGATTTCCCAAATGCACTGAGGTGAACCAAAAAAGTGTGCTATAAATCTTTGGTGCTTTTAGGAATAATGTGTCTGGTCTGATTGCACCGTTAAGTGTTGCAGAAGCCTTTGCCAAAATGAGCAGAGTTAAATGAAAGGCGGCCGTACAGGATTACCTAAGGGCAACCCCTAGGGAAGGTAAAGCAACAGAGTCACAGGGAGCGGTGCTGTACCTCTAATACCCGATGTTTATAACCACAGAGAAGGCCTCAGTCTTGCCCTGTGACAGTCCTGCTTTACCTGAGAGAAAGAAGGTCAAAGTCATCTGTTAAAAATTGGCTCTGCAGAAAAGAGGAGGCTGCAGGTATAACGTGGGAGGCTCGCAGAGGTTTTGCCAGGGGAGACAGCGGCAAGCTTGGAGGCAGAGGTGGGACAAGGCAAACCTGCCTCAGCTGTTGCTGTGGAGTTCAGGAAACTGGGAACTTTTTTCCACTAGGAAAAAAGAAATTATTAACCTTGGTCTTTCAATTCATGCTGATTTTGTTGTTCTTTGTTTTGAAGAAGCTATCTGTGCCACTTGGTCAATTGCCATAGCTCTAAAGGGAGGACCTGCAGCTGAGGCTGGACTAGCTGAACCCACCATGGCTGGAAACTGCAGGTGCGGAGGGAGAAAGGTGCAGCCCAGCCTTGGAGCGGACAGTAGAGGGGGAGATGGTTCAAGGCTCACAGCCAGCGAAGATAAAGGGATGCAGTCTTGTGACTGGAGGGGTGTGTTTGATGACACTCAAGGAGCAACACGCAACAACCACTGCACTTCCCCTGTTACCAAATATTCAAACCTTTTGCAGATTACAGTGTCTAACTTCCCTTCAAATATGAAGTTGCCAAATTCATTTTGTTTGGTAAAACAGAGAAAAGGGTCAGAAAAATTCTTCAGTGTGGAATTCATGAAGTATTTCTCTACCCCTTCAGGTAGCCTAAATGGAGTCCCCTCCACAAGGCACCCCGTAGCCAGCAGAGCCTAGCAAGCATGGATGCAGAGACTCTGTGAAGCTCAACATAGACATAAGTGACCTGAAAAGAGGCTGAATAGTGAAGTGACAATATTCATTAAGGATACAAAAATCAACTTCAAGGTAGTTAAAGAGCAGCAGAGGAGTCTCATAGTGTGGTGATTTAAAAAAAAAAGGCAGATGAAATTCAATATAAATAAAACATGTAAAATGAAATAATTCCAACAGTACATATGTAGTGATAGGTCCTCAAGAAAGAAATAGTCATTTCATGGAGACATTATAGATGGTACAGACCGTTCTCTAAATATATCTCATTGCTGCACATTGACCAAAACATGAGTGCAACATCAGAAAATTTTAGAAAAGAATGGAGAACAAAACCAGAGGAGACTCTTATGCTACCATTTACATTGTTGGAGAGAGGAAGTGCAGCTTAGAGGAGAGATGGCTAGAAGGTGATACAATAAAAGTCTATAAACTCACAGGTGATACAGGCAAAGCAAATATGGAATTAAAAAAAAAAAGTCACAAGAGAAGCTAGGGATCACCAGTGAAATTACAATGTAATTACCAAATAATTTCTAAAAATAATCGCTGAGCTTGATATGCAACCCAAAATAGATAACTTTCTGGTCTGCAGCCTTCCCATGCTTGAAGCTCACTGACCAACTATAGAAAAATAGCTCTGCAAGAGAGAAAGCCACATCTCTCCCTGCAGGCACAGATGTGTGCCTGCCCTTAAAGTCTGCATCTTCACCAGAGGTTTGGCACGTAACCCAGGGTAATGGGCATGGGTTCAGAAGGACCATCTGCCTGGGCAATTTGCTCTGGTTCACAGGTCCTCAGCCTCATGCACCTACCCTTCAGCCCTCCCGGGAAGGAATAAGGTGGAGACAAAGAAAAGGACTCTGAAACAACCTGCCAGAGATCCAATAACTTAATAATAGCAGGTATCTTTCTTCTCTCTGTTCTCTCCTAGCTAGAAAGGCTGGCTCCATGCTGTCCGCCTTCTCAGGCGATGTAGCAGCAGACTGCAAAATAGTTCCTCAGGTTTTTTTTTGCAGGTAGTTTCACCTTCCCAAGCAGGAGGGAGGGACAAACTTGGCACAAGATTTCTGGTGTGTGCCAGGGCAAATTTTCAGATACTTTTAGTCTCAATGAATATCAGCATCAGATTCCTTTGTTAAGAAACAAGGACTGTCATTGTGCTTGTATAATCCATCTGATTTGTAAAAATCATTCTATATGTGCTGAAAAACATTTTATTTTCCATCATACAACAGAACACAAAGAAGATCCAAAGTAGGAACTTTTCAGCTGTAGTTTTGCTACAGTTTAACTACTTCAAGAATTATATTAAGTTTCTTATTAATAATATCTACATTTAAAATGTCAGTTTTACCCATATGTAGAAGTCATTTACCTTCTCCTTAAATTGTAGAAAATCAGCAATACTGAGGAAGAAATAAAAGGTGTCTAGTAATCACAATGCCTAAATGCAAACAAAAATCCTAAATCAGAGGTCAGAATAAAACTTGTCTGTGGGGCAAATAAACATAGAATCACAAAAATGTTTCTGAATTTGGGTTAGAAGGGATCCCTGGAGAGCATGTGGAGCAATACTCTGTTCAAGGCTACTTTCTCACCTGGCACTGGTTGCCAGGGCTATGCTCTAGTGCCCTGATCGTCTGGTTTAATATCACCAGTCACCCAGGAGAACTGTACTGATATTAAGATTAATAGATTATTTTAAAAAAAAATTCAGCAGGGTGGATGACATTCAATATAAATAAAGTGAAGCAGGTGGAAAATGAAATAACTTAAACAGTACATACACAATGATATGTGTATAAATACCTCAGTGCAATGGTAGGTACCTAAAACAAGTGGCTGTAACTTGATTCTAGCTGATCCCTTCTCTAAAAAGAAACTTTAGAACAGTATAAGCTGTAAATGGGCTAAGTAGCACATGGGGATTTTTTTCTGATTAAGCTTTTCCAAAGCACTAAAGCCTGGACGATTCCAGTCTCTCTGAGATGTCCAGCAGCTTCCCACTGGAATACGATGCCGGGTGACGCTGAGCATTCAGCAATATTTCAGAGTGTCTTCACATTTTATAAAGGATCCATTTTGTAACTGTAAGAAGATTTTTGAATAGTAATGGAATAAAAGTCTGCTATATACCAATAATTATTGCACAAACTGCCACATATGTTTACTTTTAGGGTATCGTTTACTATTAAATACGTGCACGAGATGACTACAAAGAAACACACTCTTTTAAAGAAATAGCTGTAATGAATAGCTGCATCTTCAGAAACGATCAACAGAATGTTAAATGCTATTGTTTAATGCAGTCAATATCCAAATCCAAACATACATTAGTACTTATTAATAGCATCAATCTAATGATTTCCATATCATGACAATATGGAAATGATTGTTGTATGAAAATGACAATAATTTCAGAAAAGATCATTTTAAAAGAGAGAAACTATAGCAATAGAAACACTGAAAACAGAGCTCTGCCAGCTTGAATGCAAATCTCTCCATCTCACAAGGCAGGAGAGAGAGATGGGATAAAGCTGTGTCACGCAGACTGCCTGTACAGAACTGCTAACATGGCCGAGGCAGGCGGGCGTACTTTGCCACTGCTCACGTAGGGCCACAAGGCTATAGTCTCTGGAGCTAACCCATCCCAGAAGGAAAGGCAAACGTTTACAAACATCAGTGCCTTCAAGTTATTTCCTACTTGGCCCAATGAACCAAAATGTGGGGCACCCCCCGGCTCCCACCACATAACCATGGATCCGGTGCGGAAGGCAAGTGTGAAATCTGCCCATGACATCCCTGCCTCCATCCCGAGCCGTGCCCGGGCCCGTCACGCAGCCGGGGCACACGCTGCACGCATACGCACTGCCGTACCCACGCTCAGCGCTCTGCACAGCTCTGCTCCCTGCAGCAAAGCTCTTCTCTCTACTATGCTCATCTCCGATTTACCCATCGTACCATCTCCCCTCAGCGCTGGCAGAGGTCCCATAATTAAAAGAGCCTCTCAGATCAGTCATTTCATCTGAAGGCATTCAGTGGTCAATATTTACCAGTCGAGGTTTCGCTGGATTCGTGGTATTTATTCGGCATTCACTGTAATAAGAGGTGATATTTAATGCTCTATTGATCGCTGCAGCAACAGGTCTCATCCTGAGGAGAGGGACGGTATCCTGTTTCACCGCATTCAGCCGAGTTTGAACATTGTGGCCTTAATGCTCAAATACACAGATCCACTGGTGTGTGTAATACACTGGATGGAGCAGATCAGCCTTGCTGCAGTGAAGCTGGAAAATGTATAAGCTTCAGGAAGGAAAGCTGATGAAATTAAAGAGACTTGATTTTATTTATCTCCACCGATACGGCATGAAATTTACCGTATCTACCTACTAATGGGGGTTCGTTTTTATTGCACTGAACTAATTTAAGGCCTCATCCTTAGTCCTGATACCAGTGGGAGGGTTTTCATTGGTCTCAGTGAGCGCTAAATCCACAGTTCCCACTGTGCTTTTCTGTGCCAGAAGAAAGCAGTTGCAGATATTGGACATTCTGCAAGGGCGGCCGCAGGGCTGGGCACAGCGTCTCTTGTCATCAGCCGAATACTAGAGCGCAGTTCAGCTTATAAAAATAACCTTCCTGTAGCAAGGATCATTCTGTGTGTGTAAGCTTCAAGACAGAAAAGTCAACATTCATCTGAAACCATGAGAAAGGAATATTTTCAGAAATGAATGAGGCAGTTTTGCAGGATTTTCCGTGAGAAACAGCTAACTCTCTTTGAAAATGTACCCCCAGAAGTATATGCTACTTTTTCCATTTTCTTTCCCCTCCCTAAGCTTTCCCTTTTGATCAAATTAATCAGCCATTTTACTAACAAACAGCTGTGGAAAATATTCTTACATTTATTTTCAATATTAGTCAAATCAAATAATTAGTTTTAACTTTCTCTCCTCCACAACCCCATCAAATTCTCTTCCAAAAATATTTTTATCTTTAGCATCTGTCTCATTATGTTTAAAATGATCTGTTCTCACCCATCAGAATTTTATACTGGGAGCCTTACGTGTCCACTTGTCTGTCATATAAGCAACCCTCTGAAATATTAAACGGGACTAGATGTGGCCTGACAGATTCAAACCGCCAATTCCTTCCTTGAGCAAAGGGATTTTGGTTAAGCAATGCATTTATTTCGCCTCCCAATTTGGAACAAAGCTGCCTCTTTGCACTTGCCAAGTTATAAAAACATTCGAAGGACTTCTCTCAGCTCTGCTGATGTAAACAACTGGAGTGCCAAGAGGAGGAAAGCAATTATTATAAGAAAACTTAAAACATCTTATCAAACTGTAGAGCCGTTTCCCAAAAAGAAGAGGGAAACACATTACCAGAGTCATCTCAGTACAGACTGGCCCAAGCATTTGAGAGTACACAAGGAGCACCAAACTTTCTTGATTGGGTGGCAAGCAAGGAATTAACTTCATACTCCTGAGCCTTCATTATGGGCCTGTCAGTATAGTCCCATGTATGTTATTACGCAGTTTATTTCTGTAGGCACATCTCCTGTGTAATAAGCTTGGAGATGGATGCTATAGTTATCAAATATTTAGAAAATGATGAATATACTTAAACTCATTACACAATTCTCTTGTAACCAACAATCAATACCAGTGTTGCTCTTGGCAGTGAAGAGAGGTGGACAGGGAAAAGGTGCCTCCCAACAGACAACCAACACTTTCAGGTGTTTCATTGCCATCCTCTCTATTGCTGACTTTTTTCTGAAGATTTGTGTAGCACTGCAGAAAGAATGCATTAGTCTTCTGAATATTATCACTGCTGGGTACATACCAGGGATACCCAGCTCTATTTCAGCAAGAAGTTCTCAGTTTCCCTTGTGTCAAACCTGATAGCACCTTCATGGTGATGGTCCTGACAGCCCTTTCGTAGACTGATGAATAGGGGTTTGATGGATTGGTTGTTTAGTCCAATGTTAAATTATTCCTAAATGTCTTTGTATGGAAGAAATCACGACTCCAGCAAAAGAGTATGTTTCATCTATCAGTCAGTCACTTTTCCTACAGCTCCAAAGAAGATCATCTGCAGACAATAATAGATGTTGGGGAAAAAAGGTATGGATTGACTGGTGGGCAGCCTTACCAGCTGGTTAGCAAGGGTGGGAAGGTGCAAATAAAACATTCGGAGGTTATTTTACCAAATATTTCAAACTGAAAAGTCAAAATATTTCATTTTCAGTTTGTCAAAGCAAATTATAAGTTCTTCCTTTCCACCTTTGGATTTAGAAATATTTGAAGTCTCCATGAAATACTTTTTGGGAGATTTTTTTTACTCAGTTCTGTTTGCTTCTGACAATAATGGATAGTTCAAAAGCTAGCTCATACATTAGCTAGGGACAGAGGATGATATTACCCAAGAACAAAAAGCATTACTGCTGTTCTGCAGGCTTTTTAGACTAAAGGAGTGGTCTCAATACACATAAGTACTTATTTACTTCAGTTAAAAAAAAGTGCAGTGGCACCTGAGATGGCCATGAACTATGTCTGGAAGCTAACTACCATGTCACAGGATGTCTGTCACCTGTTGGAATGGATTGGAAGGGTAATGTTGAGCCACTACCAAGTGCAGAGAATGGCTAACAAACATCTGGTTACTTCTGTAGCCTATATGCAATGAAGCACGCTTACAGAAGATAAGGACTTAACAGAAATGATAACCAAGTCTAAAAGAGCGGGAAAAGTATATTTTCAAAAATGGTAGTTAAGAAGAAAAAAAAAAAGAAAAAATAGATCACAGAATCGTAGAATGGTTTGGATTTGAAGGGACCTTTGAATATCATCTAGTCCAAACCCCCTGCCATAGGCAGGGACACCTTTCACTAGATCAGAAAATAAATAAATAAAATATCGGAATAAGGACAGAACACAAAGTTTTAGAATTTAATTTCCCCATGGGAAAATCTTAAAGGAACTGTCTCTTTCTGTGTGCTATTCCTGAAATGCGAGCTCGGGAAAGTGTATAAACTGGCAGAAAGGTGTAACCTTTCACATAACCATAACTACCATAGAACACATCCCCGTGCATTATTTTGCACTACAGATGCACCAAATAATAAATAAACCCATAATCTACTCCAAAACTGAAAGGGGGAAAAGTTGTCTCTCAGCTTTGAAGGGCCTTTACCCTAGATCATTTCCTCAGCCTCCACATTCCAGAGAGCGGTCACAGCACTCAAGACAGGAGCCCCTTCAAAGTTCACATGAACCTTTTGGATCTCTCAGAAGGCTACTGCTAAATGTTTTACTCTGCTATTCTTTTAAAACCCTCTATTTTCCCCAGCAACAGTACCTTTAGTGTTTCTAAAAGAAAAATATTGAAAAGAGTATAGAATAGCTAAGTTTTTACTATGCGTGACCCTACAGAGTAAGTAAACCAAACCCCCAGAAGTCCATGCCTGCTGATCAGCTATTATACTTAATTAGTCAATTCACTCAGCTGGGCTAAGGAAGCTTATATGACCAGCTTCTCTAAGATGAAATGGGCCATCTAATTATGCACTTTTATGGCTCATTATACCTCCTTTTGAACTTGAAGCACAAATTAATTCAGGGGAATTCAGCGGCTGTGTTAAACTGGAGGCCATGTTATTTAATCATGGAAGTCCTCATTGGTATTAAAAATGCATATCTCTGAATCTGTCTTAAATCAATATACCTTGACATTTAGCATTATTATTCTATTTTTAACGTTTTCCCTGAACCAGTTCTTTGGAACTGCAGCCTGGTGGGTCCCTGTTGATGCAAGTGCGGTGTGAACATGCCTGGCTGCTGCAGAGACAGGCGGCCCCTGTCCCAAAGGGTAGCTATTTGTCACTTAGTGGCACCGGAGAAGGAAGGCCAAAGGGAAGGAGGGCGCCAGGGAGCGAACCAGGCATCTCTCCATGACTGTGCCACTCCCAGACACAACCATGTCTGTTTAGTGTTTGCACAATGGGCCGGGCAGGTGTCCCCGAGATGCCAACGGGGTGGCCAGCTGCCACCTGGCCCTGCCATGTGCCAGGTCGCTGGCCCCCACGGACTCTTTCCCCAACAGGGGGAAAAGTGAGCTTCCCACCCCTTGGGCCCTTACCCCCCACTCAGGTGTGCTGCCAAGGGAAAGGATCAGCCATCTGGGGAGGGCGTTGTGAGTGACTGCCATCAACCCATGGGCCAAGAGTAGGCTGAGGGCTTGAAGGGACTAATGGAGGTGGAAGAGGATTGACCTGTATGGCTCCCCACACCATGGCAAGCTGAAATGGGGACCCTGCAGAGATCAAGGGTAAATCTCTCTAGACCCAGGGATTTTGGCCCCAGAGCTGCCTAGGGGCGACCATGGACTTTCTCCTCTGCCCATGCAATGGGGCAGAGGCCGGGCTGCCAAGATCTGCTTCTTTGCTGGCAAAGGGCCCACATCTCCTGTGGGTGATACAGAGCCCAGCGAAGGGGGGAGGCCCACTACAGTGCCTGGCTTGGGCGTGGGACCATACTGGGACACCCGCCACTGCACTGGCCAGCCACAACCCCAGCCTCCCACCGGGCAGCCTGGCCCTGGCCCTAGATCTGCTCCAGCAAAGGTGGGTGGTGGGCTCACCTCAGGAAACCACCAACAAAGCTGATTTAACTCATTTCTGTTTAGGTATGTCGTAATATAAAACCGGACTTTATCACCATGCCCAAAGATGTAGTGATACCAGATAATAAATCACGATTTTTTGCATTGGGGGAAAAGATTTACTGAAACATATACGAATGGATTGCCTTCCTATCAAGTAAATTAAATGTTTCAATGCAACCGGTAGCCCAAATTAATTTATTTACCCTTTGCAAATGTGCGCTTGAATTTACTTGAGGCACGCGATGGTTATCACAACTTTCTACATCAGCTATATATCACCTGTAGCCTTTATCCCAAAGGCTTTGGAAACGCAGCCCACGTTTGGCACGTGGAGGGCGGTTTACACTTCACGCGCGACTTCTTATTTTTTTTATATATATATATGTATATAAAAAAAAATGAAGATTGAAATAAATAAATGGGGACGCCGGGGCGGGCAGCCGGCGGCGAGCGGCGGCAGCCCACGGCGCGCGCTGCCTGCCACCCAGCGGCCACCGGCGGCAGCGCGACCTCCGCCGCCGCGGGTTGGGGGGTGTGTGTGGGGGTGTGTGTGTGTGAGGGGGCGTCCACGCGTGAGGGGCCGGTGGACACCGCCGGTTGTGGAGGATTTGGCGGGGGAGTGAGGGGTCCTCTCCCCGCGTCCTCCTCCTCCTCCGGACACCGTCAGTGTATCTGGTGCCTCCCCATTCGGAATGGCTGAAACTGGTTGTTTTGGAGGGGTTTTTTTGGTCGTGTTTTGGGTTTGTTTGGGTTTTTTTTATTTATTTTATTTTATTTTTTTTTAAATTCAACTAGCAATTCTACACAGATTTTAACAGGGTGGTTTTGGAGCCCGGGGCATCAATACCAGACCTCTGCCATAACTGATATCCTTCTCCTACAGCAACTTCTTTTTGGAACATAAAAATGCTACATATGCACTGTTTCGTCNAAAAAAAAAAAAAAAAAAAAAAAGGAGTCAAATTCTTAAGCTGAAACTGTTACTTAAAAGCGTCTTCTGTGCCTATAGATGTTGTGTTTGTGTATTTATTTCTTATGATTAATTAAATTTGTACTGGATACAATTAGGGAAATGAGTGGATTCAGTTTGCTGTAGTATCTAGCTGATTCTACAGATTAAAGAAGGCTAAAGTGTCAAACAGGTCACCACTAGAGCTGCGTGTGCATGTGTGTCTTCCTACGATTTTTTTTTCATAGAATCACAGAATGGTTTGGGTTGGAAGGGACCTTAAAGATCACCTAGTTCCAACCCCCCTGCCATGGGCAGGGGCACCTCCCACTAGACCAGGTTGCTCAAAGCCCCATCCAGCCTGGCCTTGAACACCTCCAGGGATGGGGCAGCCACAACCTCCATGGGCAACCTGTTCCAGTGCCTCACCACCCTCACAGTAAAGAATTTCTTCCTTATATCTCGTCTAAATCTACCCTCTTTCAGTTTAAAACAATTACCCCTCATCCTATTGCTACACTCCCTGATAAGGAATCCCTCCCCACCTTTCCTGTAGGTCCCAGTTGGGCACTGGATGCATTGCAGCTGTTCGCAGCCACCCTTGGCTGGGCCCGTTTCAGCAGGCTCTGTGCATTGCACGCGGGTGCCTTGGGCTGGGATTTATTACCTGCCCGCTGCCCATCCGTCCTGAGTGCTCCCCTGGACTTTCCTTTTCTACTCTTTGCCACACAGACATTGCACTAACATATTTTATTGGTTACTCATCAAAATAACAGAAGGCAGTTCTGACTGTGTATTTCATTGTTTTACGTTAAAATAGATTAGTCAAAATATACAAATGGCCAGCAATTTGAGGGGACTAGATGGAAATTTAACAGGAAAATCTAGATGTCCACCTTGCAAGTAAAGCGTTTTTTTGTCGTATTTGATTTAAAAGCCGTGCTGCTACCATTAACGTCCCATGCAACTACCTCAAATGGAGGCTGAAAAGCAACCAGCTCCGCAATTAGATGTCAATGAGCAGAAGTGAACAGAACATCTGTCTTATCATATGCTTCACATTCATGGCCAGGGGTTTTGTGCTGTTTGTGCAGCCATTCAAGCAAATAATGAATCAAATTCCAATGCAGAGAAACCTTTTGCTTTATTTACAGTTTTACAAATCAGGTGGGAGCTTTTATTTTGATAAAATAAACATCAGGTGCTGATGTTTACCAAATATCCTGTATTCAGATTATTTTGCTAAAAATAGCTGTAGAGAAAGAGCATCCATCACTGGTAGTGATTTGTCTGACAAACCCCCATCTGCTAAAGCAGATGATGCTGCCTCAGAAAGCTCGGGTGATCCTTTCACAACCTGCAAACCTCTCCACAGCAGCACCGTTACTGCTAACTGCGTGCCAGACCAAGGCACTACTGAATTAGGCGCTATATGTAAACAGCTAACGAAGGCCATACTGCACTTTGATTGATTAGTTAAGGAGCATTTTGCCGTCCCGGCTCTACTGAGGGGAAACCAACCAACATTTTCAAATTTGTTCAACCTGCTTTTGAGTAATGAGCTCAAGCCACTTAAGTTCTACTGAAGTTCATTGTAAGTGATAAATCTACACTTGGTCTGAAAATTAATCCAAAAAAATCACCCGAATCCCTGTGCCTTAATCTAATTTTTGTGTAGTTTATTTACACTTTTTCTGAGAAGTACTTCGAAGCCAGAAAGAAGAATGAAGGCTTTCATTTTCTGTCTCACACCCGAATGAAGAGCCACCTACGACTTCAGGGACTGGCAAGCTGCTTATCTATGATTCACAGATGTTTCATCAGTCTGACCTGGGTGAACAACTCACACCCCAGTTTCCACTAGTTAGCGAATAAATTACTTTATGCCAGCTGGCTTTTTCTGTGCTAGCAGTGTTGCTGCTTCCCTTGCTGCTCGCTATCCAGTAACATGGCCAACAAACATCACCGAGCAAAAGCACTGGGATGACAAGGACAGCCACAACGCCGTGGTACAGCCCTTGTTCTTTTTTTCCCTCCTTCTCTCTCGAAAAGAGAACGGAGTTGACTTTGCTTTTCTTTGATGTATAAGTATCTATATCTACAAAATTAAGAACTCGGAGCGTCTGCTCAAACAGTTGATTTCCATCTATTCCCAGTAAAAAACCTCCGACAACCAAAACCCCGCAAAACATTCAATGCTGTGTCAATGTCCTATTTTGCTCTTTCAGAGCTCTTGATATTCACATCCAAAATAATATACACAATGTTGTTATTGGCTGCAGGTAAATAGCTGTAAAGAGAAGTCTAATAAAACACTGCTCCGATTTCTACAGATGCATTTTTGCCTTTCAGATGAAACATATTTCTCAAGGCTCTTACTGTAAAAGTTAGAATCCTTTTAAGAGGCACTTAAAACAACCACAAAAAAATCCCCAAACCCCAGAACCCAAACCTCAGAAAAACTAATTAAGGACCTATATCTGACATTTCTTTAAGAGTTTCTGCTACTGTTGAGCTCAGTTTTCTCAGGCAGTGGCGGAAGAAACCCCTGGATACGACCTCAGCAAAGTGGCTGTTCCAGAAGAAGCCTGTTACTGCACCAGAAAGGAAAAGAAACAGCGAATGAAAATGAGTGCATCCGTGGGTATTTCTCAACAGATCCAAGGAGTCAGCACTGCAGCTTTTTCACTTTCTCATTTTTTCTTGTCTTTCAGTTCTATTTTCTTTCACAAACAGGCCCGTAGTGGTCCTCCTTTCAAAAACTCTGCGGGTAGCCTCATCCAGCTTACAGCAAACGAGACGTTAGTCTGTCACAATTAAACCAAAAAGAATGATGATGCAGGATGTTCCTTTGAAATCCGTGAAAGATATGTCTCTGGGTGCTGTACTGCTTCCATCGCATTCCTATCCTAGTGCCTACTACATGACATGATTTGGCAGAAGCAAGTCAACCTCTGGCTTTTCTCAGCTACCACGGAATACATCACTGTTCTCCATAGATTCCTCAGCTTTGCATAACTAACAAGCTTCCTCTCTGAAAGCCTACTCCTATCACGTGTGTACTGTCTTCCACCTCACAGAGAAAGGAAGTTGAAAATGTTACATCTCTCAAGGGATAAAGACTCTGATGAGAATCCCCAACAGAAAGAAGGAAAAAAAAAGCATATGAAAAATTGGTAATGCAGATCTGTTCCCCCTTGTAGGGTTCCTGCCTGAAGAATTTGCTGCCCAAAGGAGAACGCTTTAACAGCGGCAAGTGGATGGTCTTGCCCTGACTTGTTAATGATGCAAAGAGCAACCCTCACATTAACTTTCTGAAGCATGCAGAAAACCATAAAGTGCATATACATCCTAGAGGAATGATTTTTCAAGAGCCGTTTGCTTACCGAGGCTAACAGATTACGGTAATAAACTATCATCTATTTATTCCTGAAATCTTGAAAAAAATCCCCTTTTCTGAAATGCTAAAGCAAAGCACGTGATAAACATTTTCAAGTCACATTACAGAAATAAAGGCATGCATAATATTACTTATATGCTGATACAGAACCATGATGATCTATGATGGTAAGAAAGGCTTGTTGAGAGAGACCATATCTTTTACCAGAACAATAGAGAGCTGGAACCCCACACCTCCCCCCCAGCTCTTCTTCAGTTTTGAAATGTGTAAAAACCTTTGCAGTCCTGACTAGAGTCGGAAAACTTCTACGAGCAAATATTTTATTTGTCGAGAAATGTAGTTTTAGGGCAGACAAAACTCTGCCAAATCTGAAGTATTCACCATGAGTTACAGCCAAGAAGAGAGAGAGCCGGAATGTCAAATGGATTTATCTTATTTCTTCTGAAATGGAAAGAGTGACCGAGCTCATAAACAAAAGCCCTGACACAGACACGTGTGCACGGTTCACGTTCCATTCACAAAATAGCAGGCAATCCTCCACAACCTAAAGCAGGGCAACTGGGAAGTTTGGGCTCAAAAGTCCTTCTTGCATTTGGTACATGTGAGTTTTCCATATTCTAGAGAGCATCCTCACTGTCTTTTGACCATTCTGAGGTACAGTTTTCTTGCTTGCACTGGTAACCTGTGTTATATTTTAACCTCACTAGATCAGTGTAGGGGCCTGAGCCAAAGTCAGATTTTGTGTGACCATATCCAAGAGTGGGGGGAGATAAAAGGAAGAGGAAAAAAAACCCCAGATTCCTTGCATTTCCACATCACAGCTTTTAAAAAGATAACTTGGCTTTAAAAATAATAAAAAAAAGTAAAAGATTATTTAGACTTCAACTCTTAACTCCCTTACGTTCAAAATATCTGTTTCGACATCATGTTCTAATATATGTACAACCAAACACCCACATGCAGCAGTATTTCTTGTTAGACTCAGCAATAAAGATTTATTTTTGAAATACATCCCATTTTCAAGCCAGTATATGATTTTGAGCATTTTCATATGATTGGAATCAAAAGGGAGCCAAGGTGAACTAAGAAACAGCATAAACAAAATAGATGCTTCGATGACATGATTTATTAAATGGGACTAAGTGATTTACTGTTTGCAATTTGTAAAAAGGAAAACAATCACAACAACATTACAAATCTTGATTTCTGGTGTATTTTTAATCTCAAGAGATAAATGCTGTACAAAATGAACTGAAATAAAACCACGCAGCTCATTCAGTAGTGAAACACAGCTGCCTCTAGGATGGGAAGCAGCAAATGCTGATTGGGACAATAAGAACAAATCTCAGAGGACAACAGGGATGGGGAAACTGTAAATGCTGCATGTGGTAACATCTGCTTCCATGGTAAAGAATTGAGGATGACTCTGTTAAGCCCAACACTGACCTGAAATGCTGGCAGCGTAGAGGCAGAGGCAAACTTCACTACTCTCTAACCGCTATCTCTTCTTCCTCATCTAATGCCTGGCCCAGCTCTAACACCCGTGAAATCTAGAAGGGATTAAATGCTCAGGAACAGAGATGCAAAACTGCCTCATGGTTTTCCCTGGGAAAATAGCTGAAGAAACTGCCAGAAATTATTCCCTACAGCTCAGAGGGTGAAACTGTGAGCACCTTCCCTGGCAAAGAGAGTACCAGACTCCCTGAGCACGTGGCTTATGACCTGAAAGGTGTTTCTAAGACATACTCTAGCTGCAGCTGAGCCTATATCTCCTTCCCATCATCCCAATCCCCATCTGGGCCTACTTAACACATAATTTTCCAGGATTTGTGAGGGGTTAGATTAAATCCATCTCTCTGTGGTGTAAGAATTAGCATTACTGGGGAGAGGATTTTACCGTGCTGCTGTGTGCTGGTATGAGAGGAAGAAAGGGGAGCAGTGATACGGGACACCAGGGAACCCCACCCACAGCTGATGGACCAGTCACACACTTAGTGTCTTGTGTCTCCTTCTCCCCTCCTATGTGTTGGCGGGTGCCCCTTCGGATACCTGAATTTGTGATGCGTGTTCTCTCCCTTCAGGTTAAGCCCTCACATGACAACATGAGCACAGGAAAATATCAGTTAGCAGAGTGGGCTGCTTGCCTGTGGCAGTTTTGCCTCAGAGTTTTCTTCTTGGCCTCCAAACAGCTCATTATCAGAAAGGAGAGCAATGATGCAGCACCTGTGCAGCAACTTCTTCCTCTCAACACCTCCACCAAACCTCAGATGGGGAAATCAGCTTGCAATAAAGAGAAATATTTCCTGACCCAGATTAAGGTGTTCTATAAACTTCGAGCCTCTTTATAGCTGTAGAGATAAAACACTGTGCTGAAGCAAGAAACAGTAATAGCTGTCAGAAACAGACGTCTTCGCCCTCCCTCACTGTGTGTGGCACCACTGTTAAGGAAATTTATATGGGATTTCACAACAGAAATGAACGCCTGTTTCAGTTCTGAAAGCCTCTCTACTTGATTTGTTTCATAGTTTCTGCCGAGCAAGGCAGCGCTGACGGCAAAGCCGTGCTGCAATGCAAAAGGTTACACAACAGGCCATTTTCCGACTGCTCTGACAAAAAGACACCTAGAGTAGAGAAATGGCATCCGCCCAACTGGAACGTCCTTCTGCAGGCACCGACTGGCACCTCCAGGCTTACCAAAAGGTTCCCGCCGTATCTCAGCCTGTGCAGCGCCTGTTGTCACCCCGCGTAGCTGGGAGCTCGCAGGGAGCTAAGCAAGGACTTGACGGCCGGTGGCATGAAGTGCAAGAAACATCCTCTGTGGCTGCCCAGAGCACCAAATTAGGAAAGACTGAGAAATATTTGAAAGACAAATTTAAGAGTTTCATTTAAAAAAAAAAAATCCGTGTTAAATAATCCCCATTTAAACCCGGATAACAGCATTCTGCAGATAGCAAAAATACAAATTGCACAAGACTATGTTATACTTTATTTTGAAGCTAGGGAATACATTTGATTCTACTGTATTTGAAAATTTCCTAATGTCTTCTCAGAACAAATGTCCGCTTTTCTGAAGGTGGCAACGTGGTTCATTATTGTTCTCCTTCACTACCAATAACAAGAGGGTCTTTATACATGGCTACAACACAAACTCTAATTGACACTTGAGAATAACATTGCTAGAGGGGGAAACTGTATGGAAGTGTTTCAGAGGGTTTTCTTCTTTCTTTTAATTAATAAAGTCTTCTATATTTATTCCTTGTAAACTGAAATGATTTCTTATGAAATTCTGATGACAGTTATGACAGTACTTTCTCCCTGATCACGCACCTCGAGCAAGCAGGTGTGCCATTGCACAGTCACGGTGTAGAGTCACTGCTTGTGGGACACGTTTTATGGCATCTGTGACACCAGGGGTTCTGCACTGACACCATTGCCCTCCGCTCAAAAATGATGCAAAGGTCATCAAAGGGCAATACTAGTTGTCAACCTTACCTTCAAATTGCTTTTGCTAATTTAAAGATTTAGATGGTGGGGTAGTAGCAATGTTGCCAGGGCATCTGGCATGCTGAATTTTTTCTCCTGTTGCTAAGTAAAACATACCCCATTATTTAAACTAACAAAAATAATAAAGCTTGGTTTCCCTCTCCCACATCCTCCATCCTTCTCCTTTGTCCTGTTGAAATTTCCCCCGTGTCCTCTCTATCAAGCCCTTCCAGCTGTTATCCCTAGGCAGAGCACAGCCCGGGCTCAGGTGTGCCAGAGTCCTGGAGAGCAAATCCAGCAGTTCGGGGGCGTCCCTGCCTCTCTACACCCCTACAAGCAGGCCGGTGGGCTGTGTAGCCTATGGAGGTGGGAGACTTCCTGGGCACTACCTCTCCCCTCCACCCCTGGGTGGCCGAGGCCTGCCCAGCTCACCCTTCGTCCTGCGTGGGCTGAGCTGGACAGCCCTTGACCAGCTGAGGGGAGCCGGCGCCGTGTCTCAGCCCCTGCGGGGCTGCATCTGTCTTGCCCACCCGTGGTTTCCAAAGGGAACCCGCCAGATTCCCAAGCCACGAGGGTCGCTGGAGCAGAGCTGTGAGTCAGTGTGGTGAAAACTCCCCTCGCTTTCCCCACGGCAGGGACATGTTTTTTAATAAATTCAGTAAAAAAACTCCAAAAATGCGGCAGGGGTTGAAAATGACCCAGCTGAAATAGTATAATTGGATTTGGAGAGGGGAAGCCTGTTTCAAAAGAAAATTCCTGGGATGCTTGTTTTTAAAGTGGTAGCAGCAATCTCAAGAAAACAACAAAGCATCTGCTAGAAAATGAAGGGTAACACAAGGTCTGACCTCAGGACTTACCCTAGCGCGGCTTTGCTGCCCTGCAAATATCTCACGTCCTTGGGAGGAAAATCATCTTCAGCACAACAAAATCAAGGCAAATCACTCCAGACATTTCTGAGTGCAATTTTTCAGAGAGTGCAATTCCCACTGAGGTAAAAAGGGCATATGTAAAACTGGACAGGAAGAGAGCTTTCAGCCAGTTAAGGCGGGCAATATTTTTTGGGCAACATTTTAATATGATTTTTGAGACACTAGTAACTTAACCAAGTTCCAATGCTGCTTAAAGCAAGTTGTAATTGTACTATGCAGATGAAGGAGCAGGACTCTGTTTACACAAGAATGCTATATGCTGGCGTCAACTGAGCCTGGGGAACTCCTGTGCTAAGCACACTACGAAACCAAACCTAGAATAAATTATAAATCTGAACAAATAAGACAGGTACAAAACCGTATTACTAATAATGCTTCGTCTTCAGAGAAAGAGACTGCGACAGTGCCTGTCTTGCATCTAAATCAAAAAGCTTTCCTAAGACTGCATAGTTTTGTTCATAGAGAAATAGGGTGAACCAAAATCAGAGGCAAATTAAGAGATGGCAAAGTGCTGAATGTGTCTATTACCCAAGTGATTTCTTCAGAGGGCCAAATTATTTCTAGCCTCTGGGGGGATTTGGTCTACTCTACAGTATCCACATTCTGTATGAGAAAGCCACAGTTAAAAGCTGCCTTGCTGAGGGATTCAATGAGTGCTTCTGCAGATCAGCGACTTTTTTTGAAGTTGAAATAGTTGCTTTTGTATCAGTATTTGCTTTCAAATCCTCAGATCACACATGTTAATTGTAGAGCTTTTTTACTCTAAGAATGTGCATGAAACACACATAGAGGAAAAAATTTGTTGTTATTTGGCTGGATAGAGAAAGACTGAGTTTTCCTCATGATATTCGTTGTCCTGAAGCCATCACTTGCAAGTCAACTGCATCTGACACAAAATTCAGAGAGGACATGCAAATGAAAGAATTGATGCATAGCAATTTTCAGTCTGGACATGAAGATACCCTGTGTTATTGTACAGGGTTTGTGTGGCAAGGTTTTGTTACCGGGGGGCTACAGGGGTGGCTTGTGTGAGAAGCTGCTAGAAGCTTCCCCTATGTCCCATAGAGCCAATGCCAGACGGCTCCAAGACGGACCCACCACTAGCCAAGGCTGAGCCCATTAGCGATGGTGGTAGCGCCTCTGGGATAACATATTTAAGATGGGGGAAAAAACCCCAGTGCAACAGC
The DNA here is from genome assembly GCA_003993805.1 of Himantopus leucocephalus. Taxonomy (NCBI): domain Eukaryota; kingdom Metazoa; phylum Chordata; class Aves; order Charadriiformes; family Recurvirostridae; genus Himantopus; species Himantopus leucocephalus. Next base: position 125,584,546 of record RSEF01000001.1, on the reverse strand, counting down.
AATTGCAGCCAGAGAGAGGAGTGAGACTATGTGAAACAACTCTGCAGACACCAAGGTCAGTGAAGAAGGAGGCGGAGGAGGTGCTCCAGACACCAGAGCAGAGATTCCCCTGCAGCCTGCTGTGAAGACCATGGTGAGGCAGGCTGTCCCCATGAAGCCCATGGAGGTTAACAGTGGAGCAGATATCCACCTGCAGCCTGTGGAGGACCCCATGCCAGAGCAGGCGATGCCTGAAGGAGGCTGTGACCCCATGAAGCTGGCTCCTGGCAGGACCTGTGGACCCATGGAGAGAGGAGCCCGTACTGGAGCAGGTTTGCTGGCAGGACTTGTGGCCCCATGGGGGACCCATGCTGAGCAGTCTGTTCCTGAAGGACTGCACCCTGTGGAAGGGACACACTCTGGAGCAGTTCATGAAGGACTGCAGCCTGTGGGAAGTACTCACATTGGAGAAGTTTATGGAAGACTGTCTCCTGTAGGAGGGACCTCATGCTGGAGTAGGGGAAGAGTATGAGGAGTTCTCCCCCTGAGGAGGGGAAGGAGCAGCAGAGACAACGTGTGATGAACTGACTGCAACCCTCATTCCCTGTACCCCTGTGCCATTGGGAGGGAGGAGGTAGAGAAATCGGGGTGGGGGGAGGGGAAGATGAACCCAGGAAGAAGGGAGGGGTGGGGGGAAGGTTTTTTAAGATTTGGTTTTATTCCTCATTACCTTACTCTGATCTGATTAAATTAATTTTCCCTGAGTCGAGTTTGTTTTGCCTGTGACGGTAATTGGTGAATGATTTCTCCCTGTCCTTATCTCGACCCATGAGCCTTCAATTATATTTTCTCTCCCCTGTCCAGCTGAGGAGGGGAGTGATAGAGCAGCTTTGGTGGGCACCTGGCATCCAGCCAGGGTTAACCCACCACAGTTATATCATATTTACTAGCGCCAAGAGACAGCAATGAAAAAAAGAAGATAAGTATATTGCAAATACAGACATAATAAAAAAGAAAAGGCTGATAAAATCTCTGGATGCCAGCAGTTCCAGTGTATGGTTTACGTTCACTTTTTACTACACCCTCTTCCTGTTTGCCTGAGAGCTTATCTTTGATGAAAAACACAAACATTGTTTAAGGTCTGACTAATACCCACAAAAACAAGGACAGGCGGAGAAGGACATGAGAACTCCCATTTCTGTACATTCTCTGATGTCTTACGAGTTGTGTAACATTGGTGAATGAAGCATTACACTTTCATCTGAACAAGTGATGATCTGCAATTGCTCAGGTTAGACTTTTTTGCCTAGAATAGGATCAATCTTTACATATATAGGTAAAATTTATCACCAATTATACACAAGCAAGCAGTTCTTACTAGGTTACTTGCAATGACTAATAATAAGTGTTCAGTATCCTTAACGCTCTTCAGTCTGTATTTAGGCTGACATATAAAGCAGGCTTTTTCTTTTCTTTTAAGAGCTGAGTGACATTTAAAATCAGGCATCTCAGTGAGCTCTTGTGCTAAGGATTTCAATATTTACTTTCCATAAATAACCTCTTTAAAATTTTCTGTTTCTTTACACTTCTTTGAAGGAAAAACAATTCACTAATATCAAGCATTAAGGAAAATTTGCACAAGGGCAGGCAAAGCAAATTTCTGTTTTGTTCAAACAAGACACTGCCTTCCTCAATTTTTGACCTCCTTTCTTTGAAGACCCATAAGCTATTAAATTCAATTTACATCTTTCAAGTTGAATGAAATAGAATTTCTTACTTACCACTTCCAAGTACCCAACTTTGGGAGTAACCTCATAGAGATATATGCCACATCATCTCAAAATTTATTACAAAAGTTTAGCTTCAGCTATTGCATATTTGTCTTCAATGGATTTACTCGTGTATAAAGGTAAATGGGTCCCAAAGCACTGAAAGAATCAGAGGTTGGAGTTGCCACTAAGTTCACAACAGTACTTTCCTTCTCTTTCTGTCCTTCCTGGTACACTGAATGTGTCTGAGCGCGCATTGTTCTCCGTCATCAAACACTGAACTGCAAAATCATACTGCAATGTGACTTTTCTATTTGCAGACCCTTTGACAGGTTTCTTATAGGACATGTTGTGAAAGCACCAAGACACTTCACCAAGAGTGAAGAAAGGGTTTTAAAAGAGTTCTGCAGTCTGGTTAATTGGATCATTCATCACCAAAATCTGTCTTTAGAGCATAGTTAGTATTTGCTTCACAGCTGATCATTGGTTATTTTATGGGGATGAATACATTTATTAAAAAAGATTATTGGCCTATAATTTTACAGATTTCTGCATGCAACTAATTATGCAACTGGTAAGTTACTATTAATAAAATTCCCTTCCATAAATCAACCAGCTTGAAAAAATACTTCAGTCTAGCTTCTGCGTTTTAACATTTCTCATGGCTTTCTTTCTTTTTTTACTCTGCAGTTTTGCAACCTCTGTTTTTTGATGGAGATGGAAAAGCAGGACTCTGGCCATCTACAATGCCTTTGCAAAGTTGAGATAGCTAATATCTCTAAAGAATAACCTAACTGGTCAAGGCACTCCTATAGCGAAGCAGACTAGTACGCCGACTTCATGGTGCATCTAGCCTCATCAGTTCAAGGGGCAAGGGACCAGAGGTCATTGCTGAACCTTAACCTCTCTCACAATGGCACGCAGAACTGCCTGGCCAATTTCCTCTGGGTTTTATTTAGCAGGCATGTGGCCAGCATGGGAAGCAGCCTTTCCCACAGATGTTTAGTATAAAAGAAGCTATTTATCAGTGTGAGTTATACAGTCAGGCTGTGATCAGAATAGATCAGGTCTCTGTGTAACACAGCAGTTCCCATGTTCTCTGAAACAATAGGTTACAACAGCTAAATTAGAACTAATTTGTCCCTGAAGCCTGTTTTCTTGCATTATTCTCTTTTAGAGCACACTGATTTACACCCATTTCACAGCAGGATTGATGTTGCCTGGGAGAATGGGAAGGGTCACAGGGCAAATGGTGGCACTGTTCAAGGTGACTATCTGAATGGACCTGAGGCAAACACCAGGGTTTTCTGACAGCCCAAGTCCTATCTCTGCTAACCGTTCCAGCAGTTCCCTTTAATACAAGCATTTTTCTTCCCCCAAAGCCTTCTAACATGGTGGTCTTGTTGTTTTCCTTTTATGAAAAACAAACAGATATTAAGTCAGTCTAAGTTCCTTTCCCAAAACAACTGGACTCTATCCGCTCACATATTTGCCATTTGTTAGGAGAAGTACCACTGCACTTGTTTCACATGCAAAAAATACCTCAGACATAAATCTTCTGGGATCTTCTGGGTTCTTCTGGGACCACAAGGACCACGGGTATTAATCTATGGTAAATTGTTGGATTGGACAAATTCTCCATCAGGCCTATGAATGTCTCTGAATGTATGACTTACTTGTCTCTAACATAATGAGGCAGATGGATTAGATATGTTTTTTGACGCGTATCTTTGCAGCACATGGGAAAACACTTGGATTCAGCTTGCTCTCTCTTCAGTGATTTATATTTACCTCAGACAGACAATTTTCTTCCCTTGCCATACCTGTGTGAGGGCAGTGGTCTGCAACAATCCCACAAGCATTTATTGGCATCTTTGTAGAGCCTTGAGTATTCTAACTTCTGTCCTTCACTCTAAAGCTACATGGATCTTTTATAACTTCGAAGAGCAGGAAAGTTTCTCTTGTAAAGTTTGCCTTGCAACAGTGATAAATACAACCAAATTTACTGATTTACTGAACTGATTAGACTGAAAACACTGTAAAACAATCCTTCCAGCACTTGCAATTAGAAAAAAAAACCCAACCAAACCTTTCTGGGTCAGGCAGGGGGGAACTGACATCAGTTTAAGCAGCACACTTAATTTCTGGCACTGTAGCTGAGCTATCCTAAATCTGGGCACTTTCAGAACCCAGGTTTTAAATCTAGTTATTGCATAGGGGTTTGATAAATTGATGGTTTTATCCTCATTTTCTTACGTTCTAGAGCTTTCCTTAAATTCTAGAGCTTTTCAAAAGCCCCCAGGCTTTGGTTTGAGTCAGAAAAAGTCGAACTCCCTGGATGAGAGCTACAGAAACCTCAGTCTTCTCCCCGAGTCAAACCAGCTCTATCCTTTTTCTTCCCCAGGAGTCACTGACCCAGCCTGGGCCTGTGTTCTCCATGCTGAGGCCAGATGGTCCCAGGGCTGACAAAGGGATTGTGAGACCCAGGAGAGCCACCGGCTGCTCCAGCCCTGCCTCTGCTGCCGCCTCAGCCCTGAAAACTGCTGGATGCAATGTTGCACTCAACTCTGAACCTCTGAGCCCATGGAGATGGAGCGTCAGAGCTTTTGCCAAGAAACCCTAGTGAGTTTCAAATTAGCATAGAAGAAGAGAGATGCTTCAAAGGCTTATGCGTTTAACCACATTTGGGCAACATTTCATGAGCAAAGCATTTTTTTCTGCAGACACACACCGATCTCCCTGTCCAGAAGTCAAGTTGCTTCTACAAAGCATGATGATCTTGTCCTGTCCCAGTAGAACACTTGTAAGAATTCAGGGACATGGGAAAATGCATCATGCCACAATTATCTTGAGAACAGATGACTTTTTTTTTTTTGGCAGAAATGTTAAAAAAACACATCAGTAACTGTAAAATAAAACTGCAAGTGTTCACCCTAAGGCAGAGGCCTGGCATAAGAAATTTCAGAGCACTGAAAAATAATTTACCCGAGCAGAAGCAGGATTTTACAAGGGAAATTGTTGGCCAAATGAAAGTAGTGGCAGCATTGCCAGCTCCGCTTATAAGAAATAAAACGCCTATGCAAATCAGCCAGTTCTTGAAAATTTACAAACCCCAAATGCTATACCTCAGTCATAGAGCCAAAAGGAAAGTTTATTACTTCAAGAGATATTAGCCATATTTTGAGTAATGTCTTTTCAGGAAAGGCTTCTAAGAGATTAAGAAAAAAGAGAACTCAGCTGGCACGGTGCTACTAGAAGACACTTGGTAATGCCTCCAGCTGCTCCGCTACCACTCTTTTGTACTCCCCCAGTTTCAACTGGAGTTACATCTTTCCCAGGCAGGGTGAGGCCCCTTCGGGTCAGGACTGTTACCACATGTTTTCTGTGTCCTCAGCTTCAGCACAGCTTTTTCAGCACATCTCTAAAGCAGTCATACAGGCTTCCTTTGTGCTCGAGCCTCTCCTCAGCACATGAGTACTGATGTCACTGCAACGTCACTTCACAAGGGACTGTGGAGAATGAGGGCTAGACCATGCTTTGAGCCTCTTTGCTTGCAGACCTCTGCCAGGCCCATGTCCTTCATGGGTGGCAGCTGATGTTTTGCTCAGAGACAATATGGTGAACATTTTAATGCAATCCCTTTGGCATTTTGAGAAGCGAGGCAATATTATCTTTCTCTTCTTTGTTCTCCACTCTCTTGTAGTATGTGTAATACACAGAAAAATATTGTGAATTTCTAGTTGTCTTTATCAAATGTCAGAGGATACACAGGAGCTCGCCTTCAAGACACAAATCTATATGCAAACAGACTTTGGGAGTTTTGTTGTGCACTGATATATCTTGCTTGTTGCTTGGGAAATGTGATCAGTGGTGCTGTAGGCTAGGTGTGCACAGGACTGCAGTCTCTATTTCACCCAAGCCTGGATACCAAAAATTTTGCGTTCAGTTATCACAGACCAAAAAGCAAGAGCCCCAAGTAATAATTTGCACTGCAAGACATAATGTTCTAGTGTCTTTGGCAGCTTTCATACTGGCCACTATTTCTCGGTAAAAACCAAATTTCTTGGATTGACCTAGCTTAAAATACACTTTTGCTGTCTTGCTTTTAGTAGACTCAGTGTAGCAGGCACCCTGTCTATAATCTCCATAGTCCTGACTCTTCTCCATTTGTGGATGCTGGAATAGTAGAAGAGCTCTGTCTTTTGATATTCACCCAAGTATTTATTGTATGTGTCCACATCTCTATCCTCCTTAAAAGAGTCATTATAGAAAAAAAGTGAAATAGTAGCAGGGGGGAAGTCAATAAAGGGAGAGAGTAAAAAGAGAAAGAGGCATCAGCTCATTTTTGACAGAAAGAAAAATGTAGCACACCTAAAGATCTCCTCAGATCCTGAAAGCAAAGAGAATAATTTGACAAAGATATAGCTATATATTACGAGGGTAAAATAGGATACATTTTAATATTTTTAAGCTAGCTCATGTTTCACATTTAGTATGCTTACAATAGACAGACGAGTATTCTAGCATTAAATACATTTTCCCCAATATGCTCTTTTGTATTTTACACACAATTTGAAACATCTGGTAAATGACTTGTTTTCCTGAAGCACAGCAGAGAGCATGCTTGGATGATCCACTGCTGTTTTTGAAATGTTTCTCTCTGTGGAACACTTCCCTTCTTCCATTTCCTCTCCATTTTTGCTATTTGCTTATTCTGAAAATAATAACACTAATCTGAAAGTACCATAACACATTAGAGTATTGATTGTACTGTAAGAATGAAACAATAATACACAACAGATGCCATGTTTTACTACTGAGAGATCGCAATGTTAATAAGATGGGGTCTTTAGAAATAAGTATGGTTCTCTTGAGAGTGATTGAGATGCCACACTACTGTAGTACAGACCGTTGTGCCATAGCTTATTTGGAATTTGTCATTTATTTTAAGAGTGGTTATTTTTTGACAGGCAGCTTGGTATAGAGGTGTTCTCTGACTCTTATTATTCAGGAAATGTTGTTGGATGCCATTTATCTTTTAACATATGCCCTAGTTTTCAGTTTTCAGTTTTCAGCTACAGTTATAAGTAGCCCCTAAAATTGAGTTGACTTTTTGTTGCACTAAAACACATAGCCTATTATAGCACCATATAGCCTTCTAATGGCTACTGTTTTGAGGATGCCATGATCAGCCTTGCAATAATTGAGAAAGAACATAATCATAAACAAGATAGGAATTCTTTTCTTGCTAGCTCAGATTAAATACATTAGGCAGACATTTCAGGAAATGTTACCTTCTGCTCTTTGACTAGAAACACCATAAGAGAGAACAGAATAAACAAATCTCTGCAGTGCATTTATATATATCTAGCAAAGTATTATGTTGAGTGTTCATTCCACTTCCTAAGCCTTACAAGCCCCATACCTATTTTTTTTAAACAATTTTAGTCCTGAAATTAGTTACATTCTTAGCAACAGAATTATAGCAGTCAGCATGCTCAAAAAAGTTGCATTCAAGTACAGCAAAATAATACTGACCTTATACAGGCCCGTATTCCACTGAGCCAAATTCATCCCTTCAGTCCTTTCAGTGCCATCTGCATGCTCTCAAACACATTTTTTGTCTAGAAGAAATTAAGAATGAGGTGAGCAGAAAGTATCAGCCACTGCAAGCCCAGTTGTGCAATCCATCCAAGAATGGTGGTCTCTTGAGATGAATAATTTATAGCAGTGGGTCCAGTGAGTGCATAATTTGAACATGTAGATTTCTAGACTGAAGTTTATTTCTTTTCCTTTTATCTGTGTGAGATTATTTCCAGGGTTAACTAACAGTGATGGCTTTTAGTCCCTCAGTCCTTTAAAAAGATATTTTAATTATTTATTTTGCACATGACAGTCTTAGCTGTCTCAGGAACTAGATGCGAAATGCAGAAATACAAACCTTTCCTCCTAATGCAGATGGCTACTACATCAAAAGCAAAGCATTTTTTCACATGATAATCATTTTAGGAAGTCTGGGGTGGGGGAGAGCTTATAAATAGATATGGCCCCTTAGGCAACTTATCTTTTAAAAACAAAACCCCGAAACATTAATTACCATGAAATTCACCCAGGCTGAGTAATGACCACAACTATTCTCACATTATATCACAAAATATAAACATATGTTCCGAAGTAGAGCTGGACACGAGAAGTGATGAGGTTATGGAAAGGTAATGGGGAAAGGTTCAAGGAATCTCTCCCACTACAAACCACAAACATTAAAGAAAAATCACAGAACTAGAGTGTGTTTTGTCTGGTAAAAAGAAGTGCAATCTGTGGAAACTCGCCAGATTTTCTACTGGCAAGTATAATCTTCAAAAACATAATGAAAATAGTACTTTAGACAATAGGCAATTGCTATGAATTTTATTTTGTAAATGATAAGTTATTCTCTCACTGAAGTCTATAATAGGCCTACCTTCTAAGTGGAAATTTGACAGTCTAGAGGAGTTTCAATTACTCCAAATCTTTTCAGATGTTTTGCAAGAGCAAAGAAGTAATCTAACAACTCTAGGTCATTGATGGAGAAATGGGCAAAGGGAGGAAAAGGGGCGAGGACATCCACAAAGACGTCTGACATCCAGAGTCCACCTTCCCTCATCCCCTCTTCACACCAGTAGGCACACTAAGGTCAGCAAGAAACTAAGGTCAGCAATAAACAGAAACAAACAGAAGAAAGCATAAAATAACAATTTCAAGCGGTATAAGAGATGTGAAGGGAGTGTACCCTATTCTGCAAATTTCTCTTCAATAACTGGAAATTTTACTGTCTCTTGACTCTTATGCCTTAGAATCTGCCCATGCACTTTAGGGAAAAGCAGATTACAAATGAATCAACACCCTTATTTTATGTCAACTTGAACCATTATTGAGTTTCTTTGCTGTTATGACAGTTTTCCTCTTGTAAGAGGTCCTTATTAGTATTCTTATTCCAACAAGTCAAGATGACAGTTTATTACTCAATTTCTGTTAGAAATAATATCTAGCAATGTGTAGTCATCTAAAACTTTAGAAACTGTAAAGATACATATTGATATTGTCTGGACTACAGAATAGATAGAAAACTAAACCACTGGAGTCTTCGACATGAAAAAAACCTCTCAAACATACAAACCCAGAAGAACTTTGGTGAAGGACTGATAAATCTACAGATACTTCAAATGTCACAGTAATCCCCCAAACTGTGAACCTTAATTATGCCAAAGCAAGATCAGAATTTATCCCCTTACTGAACACTACCAAGCTAAGATCAATAAAATCTTCACTTTGTTCCAATATGAATGAAAACTGGTGTCTCTGATGTTGAGGGCACCTGATATGAAGCTGACCAGTCACAGTTCCTAGAAACTGCTGGCATAAATAATACATCTACCAGCCCATTATCTCACTTGTTTTATTTTGCTGTGGACAATAGGATTGAAAGGACTTGCTTTCCAAACTGTAATTGGGTGAGAACCACTCTCTCTGTCTTCATGTCTGAAAGTACACAAGCGCAAGAGACGACTGAATTTTCTGTAGTGGCAGTAATATGAAAGCCTAGATGTATATTTGGGAAGGAGTGAAGTCCCTAGGTGGCAGCTGCGTTCACTGCCTAAAGCAAGATTTGGTCATTGGAAACCTACTGTGATGACATGTAAGCAGAAAACTTCAGCTCATATATTCTTTCGTTCTTAACACATGGATGTGGAAACTCTGAAACAAATTTTCTTTAAAATATCAGCTAATGCACTGAATGGATTCATAACACTTTATGAGCCCTGTCAGAGGAGTCACCGGTCACTTATCTCCAAAGAATCCAGAAAGGAAAATGGAAATTGCTGTCTGATACACAGGGTAAAAGCAAAACTTCTGACATAATTGGTCAGTCACTGTGGAAGCCGGAGGAGCACAGGAAAGAGGATGCTTAGAAATGTCGATAAAACAGCAGGAGGGAAAATGTATGGGGCTTCACAATGCGCAGGACTTGCAGAGGGGAGGCACCATGTGCAGGTATGGCAGAACCTTGTTTGCCTTCTCAGAGAATTCCAAGTGGGAGAAGGGATTTAGGCAAGGAATAAGAAGTTACAAGGACTCTCTGCTACATGTGCATACAAGCCAGATGCTGCCCCAAGAGGAAGAGGACTGTGAAATAAGTACTCAATTACTAAAATTAGAACCAGTGACACAGTTAACTTATTATTCTGCAAGCTGCTGCCTTAGGACATGCTTGATATTGAGAAGATTCATTTCTATTCATGTATTTTAGCCTACTAAGCAAAATTTTAATAAATAAAAGTTGTGGCCCTGAACTTTCCTATGCTTTTATGGAGATTTGAAAAATCAGTTTGCCATACTGCATGCATAGGATCTTATTTGAAACTGAATGCACTGGAAAATTATGCAAGACCAAGTAACGAAGAAAATAACTGGAATTTCATATAAGCACTGGTAAGGGGAGAATAATTATGTAACTAAGCTTCCTGCATGCCCTTCATAAACCTTTGTAACTGGAAATACTGATACCTTTTAAGGAAAAAACCACCATGGAGACTGCAAGTCGAAAGATTTTATGAGAACCATTAAAGGCCCTCTCTTCTCTTCACATCTGCCTTGGCCTCTGTTGTAGATTTCATGCTGTTTAGCTAAATCTAAAAATATGGAGACAGGATTGCTTAAAATCAAGCAAATATACTATTAATGAAGTCCAGGACAATAGCTGATATATCTATAATATTGCCTCAGAGGTTTCTTATTCATGTCTATATATCCTTAATTTATATTATTTAGTGGAAAAAGAAATCAATGCTGGAAAATCGAAGCCTGTCTAACCATATATGTGGTGCAATCCCCACTACTTGCCCACAGTCCTTCCATGGGCTTGTCTGGTTTTAGACAACAGTGAACCAGAAAGAGAGCTGGGGTTAATCACTGAAGGAGCCATGGTATTTTGCATCAGGTTTTGGGATATGAATTTTAAAGCTTGGCTTTCATGAGTTGATGCAAAATCATTCTTTCTGCAGTGTTTCTAAAAGGATCCATTTTGCCAAACTCTTACCCCTTTGAAGCAAGTAGATTAAGGGAAGGGAAACTGAAGACAATAAGGCCTAATTCTGCTCTCAAACTTTCTACACTCTCATATTTCTCTCTCCCTTGCTTCTGAGACCATACTTTTAATGTCAGCGGGATGGGGGAATGGGGTCCAATGTCATGGAGACACAGAGGTTTGACCCTTCCCTGTGAAAGGAGGCAGGGATTTGTATGTCTGAACTTGACTGGAGGTAGCTACCTGTCACACTAAGCCTGAGCAGTGTGACCCCAGGAAGACGAGACATAAATGAGAGGAGGTTTGAGTTACTACCCCTCCTCAGCCACCTCCTTCTTCTTCCAACATAGCCATCTTTCTCCATTGAGCATAATGGGAACTGCAGTTCTCCACAATACACCTAAATACGTTGTTGAGAAGGTGTTCACAGTGTCTTGTTAACAGGCAGGACTATCCAGAGGATGTCTGGCAAGCCCATGTTTTCTAAGAAGCGCTAGATCTTCCTTCTTTTGTGTAGACTTTACAAGTGCCCTGGAGTCCTTGTCACCAGTTGGGGCACACAGACTTCTCTTTCCAGAGTAATTAAGCCCCTATATGTGACCTATCAAGTCTGATTTGCTTGTATTGCAACGGGCTTTGAGCTCAATTCATGTTAGCTGTGCATAGCCTGAGGGAGCCATAATGAGTGCTCAGCACCAGTAAACATTTTACCTTCATTTTTACCAAAATTTAAATTGCTCCTGGGTGATCGCACTGTGCTAAGGCATGAGCGTCCTAGCTGTGGGCAGAAGCATCTCAGGGCTACGTGCCATACTCTCACAGGAAGGACCTTACCCTGTCCCAAAGACCTGTCCTTGCCATTTGATCTAAGGGCAATGATTATGCCAGCACTGCTCAGCCTGGAGTCGATGAACTGGAGCATTTATTTTATGACAGTCATGTAAGCTGTCAGTGTGCTCAGCATGCCGCTCAGAGCCATGGTGGGTATGTCACTAATGCAATATATGAGTTGGCAGAGGGAACCTGAGACATGGCAATATCGTGTAACAAGTTCATATGAACTTACTGTACATGCCGTGTGGCAGATGACTGGAGTCGTACACACGTAGCTGCAAGAGGTCTGAGATGTGATGACCACTAGCGATCAGGATAGTGCAAAATGCAGACAGAGAAAGCAAAATATATTCACTGTCAACAAGGCTTTTCTCCTCACAGAAAGTTCTGTTAGTAGGAAACTAAAATACCATCAATGAAAACAGACAGAAAAGCAGCACATTAAGGCCTAGTCTGTCCTATAATCCTGAATTTATAGACAGGACTCCCCCAAAATCTTTTCACACTTCCCAAGGAGCCATTTAATTAGCTCCTCTCTTCAGTGCTTGTGTGTGTAAGGAAAGGGACCCTTCCCACCCCTGCTGCTGGTTTAAGTCTTTGTTCACAGGCCTCATGTCCTGCTCTGAGGCTTCTGTGCAGATTTCTGTCCAACGGATATTCTTATTTTTTTTAAACATCCTTAACATTTTTCTCCAGAAAAAAAAAAATCCCCCATATCCA
>RSEF01000001.1:125554187-125564997 GCA_003993805.1 Himantopus leucocephalus | reverse complement strand
GGAGCATCTGTCGGTCCCATCTGTGGTCCCCCACGTCCCCAGTAGCTGATTCAGCCCAAACCACTACAACCTGGGAGGAAGCCAGACAAATTTGACTCCAAACTGGAGCGAGGTTGTCCTCAGCTGAAATGCTGGGCACTGGAAACCTCCCAGCCAACCTCTCAAGCTGGACAGCTGAGACAACCTGGTTGAAAACAACTATCTTCGTCCAGGGTCTGAAGCCCATTTGGGCATCAGTAGAACCAGTGGCCCTGGCCCAAGGAGGGAGCGCCGGGGCTGGCAGAGAGCACCAGCTCTCACACGTGGCCCTACACAAGCTTCGGTGCCACTTCTGCTCCCAAGAGCGCGCCTTATGAGTCAGCAACAGTGTGTTGCAATTCCTGCTCACAGTAACGAACGGCACACAAAAAGCACTTAACTACCCGGTCCTTCGTAATAAAAGCTATAAATTGCCAGAGTCTTAGTGCAGGGGATGTGTTTAATTGTGATCTTGATTGCTGCACAGCTAAACTATGCTCCACCGTTTTTGCTTGTTTCCCTCTGCTGGGTCACCCAGAGCAGCAGACTTTCTTGTAACTAAAGGGCACTTTGGAAAAGAGCAGTTCTTTGATTGCATAGCTTAAATAATACATTATTGGGAGCACGTTCTCTTTAACCCCGCTCTGTTAAAAATAGGATATAATTTCGTGAACCATATTACTGTGTAACAGATGCAACTGCTGAGAATTCATGATCTAGTCAAAGGAAAATATGTCGTCAGTGAACTATGACTTGGAAATGCAGTCTTGGTCAGCCGCGCTACAAATACAGGTAACGAGTTCACCTTCTGCTGCTGTGTTTATGCTCTAAAGAAATGGATGACACCATAGCAAATAGGCTGGCATTATATCATAACTTTTTATTAGTTCATCACTCATTTTATTATGCAGATGTTTGCAGGAGTGTAAAAAAAAAAAAAGTTGTTGTTATTGTAAAATACCAAATGTTTTTTATTTCCCTCACCCCCTCTGACCCCTCACTTAGGTCTAGTTAACCACGGGGCTGACTGATCTAGTCTGGGTAACACGGGCCGAAGCGTTTTGGAAATGCAGAACACTTCAGCGCCTTTTGTTAAAAAAGGGGGAATTCCCTGCATTTGATTGGATCCAAATTCCCTTCAGCATGAAAGGCGGTGCCTGCAAAACACCATTTTTCTCTCCCAAGAGCCTCCTTAAGCGCTACTGCAAGAAGTGAGAGTACGTCAGCACCTTGTCTTGCTTTAATCGCTACGGGAAGGTCTGGGAGAAGCTGTTTCCTCCGCAGGGCTTTCTTAGCCTTGCCTTGAATGTTTCTTCTTGGTTGATGAGAGCAAATCTGGGCAATCCCCACCACCCAGCAGTCACGGGACCTCGCCAATTTTGTAGACATCGCAGGGTCTTTCAGTTTCAGGACTGTAGCTCCTTGGGCTCTTAAATGGAGAGCGTTTCGGGCAATGCCAACCAACAGCTACGTGTTAGGATATGAAGTCTACAAGGAGTAAGAACAGCAGCAGGAAATGCAAATAAAAATGCTTATTTTTTTCTCTTGAAAATATATATATTCCTAATTTAATCCTGCTGTAGTAAAATATACATGTGTGCATATACATATATACAAATAAATAATTGTTGTATTTATAAACACTTTTAAGTATTTATGGAAACAGGAGGTGATTGTCTCTCTCCTAAATAATGTTAGAAATAAAATGTTCCCCAGTATTTTTGCATGTCAAAGACAAAGTAATGCTCAATGAAGTGTGACGTGATGAGAATTTTTCTGTGTGCTTTAGAGGGGCCAGGATTTTATCCGTGGAATAAAGTGGGAACTATTTCTGCAAGACAGAGTCCAAACATTGGCAAAGGAAGTTTTAATAGATTTTTACATGACACAAAGCCAAAAGTATTCAGAAATGACTGATGTCTCAAATTCCATGGCAAAAATCCTACCGAGTTCAACAGAAGATTTTCCCTCGACTGCAGTGGTCATGAGATCAGAAATGAGGGAGCAAAAATCAGTTTCTCGATGCTTAGTATGTATTTTAACATTATAAAACGTGTTACCAACAGCGTTAGAACAGCTCATTCATACAGTACTTCTAATTAGAAAAGCATGATCAGGAGGCCCTCCAGAAATTTGCGAGGGAAACCTCTGACTGCTACTTAATGGTTTTGAATTTTGAAAGCTTCTTTCCCAGTAGGGTAAGGTTAAGCGGAGCAGGTAAAACTGCTACTTTTCTACATATTTTGTTGGTTATAAACACCACTGACAGCAATACTCCCTCTGTAAGCAGTTATTAAAACCAGTGGCATCAGTCTAGTTGCACTCCATTTTTTTAAAAGATGAAACAACAGTGCTGAGCACCCTGTTAGTGGTTAAGTAATAAAACACAAAATTACCCCTTTTAACGTGGTATATGACATTATGGGTAGAGTTTTCCAAACCCCTTCACTAACACAGTCAATTAGTAGCCTAAGCTACCAGTCAGTTTGAAAAATGTGGTTTAGCTTTTTTCATCACATTGCCTTAGATTCCAAGCTCTTTCTGCTCGATGGACTAGTTTTACTCCAGTGAAATAAAGACGCTCCATTTCCAAAATTTATAGGGTTCATTTATTACCTCTAGCAACATATTATACTGTATAAATACTCTATCCTTGTTATATGTCCTTTTAAAAAAAGCGATAACTTAGAAGATCACATTAGACAAGAAGTATAAAAATAAATACGCTCATTATATGCATTTATTACAAATTATAACCCTTCCCAGAAGGAAAAGAAATATAAAATACTTATAAAGTATATAAAATCTATAGTAATATATTTTACTATATACATATGGAAAGCCATATTCTCTCATTGTCTATGGACTGGCACAAACTTTAATTATACGAATGTTGGCGTATTGCTGTGGATGGACCTGCTATCCTTCAGCTTTGTCTTCCCGCCTTATCAGTGATTTGAGCACTACAAACCCATCAGAGGCCACATAGGAGAGGTTCCCATTCATAGCGGGATTTCTTTGATCTTTTTTTTAACCCAAATGCAAGTAATTTCCATTGGCTGGGGCAAGGTAAAAGATCTGTATGTGAAAGCATGAGTCAACTGCTTGCAAATGCCATCCGTCTGTTTGACGGGATGGTAGGACCAAGCTCGAATCAGGAAAGCCAGTGGAAGTATGCAGAAGGCACAAAGAGCAACTGCTCAGAGATGCTACCTGCTCCATGAAGAGTTCCATTTTTTCTAGCCTCTGGATTACATATGTCACCGCAACGGCATGAGGGTGGACCACAGAAATGGACAGGCACATTGGGATGACATAGAGATACTTTAAAAAAAAAAAGACATTCTAGTTATTTGTGAAGTTGACTGACTGTTCCTGATATTTCTTACTCTTTACAGGTAGAGAATATGGCTTTATTTTTATATAAAACTATTCTCTGAAACAATAGCAGCCATGAATGACATAGTTAAAGCTCCTTTTCTAATCCTGTTTTTGCCCTTCGTGAGGTAGGTAAGCCCTGACCAACCATTTGAAGCGATCTTTTCCGCTCCCCTTTTCCTCCCCTTCCTACACATGGGGACTTGCTCAGTACCACAATATAAATCCAAAAGAAGGGAGAAATAACCAAACCCCAAAATATTTGCTTAAACGTGTTTTGGGCACTGCTCACGTTTTGTTTGATTTGTAACGGATGTAAAAAAAGGCGATTATAAAGCCCTCGAGCCTTATCTGCTGAAGATGAGTGAGTGACATGGGTCTGCTATCCTATCAAATTTTCAGTTGGCAGGGTATTTTTAGGGTGCAACGCCAACTAAAGCTATTTGCACTGTCCCACCTCAACGGGTCCTCACCGTGAATTTTGTATGCAAAAACACATGCGCTGCCTCTAGCCCTCTTTTTTTCAGTGCATTGTTCTGAAGGAAAAAAAAAAAATAATAAAAAAAATTTAGCTTTCCCAACTTATACTATTTAACTGCAGTCCGTAACGTTGCAGAAGTCTATTAGGTGTTTCGGTTTCTTGGAAGGCTCACAGCTTTCTTGCGGCAGCACGCTGCCGTCATAAGACATACATTTCAACAATCTCTTCTTGAAACCTTTCCCGCATGTCTTAGAGCAGGGTGACCAGTCTCCCAGCTGCCACTGTGGGCAGGGCACGTCGGCGCAGGGACGGACATCGCTGGGCTTCAGCTCCTGGGCACAGCCCGTGGCTGGCCGCCCCTGGGGGTCCCGGCACTCCACCGCCCGCCGCTGCCAGCCCGAGCCGCATGACTTGGAGCACTCGCCCCACTCCTCAATGACCCACTCGGAGGAGATGATCTCCCTGATGGCGTTGAAGGACTCTTTCTTTCTACTGGGTGTCTTCTCTGACCCAGGCTGCGTGGGTTTCTTCACAAAATACGTGAATTTGATCTTGGGCTGTGGCAGGTCCCCCACCGTAAGGACCTGGATGGTCAGAGGCTCCTTCAGAGGGCTGAAACTGCGGATCCTCTCCAGGGCAGCGGAGGAGCCGCTGTACCTCAGCACGCTGCCCTTGTAGGTGATGTCCTGCTCCAGCGTTGACAGGGTGTAATCACCGTTGAGGATGTAGGTGCCATCTGCGGCTTTGATGGCGAGGAAGCTGCCATCATGCCTTGCGCCCCTATGGTTTCGCTGCTTCACCTCGATGTTCGTTGCCCCGGCTGGAATGGTGACGACATCATGGTAGCCAGGTCTGCCGAAGAGAAAAGAGAAAACTGAGTCCTCTGCTCTTTCCTGGGAAGGGGAAAAAGCTGCCCAGCACAAGACTGAATTTCATTTGAAGCCGAAGCATTAAGGTCATGAGCTGCTGACCTAATCGAATTAATGGATTAAAGGGATTTGCAAAGTCACATCCCACATTATTGCTACAGCAGAGGCATGCCCACGTGTAAGGGACTTTCTTTCGCTGGCCTCTGACTGTAAGTTATCTTCAGTCAGGTGGCTCTGACAGATCAAATCTCAGTTCCAACAATAAACTGGAGCAACATCTCACTGACTTGGAACCCTAAAGCTCACACCCGCAAAACATTCACCAGAACAAAATACTAGCAGCAGTCATATACTCACTTTGCTCTAACAAGCGTGCCAGACACTTTCTTGCAAGTGGATCCATTGCCGCCGCAGATACCGCATTTGTCAAACTTCTTATTGGATCCTATCATACGGTCACAGCCAGCCTTTACGCACTGTCCCTGAACGCAGACGGAGGTGGAATCAGGGCTACATGGGGTACCATCCACAACCTTTGCAGGAAGCAAGCAGTGGGGTGTTTGATTAGAAGATGCACATGGCTTTGAAATTGCGTAATACAGACACATACAAAATATGGACAGGTGGAAGACGTGCAGCACCCGTATTTTCAGGGCTTTTGAAACTAAAAACCAAAGCAGCCCACAGATGGTTGGAGGTATGTAGTGCTACTTCATCTCACTTGCAAAAATGATGTCATGGTGAAAGGAGAAAACAACCAATTGCAGTTTTTATTAAGAATCCCCCCCCCCCCCAAAAAACCCCACAGAACTGTTTTACTGATTTCATATAAATAAAGAACATTGTTTTCTAAATGTCACTAGAAGGTGGTCATGTCTTTGAAGCACAGGACCAAAATTGCTTTTAATGGGGTGCAACTTATCCCTCATTTCTAGGAGTACTGCTCTACAAAAAACATTTGTGTCATCGCCCTGGTAGTTATTGGCTCTCCACATCTTATGACAGTGAATTCAAGTAGCTATGCAAGACGAATATTTTTCCTTTTGTTTATTTTAATCTGTCAGCATATTAGTAACCGGTATGAGAAAGCACCAATGTTTTGGCAAAGAACCCCCGTGGTTTTCCAAACATCTCTCAACGTAATCAAATTGGTGGAAGGAGAGGAAAGGAAACTAGGGTGGAGTGGGTAGAAGAGGCGGTACGTATGAAATAACTGGAGGGACTGTGCCAGAATATTTAAAGCACGCTTGCACTGATCAAGCTGTATGTGTAGGAAGAGGAGAAAGAAGAATCTAGCTTAAATACGAAAAAAACCATCATTTCAGATTTCTACACTGGTTGACTCTTAACTTCACATAAAGAGAGGAAATAAAAATCTTATTCATGATTAGATGGAAGAGGTATAGTTTTGAAATACCTTTGGCTGTAAAACAAAGAAGTATCCTGTTCCTTTTGCTCGGCAGACCAGCTTGCATCTGTCCTTTGGAGAGACACCAGCAAACTTGGGTGTCCACTCCACTGCAGGTCCACTTCCAAAGGGAGACTTCGAAAACTCATTGTGCTTTTCACATTGTTCCTCCCTAAAGGTTTTGCCTGCAGGCAGAAGAAAGACAGGTGGACATTAGATAATCATCTCTACGTGCTCTTCCTCCACAAGATACCCTTCCTCCGCCTCAAAAATGGGGAAAAGATTACCATCATTGTCTGGACAGTCCTCGATGTTACACGATCTGTATTGCACCCGCTTCCCTTCACAGTATTTTCCCCCATTCCTCGGAACAGGGTTGTCGCACTCCCTGAAGGAGTACTGCACTCCACCGCCGCAGGTCCGGGAGCACTCTCCCCACGCGCCCCAGGACCCCCAGCTCCCATGCACCGGTGTCTGGAATGACAAGCAAAAGCAGAACAAAAAAGTTAATGCAGTAAAAGCAACATAAAACCGAATGACAAAACCCACAATCATGCTAATTTTTACCTAAGCCACTTGTAAAAAAAAAAAAAGCTCTAAGTTCGTTTTATTAGCTATCTGCCTCCATTTATTCAACCCCTTTTACCTGATTACTCCCACTGAAGCATTATCTGTGCTACTCTGCAACCCAAGATATATTCTGGTTTCTTTTTTTAATACTTACATCATAATGCTTCTTCTCAGTTTTATTCACACACTTGCCATTCATGCACCACTTCCCTTCCCCGCAACTGGTGCCGTCTGCCCAAGGGAAGTGTTTGGTTTGGCACACCAGCAGTCCTCCAGAAGTGCCAGTACACCACAGCGTCGTACACGTACTGGCTGCATCAGGGCAGTGCTTGGACTCGTCTCCAAATGTGAACTGACACTGCCTGTTGGCATCGTACAACGTGCCAGGCAAGTCAGAAGGAAGCTGGATTGGTTTGTGGGGCTTGTCCAACAAGCACTCACCTGAAAAGGAAGAAAAAAGGAAAAAAAAAAGCAGGTTTCAAAAGGGAACTGCATTTGCTTTGTAACATAAGTCTTTGAGCCAACTTGTGCCACCATTTTTTTAAAACTAAGGGTCTCCTAAATTAATTGGCAGCATGTAAAAGGTTAACTCTATGCTGTAGCAGAAAGCACTCCATTAAGAAAAAAGGAAAAGAGAGAAAAGAGGAGAGAAAAGAGGAGAGAAAAGAGGAGAGAGAGAAGAGAGAAAAGGAGAGTGAAAAGAGAGAAAAGGAGAGAAAAGGAGAGAGAAGAGAGAGAGAAAAGGAGAAGAGAGGAAAGAAGAGAGGAAAGAAGAGAGAAAAGGAGAAAAGAAGAGAGAAAAGAAGAAAAGAAGAGAGAAAAGAAGAGAGAAAAGAAAAGAGAAAAGAGAAGCAGTAAAGCACAAGAGCTTAAATGCCAGATGAATGGAAAGCTTAATAATCTTACCATGACCGTTATCCAAAAATGTTGTAATCATGTAGGCACTACATGGAGACCACGGCTGGCTGCGATCCAGATTGGAAAGCATAGATGCCATCATGTGGAAATCCCGGCTTATTCCATTAATACCAGCACATTGCTTTGCATCGTCATGAGGCATGTTAAACACGTGGCCTTAAAAAAAGTGAAAAGGAAAGTCTGTGATTTTAGGAAGCCTGTCCTAGGCATTACCAACACTATTTTACATATTCCTCTAGAGCCGTGCGTGGCCTGGTCTTTAAATAATAACTTGAATTTGAACAGTGCCAAATTTTAAGCAGATGGCACTGTATCTTCAGTCCCCTCACAGGCTTCTCACACGCTTTTTTTCTGCACCCAGTCAAACACACAGCCCTTGCAGACAATGCCGTGCAGACAGGATTTGCTTTCCACAGTTCAGCCCCACGACAAGGCAAAGCTTTGCCTCCTCCTGACTGCGTCCGGGAGCGCAGGGTGCTCCGTGCCCCACAGGGTGAGCCTGCTGTGCGGGCCGGGCAGCTCTTTGCTTTACGGCACCGAGCTGGCTTCAATTATTCACGTGAAATCACCTTTCAAAGTTTCAAGTACCTAGTTCGTGGGCTGTTGTAAAGGCAGCCTGTAAACCATCGTCTTCTATGATAGAGCAACTGCGGTTTAGATCACAAACTGTTCCCACATCAGCCATCCCAAGAGTATCACATGTCTTGGCACCGCAGAGGTCCTGTAAAAAAAGGCAGTTTCATTATTAATCAGATCAGAGACTTAACCTTGGCAAGAAACATCCAGCCCTGGCAGTTTGCCTTTACTTATGGAAAGAGCATAAATATTCAGCACTTCAATGGGTATGATGGCAAAAATCTGTCTTTGGAACATACACAAGGGTTACACGTAGAAATAAAATGCATAATTTCCATACTAAAGCTGCTAAAAATATACGACAGAAATACGTTGCAGTGTAAGTTTCACCTGAGACAGTGCAAACAGCAAAATAAATGACTAAATAGAACTGTCATTTCATTTTTAGCCTACTTTGCTGAAGCCGTGATGACAAAAGACTGCCCCTGAACACTTTTCTGGAGGTCTCCTGGCAGAGGGGGGTAGGGAGCAAGGGGTGTGGGGATGGATTTGACCTCTGCGTCCCTCACCTGCCTGGTGAAGAGGATCGCCGTGTCGTAGTGCTCCGCGTGCCGGTCACTGGGTGGGTTGTGCTGCTTCTGCCAGCTGCAGAAGTTTCTCAAAGTCAGGGCCGCGTTGGAAGAGATATCGGGTCCCTTCCGCTCCTCGTAAATGACCATGATTTTCACCACCACCAGGCTGATGGAGTTGCGGATGCTGGGGTGCTTGTACAGCTTGGCCGCCACGGAGAGCAGCGTCAGGAGATAGTGCTTCAGCCCGCTGCCATGGAACTCAGCCATGGACTGGTCGGCGACCAGCATGGTCTCCACGTAGCGGGGGCTGGACACGAACCTTTTCTTCCTTCTGCTTCTCGTTTCTGCATTAAAAAAAAAGAGAGGGAGAAAGAGGGAAAGCGCAGGTGAGCACAAGGGAAATGCCGCTGCAAGAGACCACTGTAAGGAACCCAAAACCCACTGATACACAAGATTTGCACCTAAGGGGTGTACCGCACAGCCCCGTGCACGGCTCTCGCCCCCAAACTTCGGCAGCCCCGGCTGAGTAACCCCTCTAGACGGCCGCCGGGGCGATACCCGCAGCCGGGTGGGAGCACCATCCCGCCGCCCCTCGGGCTGGGGATGAGGGGGAAGCACCGTCCGGGGCCGGTGCGCAGGGCGAGGCAGATCCCCCCTCTCCTCCCCTTCCCTCCCCGTCCCCGCGGAGGCCGGCCCGGCGCCCCGACGGTACCTGCGTGCCCGGCGGGCTCCGTCCCCGCCGCCTCCGCCTCCCTCCCCGCCTCGGCCACGGCGCAGCGGGCGGCGGGGGTGGCCCGGCGGGTGCCGCGGAGGCGGAGGAGGTGCGGGCCGCGGCGGTGCGCGGTGCCGGGGGCCGGCTGGATGAGGTACTGGCGGCCCCGCAGGGAGAAGGCGCCGCGCATCCCCGCGCAGAGGCTGAGGGCGGCGGCCGAGCTGGGGTCCCGGTTGACGGTGCCGGAGTAGAAGCAGCGGGAGAGGTCGTCGTCCTCCGGCGGCGGTGGCGGCGGCGGCCCGCCCAGGTACTGCAGGGTGAAGTCCGGGGCCAGGAAGCTGCTGTCGGGCTCCAGCTCCAGCGTCAGCCGCTCCCCGAAGGCCTCCAGGCGGAAGCGCTCCCGCCCGCCGCCGGCAGCGCCCAGGCGCCGCGGCAGCACCAGCGCCTGCCGCTCGGCGGGGCCGTCGGCGCGGCACCGGCACGGCCACAGGCACAGGCACAGGCACAGGCACAGCCCCAGCAGCGCCGGCACCGGGGCCCCGGTCCTCATCGCGGCCGCCGAGCTCGGGGCGGGGGAGGCTTGCTGCTGCGGCCGCCGGCTTGGCGGAGCCCTCGTTATCTCTTTATTTGCTTATAGATATATATATATAGGATTTTTTTTTTTTTTTTTGCTTTCAAGTTTTTTTGGGGGTCTCTTAGTTTCTCTCTGCGGGCGGAGGGGCGGGGAGGGCCGGGCGGGCGCCGGGTCCCGCGGTCACTGCAGAGGCGGCGTCGGCTTCCCCATGGCCGGGGCGCGGCGGCGGGGAGCGGGGGTCTGCGAGGGGAGCAGCCCTCCCCCTCTGTCCGTCTCTCTGTCCGTCCGTCCGCTTTCCCTCGCTGCCGTTTCTCCTTCCCGCCTCCTCCTCCTCCTCCTCCTCAGCTCTGCCCAGCAGCAGCGGTCGGGGAGGAAACTCCGGCCGGTCTCCGCTCGCCCCTCCGGCACGGTCCCGCCTGCGCTTCCACGGCCCCGCGGGGTGGGGGGAGGCGACCGCCGAGAAGCCTCCCGTCCTTGCAGAGCGGAGCAGAAAACACAGCGAACAACGCCGCCGCCGCCGCCCCCAAGCCCTTCGCTCCGGGCCGGGCCCCCCCTCCCCCCACCTCCGCTGCGCTCCGGGCGCCTCCGCCGTGCGGGGTGAGTGCGGCAGCCGGGCCGGCCGCTGCCGCCCTTTATGGGGTTTGCCCGGGCCGCCCCCCACCCCCGGCGAGGCCCGCCGCCCCCCGCCGCGCCGCCCCTCGGCCGCGGGCCGCTGAGCTCACTGCCTGCGTAAG
>RSEF01000001.1:125493307-125554087 GCA_003993805.1 Himantopus leucocephalus | reverse complement strand
CATGGCAGGGGGGTTGGAACTAGGTGATCTTCAAGGTCCTTTCTAACCTAAACTATTCTATGATTCTATGATATCCTGACTTTTCACTTTCTACCTCATTGACTTCACTGTCGCTGCCCGGCTGCCCTTCCCCTTTGCCTTTTCCCTCTGACAAGTCCCCTGCCAGCCTGAGGCGCCAGGGAGGGGGCAGCAGGAGCAGGCACAACGACTACAGAAACAAACACCCTCAGTTTTTCTCATCCGCCTACTCACACTGTAAGGTTTCCCCAAGCCGTGCAAAAATCCAATACCAGGCCCTGTTCGGGGACTAAACGCTTGACAAAATAGATCAAACCATTTTATTTTCGCAGGCTTGGACTGATGCTATCCCATTTGTGGCTGCCCCTTGCCCACAGTTCATCCACTCCTCTCTGCAGAGGGTGGGTAAGGTGAGGAGGCCTCTTGCTGCCCTGCGCGCCTGTGCGCCCACGGCTTTCATCCATGGCGGGGCTGGATGAGAGCAGCAGCCGCCAGCAGGGCGAGCATGGGCCCAAGGGCAGCCTGGGCCTCCCGCCGCAGCTCACTCCAGTTCGTGGAAGGTTTTAAATCGCCATCATAGTTCACTGCAGAGTAAGGCTCGCTATCTCCCCGGCCAATTGGGAGCAGCTTGTGTGAGCCACTTCTCTGGCACATAACCTTGCTTGCACAACTCCATATTAAGGCTGTTAATGCGCTTTGACCACGTGAGCAGCCCTCGCTGCAGCGATGCAACGTGTAGCTCAATCACGTAATGTTAACAAAGAGAACTGGAGCAGACACGTAGGCCCCAATCCTGGAAATATTTATAGTTAGGCTTAACTTCCAGCATCTTGCTAACCCCTCGAGTGTTCGCAGGGTTGAAAACTTAAGAAAATGTTGGCTAAAATGTTCTGTTTACAAATGATATCAAGAGGAAGTATGTGCAATGGCTTATACAAGAATTGAAGTTTTTAAAACAAAGCACCCTTCCATCTATCCTCTGTGTCAGTTTATACCATAGACACTATAAGAGAGCACAGCAAGAAATAAACAGACACTAGTAAACCAATACCCAGATTTGTGTCTTTGCTCTTGTTACCAGTAAGCCTTCTGGAAAAACATCATTCCTGCTTAAGACCAAACACCAAAAAAACAGTCAACAAAAACTTTCTTCTTTAACTTCCATTTAGCATCACTAAATTTCTCTTCTTGGCTTTGATATGCAAACTGTTATGCAAAGCCTTTGCTGTCGTGTTGTGGAGAGGCTCTTCCAGGGTGTATAAAGCCAAGCGTGGGAACACATGTTTGCAAGAGATGCTTGGGACCCCTGTTGATGTGCTGCCTTTGCTATGCCACCAACTCTTTTTTACACAGCACGGCACAAGATATATCAGTATTTTGGGTGATAAAGAACTAAAATCAGGGAGCATGGGACGTTCATGAAATCTTTTCATTCAGGCTTATTTCCATGAGTGTCATGGGGAAGTCACAGCATGTTTGACTGAATGGTGCAGATCGCCAAATGCATGCTTTAAAGTTAAAAGCTATACCTAAGGCAAAAGTAGAGGTTTGGGTATGTGATTTGGGTTGATCAAGGAAAAGAATCACAGGTTTTGAAAAGTCTCGAGTCTTCTAGGAATGTGTGGGTCTAAGAAGAGAGGGAGGGGATAAAGTAGGCATGGGGAAAGCTTTTCCCAATATTATTTTATCTATCAATTAATATTGATATTTTGACTCATTCTTTTATTGTTGAGTTCCACCTTCTGTTTATTTAGAGGATTAAAAGTTTTAATATATTTAAATATGTTATTAAAATATTGCGGACAGAAAAAATGCATAATATTTTCACATGGAATCGTTGTTTTAGCAGAATAATTGATTCCATTGCCTGCACAAACTCAGCCATCATTTTGGATCATAAGCTGGGCGTAACTGGAAGGCAGGCTGCATATACCCTTACCCGCTGGCAGTGTCCCCTCCTGTTGTGAAAGAGGCCGGGCTCTGATTCCTGGTTTGGCCGCCAGCTCCCTGCGATCCGCGGGGACTACAGCTGAGGCAACCCCAAATTCTTTGGGTTGCAGTCGCCTCTGCCTGCCTCAGCTGCATGCCGATGCCTGGGCAGAGGGATGTCTGTGTAACCCTTGCGAAATGCAAATGGGTGAAGAGGCGCGAGAGTGTCCTCCAGCTGCTTGTGGCCGATCCATAAGCTGTGACCAGCTGTTTCAGGCTCGGTGGAGCTGCTGGCCAGAGTAATGTGGCCGCCGATGGGCTGCTCTTCAGTAGTGTGTTGGTAGGAGCAGGGCAGCTTTGGGCTGGTCTGGGGGCAGCCCAGGATAATCCCGTGGGAGTTAATGATAGACATGGACTGGAGGAGACTTTCTGGGCTTCTGAGGCTGACATCCCAAGGGGAAGCATGGTCTGGTTACATACGATGTGGCTTTAAAGGCATAAGTGAAAGCAGCTAGGGAAACCCCTTCCCCGAGACCTCCAAGGTCCCATAGGAGGGCTCCCTCTGAGTCTGGACTTGTTCTTACGCTTACAAAACAGCACAATCCCTAATCGGCTGGAAAGAAGAAAATCTGTGTTATTCTGTGCTGCTTCTCTCACCAACATTTTCTTTCTTGATTATTTAAACATCTCACAGGTTGTTGCGCAATAACATTTATGAAC
This sequence comes from Himantopus leucocephalus, assembly GCA_003993805.1. Classification (NCBI taxonomy): domain Eukaryota; kingdom Metazoa; phylum Chordata; class Aves; order Charadriiformes; family Recurvirostridae; genus Himantopus; species Himantopus leucocephalus. The sequence goes on along the minus strand of RSEF01000001.1, from coordinate 125,551,420 downwards.
TGGGCGTAGTATAAAAATGCGAGCTACAGCGCAAATATGCCCAACCGTTACACGTAACACAACCTTTAAAACCAAACCATCATGAGGTATTTTAGCAAACAGAGAGGTAAAAAACTTACACTTTATAAAACCATACATTTATATAGTTCTAGTGATGCAAACTGAGCTGTCATTGCTTCATATGGTAAATACATGAGCTAAAATAGGTTGTGTAAAGAAATTGCTAATAAGACAAAAAAGTTAAAACAAATTTAACTGAGAGGGCCCTGCCAGCTTTATTAATGTGGATTTCAAAGCTCTCCAAGAAAAATGTTCTCTTTTTACCTTTTCAAAAGAATTCAAACTCAAACATAGTTCGGAAACAAGCTGAAAAACTATAAACACTCAAGCTGTGACATAAGACACTAAAAGCTCAGAAACTGTAAGAAGTGACAACATTAACTCATGGTGTTTGCTTCAGGGAGGGCAGAAAAGCAAAAGTCAATTAAGGTGAGGACATCCGCTGCTTAAGCTGCCAGCGTTTGGCTTTATGTTAATCTCTGTGGCCCAAATCCCACAGTATTTTTCACGTATCGGCGGACAGCTGCGCGTGAACAGAGGCCCATTGACTTCATGTCATTTGAGCATCTCTTTTGCGTTCGAGGGCTTTGATCTGTGTGGCTGGAAGTGTCTTCTTAGCTTCTGTCTACAGCAGCGGCCTAGCACACACCCACCACTTTCTTAGCACAGTGCAATTCTTCTTGACTACTGCAACTCTGCAAAGAACTAAGGAAATACGTTGTGTGTTTAAGACCCATTAGATCATTTGATTCTACAGTTATGATGTGAGAAGTACCAAAAGCTCTAGCTGTGAGTAATATAAATGGTGGTTGTCCACAAGCCAGACATTTAATTATTAGTGCCAATGAAAAGAGACCAGATTATTGATGTTGGAGACCGCCGCATCCATAGCCTATGTGGCCTCTCACGGGTGCAGTTTCATGATAAGGCCTGCTGTAGGTGCCCATGGGTAGACCTGCTCTCCAACAGGAGACAAAGGGCACAATGACTGTAGAATTGGGCTTGCTGAATTTCTGAACTGAATTACACGTATCTATCTCCTACCACAGCAGAGGAAGGGATACACTGATGAAGGAAGTACCTTCCAGACTCATGTCCCTAAAATGCTACAAACCATACATGCATAAACTCCCTGCTTGGGCTTATTTCAACATCCAAACAAGCTTGCAAGCAGTGTTTGATTATCCAAGAGTAGGGGAATGCAAACCTTCTGACACCTCCAAAAAGCCTCCAACAAGCACTTGGACTAGGAAACAGTGCCTGGGGAACATTTCCACACAGAGATAAGTTTAATTGCAGACATCAGCATTTCGTTGGGGAGGCTGCCTTGTCCAAAATTTTGCTGTGTGTGCATATGTCATTTCAACCCTAACAGCTAGCAAAAAAGGATCAGCTGGTGCTCTAGATTCCAAGGCCAAGTGCCGTAAATATCTACAATAAATGCTGTTCCGCACATGAGTAATTCCTTTGGCTCTGCCTCTGCTGTCTCTGGGACCATGAGTCAGGGAGCACAGTACGAACCTTGACCTGCTCTTTGTGGGCCTATATTGCTGGCAAGGGGATATCCAAAGTCCAGCTACCTCCAAGCCCTGTACTCTCCGTCACATGTGAAATTAGGCTTTGCTATGGGAAGCAGCTCATTTGTCCCGGGGTAGAATGGGATAAGGGGCAGAAAGGCCTGTCATCTCATTAAGGGAAAAGGAAACCCTGCTGAAAACATTGCCTGCTTCACTACAATGAATCTGTTCTTGCCTAAGATGAAACCAGTTGACCAGTTTTCAAAGGGACACTTTCATCTAATCCTATTTTAGTCCATCTGTGGAAAAGGCAGGCTTTTATGGCTACATTTGGTTGTTAGTTACCACATACCAGGTACCACGGGCATAGTATTTCATGTACGTTTTTAATTCTATGGCATCACTCTGGGTGTTAAGTTGGATTTTTGGGTGCTTGTTTTTTTTTATTTTTGACATATGATCTGGTTTTGGGGCTAGCAGGGAATACGGAATAAAGATGGAATATAAACAATTAATTTAATGAGTTTACTGTTGGTCTTATGTTAGGAATCAGAAATTTGGTGATATAGGGTGTGACTAGGATACATAGATAATTATCTTATAAAATAGCATGAACATTGGCCAAAGTTGGAAAAAAACAGTGTTTCTAAATAGGAAAATATTTTGCTGCTGGGGATTTGGGGATTTGTGTGCTAAGAAAGGGCTGGGGGATTTCTTTATGCAGCATGGAAACACTCCCAGCAATTCATCCTCACATTGAGTTTCTTTGTCATCTGACTACTGCCGCTCAGCCGTGTATGGTCTTCATGAAACTGTGGCTGTGGGGAGGGCTGGAAGCATTTTGATGCTGGAAGAAGACTTAAATCTCATAACTAAAGGCACAAACCTTTTTAAACGATTACATAGGTGTCTGCTGCCTATCAAAGTAATTTGCAGTTATCATGAACCAAACAGTGTAAGCAGAGGGTGAAATTTGATTGATTTTATGAGCATGCATGTATACTCCCGCACCACAGGAGCACCCTAAAGAAACTGCAGTGTCTTTCCTGTTTCAAAGAGCTACTGCAGGCAAGGTTCCTCCAACACATTTTCCCTTCAATTCTGAAAGCTGGTATGAGATTGACACAGGCACTTCCCATCCCCAGCAGCTCCCCAGCAGCCTCGCGCCAAGCAAGAGAGGCCAAAGCGCGTATTTTCTCACCCAGCTGGCGAGCACCAGTCTGCCTCTATGGTGTAATTACCCCTGCTGTTACCGGCTGTACTCGGTGACTTCGTTTTGCTCGTTCTGGCGGGTTGGTGGCACGCTGGCAAATAGTGCCCCGGCTCCTGCACCCCCGAGTAGCACAGCCTGAAACCAGTGCAGCCCCTTTCATCACTGCCCCTTTGTTCTTTAGGGAGCTCATACACGTTAGAAAGCAAAATCTTACGGGGAGCTGTAACTTAGGATAAACCCCCCAAACTCTCTGGAAACAAGTTTAGGGAACTAGTAACACATGGCTTCCTAGCCGTGTGAATGACGGCAAATGTGTAATTGATTTGATTAAGCTGTTCTGTAGTATTAGGACCACCCAAAAGATGGCACTAAACAACCTTTAGTCACACACACATACACATGCATAAAATTTGCTAATAATATACAAAGAAATAGCTCCCTAGCTTAATTCTGTAATTTTGTGTGCAAAAGTAGAAGTCATCTGTCCTGGTTTGAGTTAATTCTATGTTAGACCAACAGGAAAACTGAGGACAAACACTTTTATATAAGCAGATAAACTTTGCACTGTAAATATTACTTTTCTAGACCCACATGAAAGCATTTGTATTTTTGTAAACATGACACTGTGACATTTGGTGAGCAGTGCAAATGTGTTAAAATTACTTGGAAGTTAGGCACTGCACTTAAAATATTTGTTTCTTTGGGAGCTACTGGTGCCATTGCTGTATACTGACCTTTGAAAATTTGTGGTTATTGGGTCAGAAGTGCTTTTATTTATGTGAGTGCAAAGTGGAGTCATTCCACCAATGCCTACAGAGCTGCATGGAATAACAAGTGTTCTCAAGGGGAAGTGCCAGCATATTGTCACCACCTTTTTTGATTTTTAAGTTAGCTTAGTTGGTCTGAGGTGGGAAGAACAAGCCACTAGTTTCTACTAGTCACCCTCCATTTTATGATGGAATAGTTGAGGGGGGAAAAAATCCTTCTAGTACTTATAACCTCTGAAATCTCAGTCATGGGATCAAATCTATAATAAACCCTAAAGATGAGAGCATTCCGAAAAAGTGCTGGAGGAGGAATCCTCACATACTCTAGGAGTCATTTTTTAATATGGTTTCGGATTCATGATTTTAATCAAACACCACACGTTAATAATAAACAATACAAAGGAAAGAAAAGCACCTTCGCTTAGAGCAGAAATCATTTGAGTACCAAAAGGAGCTGAGAGACCTGGTGCCTTCCACAAATGTTTGATTCCCCCATATTATGAGGCTTCTCTTTTGAATGTGCTTGCCTGTTAACCTACGGCTAGAGTAGAAGGCTAAAAAGAAACTTCCCAGGAACTGGGAGAGATGTAGTGGGAATTGAGCAGTGTAAAGTCCGCCTGGATACAAAATCTTCTCTCACCATGTTCTCCAAAGCTTGTCCCCTTGGCAAGTCTTTAGTATTTTGCTCACTTCTGCTCTTCTTACTGTTACAGCCAGAATGGATGCATAGAGAATGTTGAGCTCTCCACACCTCTATGTACTCATGAAATTAAAGGCATTTAAATCAACAGTATCAGCTCAGAAAAGGGAGTTTTAGGTTTGAGGAGGTTTTTTTTCCTCTTTTTTTTTTTTTTGACAGCTCAGGTAAGGCATTTGGCTCATATAATAATTCATTTATAATATGGTTATATCGTAATAACTATTTGATTATAACCAAAAAAAGAAACTTGAATGACAGGGTTTTCTTCGGGGAATGAGCTGGAGCATATTCAAGAGAATTTGGTGGCACCTGTGGAAAAAGTGTGCACAGACATGGAAGCACCAGCTGGCTTGGTTGCATTTAGTCACCATGAAGCCAAAAAAGAAGAGACAAGGGAAGTACACACACAATGAATGGGCAAGGAGCTGGGTTCTCTCTGTGCTTGTAGCACAGGAACGAGATCTACTCACCGCCAAGTAGGAAATTCTGCACAAGGCACAGTGTTCAAAGCCACCACAGTGGTTTCATAGATTTCACAGTTACATTTTGGATCTCATCATCACAGCTTGTTGAAACTAAAGGCTTACCAAGATTAGATGTGTAATGGGGATACTCCATTGTAATAGCCAGTACTAATATATAATTCAATAATTAACTTTAAAAGGTCTGTAGTAACATGCAATTTTAATATTGTATATTAAGGTTAAGTGAAACAAATACCTTCGTGTCTCTCCAAGGCCTTTGTAATTTTATTTTAAACAACTTCATATTAGTAAAAAATTCTGCAAGTAAGTCTTAGGAAAAAAAATTAGATCATTCCACAGGAATATACTATAAAAGCATTTTTCTGACAATCATTGCAATATGTATAACCTTCACATTCTGAGGGGTTTTGAATTCACTGCAGACATTTTCTATACCAAAGAGGATGTATAGTTTCTTACACAAGCTTAAAGATAACTTTGCAATGAAGTAAGAGCTGGAGGACGTAAGGGGGAGGGATGATAGGGAGGGAAAGAGCCTGAACTGGAACATTACTAATTCTCACAATGGTAGCTCAGTGAAAAAAAATGCTGCAGAACAAACCTGCCTTCATCCAGTCAATTTTTGGAAAGAGTTATAGCCATTTGGAACTCAGCTTTTACTTGAAAACTCTTTGGAAACAGGATACTGCTCCCAAGCACTTTCAGCCCTTTTGAGACCTGGAATGAGATTCATCTCACTCAGCTTCAGACATCTGCACTGTAGCTGTCTACATCTGAACCCTATGTCCCTTTGTCACTGGAAAGAAATACACATTTGTAATGTGCAATTCATCTAACTTATTATGGATGGCTGCTGTAGGGTGAAATGAATAGCATGTGTGAAGTGCCCATTTTCTCTCTGTTGAATCTAAAAGGCACCTATAAAGACTGTTTCAGATGCACATTCAAAAGTCCACAGAGGAAACCCCTCCCCATTTTCAAAATATTTCTTTTAAATTTTTGAGAGACTATGAAACAGTTGCTACAGTTTTATGTATTTAGACTTAACAAAATTAATAAGAGGAACGGTGTAATACACCCTTGGCAGGCAATGTGCCACTGGAATAATTTATGGCAGCAGTGTTTGTCTTCACGGACCAACTTGCATAGAAGTCAACCATTGTACCATACAGCAGTCTGTAGAGCAGTCTGAGGCCAGGGATGGCTTTGTCTGGTCAAAGGTGGAGGCCCTCCCCACGTCTAATATCCTAGACACTCTCCACCCCCTTTATAGTTGATGGAGAGAAACAAGAGCCTGTGGGGCACAGCTCATCTTACCCTAAGGTCAATGGCAAAAGCCACAAGTCTTGTATCTTTCAAGTGCCTACTTCTCTCTGTCAATTAGCAAAGGTGCCTGGGCTGACTAATTAAAGGCACTTCAAGAGTTGCTGTAGGCAGGACCAGTGCTTCTGTCTGCACAGGGGAACTGCTTCTGTGGATGCAGCTGCAAGAGGGGACTTGAATGAAACAAATACGAGAACATCAACCTGATGCCAACAGCAGCTGTAAAAAATCCTGGTAAAGAGGAACAGTTGTTTTATATCGCTATTTTGGAGTCTAGAAGCCCATGGTACATTCTTGGCTGTGCTTCTGCTCACTGTGTGACTTAAAACAGGATAATTATGACTTTTATGTCTTCCAGTTGCTTCAGCTGGGAAACAGGGGTAAAGATATCTTCTGATGCCTCTTTGTTTGTCACCACTTCATTTGACATGTGTATGTACAGGCAAATTCTCAAATCTTGAAGCTCAGCTTCACAGTCAAGGGAAACTTGGGGATATAGGATTAGGATTATACTTCAAATGGTGACACTTTCTATTAGCTAGCTTAGTCCTGGATCAACCAAGCATAACTTCTTTGGGAGAAAATCCAAGCAATGAATTTATTAGTGAATCCTTGGAGATACAGAATTAATCTTATTTTGTGGCATCGTACGTATATGTTTTGCCTCTTCTTCTCATTTCTTTTCATTCTTCTGTGGCTGCAATGTATGCTGGCTCAAATTTGGGAACTGGAGACAAAAGCAGGGAGCAGACATCCCTGTTGGTGTACAGCCTTCCTCTTTTTTTGGAACTACTCTGCAGAGAGGGCTTGTGCAACTCCACCATTAGCCACACAACTCACTTGCACCCTAAGAACATGCGTGAGGGGGCCACTTTGATGACTCCTGCCATTAAGCTAACCAGCGGGAAGGGATTTTTAAATACTCTGAAGTGCTATTGCATTACGTCTCTATGTTTATTGTATAAAAGAAGCTAAAATGCCTAACATAGCTATATAATACGCCATTCAAACGGAGGCAGTGAAAATAATTTTGAAGACAAAAATCTCGGTAAGGTAGGTACTTCATGGGGAGAAAAGGGGTTTTAATCAGTGAAAACTGCATTGACACAGAATACTAGGTGATGCAGTCCTGTTGCTGAGTTTGGAAGCAAAACCGTAGTAATATCGGCCTCACAATTTTGAGTTGGACCTGTGCCTCTGCTGTTACTTTTCCTTCCCCTCTAATTTTCATAATTTCAGGCTTGTGTAGTGTATGTGCTTTTGGGTGCTTACGCTGTTTACACTGTGTCTCTGCAATTTGTTTGCAAAATATCTTGTAGGCTGAAGCTGCTGTGCTGGAAATTATTAATGATCAGAATGTGTGCAATGCCTAATTAGTGCTGGAACTCGACTCTTTATCTTCTCACACCCAGCCAGAAATCTTGAAGTGACTTGTATCATGATGGTTGTGTTGCATTTTAACAAAACTTCCAAATTCAGTCTATAAGAGAATTCCCGCTTTGTAAGTGGCTGTTCATCTCATTGTTATCACAATTCTTGATTCATTCCATTTTTTGACATTCTTGTCCATTTGTATTCATTTGCTACAGAGGGGCTTGAAAGAGCAGCACATTAGACTGTTTGCTGAAGTGGTCTGTTACAACGTTTTCTCATAATAAGAGTGCATGAAATCATCCAACTATCTGCTGGAAAATGTGCTAATTATTTTCTGAGTGGGTAAAAGGTCACAGCCAACGGGGCAAGGGAAAGACAAGCAAGCTTCACATAACCGCGCCTTGGAATTACGCCTAGGGAGGGAAAATAATATTTATAAATACAGTCCATAAAAATAATTTTTAAGCTTTTCTAAGAGCTTTACCATGTTGTCAAACAGGAAATATAAGAATTATTCCATGTCAAGACCAGAAAGGCCTACTCATAGAAGCAGAGTTTTGGTACTAGCAGAGAATAAGAACATTTTATTTTCAAATTCATAAAGCAAACTTTGATCATCATGCAGGAAATACATCAGACTTAAGAAATGCTGCCACTGACCTCTATGGTAGAATAAAACTGAGAGAGAAAGGGAAATAACTCACCAATTTTTTTAATTACTATTAAGCCAAGACTTTTAAGAGAGTTTGAATTCCAAACGTGTATTCTAAGAAAGGAAAACATTTTCTTTCATTGAACAGCCTTGGGGGGTGGCTGGCTTTTTCTCCCCCCCCCCTCCCCCAGAGAGGTTTTTTTTCTTTTTTCTTGTATGTACGTGTAAAAATACAGTCATTTGTAAGAAGTGCACTTAATTCCTCACTCTCAGCTCACATTTGTTACAGATTTTGTTTGGCTTCCAGTTTGCCAGAAGGGAAGGGAAGAGTGTGCTCCAGCCAGGGAATGCTGCTGTCCACTGAAAAATGTGTTTGGATGGAGCAGCTCTTTTTCATGGATGGATTGTGGCTTTTGGCAGCAGAGGTGGCAGGAAGCAGTTGCCATAACTACTATACCATAAAAAAAAAAAGGCTTTAAGTAAAGAGACATTTTTGAAATTATGCTTTTATTAACTATAGTGGTAGAATCAATCAGTTCAATATGATGGGTGACAGGATGCCGAATGTGGCCTCTTGGGTGTACGCTAAGGATATGCTTTTACGCTATATTCAGGCATTGGCTTGTAAGGTACATAGGGGAGGAAAATATGTAGACAGCCAGAGAGCTGAACATAATCTGCCTTGCGTGGGATTTCAGGGCTTGGCTAGAATCACACTATGGTGTTAAATAGCAGACTAAAAAAATAATAATACATGTTTTTCAAAAACTTTAGGGATGGGATTTAAAAATTCACTGAAATGATTTAGAAACATGAATTACATTTTAAATCAACACTAAGGACTCTGCCTTAAGTGTAGGAATAATTTAATATTTATCTATATTCTAATGACAGATACTACTCAAATAAAAAACCCAGATACAGTTGGTTAACACTGAATACTACCAAAGTAGACCCAGGGTGGTTTATACTGGGTCAAACCCAGCCGAAGGTTTTTCATCCTCAACATTACACCACATGTTTTTGTCACTGGCAAATTGCTTTGGCAGGGTTTTTTTTTGTGCTGTTGGAATCAGAAAACATTTCACACTGCTAAAATAACCTCTGCCTATTGCCATATGGATACCAACCTAGTTTTTGTGGTCCTCTGGCTACTTTCCTGCAGTGCTTTGAGACATGTCCCAAATGACCAAGCTATTTATTTACTCACAGGACCTTTACTGAACTAGTCAGGTGAATTGGACTCATACTCCTGTTTAAACACTGGTTCTCAGACAGGCTTTATCCCTTAATTCTCACAAGTTTCTGGGGTCAGCACCTATGAGACTGTCCCTCAACGAGCCTTTGCAATCCATGGTCATGGTGCACCTTCAGCTGTGTCCCTTACTCTGGTCCCATGGAGAGAAGATGTGCTCCCACATTCCCGTTTCATTAAGCCTGAGGCTCTTGTGTAATGACACCAAGAGCCCTTGGGGTCCTTGTTAGTCAAAGTTAAGTTAAGTCTAAATCCCTTGTGTATCAAAGACACTTTCTAGTCTACCTACTAACCCTTTGCGTTCAAAGCAACTGTTACACCAGGAAGTACATTAGGAATGACTGATCCACTCCCACCCCTTTGTGAGTTGTACTGTATATTACAGCTACAATTGCTTCCATGCCAGAGTAGGAACCTCCTGGCATAGCTAATTAAAGAAATCAACTGAGACTTTATTTCAAGCTTTAAAAAGGCTTAAAATGGTAGAACCATTTGGGCTGCAATCTTCAGGTTTTTTAGTAACAATTTCCAGATTCTCATAAATAATTGGGCTATGAAGTCTTCAGCTACTAGTTCTAATGGAAATCCATATTTATACTTATAAAATCAAAAAGTTTTGTTCATTATATTTATCTGATAAGTTTAATCTTGTATGAACTTATCCTAAATTGTCCGAGCTCCCTTCTCAGTTACTTCTTGTCCCTCTCTGTATCTGACTGAAAAGTAAAGCAGTTTTTCCCCTTTTGCTACTCCATTCTCTTATTTTAGCTGTTCTGCTTTATATTTTAAAGTTTACCCCAATATATGGATTTCTACAAGATCCAAATTAACTCCTCGAGTTTTCCAAAGTTTTTGGATGCTGCCTGGTTATGGCTTATATCCAGATTCAAGATAGAAAAGATTCTGTTCGTAGATACTGTTCCTTCTTAGATCTTTCCCCCCCACTGTTTTTTCTTTTGTAGTTGTAAATTCTCTTAATTTTTTTGCCAATGTCTTTTTTTTTTTCTAATCTACTAGGTCATTATCATCCTCTTTTACATATGTCTAGAAATCTGACTAGCTTTGAAAACAAACCAGGTGATGATTTAAAAAAACATTATGAATGCAGCCAAAGGAAATCGCTCCTGGGGTGGAAAGTGCAGGCTCTGGGGAACAGGAGCCTGAGACTGGAGTCATACTGGAAAGGCCTTCAGCAGGCTGAGGCAGGCAGAGACCTCTTGGAGGCAAAGCTGTTCCACAGTAACCTCACAACTTGTCTTTGGTTCTGGCTCTGGCTTTGCCTTGCCTTAAGAAACTATTTTTGGGAAAAAAAATAGCCAAAAATACACAGTGAACTCATCCCAAAATAATAATTATTTTGATGGAGAGGGAAACAAAACATCCTTTGCTTCTTTCTCCTCTCCTCTGAAGGAAAAGTTCTTCATATATAATATTTCAGATCACCGTTTCATTTTAATCCGATGAAGGGCTAGCGTTTTGATGGTGATTTCCTGCAGACATGAAGAGGCTGAGGTTTACACAGAAAAGTCCTGCAACTTCCCTTCTCCCTTTGAAGTGAAGCTGAAGAGCATTACAGCGTGTCTGTACGGCCAAGAGTCTGACTGTGTGTTTTGGCATTTGAATGCCAGACAGGTTGGTAATTTCCCCTTAAATCCTGTCATAGCTCAAATTCCTGTTGAAAGAACCTATATCTCCGTAGCCGCTGGTTTACCATACGGAGTCTGTCTGCGCTATCTGCGGCCGCTTCGCCGTTAGGTCTACCCTTCAGAAGCAATGCCGTTTCACGTGCTTTTATTCGGTTGTGTGCAGCACATATTTAAAATGAAATATTGGCCGAAACCTCTCTGGATGGCTGTCAGATCTTAGCATGCCACATAAATATCAGTGTGAAAACATTCCTCCCAGCCCACACAGAATGCATCTAACACTGTTTTTTCTGGACAAAACCATCCTTAAGTACAGCGAGGCCTTCAGCAAAGGACCACTTCCAGTGGGCTTGGCCCTGTCTTAAACTGACCACTTTAAAGTGCTCTGAAAGTTTCCCGTATAATTTTCGTGACCCTTTAGTTACAGACCACCTTTACTAGGTAACTAAGCTTGTTTGCCAACCCGTTGGGTAGCTGCCATCTAAGCAATTGCCTTGGTGGCCTGCTGCCAGCTTTCAACTATTTCAAGATGTGAGTTACCTGATGCTCCCAGGCACTACGGGACCGTAGCGATGTTCACTGCGCCGGTGCCTTCCTGCTTAGCAAGCAGATGTTTCTCTGTGGTACCTTCACGGCTTTATGGCTGCATGGGGTCGGTTTCCAATGGGCCTCTCTGCTGGATTGCCAGTCAAGGGCAATTTGCACATTTTTTTGCAAGGATGTGCATTTTACGTGCACTAACACATGCCTAAGGCCTTTCTGTGGTTACCAGCAAGGCTAGGGCAGAATTTACATCTGCAACCCTCACCAGGGCATAAGGCCTTCAATCATTACAGCAGATAAGCAAAATTATCCATGGGCATGAGAACACATGAGAAATTATCCATAGGCATGAGGGAGGTGATTCTGCCCCTCTACTCTGCTCTGGTGAGACCCCACCTGGAATACTGCATCCAGCTCTGGGGCCCCCAGCATAAGAAGGACATGGACCTGTTGGAGCGAGTCCAGAGGAGGGCCACGAAGATGAGAGGCTGGAGCACCTCTCCTGTGAAGACAGGCTGAGAGAGTTGGGGTTGTTCAGCCTGGAGAAGAGAAGGCTCCAGGGAGACCTTATAGCGGCCTTCCAGTACCTAAAGGGGCCTACAGGAAAGCTGGGGAGGGACTCTTCATCAGGCAATGTAGTGACAGGACGAGGGGTAACAGTTTTAAACTGAAAGAGTGTAGATTTTTATTAGATATTAGGAAGAAATTCTTTACTATGTGGGTGGTGAGACACTGGAACTGGTTCCCCAGAGAAGCTGTGGCTGCCCCATCCCTGGAGGTGTTCAAGGCCAGGCTGGATGGGGCTTTGAGCAACCTGCTCTAGTGGGAGGTGTCCCTGCCCATGGCAGGGGGGTTGGAACTTGATGATCTTTAAGGTCCCTTCCAACTCTAACCATTCTATGATTCTGTGATTCTATAGCACCCAGCTCCCATCAGCAGAGGGCCTGGACACAACACCTGCTACGGCAGCAACTCAAAGCTTAAAAGGAGTAAGTGCCTCAGTGCCTCCAGAGAAAAAAAATAAAATTCGTTTTGACTGTGTTCTACCAAAATAACACCACAAATGTGTAAGGAAGAAAAAAGGCAACTAGCAGAGCCAAGCACTATAAAAAGAATTAAAAAGACTTAATTGCTGATGCACACCTGTGTGAATCACTCAGATGAGCGAGAGATAGGCTTCTCCTTGAACATATGCAGGATCTGAAAGTTCATCTGGCTTCACCCCTCGAGACAGTCTGAAAGTCGATGCCAGCAGGGCTCTCGCGCGGCGCTGCTGGGCTCACACCCCTGCCCTCCTCTTCTCCTGGCAGCTGCAAGGGCAGGGGACACCGTTCCTTCAGTGCCCATCTGGCAGCAGTCACAGCTTCCCGGGAAGTGTTGCTGCTAACGTGAATCTGTTTAGCAGAACTCAAGCTTATGCAGTTGGAGATGTGCAGGAGGGTTTGGCAGATTCATGTCCTTTAGGTAAAGTCTTACTGAGACAGAGGAATAGATGGAAGAAGTAAAATAAAGACACACCAGTGAACCAAGTTACAAGTACGCAAAAATACATGCTTATGAGCTTCCTGTGGCAAAATGCATTAAAGCTAATAAAGATTACAGAAAGCAACAATTCTTACCCCTTATCCATTCTGAGGCACCCCTCTCTCTCCCATACCTAAATGCACACACATTCTCCAGAATTTCATCCAACTATCCTGTCTTACTGTATTCGTTTAGCAACACTTGGGGCAGTGAGGCTACGGTGGCAATGGCCGCAATGGCTGTTTTAATAAGCTTATCCTTAGATTGCAGACAATTGCTACAACAAAGCTTTCTTAAGCAGCTGCTTAAGAAAACGTCTGTGTGCTTTCCCTTAGACATACTTTTCCCAGAATAATCAAGGGAAAGCAAAGAGATTGCTGCCCCGGTCCTCTAAGCATGGAAAATAATAATTTTCCCTTGGCTTTTGTTAAATGATATTTCCCACGCGTTTACTCTTCCACCCTATTCTTGGGTCAGCTTAGAATGCTGAGTGGTCTAAGTGTGATGAATTTATTTCCTCATACTTCACAGAGCACAGCATAAGGCAGTGAGGTAACACTGTAAACAATGTGGAGAGACTTGAACATTTTCTAGTTTAATTATTGGATATATTTTGAGGTTTCCAAACCTTAAGTTCTTTTTTAAAAGGATCAGTTTGTCTAGAGGACTGAAACTGGATCAAATCCATTTTGCATCCCCACCTAAAAATGAGATTTGGGTCTAAAAATTCAGAGTCTTGGGAACAGAAGTCTCCCTCCTCATTCATAATTACGTATGGTTTCTGAAGAGGTGAAATGTCACATTGTGAAGAGATGGAAAATACATTAAGAGAGAATGAGTTCATCTTCCTGATACAGAACAGTCCCTGCACAGTAATGGGATTATGACAGCGCTGGACATTTGAGAAAGTCTATACTGCTTTCTCTGCTCTATTTGATTTGTATACAAATGGATTTCTGTTCCCAGTAACGGCTTTCTCTGAGCTACTGCAAACTCTAAAATGGGAAATAAAAATGGAATTTTGGGAAGATAGGACCTGCCGTAATCACTAGGTGACATTGCAGCTTGCTATGCAGACAAAAATACAGAGAGGTACTGAAGTATCTCTGAGGTGGTAACACTTGTGGAGCTCTCTAAGAGACAAAAACGATCTAAAAGTAGAGGACAAAGCTGTGGCATAGTTTGCACGTCTGCTACTTCTACCTGCAGGTGGGCAGGAGGAGACAAGGAGGTGGCGGAGGTTTTGCTCTGCCCCAGCATCCCAGCTGAGGAAAGACGCAGGGAGGGATGAAAACCCATTTTACTGAAGAGTGTAGCACACGACTCATCTTCCCAAACCCTTTAGGCAGGGTAAACGGTAAAACTGCCTTCTAGCACAGATTTTTCACTGCACCCTTCACTGATGTTGACCAGTGTATTCTTTCTGATGGGCAGCGACCAGGCTTTTAACTATCTAGTGTAAATCTATAAGCAAGGTTTTCTGAAACATCTTTATATACACATAGCATATGTAATAGTAATATTACAAATATGTAATATTGTGCATATATATAAACATATACTGTACCAAGCACTAGCAGGACAGCGCTCTTGTGGTTCAAGCAGATTTATATGTAGAGTAACAGATTAGACAAATATTTCTGAAGACCTTGGGCCTCTCTATAGGTACCGGCAGCTCTGTAAAGCTGTTTGAACAACCTAAGGAAGAGAAGTTATTCCTAGGCGTATATAAATTATTTCTGTAAATAAGAGTCAATCTCATTTATAATTTGCAAAACAAAATAAAGCAAAAACTCCACATTAAAAAAAAGGCAAAATCCAAAATTCATAAAAATGCCAGGAGTCAACAGATTAGACACGCACATGGCGTAAGGTTTATAAAGGATGAATTTGCTTTCACTTTTGGAAAGAAGGCACTGTTTTTGGGAACAAGAAAAACTCCCAACTTAGTGCTGTGGAATGAGAAAGGATAAGCAAGAAATCAGCATGAAAACTGAATTATAATGCATAATAATACGGTTCTATTAGAAAAGTAAATCTTGGTAATAACGCATTTTGAGAGCCACAGTTCAACTGGAGTGGTATACAGCTCTGTCTCACCAGCCCAGTCCCCTAGTTACTGCTCCTCTCTGACACATGTGCGGTACCGCCACATCTGCACACATCCTACACCGCCATTACTCGTTCTGGCAGGTTTTTACTACTCCTAGATTGGTTTATATAGCTAATTATGAATCTCATTCTGGATATCTTAATCCGCTAATTCTGCAGGACATTGCTTTTGGACAGAACCCGTGGATTTCACGCAGGCTTTGGGGAGGCTCAGGAGACCACCAGTACACGCTGTCTTTCAGAACTGCAGCGAACAGGAACTTTGTCTAAGGCTCTGGAAAAGCACTGAACGCCACCGGCTGCACTTTCCTGTTACATCTCATGACTCACAAAAACACTCCACCCCACCACAACTGAAGTGCAGTGTTTACGTATAGAAAGCATATTGATGCCTTAACATAGGGGTCAGCTCAAACTCTTTTCCCTCGTCTGTCTCTAGTAGGGCACAAGCGGCAAACAGTAGCCCACAAATATACCATATAGAACAAGTATTTTTGGACCTATGATACAGTTTATATTTATTACTTTTACTGAAATCACAGAGTCAAATGTTTTAAGATTACAACTGGTAAATTATACATATTTAATAGTTTACAAAACAAAATATTGGCCTTCAATGTGTCATAGTACAGTGTAGACCTTGTACAATTCAGTTCAAATGAATTTATATTTCGCATATTATTTATGATGTAAACTGGCTGACATAGTAGTGCTCTAAAAATGTTAACTCTCTTTGATTAGACACATACTAGGATGCAAAAAAAGTTTTTTGACACATCTTGGTTTTTCAAAGGGTGCTGGTATTTCAGCCAAGTTATCTGCAATGCACAAAGTGGCGCTTTCCAGAATACTCTGAGTGTTTAAAGAGGCACATGTAAACAAAAAACCCAAACCTTGTGTTTTCCTGTTAGTCTTCCCTACAATACCTCTCTCATTTTATCTTATCTGATGTTAGGCAGATGACCCGGCAAGAGAAATTAAGTGGATTTATTGCTATACAGGAGTATTACGCTGTCTCCAACTTACTTGAATTCAGTACATTATTTATTTCCTGTATCTGATGGGATTTCAACAATGCATATATGTTTGACTGTCAATGAGTTTGTTTCATATGATAAACTTTCTGAAAACTTCAGAGTTCATACAATAAATTGTGTAAACCAGTTCCTATAAATTAAAAGACAAATTAATGCTGTCACTTCAAGTGGTGTAAGTCTGAAGCAGCTCCTGCAAAGCCAAATGATGTAATGAAGTTACTCAGTATTTACATAGGTATAACTAAAACCGGTGTAACTACTTTGCCCTGTGAGTGGGATTCATGGAGACCCAAATCCTCATTTGAGTATATATGTGCATGTGTGTGTTTATACATACACAAGTATACACACGCACCCACAAAAAAATATGCATTTGCATTTGGCCACAGTCAAGTTATACCTGTGCCCATCTATGTGTTTCAACACGGACTACGCAAGGCTGATGTACATGGAAATAATTTTAGTGTCCTTACAGTGACCGTGAGACTTTACAGACAACTTTCAGGGCGAATGACATTGGGAGTTTTGTTTTCGACCTGCAATGCCGCAGTGCGCAGAGCAGCGGGACAGTACCAAGATGTTTGGTACAGTGTGTGCGGAGAGTTCTTACACCACTCACCCGACTAAGAATATGTTTGGGGCGTTTCAAATTTTGCATGCTGTGACTGAAAACTTGCACTTGTAGTAAAATCTTCTAAACCCCAAAGCTGCATTTTGTGGTGCCAGCTGAGGTCTTGACATTTTCTCTTACGTTAAGAATCATTACCGGTACACGTGATAAACCAGAAATATCTGCATTTGCAGCGTTATTCGAAACAAGAATGTTGAACTAGCTTTACTATACAAGCTAGTATCAGTGTACCCACAGTAAAAAACCCTTTTGAAAATGTTACCAATGACAAATATGAATGCAATGATGCACTCTGGCAACTATAAAAATGAAAAAAAAGGAACAAACCCCTCCAAACTAGGAGCTTGTTTTCTTAAAATTGCAGCCCGTGCTCAGAGACTCTTAATTTTGGCTCTTGCCATAGGCTCCATCTACCTCAGCGACGCAGAACAGCACTGCATTCATTAGCGCGAGGAGAAACACTCACCTGAACACATTGCTGAAACCCCACAATTATTAAGGCTTCATTCTTACAAGTCCTGTTTAAAGCCTGCCCTAAAGATTGTCAAAGTCAAGGCTTATTGTAATTTCCCGGCCTTTTGGAGTGGGTCTTAAGTGAGGAAGCATCATCCACTGGCCATCGCAATTTCATCTAAAGCCTTGTGGCTGGCTCCGGGTCTTCGGGAGTGCCTGGACGGCAGCAGACACTGGGCAGAGAGGCTGAGCAGGAATTTAACTGGGGTGAATGTGGGCACCGATAAGCAAGATTAACTTTCAACAGTTTGAAATAGATTATTTGCAGACTGTAGTACTGCCCTGATGGTGAAGTGGCTATGGAAGTCATTTGTCCTGTTAAATAAACTGACTGTAGAGAAGCTGTAGGTTTGTCTATATTGCATTTTTTTTGCCTTACACTGGGCCCAGAACAAATTCCCTTAAGTTCAGCAGTAGTTGGACTGGACAAAAAGTGGAAGCAAACAGATACTGTTATTTTCAAGGAAACACAGGGAATGCATGCTTTGCTGGCTTTTTTTTTTTGTGTCTGTTTGCCTGATGGGGTGCAAAGGGCTAGAATACAATGAAGTAAAACACTGCAAAGCCTTCCAAATTGGGCTTTTTACATTTTGTAGCCATAAATACATATTTATATATGTATATAAATGGTGGAAAGACTGAAAAAGTAGCTTTTTTAATGGTTTAGTCTTCATAAACCAAACCATACATTGTTTCAGCTGTATTTTTGAAGAGGCACACAAGAGTTTCTCTGTAGTGTTTTCACTTAAACATAAGAAGCCGCATGAGAGAAGACTCATGCGCCACCCTGACAACTCAGAGAAACTTCATTCACACGTGGAGGACTCCCATCTACTAGAAGCCTGACCTTGCTCCCGTTGAAGCAGAGGGTAAGACTCCTGCCAGCTTCAGGGGTAAATCACTGAGGCAATGCAGCAGGAACCGCACGCACCCAGGTGAAGCAAGTCTGTTGTCTGACTTCTTTAGGAGCTGGTACGGGTTTTTTTGGCCCGGAGACCTTTATGACTTGCTAGTTCAGAGATTTTAGAAATGAAGTGTAACAAGGAGCTTTCAGCGTGAGATGCTACAAAATTAAAAAATTCACAACTTCTCTAAGAGAAAGATGGTAGCAGAAAAAGAATACACATCTATACAGTGTGCACACATGTATACACATATACTCCTTTCATGCAGAAAGCTTTCTAAATAAAAATGTACAAAAAATAACCAGTGCCATACATTATGTAAACTCACAAGGTGTACTTTCAACACAAATTTGAAGCATAAATTAAAAGAGAGCAAGAAAGAGAGAGACAGAGACGATAGCAAAACATTTTAAATATAGAATCTGCACAATTGGTATTTTTGTTAAATAAGAATAAATAAATTCATTACATCCGTTCACATACCAGTTGTAAAAACAATAAANGGTTTGGGTTTTTTCTTTTTTTTTTTTTTTTTTTTTTTTTTACAATTGTGATTAATCCACAAGATTATTCCCTCTCCCCCTTGTGATAAAACTGTTTCCACAGGAGGGCAGCTAAATTTAATTTCTTGTATACAGTCAAACCAAAGATGATTGACAGGCTTTTGCCTAGCGAGATTGTCTTATTTGAGGAGCAGATGCTCTAAAACCCACTGATGCTTAGGGGTCCAACTCCACCTAAGGGCACTGGAGAAGTGTCCCAAGAAGTCAGCAGGGAATTTAACACTGAGAATTGTTTCTTTCTATGGAAAGAGCAATACTCCGGATTTCTATCCCCTAGATGCACTTCATGAATCTTGTTTGGCAACACTCAACATTAATGTAAACAATGACATAACAGTGTGAGTGACAAGGAATTTAGTTGAGAACAGAAGCTGAAATGACAGTCATACCTTGCACCAATTTTTCATTCATCAGTTCCATGAGACAGCTATGACTGACAAAAGCAAGGTCTGGAATTGGAATCTGATCGCAAAGAATAGCTAAAAAGCAAGTGCTAACTAGAGCAGGCTTACACTTCTAGGGTTGCTTCCTTGGTCTGTCCCCTTTGCCCTCTCACCATACAAAGGCAACCGCTTTTTGCTCATGCTAATTTGCTTCATTACTACACTGGTGAAAAGGGAAAAATCACGATAGTGGTTTGCTTTCATATTTATGTATTTGTTATAAATAAACTCTTTCTATGAAAAAAGATACGCGATCTAAGGAAGCTTTAAATTTATACCCGCGTATGGTATTACTCTTCTGGAGCCTGAATAGCATCCAAAAGCTTTACTCATCCTGTTGAATATATAATAAATTATTATTATGATGCAAACACAAATACTTGCACATTCTGTCTATTATGATAAAACACAGGAAAAACAAATGCCACTTAATACAGCAGCTGTATGTCGAGACAAATGTTAAGTCTACGCTGAGACACATTAAGTCTCCTTATTTTTCCTCTCATGATGGTTTCTATTTGTTATGAACTTTTTTGAGAGGTTCTAGAACATGTGTAATACATATATAAGTATAAAAATGAGATTATTTGAAAGGAAAATAAGACACTTCAAAATGATCTTACATTAATAGGTAGAGAAGGCATAAATCTTAACTTTCCAGAACTCTGCAACTATTCAGAGCCTTGACCTCAGTTCTTAGGGTGAGATCACAGATTAAGTGGGGAATTTTCCTCAAGACCCACAATTTTGCATAGGACTACTCCTAATAAAAAGGCCGCACTATTCTTGAAAGCTGAAGATGACTAGTAACATTTGGTGGTAATTCATTTGGACAGAGGAGGCCCTGCCCCTATTACTGTTTATTTAGAACAGGGTACACAAATAGATACTTCTCCAGGTTTCGTACTTGTAGATGTAGCAATTCTATGCTGTTTTGAAATCATCACATGCTTTCTTAGAGTTCATACAAACATGCCACAGTTGCAAAAACATGTTTGTGTCAGCCTGGAGTGAGATCTTCCCTTCTTGCTACACACACCAACAAGTTTTCTCTACTGATCTCATGAGTGGGGTTTTCAGAAGAGCCCGGGGTATTTCAGTGCTCGAGTACCACTGACTTACAGCTGTGAGGCTTGTCTGAAAATCCTCCCGCAGTCTCATACTCGCCTGTGTGGATGAACGAAGGAATAAAAGACAGATGAGACTCTATTTTCATCAGCAAATTATAACCATGCCTTTCGGTACCTGTTATTCTAGGGCTTAATTCAAAGCCTGCTGATATAAAAGGAAGCAATCTTAACAGGGTTGCTGTGAGGCCTCCGCCTGTTACCTGCATAAGGTGAAATTTCCATCCTCAGTCACAGAACTTCTACCAGACAATAATGGGATTCAGAAGTTGCTGCCAGTGAAAACTATTACCAACTACTGCCTGATCTGTGGAAACAGTCTTATTATTATCGGGCAAGTCCTCCACATCCTGATGTGGTTTGACTTGCACTAGGGTCACTAGACCCCTCTTCCTCCCAAACGTGGTAGATATACAAAACATGAATGCCTTCTGTAGCTTTAAAAAAAACAAACCAAAACCACACACAAAACAATCAAAGAAGACAAATAGTTACAAACTTTTGCTGGTAAGATGAATACCAGAGTTAGACATGATGGACAAAACAGTGATAAAATATTAACTGCTTGCTGTGTTTTTTTGACCTTTATAGCCTCTTCAGAAGATCTAGGTACATCACACATTGTTAGATTCAAGGTGGAAGCCATAGAGAAAATAACAGA
Organism: Himantopus leucocephalus; assembly: GCA_003993805.1. Classification (NCBI taxonomy): domain Eukaryota; kingdom Metazoa; phylum Chordata; class Aves; order Charadriiformes; family Recurvirostridae; genus Himantopus; species Himantopus leucocephalus. The sequence continues at coordinate 125,530,369 of RSEF01000001.1, read as the reverse complement.
GAAAGCAGTTGAACACAGCCTCAGAATATCTGAGTTAGAAGACACTTGATTATCTTACCTGTAATTTTTGGTTCTCTAACTAGTTTCTACAAAATACAGTATGCCTTTGTTTTATGGAGGGAAGAAGCTAGCAGCTATTGTTCATCGACAACAAGGACCCCAAGCTGTGACACAGCTGGAACTAGTGGAAGGTTTACAAGCAAAGTGTACATAAATTCCTTCTAGCAGCTAAATCCTCCTTATGCGTGTGTCTGACACACACATGGTGAGGAGTCGCTGATGGTGCTGGTATTTGAGCAATGCACATGCGGGAATCCCTGGTCTTGCAAGCTGCTGCACTGCTCCTTCTGAGAATTTCTCAGTGGAAACACGGTATTTGTCATTGAATAATGATCTGCTGTCAGGAAATTCCTAGCACGAAAACGTGTTTCCTTTTGTCAAAACCAAAAGGTATTACTTTTTAAAACCAGCAGCAAGCTCTTCATTTTCCAGTAAAACATCTGCATCCCTTTCTGAAGAACGGATTGAGTCCACAAGGGCTGCAGATAAACTTTGGTCGATCACTTTGCTTATGTCGTTTGTCTTTTGATTTTTTAATAGAACCAAGTGATATAAAGTGACATACCAAATGAAAGATATTTACAAAACAGATAAAATAAGCTACTGTGGTATCATGGGTACATGTGATGTTTTCTAAGGACATACTGTATTAGAGGTAGGTGAAAAAGGGGAGATGATTCTGTAACCTTCAAATATCCCAGGATCCTCCATTCACTAGTTTTTCTTCTTTTGCATTATTTTATTTTATATTTTTGCAGACACCGAGGGCTTATAACAACTTTAATGCTAAGTTTTTTGACATATTAAGATCACCCTACTATTATTTAAAGCAGTGCACATCTTCATTTGGTCCAGATAGGCAGATTCTGCCCATAATTTGAGACTGTATGTAAGTACATTGAAGCCTTTGCTTCTCTCTGTCTGGGCAGACCTAATACCAGTATGTCAACAATGGCTTAATCAAACCTCTTTTAAAGAAGATCACAACCACAGGTTAACATTTTTTCAACAAGCACTGTTTAAATGCTGACGGTCTCTGAGAGAGAAGACATCCCTTAGCTAATTTTCCATGCCCGTCTTTGCACTGGACAGTCCTGGTGTGCCATCCTGTGTCACATGTTCGAGAACAAGAAAGCCACGGCCCCGTAACCCAGCGGGGTTGCATGAGCTGTGGAGTTACTTTACTGCCACTGCTGCCACCGCTGCTGACAGAGTTAGTCATTTGCCCTTGCTTCTTTGGCACGAAGAAACTGTAGCGGACATCCACTGGTTGAGTTGGATCAGTCGCAAGTATCTGCACAATAAGAACCTCCTTTGTGGCAGAGTGGCCCATCGCGTGCAAGAAATCGTCTTTGTGACTCCAGCCGCTGTAGTTCATGACAGTCCCGTTGATGTCAATGATTGTTTCTGAAGTGGAGATCATGTATTTTCCATTGACAAGGTACTCACCGTTCTTCTTTTTCAGGGCCAGGTAGGCAGTGAACCTGCTCTGGTCCTTAGTCTTGAACTGCCGAACTTTGATGTGGGTTGCCCCTTCCGGGATTTTCACTATATCTGTGTAGCCCTTGCTGAATGAAGGGAAAAGAAAAAGAGTATTCAGTAGCTAGTGTGAAATAAACCTCAAGTCTTACTGCAAAGCCTAAGGAAGTCACCGGCATGACACATCTTGCTTCGTTTTAGTTCAGGCCCTGAATCCGTCTGGCTTGAGGCTCGTCTAAGATTAGTTTAACCAGGTTCCACTGTTTGTCTATTGCATTGTTCTTCATGTTCTTGCAGAAATATCTACCGCACTTATTTCAAATTGCTTAATCTTTAGCTTTAGTAACGATTTTACGTGAGTCAGATACAAGAGGAATGAAAAATAACAGATAGCTTATATATTTCAGCAAAGGGTGGGAGATATGAAATACGATGCACGCTTTGCCTGCCAAGGAAAGATAATGAGATATGCATTGGTTACAGCTGTTTCTTGCTGTCTTTGCTATAATGATGATTAAGGAAAGCATGAGCAGAGTAACAGCTGGACAGAGGTACCTTGGGAACATTTAAAAATAATCTTGATCACTGAGAAAAAATTTGTTTACTTTGAAAGTCATAAAGCCGAAGATTAATTGTCAAGTGTTTAATACGAGGTGCACACAAATTTTAATTTGTACTGTCACAGAGTTCTCTCAGTTGCTACTTATGAAGTATCTTAATGCAAATCAGAAAAAGATATTTAACTCTTCTACCGAAAGTGACAGGCACTCAAAACCTGCAAGTGTGCTGGAACGTATCACTATCTCAAGTATGTTATTTATTTTAACTTTACTGATATATAGAAAACATGTAAAGACTATACAGAGCTGTAAGCTACCAGCTGGACTTTGGGGACATGCATTTTCATTTCTAAATCTGTAACAAAACCATTCTGCAAGTAACTCATATCTGAAAAGTTTAGTGCTGAAACTTCTAGAAAAAACAGAATGAGAAAATATACTAAAAATATATAAAAGTGAAGGGGTTTCCCTTGGGATTGTTTAAAGAACAGACTGCTAATTTCAAGAATTTTTGGCTGCACAAGTAGAGACTGCACAGACTACAGATTAAACACTTGTGCTATTCCCTCGCTATTTGCAGCAGTTATGGGACAATGACTAAAACTCTACTGATTTAGCACCTCCATAAACCTGAAGGAATATGGTGCGAAAAACAGGCTGGGGGGACTCTGCTCTACAGTCCTGCACGCATATTTTTACATAACAGTCGCCAAAATAACTCTGTTAAAACATGTTATTAAAGTTACAAAATCATTTGTTGAAAAACTAAAAGCAAAGCTGGACAATTCAAGTCATCTGCATACAGAACTTTAACACTCCAGGTGCACAAAGAAGTACTTGCTGCCTTAATTCTCCTGTTTCACAACTTCTAACTATTCGGCATTTACAGCCTTTTAAAAAAGTTCTTAGGAAACAAGTTTTCCAGATTATGTTTTGATTGCTTTAAAAGAGAAGAGTACAAACAAATGTTATTATGGCAATTGTCTGCAACAGGAAATAATAGTTTCCCCTTGTACATTTAATAGTTTCCCAGTACATTTGAACATACAGGTTGCTACAGTTTGGTTTTTAACGGATAGGAATGCAGGAGCTGCTATTTTTCAGTGTAGAAAAGATAATTTTACTCCAGCTGCTGCCCTTTCATATGTAAAAACAAGTTTACAGACAATTAAGATTTCACTATTTTAATGAGGGGTTTAATTTAAAGTCAATTACTCACATAAGGGAATTGTTTCAAACAGTATTTCCAGCAAAAAATAAATCCTCGTCACCCCAAAATTCAATCAAAATCAAATTAGAACATACTTGTTACTTTCAGGTTGACTATTAATTTCTAAACAGGACAACTTTTTGAATGCACTGAGGTTGAATTAATATTTTACTCTCTGACCAATCTCATTCTAGTTAAAGTATGATTTGAGGAGTAAGACGGTAACTTCATAGGAATAATTACAATAGAATGTCACCATTTTCAAGTATATCTATGCTACAAATCTGGCCTTACTGAAATTCATGGAGTCCCTTTAACATTTTTGCTCGAGCCTGGATTCCAGCACAAGGATCATTACTGAATCAGAAGAAGTATATTTCACACTGTCTTCTTCATTTAGACATCCCAGACATTTCAATATTAACAAATTGGAAAAGATTTGGTTTATATAATTACTAATTTGGATGAAAAGTCATTTCAGCAGTCAGATTTCAACTTCTGGTAGCTTTCAATATGCTATGTAGGAATTTGGAAGATATAAACCAAAATCAAGTTGATGTACATTTGAAAAGATGGTACACTAATGCAGTCACAGATACTGAGTAGAAATTGTCAACTGAAAGTTTCTAAGAGTAGATCACTACAGCAGCCCTGTGAGAGCTTGGAATCTATAAAAATGATAATTATTCCTATGAGGGAGGGAAACAAGAATTCAGACAGAAGGCAGACTTAACTTGACAGTGGTATCTCAGTACAAAGCTTACTGATACCCTCAATGTGGTCAGGGAAAACCATGGGGGCAGTTCCTTTTATTTTACTTGTATTAAGTTTTACTACTGTTAAAAGCTGAACTCTGGCAGAAAAATGTCTTACGGATAACTGCTATAAATATTTTGACTTAAAAAAAATCCAGCTGGAGACTGATATTATGCCAATGGACATGAAGCGATATAGCAAATGCCATGTTTAAGCCTGTGTTTACTTTGGACATCTCATCTAATCATCTAAGCACCACATACACTCAGTAGTGTGAAAAGGTATTTTTAGGGTATAATCTCTCTCAGCTATTAAGGAATACTTTTACAGCTGTGCGGTAATGCTGTCTGCTTCTCTCCACTATCTACACAAGGAATGAGTGTCACTAAAGCAGGTGGGATGTCCTCATTGTCATTCAAAGTTAGATGACATGAAAGACGTTCTCAGCGTGTACTTGCTAACACAGCATCATCTGGGAAATGCAGAGTTTCGGATACACCCAGACTATTCTGACCCAAACAACTTTCTGATTCACTCCTCTCTTCCCTTTCCTCTGTCATCTAGAAACCACAAGCCATCTGACTGGCAAGATTAGTAAGCAGCACAAGATGCTATGGCTTATTCTAGGCAAACTTCCTATTACTGGGTGCTCACCTGTGTCACTGGCACTTTGTGTCAGAAATGGACTGGGTACAGTGTTTTGAGAGTTGATTATTTGCCAGTTTCAGGGTATTGTTAAGAGGTCAGCTGTAAACATCTGGAAAGTGCAGTAAAGCACATGCAATGTACTTTTTCGCTCAATCTTCATGTGAAAGTAAATTGCATTTAGAGACAGAAAGCAAGCAAGCACATAGCAGAGTTATTATTTGCACAAGATACATTTACTAATACTGAAGATCAATACCTCTTCTTGGTAAAGGTTCCCATGACTTTTGTGCAGCTGGAATTGTCTCCTCCACACACCCCGCATTTGTCATACTGGAGCTTTGAACCGATGATGCCATCACAACCAGTTCGGATGCATTTTCCCCGGACGCAGACTGAATTACTGTACGGTCGACATTCAGTACCATCAGTTACCTAGACAATCAAATGACTGTTAGTTAAAACTACCATGGAAAAGATTTGCTTTTGTGAATCTGACTGGCAAAACCCAGTTACTTATTTATGTCATCCATACAGAACAGAGTGCCTACCCTGACAGCCCAGACTGAGTTTCTCTAACATTCCCAGCACAAAAGCTGATGCAATTTAGCAAAAGGCTGAAAGCAATGACAGATAACACCACTGTTGGGCACTAAAATTACCCTGGCTTTAACGATGATCTCACAGCTTATGAATAATAACAGTACTTGTAGACAGCCTTGCAGTTGAGCTATCTACATCTAAATGTTACTTTCATAACATTTTGAGGCAGAAAACTATAACAGTGGGAGACATTTCATTTGGAATTGCATATGATACACAAAATGACCACAGGTCTCATCTATACTAATTGGCTAATTATTCTAAATTAATTGGCTCCATAAAAGTTTCCCTGGACTCCCTTAACATAATTCAGAGTAAAACTTATTCTTTTGCTCATTTTACTCTTTCTCCTCCAGAAAACCCCAGAATGACAGATGACTTTCCAGGCAAAAACCCCTTTATCCACTACTGAAAACAAACTAGTGCAGAGCGCACTAAGAAGCCCATATTTTTCATGAATCTACATACAGAGATGTGGAAAAACTTATCTCATTCGAGAGGCCAGTTCTGGTCCTAATACTTAACCAGTGGATCAAACCATTAAATCTAATCACACAGTCAAATCTTTGAATCATATGATTAACTTCTTTTCCCTTGCTGTAGGGAGACTTCTCAGATACAGGACACTTCTAAACTGGAGCATGAAATCATGACTGGAGATGCCATTACCTTCTGAGAAAATACCACATAATAGCCAGTTCCTTTGGCTCGGCAGGTGAGCTTGCAAACGTCTCCGGGAAGTACTCCAGCATACTTGGGGACCCATTCAACAAATGTCTTGACACCCTTTGCGTCAGACTGATAGCCATTCCTTGCTTCACACTGCTCTTGTCGGAAAGATTTAGCTGTAGAATTATTCACATCATTAGTGACTATTTCAGACCACGCTGCAAATATCATTAAGTCCATCTATTATTCCAATTTCTTTTTTTACATAATTTTTAAGTTACATCACTTCACCTCTTTACTTAGAACTGGCCTTCAAATGCTTCAACTGTTTTAGCCTGGAAACCTTCCCATGACATAATAAGCATTGAAGTACTAAAGTTTTCATTACAGTTCATTTTCCAGGACTGAAATTTCTTTTCATTCAAGTGTCCTCTCTGTATGGCATCAGGGTGGGGACAGGGGAAGAATTACGGTACTGTATTAATGATGAATATCTTGCCTTGGTAAATATATTTTGGAGAAACTACAATGGACCTTTGTTGTTTCCTTTCACAGTAGATGTTCAATATTTACTAGCTATGAACAGAGAGGCTGGAGCACGAAGGCACTTTGGCACGAAGGCACTTACCGTTTGCTGGGCAGGGTGCGACGTTGCAGGAGCGGTAGATGGCCCTCTTGCCGGTGCAGTACCGGCCGTTGTTTCTAGGAGCTGGGTTATTGCAGTGACGATAAGCAAACTGAACTCCTCCACCACAGGTACGGGAGCACTGTCCCCAAGGTCCCCAGGACCCCCAGTTACCATGACTTGAAGCCTGAAATATGCGGAACAGCAGGAGGTAAGGACATCAACCAAGTGTGAATAAAGGTGCTACATCTCAAAGACACTGCTAATGTTTTTCTCAATTGAAGGCAATTCCTTGGTCATTTTAATCAGGCATAACAGGCCTTAGGAGCCTTCTTTCTCCCAGCAGAGTTAATTTCTGTCTTTTATCTGCACATTAATGACATCTCATTTGGCACTGTGCATGCAAAGGCCTTGCTCTGCACAGTTGCCTTCAGCCTGTTTCATGGAAGACACCCATACACCAGAAATAGCACCCACAGTCTCGTGTGCTGTTCTCTTATTTTATGCTATTCCTACCAATAGGGCCCCCTGTACTAGCTCCAGGGGATTCAGCTCCCGGAATATGTTCATAAGGCTAATCTATGATTAATTAAATGCAATTATTGTGATGTGTAGGTATTGCTCTGAATTACTGGCAAGAGACGGAGTTGTCAGATACATTTTGTAGCTCTGCTAAATTGGCTACCTAGAAAGAGCATTGCAACAGCACGTACAAATATATAATTCCATAAAAAAGGGTATTATAAGGGCTGTAGCTTGATTTGAATGACTCTCATAGTTTGCAAATGTCTTCACAAAGCTCTATAAGTCCATACCTCTTCTGTGGGTGTAACAAAAGTGGCAGTGTTACTGTCTACCCAGTAAATTTAGAAGTATCTGAACTGTGCAGCTGACAGTTCTCATGAGCCTGGGGACTCTTCAGATGTATCAAGTTGACAGAGGGGATTCTGTCACTGGAGGTACAAACTTGTCTGCTCCAGAAATTATATTCTAGATGAACTTCATCCACCTTTCTCTTCACTAGAGTTAGGGCCCTGGGGTCTTTCAGATGAGGGCTGTAAATTAAATTTACAGATTTAATTTACCTTGCAGTCCATTGCCAAGAAGTCAGGAAGCTAAGAATAGGTCCTTGACAACCTTTCAGTATGTCCTGAGACCTGACTTACTGAATGGGCAAATCCCCTACTCTGAAGGGATGCTCCCAGTTTTCCAGAAATGAAGGCTTTCATACTTCAAGAAGAAAACACGCTTCCTGAAACTCAGCAGTGTTTTTGCTAAATCCTTCACCAATAACACTCCAATTACATGCCAAAAAATAAGGCAGCTTTCAATCTGACTTCCATAAAGTCGCTTTCACTCCCACAAAAATCAGCGCCTTTGAGGATCATGCCTTCTAAAATTCCCTGGGGTCGCAGCTGGTAACTTACTGAGTAGTATTTCTTCTTGGTTTTGTCAACACATTTTCCCTGGAGGCATATCCTCCCTTTTCCACATGGTGTTCCCTCCACAGCAGGCAGCTTCTTAGTCAGACAAACCATCTGACCTTGGCGCACAACTGCACACCAGAGGCGAGAGCACACGTCCATACCGGGACACACTGTGTATTCGGGTCCAAACGCCAGTTTGCACTGACGAATGGCATCGTAGGTTTGTCCCGGAAGCTCCTCGGGGCCCAGGATCTGCTTTCTCGGTTGGTCCAGCAAACAGTTACCTAAAAGAGCAAACCAACCTACCATTACTCATTTCCTAGTTTTCTCTGCAGTGCTGCAAATCTGTCATTCAAGTCAGGCAGACCGATAATGACATCAAACCTCATTCAAAGCATTCTGACGTGAATGGAAAGGCTCTCTGAGGTGTCATCAGGTTTTGGACAAATTCATACTATTGCAACTGTGTTCTCACCCAGCAGTGTACTGGGTGTCGAGCTGCTTATTTCCAATCTGAAGGTGTAAATGAGTTTTACTCAAGGTCCCTTCGGCCTTTTATTCTGCTTTCCTTTATTTTAACTTACTCTGAACACATTCCACTCTATTAATCAGTTTGTGATTTGAGGAATGATCAAGACTCATGGTAAAGTAAGCAACGTTGTCACTTGAATTTTGAGACAGAATGTCAGAAATGGTAAAGCTTCTAAAGGAATGTCAGAAAAATCACCAGCCCCAGACTTTTAGCCAATAAGCCACTTAGAAAAAAAAGGGAAAAAAACCCAACAACCCCAAACAGATCAAAGGGAAAATATAAGCTGCATATCAACACTAATGTTGGCGGTAAATCTGGACTGGGCTTTCCTTGTAAGGAATAATACTTGGCTGGTTCTGGAAATTGTTTGAAGTGGGCTATCCATTTTATACAAAAAAACATAACAGAAAGAAAAGAAAAAATAGCATAAACATAAAGAATTGTATATGTGTTTTGAGATATATTGCAGAGGTCAAGATTTGTCTGGCACACTCTAAAAATGAGAGTTCACATTTAGGTTCTAGAGGATCTACTGACAGTTTTTTTTTACTATTGAAAACCTCACTTGTTGACATGCAGAACTATTTATTCAGTGTAACCTCTTTTACACTTCATGAAAGGGATATGCGGTCTGGGCAAGCTTCACTTATCCTTGGCCAAAATAACTTACCACAATTTACCTCAGCTTGGCACCTACACCAGTATTCTTCAGTTGGATCATGGGTGAAAAAAGGCTATCTATAAAAACCTCACTATTTACACAAAATGGAATAGAATTTCAAGCTATGGCAGTGAATTTAAACAAACCAAATACCCTATCTCTAAATGGCTTGCGTTTTCCTTCCAGAACACACACTTGCTGCAACTGTTCTTTTTCTCCTCTAAAGACTAAGGCCAATTAGCCAAATCAGCCAAAAATTCTTTCTGCATCATCACTTACTACCAAAAAACTCTCTGTCTTGTTAAACCTGTTCCATTTGTCCTTTGCTGACCCTGATTTAGCCTAGCCTTATCTTTAATTTGTATTATGATGACTTTTTTAATGCAGACAAGGTGTGCCAATCCTAACTGATGAGCTGAGTGCCATGAGATAAAGATAATTAAAAGTAGTCTAGCATTCAAAAACTGTTGTAGTGTAAAATATTAGAGACATGGTGAGGAGAGTGGAAGCACACATTTTTTTTCTAGAGTTTGTGAAAATGACATAATTGGCAAAAGTTGCTGTCAAAAATAAACTTTGTAAAAGCAAGTAACAGCAGAAGTCCTACTTCATATACCTTGTGATGAGGGAGGAAGCTAGTACAGTGTTAGGGCGGCGATGGGAAGGCATCAGCATGCCAACATTCAGTAGCATACACTACTATTGTATATATGCTGCACTTTATCAAACTTCCAAGTGGAACCATTATTCAGTATTTTAAGACGTCACAATAAGACTTAATTTTGCCATGACCGACACTGCTGCCCATCACCAAGATCTACCATGACTGACATGACTGGAAACACAAATTTAGAGAAAAAAGACAAAAAAAAGTCACATCCTTGCATATACATGACCTGTCAATCATTTTAGTTAACACCAATTTGAATACCTTCCACATGTAACAAACAGGCGTCACAAGCTTACATAGCAAATACAGCATTTTTTCCCCTCCAGAACACAGGGGAATGAGATCCAAACTTCTCCTTAACTGATACTGCTCTGAGTAAACATGTATGATTTCTATAAAGTCAGGTGTTCCAGCTGATCTCACAGGATAAATTCAAAACTGAAGATAGCAAAGGCCCCTAAGGATTCCCCACAGGAAAAAGAAAAAAAAAAAGTCTTTACATTTATAGATAGTAGTAGTAGCAGTGTCTACGTTTAGACAGGTTGCAATGAAGTGCAGGTGTTTGTACCACCAGCTGGTCCAACCTCCTACTTGTAATGGTCAGGAAAGAAAGAGTTAAGCAGTTGAAGAATGGTTTGCCCTGGGCCCCCTGGCTGAGAGGGCAAAGGGGGCTTCAATTCATTAGATTACACTGCAACATACAGAGAGTGTATATACTGCTATTCCCATTTTTTGCTCTGAGTACCAAAGAACATGTGTGCCCTGGAATAGAGCAACATTGCTGGCTGATGACAGTGTTAATTAAGCCATGTCATTATTGCTCCTCAATGTTATGTATCTTGGAAAAAAAAAGGCAGAATAAGATCTGTGCAGGAAGCAGATAACCAGGATATAAATTAATTAAAATAGAAATAGCCCTTGTTTCAGATTGCACAGAGCACCGAGCACTGACTAAACACAATAAATCTCAAGCAATCATACCCCAGCCCAGTGGTTGGCATGACAATAAAGACAATTAGTACCTTAACAGAGGGTTGGCTAAAAGCAATGGAAACAAATGTCACTGTCTTCTGGACACTAACTGAGCCTTTTCTTCCTAAATGTCAAACTGCTGTCTGGGGTCATCTCATGAGTGTAAAACAAATGGTGATATCATGGCAATGATGTTTCTAGTTCTCAGAGTGGGCCTCAGGAGACAGGGAATCAGCACCTTGATCCTCGCCAGACCTCCTGGTTGACCTTGGACGAGACATTTGTATTGGGATTTATTTAGCTGACTTTAACTGTATGTAATGCTGGTGTCTGCAATTCAGTCAGCTGTCAGATGTTTCACTACTGAGGCAAATGAGTTTATGGTGTAATTCAGCACCACTAATGCAACTGATGAGATCAGTCAAACCTCTGGTGCCATTGATTAGACCCCTCTGCACTACGATGGGAACTTAAATACCCAGTTTAGGAGTAGCTACCTACGTAGTAAATACCCACATTTTATAACATGAACAACATCACTTTCCAAATTTAGAAAGTAGGAACATCAGTACTTGACAAAGTGATGTTAAGGAATTAGAGTCAAGACTGTGATGTTTTCTGCTACAGCAGTATGGGGGGAATACCTAAATCTACATCGGAAACTTACTTAAACCTTTGATAAGACATTGACTGTTGTCATTTGTTGACATTTGTAATAGAATACTGGCTCACAGATCCAAACTTCTGGACTTCATTTACATTTCATTATGCTTACCCATAAGGAGCAGCAGATGAAGCACTTTATTTATTTCCTCACACCAATGCTGCCGTGCCCTGTCTGTCACGAAGCACAATTCATAACCTCATGCCAAAAACCCAGCGCAAACTGCTTATGCTGCCTATCAGAGAATGGAAGTCTCCTCTTGTTCAGTGTTTCCCACATAAGCTTCCTGTGACAACGCAAGATATGGTCACAACGATCCTAAAAGTAAGCCTGGCACGTGAATCTCTTTTGTTGCAACTGCTATTTTGTGCCTTCCTTATCTACATTATGCCTGCAGCACTGCTCAAAATTACACCTGAATGGTTAAGGTATTTTTCCCCTGCCTAGCAGCACTTGACAGAGATAGGATTTTCTTCTTTGTATGGGAAGATTGCAGGGGAGCTCCTTCTTGAAAACAAAAAGGGAGGGAAAACATTTTAAGTATATGACAGTACATCTGCCCTAGCTAAGGAAAAAAATGAGCAATCCCCAAAGCACTCATATGCTTATTCTGAAGCAAACATGGAGATATGGCACGTTTGCACTGTTTTATAACCAGCCCAAAGCAGTCTGAAAGGCAGTGTCATGCTCTGCTAGGATCCTGTCGTTTCTGGTACACTCAGCATCCATTACAAATGGGAATTATGGAGCTATGGATCCATTCATGGGCTGGAAGAAGAAGAAAAAAACAGAAGTTCCCTTCCTAAAATAACGTGTGTCCTTTCAGCACAATAATTTGAACGCACTGCAGTTTAAATCATTGACTTCCATTTTTACTTCATAGATACTGTTTCGGTTAAGACAAATCTTTGATTTAAAATAAATAACTAAGAAATGCTAAACTTCAACAGAAAAGGAAGACTGTTACTTAGAAAAAGTCTCTGAAGATGTGGTCTATCAAGAAAAGAGATTTCCTGAACATTGTGCATTTGAAATCACACCAATAGCACCAGTAATAAAATTAATTCCCAGAGGACTATGCACCTCTATGACGAGAGGATCAAATTTTCTATGAATTATTTCATCACATCGATAACTCTTTGAAACTACACGCCTGAGTGGTTACTACTCATGAGTATTAGAAAGGGCAATGTACCCTAACCCACCCGTTAACAGACTGACAGATCCAAAGCCCTTTACGTGCAGCAAAGAATACATGACTTTGTGAAAAGCGTCAGTAGTTGGGGACTGCCAAACCTCTTGTACAGGAAGTCAGCACTCGTGATGAACAAGACCATAATGCAGCTCTGAAGGATGTGAAGTTCCTACCTACTTTCACTTAAAAAAACTGTCAAGACTTACATTCTTAGACCTGTAGGACTGATTGTTACAGCCCCCGCTTACTTCCACACTGACACCGGGTCCAGCTCATGGAAAAGGGTCCAAATTTCAAGCATACCCCAGGTACAAACAAGCCAAAGGTGAGATGGGTGGGAGAAATGCTCTCTTTGCTTTCTTTATTGTTGGAGAAAGTAGCTAGCTGGACGCATAGTAAAGAGAAAAAGTCAGGTCACAAAAAAAGGGAAAAAAATGAGAACAACCTTTCCACTCGCCTGCAGCAGGAGAGGAACAGAAGAGGAGACATAGTTCAGAGTTCCTTGTGCTCTCTAAGAGGTCATTTGTGGATGGCGAGGGAGGTCCCTTTTTTTTTTTACCTCAGTGAACTGTACTGTACCTTAGTAACTAAACTCAAAAAGGAAAGTTTTCTTCATATGTGGAAACACACTTGGTAATATTAAGTCAATGCCAGAGCAATATGGACCATAAAACAGGACAGTACAGATTAATGGATCTAATAAAAATGAGAGAAAAAATGAAATCATTCTCCAATAGAGGAAAACAGGAGAAAATATTTCAGAGAGCACTGAAATTAGCCAACAAAATATTTAAAAGCAAAAAAACCTTTACATTCAGCAGACATACCATACTTTTTATCCATAAGCATTTTGGTTACCATAACAACTTGATCCATTCAGTCAATTATGTCATTTTTATCTCAGCATTTTGGAATTTGAATGGTTTGTTTAAGAACTGCCGTTGCTTTGGGAGCACAATGAAGACTTTAAAATTCATTAAAGAGTGAAGACTATGCTTTTTTATTGCTACTTTTGGAAAATGAAAGCTTTGCACTTGTTCTCCAAAGGGTAAATGATATATTTAACAAATATTAGTCACATGACTTGGAAGGTAAGCTCCTGGGGCAGAAGTAATCTTTTATCATAAAGGCTCAGAGGAGTCTTAATTCTTGCTTACAGCCCCTCTACATAGACATAATAAATACAATGGCATTATAAACATAATAAATATAATGGCATTATAAACATAATAAATGTCATTAATGGTAACAAGAACACATACAGTCTGCTCATATCTGTAGTTTAACGCTTAATAGACCATATCACCCATTTCATAATTTCTGTGAGGAAAAAGCCATTTCCTTGTGTCCTCTGTTTCAAGTACTCTCTGAGCTCCTATCTGTGGCATTTGGGAAGACAAGACAAGTTTCATGCTTTTAAAAAATTATCACCAACACACACTCCAACAACTCTTTCTTTTCTCTTGCATTTGAAGCATGCAAAGGGAGGGTGAGACTCTAGCAGCCTTTTAGACCTTTTCCTTATTTTGCAAGCTGTTCCAAGATAGTCCTGAAGATGAGCAAGGAATACACAAGCTGGTATAAAATGTTCTTATTAAAAAAATAGATCATAGTAAAAACTAACACATAGCTGACACAAGGTGTGATAATACATACCATGACCATCATCGAAAAATTCTGTTATAGTTGCTGAAGTGCATTTGGACCAGGGTTTTGAAGCATCGATGCTAGTCAGAATGGAAGACATCAGGCGCTTATCTTCCATGGAGCCAAAGTTCTCCTCACAAAATTTGGAGTCATCATGGGAAAGCCCAAGCAAGTGCCCTATAGAAATGAAATGAATAAATAAAATGATACGACTATCCATAACAGAGCTTACTATCTGGAGCTCACAGTCAAGGTAAAATTAATTGTATAATTCATTCTCAAATTTTGAACAGCAGGCCACTTGAAATGTGGTATCTCTGAAGACAAAAAATCTGTGACAGTTTACACCATTGCATATAGCAAGGGCGTAATGTCATCAGCTGTCATGTCATCGAACTGGGCTAACTGAAACCTGATGAAGACTAAAGTGAACTGTACTCCTTTATATTAGTCAACAATTTAGTTCTGTTTTTCCAAATCATCTTCAGCAAGAAAGACTAATACTTAGCTGTAAAGATGTTCCGCAACTGTCTAGAAAGGTGCTACAATGTCTTTCTAAATGGACAGAAATGCTAGTATTTATGGAGCAACTAAACCCACTGTATGTAAATTCTTAAAGTGCGCTCCTTGCTGAAGTGCAAGTACCGTCTACAATAGATCAAACAGTCTGAATAATCTTTTCAAATAGTCTCTTCCATGTAGAGAGTCTTGTTTTGCTGGCTTTTTATTATTGTTTTGGTTAGGGTTTTAGTTTTGCCGGCATTTATTTTTAAATGTATATGGTATTGGATATTTATACTCCAGAACACAAAATAATGTGCACACAAAACAGCACATGATGGAACTTGCAAAAATCCTTAATATCCAGGGGAGTTCAGTCCAGTGCTAGATGAGTTCTTCTAAGCACAACAGTAACCTTTTCTGTAGATCAGTGATCTCCATCTTCTCTAGTTTCTGGCCAACAATAATAGATTGCAGGCAACACACTTTGTTACCTCTGTAAAAATCAGGTTTTACTTCCATGCCCACACTGGTTATTTCACAGCCAACTTACTCTGGAAGCGATAAAAGACTGAATGGGAACGAAAGCTGCAGAGAGCTCAGGCCTGAACTTAACACTCAGTCTTCAACCTAGGCCAGGAGGCAATTAATCAGACATCCAGGGCTAGACCAAGAGTGCTTTAATGATAAGGACAAAGACCACTCATCAAAGCAACTGCACCAAAATAAACCTGATGCCGTCAAATAGCAGCTGAAGAGACACGCTGCACTATTCTGCAATAACTAAAAGCCTTGTACATACCATCAGCCTCATGTTTTGGTATAACTGCTGCAGACTAGCTGTCAGGTGACACAAGTAGGGACACTGATGGCAGGATATATTCTAATATCCACAGTAATACACATCTTATGAGGAAAGGCTGAGGGAATTGGGTCTTTTTAGTCTGGAGAAGAGAAGACTGAGGGGGGATCTTATCAATACTTACAAATACTTAAAGGGAGATGGGAACAGTCTTTTGTCAGTGGTGCCCAGTGATAGGACAAGAGGTAATGGGCACAAACTTGAACATAGGAAGTTCCATCTAAACCTGAGGAGGCACTTCTTTACTTCAAGGGTGGCAGAGCATTGGAACAGGCTGCCCAGAGAGGTTGTGGAGTCTCTGACTCTGGAGACATTAAAAACCTGGACACTGTCCTGTGCAACCTGCTGTAGGTGACCCTGCTCTGTCAGGGGGGTTGGACTAGATGATCTCCAGAGGTCCCTTCCAACCCTGCCCATTCCGTGATTCTGTGATTCTGTGACAATGGTAACAACAGTAATAACACCTGCAATACAGGCTGGAAAAGAAGAAAATCAGCAATTTTTACCTATTTGCCTTATATAAACTTGCTGTTGTTTTCATCCACTTTGGGGGAGAAGCCAAGAGTAAAGAGATGGAGGCAACACTCACTGCCGAGCTGTATATGAAATTAGGGAAGTAGTTATCTGACCAGGAGTCTGTGTTAAGGCAGCAGGAGATCAGAAATCTGGGTTTCTGTCCTGTGAGCGAAGCCAAGATATCATCCGGCAGCCTTACTTGCATGCTGGCTTCCTGACCTAAGGATGGAGCTACAGGAAAAGTGACCAGAGGACCTTGATCTATGACTTGTACCAGGGATCTTGTATCAGGGATAACTGAGAACACCCAGTCTGTCTTCTGCAGCTACTGAGTCCCCACTGGAGAGGAGGTAGAAGGAGAATGAAGAGGGTATTTCTCTTTTTTTTTCTCTCTTCTCCTGATGGGCACACATTTACCAACACCATTCTGTAAAAGGCCCTGCAGTATTATAAATCCTAGTAAGAATTTATTCAAAGAACCTGGGTTAACTAACACTGAATAGAGCTAATACTCCTTTCCCTGTTACTACTGTTGCTAATTGCTATTGCAATGGTCTATCACAAGTACATTGCTGCAAAACCAAAATGAATCAAACCTTCACACTGAAGTCATGTCTAATTACTGGTGTGTTTTATATGCAATATTTTGGCTCTTTTTTTTTTCTGATAGGTAAAACCACTTTCCTTTGGCAATACTTATTATATATGGGCTAGATAATGCTATTTTTATTTTACACCAAGACACGGCTGAGTATCAGTAGGTACATGTCAAGTTTCAATCTGATATAGCACTATATAAATACTTGCTCTGGAGACATGACAACACCTTTGTTTTATTTAAACCAAATGCTGGTGTTGAGCAAAAGAATTCACCAGTAAGATTATTAATATGAACAGACGCATTTCTCTGACAGAGTAACCAAATACTCAGTGCATCACTTCGAACCTATAGGAGCAAATTCTGTGGAGGTGTCACAGGCTAAATGTTTAATGAATCAGTAGATACTGTTCCAAGGAGGACTACCTCTGACTTTGCCAAAGTCCTAGACACTGATAATAAGCGTCTTCAGGAAACATAAAGATGAAGTTATTTTTGGCTGCTGTCCTATACAGTGTTATCGCTAGGCTTGTATTCATGCTAATGCACTGAACGGCACCAGGTCACACCTAACCTCTGAGAACTATGAGCAGAGCTGACAGGTTAATGAACCTCAACACGTGCCTAGTAGTAATGTAACTAGAACCATTTTCTGCTGACATTAAATAACCTGTTTCACCAGTGTTCTGCTAACTTAAGCAAACATTTACTAGAGAGGGCTTTAGGCCTATCCTCTAGCTTTTGTTGACGGACCCCTCAATATGCGTCGCAGCTCCTCATTTAAATCAAGACGGCACACACTCTGCTTTGCAGAGCTCTTCAGGAGTTTCAGCCAGTTTCTCATATTTTACTTGAATCCGTGCACTTGAATATGCCTATACTACCAATCAATTAAACAGAAATATTTGAAAAAAAATTAGCCCAGCAAGCAAGAAAACACCACGCTGGTTAGACATAAGCCTCGCTATAACAATCTCCTCTGAGACAACTTGTATGCTTAAAGGTTGCAGAAAGAATGCTCTTGTATTTAATGTCCCAAGACTGCTCATAGTTGTAACACTGCAAGAAATTACTTCACTGCAGCATGCTTGTGAAATAAGGTAATGAGGTTCTATTAGTGAAAAAGGAGTTTCATTTCTAAGTCATTGGACTCGGTACTAAACAGCTCTGGGTGAATAACAAAAGCTGGGGAATTGTTCTAAAAAGTTCGGCTGAATAACATCACATGGCACACAATGCACATTCACTGTAGGATAGGAATAATAGTTGGGTGCAAACCAGCAATTTAAGAACTTAATTATTCAGAGTGCTCAACATTTGATAGCACCATTCAGAACTGCCCCAAACTCTGTGATATGGAGTCAGTCTTGTAGGGCAGAAATCAAGTTTCTCAACCTTAACAACCCTCTGATGCTGCCCTGCAACAGTCCATTTAAGATACAACTTTGCTCTCTATACGAATCCCTTTCTTGCATAACTGTACTTCACCTTTCGTAACGTTGTTCATCTCACATGACAGACATCCCACACAAGCATATAATAAAAGACTTAATACAGGGCAGATGCGCACAGGCACCATTAACAATGCTGCTTCTGAATGTGCAACTTGGACATCTCTGAGTTTCTCTGCTACCTATGACAATTTTTTTAACACAGTTTTTGTGTGTGTGTAAGTTCCTCCTTGAACCAACTTCATCAGCCCTGGCTTTGGAAAGACCTTTTTGTCCTTCCTAGGTGTGTTTTTCAGCCCCAGCTCCTCCTGCAGTGCAATTTGTAATCAACCTCCACTTAGACTACCTACTGTCAGAGCAATGCGGTCACACCACATCAAACTACAGAAATCCTAGAGCCAAGCAATGTGAAAGTCCCTGGAGCAGGCCAGGAAGTATATTGTGCGTTAGCTTGCTCCCGGCTTCCCTGCC
Source organism: Himantopus leucocephalus (assembly GCA_003993805.1). NCBI lineage: Eukaryota > Metazoa > Chordata > Aves > Charadriiformes > Recurvirostridae > Himantopus > Himantopus leucocephalus. Next base: position 125,511,595 of record RSEF01000001.1, on the reverse strand, counting down.
TAAAGATGGTGTAGCTTCCTTCCCTCTCTACTCTGAGACATGCTGGCTCTGCAGAGAATGTAAGCACTGAACTGTGGACTGAAGTTGTTCTTCTTCTTTTCTTTTTCCTCCTTCATATAGTAAAAAAAAAAATCCTTCAGATATGAGAAAGCTTGCAGCCAAATTTCAAGCTCTTCACTTTGAGCAGAGACTGAAAATTTTTCAAAAAAAATGATTGCAAATTAATCTCCCTCTCAGAAATGGCTGGACAGTCTCTGTGGAGAAGTTCAGAGTAAATAAATAAAATGAAATGCTTCTCAGGCGACTACTCAGCACAGAACATTTCATCCCAGATACTTTGGCAAAAGCACAGGAAACTGAAACAGGGTCATCTTCTGGAAAGTGTCAAGATACTGGCTTCACCTTTAATTAGAGTACAGCGTAACTTCTATACTTTACAGTGATAAATGGGGTGAACTGAGGACATACCTCATTAACAGTGTCTACTTTGTCATATTAAATCAGACTATTGTTCTAATGAAATGTTCTAAGTCACTTACTTGGCAGACTTCAGCTTTTTGAGGAGGAGCTTCCCAAACTACTTGTGAATCTCTTGTTATTTTTAAATTTTTCAAAAATAATTTTAAAAAATCATGACAAGGAAAAAAGTAGTAAGTAGTGAATAATTTCCAAAATATATAATTCTGATTATCAGTATCTGAGCTTCTAAATTAGCCACCAGTGATGTTAGGGAGTATAATAGCTGTTTATAGCATTAAATAGATGGATTCTAGCTCTCCATGCCAATTTGCCAGTTAACTTTGCATGCATGCTTACAAACACAGTGAATGCAACTTTCAAAGAATTTTATGGAACTAAAATTCCTAATTGTTATCAAAACCCAAATCTCTCCATGTCCTAACTTTGCCTTTTAAGGCATTCTGACCAGACTTAAAACAGATTAAATCATATGGCAAATTTCCAATGACTCTTAAAACTGGGTTTGCATTTAATTAAAAATAATCAAAAATTCAAAATATCACAGCAATCTGTAATCTCTGAATACTGCCTAGCTAAGGTATGCTCTTTTTAGCACCAAAGTGAGAACAACATAGTCCTACACCTGCACCCTTTGTCCTTTTGCATCCAAGAATTAAAGAAGGAACACTTCCTTTCCTACTTGAAAAGTGTCCCTTCCACACTCCCCACCCCTTGCATGCACGAACATGCTGGTATTATCACATATTGCTCAGGACATTAGGGTGGTTTCTGGCATTTACTGGTGGGGTGCTTCCTTTCCTAAGAACCAAAGTGAAAATGTTACAGGTGATCCTTCAAGTGATCCTGTATGTAAGCATAATTCCAGAGAAAGCTCTGGGCAAAAGCGAAGTCTTAAGGAACGTGAATCTTATTAAGAAGGCTTTTAAAAACAATGCCAATTTTAGCACCACACCATTTTGTACTACAATGAACTTCAAACTATGCTATTGAAAAAAGAAAGAAAAAAGGCTCCCAGCAGCTGTGTAAAATGATGACTGATTGAGAATGGGCTAGTAGATCATCTGATGTCTTCTACTTAATGAAGCATCTTACTGGTGTTGACAGATCCCACTGAGTGAAAATGACATAATATAATTTTACCAGCAGGATGGTGTTTAGTTAAGTTATGCTGTAGGAATGCACAAAATGGTAAAAGAAACAGATGGCGAGGAGGCAGGGTTTACCCTCATGCAAGTGAAGAGGAGCTAACCTTCTTGGAAATTGGTTCCTTCCCAAACAGCAAAAAGACCAACCAGTGAAATGGACTGACAGCGTTTCCTCACAGCCTTCCTTCCCCCCTTGAGGGAAGACAAAGTGTGACTACATCAGTCAACTGTTGAAAGCATTATGAAAGCAACCTGCAGACTTTGGACCCCAAGTATGTTTTGGAACACCACCTGCACGGGGCTTTTGGCACAGCTCAGTCTGTTTAGACCCTGAAGCAAGAAATGAAGGAGCCAACTGCGGTCATCAGCCCCTGGATCCCACTTCACTTGCACTGTCTGCATCCCTGACAGTGGACTTTGCAATGCACAAGCTTCCCTACCCCAACAACTACTGAAGGCCAACACCCGTTACAGCCCAACAGGAAATAATACCCACAATGGGTTCAGAAAGAATTCCTATGCCTTGTAGCAATGGGGTCTATATTTCTAATATAAGGTGGGAATACTCCAAAGCAGTTGTGACAAGTCAGCGAAAACTTACATCATCTCTAAACATCAGGACACAAAGAGCTCTGCAGGTACAGCAGGAGCGCATCAGAGCTATGTTGGATGTGTGGTGAAGCACACTGCACTGCAGCTATTTTCTTCCCAGGAGTGCTGGGAAGCAAAACAGAAGTTTCGGTATTTCTGAATTTTCCTAAAATATGCTGCCAGACAATCTGTAGAGGTTCTCTGAGTGAACAGCACGCAAAAATTACTCTAATCTCATTTATTTCCCACAGGTATCTCAAGCACAGGAATAAAGAAAACAAAAAGCATCCCAAATGTACAGCAAGTAAAACCCAGCTTTTGCTAAAACACAAATCACGGTGGCTCTTCTGGGAAAAAAACCAACACCCTTGTTTACGGACATACACAGATATCCAGTGCTTGAACTGAACACATGTCGAAGTACAGCTCTTGCACTGAATTTGACCACAAGACACATGCAAAGTGACACAGCACGCTAAAAAATGCTGCAGGCATCATAATTTGTTTTCTTAGAAAAGCTCAGCTCCGATGAAGCATATGTTTTTCAGTGAGGTCATGCCTTTCACCTAATTTTCAGTGGGGATGACTGGCGTACAAAAGAAGGTCAAGTGATTTGCCCAAGGTTACCCAGTGAGTCACTGGCTCTCACGGGATCAGGATTCAGGAAGCTCCTGGCTCAACATTCCTTGGTCTAATCACCAGCCTGTATCTTCTGCATGAGCCTCTCGTTCTCTCCTTTGCTAAACAAAGACTACATGCGGTAACTCTTTTAAAATAAAGTCATTTCTTTCTGCAGATACTATTTGCTAACTTGCACAAGTACTTGAGTCCTCGTTAAGAACTGCATACTGATATCACTCAGAAATCCTCTCGAACTCAGGGGAATTTTGCATAAAAAATGATGGACCTAAGCAACAGCAATTAATAAAGTTGTTATCTTATAAAACAGAGGTGCTTTGAATTACACAAGCTTACAAAAAACATGCATAGAATATAAAACTGGCTATTCCTCTTTCTTCATACTTGAACTTTCCTTCCAATTTTCTTTTCTTTGACTGCTATCCATCAATGATGAAAGAAAAAAGGAAAAAAAAAAAATCACTCTCTCTTTTAAATCTCCAGCCCAGAGGCAGTTTTTAATATTTCTAGCTTAAAAGAGTTCTTTAGACTGAATGAAACAATAGTCTGAAGTGCAGCTTCTTTTCAGGAGCAGACATAAAAAAAAGCCACAATCAGACATTCATACACCAGTCCTGCAGACTTTACACAAAACAAACTTCTGCTGAAACGGCTTGTTATGACAGACTTGTGTGGGAGATCACAGATACATCACCCCCATCAGACAGACAATTTGCAGGCAAGATTCTGTCCAGGCAATGCAGACTAGGCAATCAGAAACCACTATGTCCACACAGATGCAAATCATTGAAAAGATGTGGTCTTGGAGGTCCACACTACTTCTGCTATGCTAATTAATGGGGCATGTAGAAGATAATTTTAATGAAAAAGTGGGAGATGATGACACCCATTTCACATCTGTCCAACTCAAGAGTAACTTGCAAAGAATATAATTCATGGTAGCTGATGGCAAATGAATGAACTCTGGGAGAGTTGACAGCGCAAGAATGTAAAAATTGCATTGCCTGCTGCCTGTTTATTGGGTAATTCTGCCTTCCTCTCTGTACCAGAAGCACTTTCCGTACAAAAGCCATGTGATCGTATTAGTAGTATTTACCTGCCAAGGAGGAAAGCAACCCCTACTTTCCCCTACAATCTGGAAGACTGGGGATTCAGGCACACACAGCTGATGTAGACTTCTTTTAGAATCATAGAATCATTTACGTTGGAAAAGACCCTTAACATCATTGAGTCCGACTATAAACCTAACACTGCCAAGTCCACCACTAAATCATGTCCCTAAAATAGTTTTTCATAATGATTGTTCTGCAACATTACGCAAAACACAGTTTCATTCTCAATTCCCTTATGGTTGCAGAGATACTGATATTTCACTCTACATATCTGGCTTTAAGTTACGATGTTTCAGGATCCGCAGCAGCCTTTCAAAGCATAGCACTTGTTTAATCTAATTCTTCACGAGGTTACGTGTACACAAAGATCAGCACAACTTGAGAAAACCTCTGAAAACTCGGGCAATGTTGGTGCTGTGTCTGAGTCGCTTCCTGAAGTCTCTGGTTGAGAACTTGGCCCTCCATCTCCTCACTGCTCTGTCAGAATCGCTTCCCAGACGTTAAGAAGGCAAAGATCCCCAGTCTACTCAAAAGTACTTGGTAGATAAAGAAAAGCTCAAGCATATTCAGAACCTGAGGATTCAATTTTTCTACATTGTATCAATTTCCCCCTTCAATCTCTCCACTTTTCCATACAAACTGTGTCAGTTTCACTAAAAAAGGTTTGTTTTAAGCACCATGTGTGCTGCAGGCGGAACAATTATATATTACATATAACATAAGTTAATCCAAATATTGTTGGGCAAGTCAAGAATTTTTACCCAAAATTTTAGCCGGCAACCTTTTGTACAGCTGATGGTTTGGTTTTTTTAAGCATCAGTTAAATTTTCTGCCCCACTCTTCATTCACCTCTTGTGAAGGCTTAGCTTTGGGCGCCCACCTTTTCTCCTAACCAAAGGGGATACGTTCATGAGGGCTTAATTGAACAGCTTTTGCAAGCAGAAGTTTAGTTAGAACTTTGAAAAAGGTTCAAAGAGAAGGAATCAAGCAATTTTCCTGATGTATGTCATCAGAGAAGACTTGGATGAGTGTACTGTCTCTCTCTTTTTTGTTGTTTTAAGAAAGCAAATCTGCCTAATTAGGATTACCTGGATATTTGCCTAAACTTCATCTGTCACGAAAGAAACATAATATGAAAGTCAGACAACCTTCACCGTTTTCTCATGCACCTATGAGATTCTGTGCCCTCGGCAATGTATCCCCTCTTGAAATGAAAGGCTACAAAAGATTTGTACCTGTCAAGTCTGAAGCTTGTCTTTATCTGCTTTATCTTGACAGCCTTGAAATCAAAGGGCTACGTGTTCAGCAGTGGAAAAGATGACTGTATTTAGTTACTTTTGACTATATACAAAATAAGTACATGTCGGAAAATATGGAATGGGAGTATTTTTTGACTCTTTTATGGACACCAGAAGCAAGACTACTATTTAAATATCATACACATTGTTCTTGGTTTCATTTTTTTCTGAAGAGGGGTCATAATTTGTTTGCTATGAAGTTTAGACATGGTTGACACGGCCCTCTTTGTACAGAGGCCTACAACTCAGATACAGGCTCAGACTCTGAATAAATACTTTCAATTCACTAACAATTCAGCAAAATGGTATTTTGACGTATTTCACTGAACCACCTGAGCAGGGACCCCGGAGCGATACCTCACTTCTAAAATGGCTTTACATAAAATTCTGCTCTCTAATAAAGCACAATACTTCGCTGACAGTGCTCGCAGTATTTTTGTCCTCAGTGGTGGCAGATGCCACAGAATGTCGGCATGCTGAAAAGGATTTGGTATTAAACATGTTATGTTCTAGTTTTAGTTGCTGTACAGTTCCTTGATTTTAGGTGTTACACAGTACAGCTGTGGAGGAAGTTATGATAACTTCACCTAAGCATAGAAAATGAGGCTGAGAGGAGACCTTGAAAAGCCGTCTTGTGCATCCCTCCATCCTAGGGTAGAATCAGCATTCCCTAAGCCACAGCTGTTTTAGCCAGCCGGCTCCTGTGAACCTCCAGTAACCGAGATTTCACAGCCTCCCCAAGCAATTCATTCCTGCCTTTAACTGTCCTTCTGGTTAGATGATTTTGGCTAACGCTTAAAGTAAATCTCCCTTGCTGCAATTTAAGGCCATTACCCCTTGTGCTGTCCCAGGTGGACATGAAGAATGATTTATTACGTAAATTTTCGCAATGATTTTTTAAATATATTTGAAGACTGGCTTTATGCCTCCCCTTTGGCCTTCCCTTCTCTAGAGTCACATGTAAAAGATAAAAGAAAACTAATGAACAGAGGTTTAATTAGTTCCATGTAGCAATTTTAAAGCTATATTCTAAAAATAAAATACTTGGAAAGAACATCAGTAAACCATATCACTCAGGAGGATAGAAGGAGTAATAGCATGCCAGCGTGGTTGCCTAACAGAGAAATAGGAACTTTGCAAAAGGTCAAATGAACATTACCACTGAGCAAAAAGGAAAGTTCCTCAAGATTGATGGGAAGAATAAAGAGACGTATAATTTAAGATATTAGACCCATGTAACTCTCACTGAACTGAACTGGAGCTTTGCCTGCTTAAAGGCTGCAGGAAGGATGCTTTTGTGTTTAAGGACTAAATCGAAACTCAAGAGACAAGTTTAATGCTTGGCTTTCCTTGAGACTTCCTTTGTGATTTTGGGAAATTAGTTATTGATAAAACGAGCTGTAACTCCACTTATTTTCTCTTGAACTCCTCTCATTTTGTTTTTGCAGAAAACAAACTCATTGGGATGGTGGGCTGTCTGTACTGAAGCACGTGGGGCTCCAACGCAGGAGGAGCCAAAGTCAGCAGAAACTTCTGACCGTGACTGCATCACAAAATGCAACACCAAGCTACTAAACAAGTATTTGCCATGTATTGGATACATCCCATTGCAAGAGATGTTAAACGTAACTTCAAAATGGCTCACTGTGTCTGTTGGTGATGTTGGATCATGCTTATCTTCACAGAATGCACAGGCTAGCTTATAATTCAACACTGTAAAAGCAACAAATCTCCAACCCAGAAGTCCAGAGTATTAGAGTGAGAATCTAGTTATTTTTGTTGCCTGATGGTTATTTTAATAAGGGATCTATGGAGAAGCAATATGGTAGTGCTGACCTATGAAAAACATTAAATAAATGTTGAGATTAGGAGCAATCACGGGTGCTTTAATGCTTTTCTCCAGATGTCTCTGTGAAGCAGGGAAGTGCATGAAATATGGAAAAATCTTTTTTTTATGGACAATAGGCTGATGATAACAAAGACTTTGAGAATGTCTACATACTTTGCCCAAGCTAGCTCAGATATCCCTGCAAAGCTATGGAGGCATAGCTGAAGGAGGTGATTGAAGTCAAAAAAGACATCCGTATGCCACAACATGGAGCTGAACTGATGATTTCAGGCAAGAATCCAGAAGACTATTTCTGTGACAGCAAAGCTACTGCTGTCCAAACTGATAGCAGCATGTCCCCCGCTAGAAGATAACCATATATGGATTTACTGTTAATGGCTGGATGTCTTGACAGGCTATGATTTAAAAATCACATTTATGCTATTAGCACTGCTTCCCTTTACTCTGAGGAGAAACTAGATTATGATGTTCAAAGTTACAAGGTCTTCTATTTTTTGCTGCATTACCCTCATTTTCTGCATTTGACATTGGACACAAATTATTCCTGTTTTTCATACATACAAGTAGGACAAGATTCAGGTCCTACCTCGTCAATCTTTATATATGGATCTCCATCTCTTATTGTCAGCTAATCAGTTGTACTAAGAATTTCGTTGCATCTATTTCTTTCTGTGCTCTTGTTTACAGCTCTTTGGAGGTTTTGCCTGTTCTTGCTGCTTATTCATACTCTCCCCCTCAAAAACCACTGGTGAAAATCCATCTATTTTACCTGAAAGAAATAAAATAAACATCTAACACATAATGTGGTAGAACCCTGGCAACAGAAGCGGCAGGCTTTATTCTGTAGCAGGCTGCTTTTTGGCTTCCTATGCACGTAACCAACCTGATCCTCTGGGCTGTGCATCGTCCTATTTGGTTGAGCTGCAGTTCCATTTACTTTGGTTGCCTTCCAAAGAAAAATATGATCCTCACAAATGCTCTTGGATCTTTCAGAGAGGAAACAAGAGCATTTAGATCCCCTTAAAGTCAAAGTGAGGACACACGGCCAGTCTCCGGATCAAGTCCACGTTAATGATGCTGCATCTGCTATGCACGCACACGCAGCAGGGTTATTTAAAAAACTGCAAACGGTGACTCTGATTCACTCAGCAGCTCACCTCGCTCTGCCCACTGACAGAAAGGAGCGTCTTAAGACTTAGAGCCCTTAGCATCCCCTCTGTCTTGCAGGGCATCTCCTATGCTGGCAGGTGAACTCCACTGAATAACTAAGCCGCTGTAAAATTAAAGCTACACCCTACCCACAGGACAGGGGGAACTTTAAGACTTCTGAACTGTAGGAAGAAATCTGGTCTCCAAATAAAATAAAGCAAGGTTTTCCCCAAAGTGCTTAACTAAAGGGTATCCATACCACACTTTTATTTTTCATCCTTTTTTGACCTTTAATTTAATGTAAGTACTCGAGCAATTTTAGCTGTGTTTTCTTCTCAACTTCTCTCACCTTAGGCCACACACACAAAGATCATTCTGTGACTTGACACCCCTCCTTTCTTAAAATCTTATGGTGAGGAGGAAAAAAAAAAAGGATGTTATTTTAAACAACCTCAGACTAGAGTTTTTTTGTCCATTAGGGTACTCATTTATCCGTTTCAATTCATGCCTTTTTTACATTGAAAATTACAGCTTTTACAGATTCCTGTAAACGTCTAGGTATGAAAATGGCTCTTTTTCAAAAACGTGCTTCTAGATCACTAAAAATAGTTCACTTGCATTTACATTTTCTTTGTGTGGAATTCAGGGTAATAATATGTGCATTTACTGCTTATCGCTTTCTCTATTGATCTACTTTCATTCCTTTTTAATTTATCTAAACATGCCTTTATTGCTGATATAATGGTAGTTGAGAAACATTACCCACCTCTTCACACACCAGACATATCAACACTGCCATCCCAAGAAGGCTCCTCATCCAACCTCACCAGTGCCCACTAACCTTCAATAGTAAGCATCACTTCTGGACGCAAGAGGATGTAAGCAGTCCCTCTAGCAGACTGGCCTTTGAGTGACAGGCTAAGTTTGCCAATCTACTTGCCCCACTTGTAGGCCTGGATGGGTCATTAGCTCATGAAGGGTCATTACCTTCACACCATCCAGGTTTAATTCCACTAAACTCATCTGATGCGAAGTTGGATTTGATGTATTGCTATACTTATCTCCAAATGCTCTGAATTAGTGATTCCAGAGGGCTTTTTCTTTTACTACAAAACCATCTTGTTCATTAAAATAAAATTTCTGGTTTGGGGACTCATTCTGCTACAACATTTTATTTTTTCATGCAACACCTGATCCCTCTCCAGCCACTACTGATTTCATTTCTTTGTGGCACTGTAAGAGCAGTAGGATTAGGTACACTAATTGTTGAAGGGTCAGGTCACTGACATGCCAGCTGCTTTTTCATACTTGGTGACCTCCGGTTGCTGAGCCAGGTATATATAACGCACACAACTCTTGTGCTCTACCTGCTAGCTACTTGAAAATTGAACTACTGCAATGATACTCCCAAAGCAAACTTTACTTTGGTTTGGCATGAGGTACAAGGCAATTCAGAAATTGGCTCTCTCTGAAAGTTCTCCCTTCCTTGTTATTTCCTTCCAAGAATGTTCAAAAAAAAAACCCCAACGTTCTCCACTTCTAAACTGCTGTTCACTCACCAAAGCGAATAGCCCTCATACCAAATGTATTTCCAGTGAACACAGCTTACTAAACATTCATAAATTAAAAACAATCAAGATGGCAAGCAGTGTCTCTCAAGAAATATATCATGACAGACATAATGTCCCAGACCATGAACTTTCTTCCTACATTAAATTGCTGTCCACTGAGGTGGAGACTGAAATAAAGCTAAACATTTTTTTTTTGACCAAATATTTATCACTTAAATACTATTTCACTTATTTCAGGATTCACAATAGTACCATATTTTCCCATAAAGGTGGAATTTCCATACACTTAGAAAAAAATTAGAATTCTGTTTTTTTCCAGAACAGCCTTCTCTGCAGGTAATACATCGTTCTAAGAAAAAGTTTCATTAACAGTAGAGCTTGCAAGTAGTTCAAAAAGGTGAGTTGTTTTCCAAAGTTTATGCACTAAATGCAAGCGAATTACAATCGATGGGCCTTCTCAGCAGGGACAAGTATTGTCATCTTTGGACAGTAGCAGCAGCCTTTGAATTTTCACTTCAACTACTGCTTAGAAACGACACTGTCAGAAAGGAAACACCTACTGTGCGCCTTCACTTGCCTTCTGATCCCTTATTAGTTAACCCTGAAGTGCATATGTATACAGCCTTAATCCCCAAGTGAGTATCTGGACCAGGGGAAATCTGGAATTAATTGCGAAGTATTTTGGTTACTAATGCAGCTGTTACAAGTGTTTGATTTGGCAAGCGAACAGAAAAGGCACTGCATACCAATTTCGTGAGCCACTGTAAAAGCTGCATGGAGGCCGTCATCTTCAATCACTGCACAGCTGCGCTCAGGAGAGCATATGGTCCCAACGTCTGCCATTCCCAGAGTATCACATGAATGATGCCCACATAAATCCTGCCCAGGAAGGAAAAAAGAATAATTAAAATAAATTTGTACACCCATAGGTAACAACAGGTTCAAGTCACCAGCCCTTTGCAAACAGCAGAACCTGGATACAAACATCAATATATGCTTCCATCTAAGGATGTCAATGCAGTTTAAAAGCATGATGACTCAATCCCATCTCAGGTAAAGAGTCAGTGGGAATAGTTTCATTGACTTTAAAAGGATTTGGATACTTTCTGTAATTAATTATTCTTCATTTGTATTTCTGCAATGCACACAGAAGCTCAAACTTGCATTGAGTTAGGTACTCAAAATACATGCCATAAAAGCTTTTCTTCATTGATGATAAAAACAGAAGAAATATTCTCTTTATTTACAGAAAATGAACCAAGGCACAGAGAGAAAGCTTCAGATTCCTGATCAGTCCTTTCTTTTCAAAAGGTAAGTCTTTTACTTGCACTTCAACAAATGAGATTGTTATATATTAAACCTCGTGTCACACCTGTCAAGTAGTATAATAATGATTGATAATGTATTACCCAATATACCGAGTATTTAAGCAATTCTCAAAGGTTGCTTAAAGTCAATGATATGACAGAGCATAAAATCCCTTGATTCCTAGTCTTACTAGTGCAACAACTCAATCACATGCTTCCTACTTATAGACAGGAGGTGTCTCCAAAAACCACACAGGTTGCATTAGGGTTTTTCTTTCCATTCCAGGATGATAGCGATAATGATAATGATGAAGGCAGCTTTGGTCAGGCATACAGTGTTTTAATCATCAGTAATAACTTTTCAGTGCTTATACTGAAGCAGAGGGAAGAATACTAGCCTGAATGTACATTTATATGCTTTTTTGGTTGAGAAGGTAAAACAGGTACCATCCATTTACAACCCTCCTAGACATTTCATTGTGGTTGAATGAAAATGTCACTTTCAAGACATGACAGTATTATCAAATGTTATTATCAAAATGATCAAAGAGCACCTTTTTCCCTTCATTTTTAAAACCCTCTTCTTCCCTTGAGATCTCCTTTTATAATGACTTCCTTTCATGAAGTCTTTCATAATTAATCCATCTGAATAACAGATATCCTGTATGAGGCTCCAGGTTAACAATGTTCACTGATTATGATTTTCAAATTTAGGCAAACCTGAAAATGCACAGGATTCAAATCCCACTGAAGTCAAAGAAAAACACACTGAGTTCACAGATACTGGGACAGAGCATCTCTTTAAAAAAAAAAAAAAAAAGTGTAATTCTTTTTTTCCCCCAAGATGAAATTAAGAAATTTTCAAGCTAAAATTACATGGCAACATTACAAATATGGAGCAAGAACTTCAGGATCAGTTCTTCTGGCTTCCAGGTCTCTGGAAACTCTTTTTGGTAAGTGCACTCTTGGTGCTACTTAATGTCAAGATTTAAATGTTGCAGTACCAATGAACAAAACAGTCTCACAAGAAGAGAAGGAATAAAGTTCAAAAGTATTTCAGTTCCCGAATTTTCACAAGTATAATCCATGGTTTAAGAAAAACTTCCATTCTGTAGCAGTGCAGATAATATGCAGGTAATTTTCTCTCTAACTAACCCCACTGGCTCCCACCTTTGACATCCAATTAGTTCCCCAGACTTTGCTTCTGGCCCTGCATGGGTTACGGGAAGGTACAGAAAACGAATGCCCAGTTTCAAGTACTTTAAAAGGAATACATTTTTTTTCCAGTGTTATTTGGGCAAACAAACATCATTTTCAGCACCTTTGGACCAATGTTGGAAGAGGCTTTAAGTGAAATCATGTTACTATAGTACCTATCATCTGGGGCATATTCAACAAGGAAGATGCAATCCTTAAACTCCTATTGCTTTTGCTTAGGTTCGCATCCATTTTGCCCTTTATGTATCACTTCTGAATCTGGCCCTTTCAGTCTAAGGATATGTTTTACATAGAGCACGCGCTATGTAAATGTAACTGTAAGTGGTTTACCTACAGCAGCATGAGTAACAAACCCCAGAAAAAACGTATGCGCATAGTACCAATAAAAACACCTTTTCATGATGATATAACTGGTTTAAATAAATGAGCGTAAGCCGCATAGGAAGTAGAATACTTTTATACTAGTGCAATTTGAACTGAATCCACACAGGCAGTTGAACTGAAATTCTTACACAAGTACCAAAAAGCGCATAAATCAGACAGAAAGCAGCTTACTGGAAGAGGTCTAAATTATGCTCAGGTTGACAGTGCCAAGAATAGTGTAAAATACATTAATTCAGGCCTTGTCTCTGCATGCAGATTTTGTGTCATTTGGTCTTTTCTTGTATTTGGGTGTCATTATTACGTAGACACTTACATCAGTACTACTCCCAGTATGGGCACAATTATATCAGCCCACAGATGTCTTATGCCAGTGCACCACTTATTTCCATTTGCATACAAGAAGCAGCTATGCCAGCGGTACAGCTATGAAGCTATACCAGCACATGCAACTGGACCTCACAATGATTCTCCAGATTTGACGACACAAGTATAATTAAAAGAATACAATCTTTCTAAGCAGGCAAACTCATAAACTTCCTTAGAGTTACTTCTTATGCGATGTGTGGAATTTGGAAAATTACGACAGGGACGTTAACCGTAAGCAGCCCTTCCAACTCTTGGCTGGTTAGTAATCCTAACCTCAACATTTCCAAAGCTATGCACAGGATTGCNAAAAAAAAAAAAAAAAAAAAAAAAAAAGCTATGTACATATACAAGCACCAGAGGACATAGCAATATTTGGTTACTTTTCATATGTTAGGTGTTACTGACATTTTGCCACACTGCGTGCCCGGGTTTTCCTTAAAACTCCAGTCACTTCATCAAACCTCTGTTCCTCCATTTCCACCATGTCCCAGAGTATTACACATATCCACACATCTCAACATCCCACTAGCAACTTTCAAGGCACTGCTCATCTGTTCAACAGTTGTCTAGGCAAAACAAAGCAAACTTCAAGCTTTCTTTATGAACTACCTTAATTTTGGGTCAGATAAAATGCATTTCTTAAAGGGCTGTATTAGTTAAAGGTTGCTCCTAGGAAATCCCACAGCAGAAGATAAGTGATTCTGAAAATTGCTTGTCTGTAAAATCCCCTAGCTCCTCCAACACCCCAGGGATAGCTGGAAAACAGCCGTCCTCAAATGGTGTGGGACCAACGATCCCCGTAATGGAGAAGAGAGGAGAGCAACCGCACTGTGGTCAGAAGGTGGTGGACAGTGACAAGAGCAAAGCCCCATTCCCTTCCGATGGCTGAGCCACCACCTCCCCGCTGCCTCCCCTGAGCAAGGCGGCTTGTAAAGGGTCTTGGAGACAGGGACAGAAAACATTTTCTGCCCTCAGCTTCTCTGTATGGAGCTGGTAATGGAGGGACGTCTCCGGGTTGCCCATCTGCTGCTAGAGTGGGGCATGCCTTGGCTATGCTTTGAACAGAGAGCACGTGCTGAGCAGTTCTGGTTTGCGCTGCAGACTTCAGTCCTCAGTGACTGCATGAGGATGCATTTTTTAAGCTAATGCTGACATTATCAATAATCACTTACACAGATTACTGAAGACTCAGCTCCATTATGTTCTCAACTCATTCTCATTTATTCGCTATTTCTCTTGCCTCCGCATGATTTGAACTTTAATATATTTCTATTCATAGCATCAGATAGCATATAACTTACACATAATTAAAGCCTATCAGTGGCATCTCTGAGACAAATATTCTGAAAATTTTGCTATCAGGTCAACTCACCGTTCCCTAGCTACATGTTTTTTTCCAATAGCATGATTTGAGTGACTATTGAAAATCACACCTCTTTACACTTCCACTGATTTAAATCTTCATGGCAAAATTTCTTGTGACTTACACCTCCTGTAGCTGTACTGGCCATGGATTATTCGTTACCAGCATCAATAGCCACATTTTTAGTTTTCTTGGCCAGTCTTGGAAAGCAGTCTCAGACTTTTATGAAACAAAGTTTCTGGGAGTACCTTAAAAGTTTTTATTTCCCTTGAAAATATTTTTTTTTTTTGTTAAAAACAGGCCCTGATGTAATGATGCAGTCTAAAAAAATTTGTGTGTGTCTCCTCAACTTTTCATACCCCAGCTAAAGCACTAAGAAAGCTGGGACTCACATGATACTTAAAATTAGTTTCTAATGATTATTTCACTCTGGTGTGTAGCTATTATTTAAAAAGTTAATCACTTACTCAGATCTGTCTACTCATTTAATTGTCTCCAAATACTAGGAGAAGCTTCGAAGAGTAAGTGTTTCTTGATATTTCTAAAGAAGGAATGCAGAGTCTGTCCCTTAATCTGCATTACAGTAGTTTCAAAATAAAAGAATGACTAGGAAATGCATTTGCTACACAGGAGGCAATAGATGTTAAGACTTAAGCTTTGGCAAAGGAATGACCTAGGAAAACGGAGCTGTACATCATAAGACTAGTAGTTAATTAGACAGCTTATTAAAGGCCAAGTTTTCTTGGCATTTGTAAGTACATCAAGAGCAGCTGGCTGTTTGCCATGTATACGTGGCATTGTTGTGAATGAAGATAACTGTCGTAGCTCCCTGCCGGAGCAGTTAATTTATTTCACCTGAAACTCTTTGATTTGTGCAGCAGGCTTAAAAACAAGAATAAACTGTTTAGTGAAACCTGATATTAGGCCAGAACCCGTGGACCGGATCCAAAACAGGATTTAAGCACCAATGCGGACAGTTTGGTGGAATGCAAGGGCAGAAGAACAAAAGAGGCTCGCATGTCCTCTGGTCTTTGAGTTATCTACCCTTCACAGGGCTTGCCGCTTGTGACCCCAAAGTGGCACAGTTTTACCGTCCTCAGCAGCTTAGCACTTAGCTTATACTAAAGCTTGATTGGGGTTGTGATGCTTAATGTTTCTCAGTCTTTGCCCCTGCAGGAACCCAAGCCTGCAGACATTCTCAGATCAGATGTATGAGAAACCAACAAGATTAGGCTTCCTGTTGGGCACAGACGCACATCATCTTCTTTCAAAGCACTGCTAACAGCTTGTACATCTCTGTGTGTTTGTTCACTTGCTTTTCTGGTTTCTTTACAACGGTTCATCAGTCAAAGCCTTTGCCCAATAAGAAGGTGATGCAGCTTCAAATTCCTTTGAGGGATGAGGATACTTAGAAGCACGTTTCTTAGGAGAGCGCTCTATCGTCTACACCAGACTATGGTCTATGGTGAAGGTCTGCACGTGTCTGTGCACGCAGGGGGTTGTGGCTCCTCCTGTTGCAGCTCATACGCCGAAGGTTTCCCTAGCCCTGACTGCAGCTACTGCTTAGGGTGCTTGGTGAAGGGACTTCATTTTTGGTTCCTGTTCCTCAGCCTGCTTCTGTGTTGTACACTGAACAGCCCTTTGGTAAATTACAGAAACAGTCTTCTCTCCGTGCTGTGGGAACACAGGCTGCCTTGCTCTAAGCGGTGGGCTGCAGTCAGCGGCTTCAGGTCACGATTTCTCTCCTTCTCACCATATGAATCTTGAATTACTTGCTAAACAGTGACATAGCTTTGGTCAGAGGGGTGGAAAGTTTCCTTAACACCTGGAACAGCTTACAACCTACCGGTTAAGGACCTCTCCTGGGAAGTGGGCGATACAGACCTAAAATCCCTCAAGCAGAGGAAGGAATTAAATATGACTTTCCGACTTCCTGCAGCAGCGTTCCCACCGCAGGCCTGTAAAGGGAGGGTGGGGTCAGGTGGTATTTGGGACCCACGCATCCACCCTCCCGCGTGCCCCTCTGCAAAGTGGGTGAAAGTTTATTAATGTCACGGTAACGCAGAATGGCACATGTGGAGGAAAGTAAGGTTCGCCCAAATAGAAAGTATTACGGGAATCACCCAAGGAGCACGTTACGTCTGGAAGTCAAAAGGACCACAGGACCTAAGACAAAAGACCACCAATGGTACTGAAAATAAGGGCTAGCTGGTGAGCAAATTAGGGAATCTTCTATTTTACCCCTCAACAAATACTATGACATGTAAAAGGAGAGACTTTAGAAGTCAAAATGGTGGAAGGTTCCCTGGAGGAAGGCTGCTGTGAAAAGTCCTCTTCCTGAGACACTGGTGGGTCTCGCTCATGGGGGTGTCCAGGTTAGGGCAGCAGGGAGAGGGTCTGGCTATCACGGTGAACTGAGGAAGGAGTCCTGTCAGACTCACTGAGATACTGCTTTGTCCTTCCATGGCCATAATTTGAGAGGAAGGACTGAAGTCCGGTTACCTTTTGAGGAAAATAGGAGTGGTGATACCTGCCATACTGACCAAAACAAAATTCACATCTTTTCCTCCAGTAATTTAACTTAAAAATTGGGGTCATCTTCCTTTCAGGTTAATACGTTAAATTCAGGACTGAGTTTTGGGCATTTGAATCTGAAATGTACAGAGCTGTCTTTCTGAATAATAGATAAGGTGAAATTCAAGAAAATCCAAAGTATGGGTGATGTCCTGTTGGGCTAACTTTAGCACATGCATGCTATATTTGCTGGCTTCAGAAACTACCTCCTCACCAGACTGGATATTTAGACATGTTCTTACTCTGCCCTTGCATAGTACGGGAACCCTAGGCACTCGTCTTCCCAGGACACTCTGCAACAGAGTATTAGAAATAGAGCCTAAACTGGATTAAGCTCTTACACGCTGAATGGATGGATTAACAAAACTTCTTTTTTTCCTAAAGTATATAAAGAAAATGCAGCACCATTATGTAAACCACAGATTATTTAAAAATATTGACAAAATGCACATAAAACTTTTGGACTCTGCAGGGGGAGGGGATGGGCAAACAAAGTTTCAGTTATGAAACTGGTGGCTGGTGAACCAGAGAAAATGTGTGATTTAACTTGCCTAACCCATCGTTCCTCTGTGGGGCAACTCCACAACATCTCTGTAGATTAGTGTGAATCATGCTGCTTCTCCCACACAAATTATGTCCCACTTTATTTTCCTGAGGGACATTAGCTAAATGAATTAGATTTGCAATAAAATTGGTAAAAATACTACGAAACTGGAAGACAGATCATATTGTAATTTCTTCAGAGTAATAATAATAATAAATATTAGTGAAATATATTCTATTTACCATTGGTACGGTGACCTGTTTTACTAATATGGGATAATAATTGTGGGAAGATGATAATATAGGAAAAAAAAAAAAAGGAGAAAGAACTAGAGCCAAAGAAAGCATGTGCTCCATGCAATGAAATTATCATCTACAGAGCTGAGATACTCCAAAGCTTGCTGTTAAATTTCAACAGCACTGTCAGATTGACAGTTAAACTAAATCACACACACAAGAACCATATAATTACTGTGTAGAAAAAGGCAGGACAGTGGCCCTTGGCTCTAGCATGAACTTTTTATTAGAGCCAGGCATGATGGTACTATCACGGATGATGCTAACAAGCACTTAGGAAAGTATTTTTTCTTGCTCTTGTTGCCTGTATCTACTGTGAGAAATATCTATTTTAATTTTCACATGATTCAGAACTGGGAGGAAGGCTGTGCCGCCATACAGCGTGACCTGGACAGGCTGGAG
>RSEF01000001.1:125410358-125487856 GCA_003993805.1 Himantopus leucocephalus | reverse complement strand
CTCCGACCCGGCAAGTAGAGAAGTTTGAGCACTTCCCACTCCTCTTCCACTTCTCTGCTGTAGTCACCGGATCATCACCAGCAGCAGCGGCGGCGGCGGCGGCAGGGGCAGGGGCAGGGGGCAGGTCTGCTGCGACTCGGCACTTTCTCGGGCTCCGGTGGGCTCCCTTTCCTGCTTTTGCCCCCTTTTGTTTTGACGAGAAGGAGGAGAAGGGGAAAGAAGAAATTCAGGCACCAAAAACCCGCCTCGATCGTCTCCGGTGAGATGGTTAAAAAAGAAAAAAAAAAATAAAAGGAAGGGGGGGAGAAAAAAAAGCCCAAGAAGCGGAAAACGTCCCGGATTTTTGTAAAAGCCCCCTCCCTGTATCTTTGCTGTTGTTGTTGTTGTTATCCCCAGTCTGTCGATGTGAACAAGAGGAGAAGGGAGAGAAATGTGAAGATGAGAGGAGGTGGAACAATGAATTTATAGCGGAATGCCATCCTGCAATGGCAATTTCAACAATTCGTCACTGCAGGCTGCCTCTTAAAGGGAGAGCTTCAAAACCACCACTCCCACACTTCCTTCTCATTTAATCAGACAGAGGGAGAAACTTGAGGGGAGGGGGAAAGGGGGGGGGGGCTGCGGGGGNGGGAAAGAGAGGGAGGAAGCCGGGGAGGGCAGAGAGACCGGGAGGGAAAAAAAAAAAAATGTTGGTGTATGAAAAACGCAAGATTTCCCTCGCATCGCTTAAAGCCGCAGAGTCACCCGGGGTCTGCTGAGCTGTCGCCGCTGGCCGGGGGCGGTGGAGCTGCGCTTACCTCCGGTCCTGCCCGCTCCCCCCTCGCTCCTGCCCGGCGCTGCCGTTCATTTTGCAGTGTTCAGAGGAGGAGGAGGAGGAGGCAGGTTTACGCCTGGCTCTCGGGAGGGGAGGGAACCGGCCGGGGCTTTTCCGAGAGCGGCCGTGGGGAGCGGAGCGGCTGCCCGGGCGGGGGGTCGCGCCCTAACACCCCCCCACCCCCCCTCCCCCGCCATGTCCCGGCTCGTCCCCTGCCCCTTTCTGGGGTCAGCGGCAGCACCAAACTTCCTCCCTTTGTCTGGGCGGCCGCGGCTCGTCTGCACCCAGCCTGTCATTAAGTCCCGGCAAGCTGTCATCTAGTTTGGGCGGACTGTGATTTCCCCCGAGCCCCCGAGGAGGAGAGAGGGCGGGGAAGAGTTAATGCTTGCTTTGACCTTTTGAATGACTTCAGATACTTAGATCATCCCCCCGCTGAGTGACACACGGACATCCACTCACCCTGTCCCCTCGTCTTCCTTCCTCGGCATCGCGCTCCGACAGGGACACCGCAAAGGGCAGATGGCTGCATTTACTTTTTCATCTGCCCTTTCCACCTTTAACGCTTCCCGGAGAGTGAGAGGAGATTGGCAAAGAGCTCGCTCTCTGCCGAGATGAAGGGCTGGAAGGCAGCCTGGGCTCCGGGAAGGGGAGAGGAGGGGGACCCCCGGAGGAGTCTGACTGTGCTGGCTTCCCTCCCGCAGGGGTACGCGGCCCAGCATCGCCGGGTGCCTTGTCTTGCACCAGTCAAGCGCAGATGCAGGGGAAACTAAAGTGCTTACTATCTCCTGTTCCCTCTCCGCGTCCCCAGACGGGTGCCAGGAACAGGTGCTCTCTAGCTGCAGGACTCCAAAGGGGACGAAGCTTTCCAAACTCGTCCTAGCTTCCAAAGAGCACCTCGGCCCAACCGCTCTGTCTGTAAGGGAGTGATGTGCACATCTGTAATACTTCGCGGGATTAGGATGGGATGCGCAGAGAATGGCAGAGCAGCACCTGCCTCTGTAGCTTCCAGAGGCTGCTTCAAGAGCCTAGCACTTCTGTAAAGAACAGGTTAACTAATGCCACAAATGTTTCAAAAATTCATATTCCCATGTAAATGATTACATTAACATAACCCCGAGGTTATGCTTATGAAATATTTAATGCACCGAAGTTTTGCAGGTGTGCTTTCTTCTTTTTCCATTTTTCCGGAAATGGTGATACCTACCTGCGAACACAAGTTCATTTTTCAACCTCCTGGTATTTCTTTTTCTACATTTCAGTATTTTATCATCACCAGAAATTCTTGACTGGAGTCGGTAAGTTCCAAAATTAAGAGTTATATATCAGGAAGGTCGCATGACATTTTTTGGGCATTGGTCCAGGACTATTCAACATTTTAAAATTTAAACATTTTCTCAGTTACTTTAAACTAGTTATAAAGTTAAGACAGCCAAAAAAATTTTAAAGGGAGGGAGAAAGAAGAAGAAGAAGGCATATTTTGATTAAAAAAAGAACCTGTAATTTGCCTCCCACTTTTTCTTGGATGACTTTTACTTTAGTAGATATCTGTTCAGCACCAACAATAGTTTTATTGACCTCACTGGGACCTGATCAAGCCCTGGATTCACATATATGCCTGGACCCAAACTCCCGGATACCTCTGGGAGAGGTGCTACAGATGAGATCTGGGATAAGGAATGTAGTTTGGATAACAACCTCAGAAACTGTCATTAAAAAAGTGTTAGTTTGTCAATGAAAAGGCATAAAAAGGCATATGGTACACACGAGGCCAGTGTAGTGTTCTCCCATGCTACAGCATAATTCCAACTGTCCAGCCTAGGAAAACCAGAAATGCTTAGAAGGGTTAGTGGTAATTAAATGGTGCGTCTCACTGCTCGTCTCTTGTGTTTTCTTTGATTTCCCAAATGACAGGAAAAGTTGGTTAAGCCTCCACAATGCCCTGTTTCACTGAGCAAGGAACTAGGCTTTCCGGGAAGGTACAAATTAGCCCGTGCAGATTACCCCATAGATTATGAAGTCTTTCCTATTTGCATTTCAAAACTGTTCTAACTCAGCAGTGCAATACTGGAAAGATAGGTCAGTCATGCCTCATGCCACAGGGGGAACCTTCTTCTGGTCTGAGAGTCTTGAAGTGTAAGGATAAATCACTTAAACGAATCGTCTTCTTTTTCCTCCCAGTTTTGCCCTCTTAGCCTCTTTTTACAGTTACAGCATTGCCTTTAAACAAGAAAGCCTGTTAGCATGTCCCACGTTGTGGATGACACTAAATCCTTGTCAAACAGTTCTGACCTGGAAATCTCAAAGCTGACCTTTCCCAACCGGATGTTACAGAGCCACAAATCCTCAAGTAGCTTTAAGGCACAATGCAAGTTTTGTACACTTTGGGCCAAATTCAATTCTGATGTAAAAAGAAGCGGTCCTCTTGAATCTCCGGGAGCTGCAAGGTGCTTTCATTAAGGTTGTATTTCA
This sequence comes from Himantopus leucocephalus, assembly GCA_003993805.1. Taxonomy (NCBI): domain Eukaryota; kingdom Metazoa; phylum Chordata; class Aves; order Charadriiformes; family Recurvirostridae; genus Himantopus; species Himantopus leucocephalus. The sequence continues at coordinate 125,484,573 of RSEF01000001.1, read as the reverse complement.
TGTCCATGAAACCCTTTAGGATCTTTTGAGTAACAGCCATGGTAGCTGGGGCTTCCTCATAATATAGTATTTTAGCCACATGAGAAATGCTGCTCTAAGCATTATAAACACTCACATGAAGGAATAGCTTGAGAGGCATGGAGATACCGAGAAAGTTGCTAATCATTTTATCCACGTGTCCTTCAAACTGTCTTATAGAAGGGTCCCATTGTGCATCACCTCTTTTTCAATTCTCAGTCACTTTACTAGAAGTAGAAAACCATGAATCCAAGGTGTCAACAAATAGTCCTGTGTCTGCCTACAGCCCCTAGTCAAGGTCTAGCAGAGATGTCCTACCCAACACTGCCTGTTTTTCACCATTGACTTATGTCTTTCTCCTTGGGAATTAAAAAAAAAAAAAAGAAATTCTATTCAGATTTTATTGTTCTGTTGTTAGGAGTGTCTGACATTTCTATGTAATTGCACAGGGGAGATAGCAATTACTATGGGAGGTACTAGTTTTTGCTATAGAATTATAGGACGATCTGATCAAATTGCTTGCTCAACATGTTCTGAAGTGATATCAAACAAAGAACATTTGATAAACTTGTGGTCAACACACACCTATAGCTGGGAACTGGACCCAGGTTTGGGTAAGCTCCTATCCAATAATCTACCTGTAGCAACATGCTTCTTAACATGGGACAGCTTTGTTCCTCCTGAGAATTGAAAGCCTCTCTTAACTTCATGGGACATTTTTAATATGCATATCAGCAAGATCCAGCTTGCCTGCAACAGGAGGCTGCTCGCACCTTTATCCCCCAGAAATCTATCAGTGATACTTTGCTGCCTCTCAAATTCACCGTGGTTTATTGGTCTTGTCAGCAGTTTTAACAATCCAAACATCATGATTATGATGTTCAAGTCTATTCGTTTTAAAGCTTTCCTACGGTGATGCATTAAAACCACTGAATACATTTATTTCTAAAGTACTCATTATTAAATAAAATACTCATTATAAGTAATTTTGAAAAGAACTCTTGAAGATGAATATTTTTGGTTAGTGTTCTGGAAAGGACTAGGTATACTGGCATTTGGAAGAAGTTATACATCCTTTGACCCCCACCCTAGGACAGCGGCATAGTCAACATTGTCCCTTATTTGGACTCAGTGTCTTTACGTGGCTTGAATGCTATGAAAAGCCATTCAGATGGAGACCTCCTGGCAGTTGTTTTGACTGACTCTAACATGCTTGTTGATACTGAAATAGGTTTGTGGTTGATAAAGAAGCCAACATCACTATTACTGGTGTATCCTTCCTGCCAGTCTTACCAGATGCGTGGGGAACTGAGCACTTCTGGAGGCTGAGCTAACTTCTCCATCCTTCTCGTATTGCATGTGGCAAAGGCAGTAGCGGGAAGCTTGCTGTGGGCTGCACGTTCTCTCATTTCCATGGCTGACATTTCCTCTGCACACGGCTGACGTTTCTCAGGAGTCCAGTGCAAGGTTTTCATAGGCCCTAAATTATTTATTTAAAGGTCAAGTAATGTCTACCTCAGGGAACCCGAACAATCAAAAAGTAGTTTCACAATGAAGACACAGGCTGGTGTTCCTCAGTGCACGAATTCCTGGATGGCATTCGTCAGGTTGTACCTTTGTGCCCCTGACAAGCCACCACTGCATATGACCACCACCTGCAGTTGCTGCAATTGGCCAGTGTTAGAATAAAAATGTCTTCAGTTACAATAAAATCATGAACTTAAAGCAGTTATATTTGGTAAGAAATGTCTTCTTGGTGTTAAGTGCTGTAGCTTTAAGGCAAAATGTTTTACTTGTTTCTTTATGGTCAATGACATCTTCTTCAACTACAGCCATGTGGGAGCGAAGGAGACGCCTTTGGCTTGGGGTTTATGTTTTTATAAGTGGCATGTGTAAGTAATGTATCAAGTATATAACAGTTCCAGCAGGCTGAAAATTTTACATTTGACATCAGCTTCATTTTTCTATAAGGGCTAGGGGGGCAGCCATAAGGGGTATAGTGTTAAAGCTGGGCTGGGCAGTGTTTAAATAGCTGTATTGTTTTAGTGTAACAGCACAAGAATATTGTGAATTTGTGGGTACTGTATCAAATTAAAATAGGAAACTGTCTGAGGCCTGGCTAGAAATCAGATTGTTAGGGTATCCACTTATGGAGGAGGAAAAGAGATTTCTGCAAGATTAATCATACATAAAAATATATCGCATAATAAAAGTATACCTCTTGCCTGCATAGCAGGATCCAGAGGAGGGGTGAGTTTACTGATCAAAAGAAGCAATGACATTGTCCAGTCAGGAGGAAAAGGAGGCGCAAATGGCAAATTATATTTCCTGGGTATTGACCTAGAGAATAGACCGGAATGGGGTCCTCACCTTCCTACAACTGATGCGAGAAATGAACTCACATAAACCATAACATAAGTGAATAACTGTGACCATTGAACCTACTACAAATTTTGTTTAAAAACATGTGTTGGGTGGAGGCAGTGCTCTGTAGGAAGTATCAGATGTTAGTATAGTAAGTAACAGACCCTTATCCTTTCTTTTCTGAACAGCAGCAAGATAATCAGAGGAAGGGTAAGATGTTAAACTTTCCTTATAAAAAAATGACACTTGTTATAAAAATACATTTTAAGAGTGCAAGATATGCACATGATGTATTCTACAGCTGTTCTTTCAGAAGACTAGAAGGCCTGAAAAACTCTGGAGTCTAGTTTGTATGAGGAGCAGCAGACATTTAATTAATCTCAGTCCTAGAATTTTACAGCCAATATGTGGTCTCTGAACATCTCTGCTCTAGTTAGCAGAACATCTGTAGTAGAAAAACAGAACTTGAATAAATCCAAGTATTCTTGTACCCCTCCAAGCCTTACTGCTTTTTATCATTTTTTCTTTAAATATTTTTCCAAAGATTTGTATGTTCAGCTTCTCTCTGTCCTGCCAGCTCCATTCGTGAATCTACCCTTTCAGCCAGCTATGCGCCTTCAAATTTTTAATGAGCCACGTCTAAAAAAACTCTAATTCAATAATAATTTAGCAGGCAAATAGCCTCCCCTCACTTCTACCCAAATCTCGTTTGTTCTTTTTTGCACATAGTCTGGATATGTTCTTGCATATATTCTGAAATAGCTAGATCTCAAATACTGGGGCAATTATAATAAAAAATGCCTCAAATGTTCTTCTTTTTTTTTTTTCAGTCAAGTTTTCAGTTGATGCAAATTGGGATAGTTGCATGTGGGCAAACTGTTAGAGGCATAGCTTTATGAATTTACACATCTATAAATGATATTCCAGTACTGTAGGTGGAATATCTTTTTCCCTGTCATCTGAGGCATAAACCAGAAAATGTACTTCCCTAGACTTCAAAGTTAAAACTGTAAGAGCGATTAAAGAAAAATTTAAAACAAACATTCACTTGCCAGATCTCACCTGGCATTAATACACACGCTGCACCACTTAAGGTATCAAGTTCTGGTTGCCGTGTGCACAGATTTTTCCATCTGAATCCTGGTTGCCCTGAAACTTGGCAAGAGACAACTTTGCAGGTCCTCTGAGGCAGGAGCCTGGGGGGAGGGGGCACTGTCAGGTGGCACCACTGCCTGGCACAAAGCTTCGTCTGGCGTGTCCTCACTCAAAAGAGAAATCTTTGCCATGAAAGGGAACCGTGGAGACCCTGCAGTTTGCTGTCCTCACAGGTGCTTCTGTAACATTAATACACAAGTAGGAGCATTTTGTGAGCACTTCTTCAACGTGTGTTGTCTAAGAAGGCATGTAGGTGTGCACAGGGTGCATCTATGGTAGGATCATGGATGTACTTTTGGAGTGACTCTCCCTATCATCTCCTCTTACTGTGCTTTGGTTTGCACCAGGTAGAGGTCATGGAGCACACAAACAGGATTCCTTTGGAATGAAACTAAAACAGAAGATGTGCTCCCATGGGCATACAAGGCACGGGACTAGACTAGAGCTAGACCAAATAAATCCATCTAAAGGCATACTGAGTGGATATCACATCCTTAGCACCAACTGTTCTGCTGTCCAGATCTCCTCCTATCCAGCTGCACTACTTCCTAGAGTGGACAGTCCTGCTACTACTTGAGGAACATCAGAAGGACGCAAACAGGCTGCAGTGTCAGCTGAAGGCTACACAATATACCTTTTAAGATGCAAATGTTTTAGACACTTTTGCAGGCTAGGATGCTGTATGAAGAAATGATAAGAGAACGCATATGTAAGACAGGGAGGTAGTTTTCTGAATATATTTTACTGTCTTTAACAGTGGAAAGCATACATTTTAATGATTAGCACATATCTTGTAGTGCAGGCACTTCTGTCAAAAGGGGCAGGAGGTCCATGTAACATTTGAATGCTATGTTAGTCTTATTTTAAGGGCTTAAATGGGTCTCAAATGGTGCATAAGGCTTATGCTGGCCTTGGGCATAAGGGCACAATTCACCCTGAAAGAAGAGACCAAACATAAGTCTCATCACAGCTGCAATATTCATTTCTGGAATGCACCCAGCAGGTCTTATCCAAGCCGCTACAGACAGGCAGTTTGAGTTTTTCCAGTTCCTAATGATTACACAGTATCCTGGAGTCAGTTGGACAACTTCCACAGAGAGTGAAACTCTTTGTATTTAATATCCCCCTAAAATAAAAGTGGTATAAGAGAAGGGCCTCAGTCTTTTTCTTCTTTTATTGCTGTTGTTGAAAAGGTTTAGCCCACAGGGATTGGAGCACTGGGCAAAACTACAAAATATGCAGTACATCCTGTTACACCAAAGTGGGCAGATCCTCTCTCGTAACAACTAGACTGGTACAATGGAAGACTTTGTCTAGTTTTCCTGACCATACGGTACTGTAGCGTGCATGGTATTTCATTACGGTTTCCATTTCAGGAAGTTAAATGGTGGAAATCTCTAAGTATCGTGACTCCATTTTCACCATTGTTCCGGGAGGGGATGTGTTTAAAAGGAATGGGTAAATCTCCCTGGAGCTCTATTACATGATACTGCAATGTACCACAGGAAATTATTTCCCTCTTTACTGGACACCCAGAATATCATCAAATATGAGTCTTGAAAATCTTCAGCAGCCATGTTGCAAAGAAATTTGCAAAGAAAAAAACAAACGAAGTGCCTAGCAGACGTAACATATGGACAGAGCAGAGAATAGCTTGATCTTAAGTTGATCTGAACAACTGGTCCTTTCAAAATCCATCTATCATGATCTTGGGCAGGAGAAAAGCCAGAGCAGGTCCACTAGACAACACCACTACCTCCATTATACATCATGCTACAAAATGTCATTCCTATCTCTTGTGATCTGGAATAGATTTACAAAGTGGTGTACAAAACACATGCACCCACAGAGGCAGCGACCTTTCGAGGTGCTAGGAGAACAGGGTAAGAAACCTCTAAATCAACCTAAACTTTTGCTCTCCTATGTAGTCTGAGTTACAGAGATTTCATCATAGCCTGAAGGCTGTTTCCCAAATTACCGACCCTCTCTCAGAACCCTCCTGCTTCTCTGCTCCCTTGTCTATAATATTTTAAGATTTTTTTTCTCCCAAGAGGACATTTTGAAATGTGCATGTCATGGTCCAGATCATAACCACACCAGGCAACCTTCTTTCCTCCCTGATGTTTACTGGGTTTTATATTCTCCAATATGAACTGAAAAATGTGTGTACTCAAGCCCTTGCCAACGAACAGCATGACTTTCCATGGGTCATAAAAACTCACCCGTCCCCTGTGTAGGAAAACCATTCTCCTTCGCACAGAGCAGGAGTTCACTACATCAAAACACGGAAACCATATGGTGACATGTTTTAAAAGAAAACATAACAAAACAATGTCCCACCCATGACCCTTCCCAACAAAAACCGACCCTTTTCATCCTGGAAAACTGACCAGTGCAATCACCTGGTCTACCACAAGGTTCCAGCTGCCCTTGTGTGAGGAAGGATGTGTTTGGCAGATGTAAAACAGTCAGTTGTCAGCCTTGCCATCTTCTTCTTTGGTCACTGAACTATGCCCAAGGCAGGGGGAAGGCAAAGGACATCAAAGGGTAGTTTGTGCTTGAGCCTCTTCCCCGGCTGCAGCTGGGAAGCTCTCAAACCTGAGCCTCCAGGAGGATGTGCAGGAGTGTGCACATAGTTTGGAGTCAATGTACATTAGGGCTTGAGAAGGGCCATGTGTTCAAACCCCAAATACTCATCTTGACCTACTTGACTCATTAAAACCAAGATTTTGATATTTCCAGGGAAGAAATGACAGCCTTTGCTAAGGTGTTCCAATGCTGGAGAAAAGCTGGAGAAAGTTGGAGTGGGACTTTTTACAAGGGCATGTAGTGATAGTACGAGGGGTAATGGCTTCAAACTGGAAGAAGGCAGATTTAGGTTAGGTATTAGGAAGAAATTTTTCACTGTGAGGGTGGTGAGCCATTGGAACAAGTTGCCCAGGGAAGCTGTGGAGGTCCCATCCTTGGAAGTGCTCAAGGCCAGGTTGGATGGGGCTTTGAGCAACCTGGTCTAGTGGGAGGTATGTCCATGGCAGGGGGATTGGAACTAGATGGTCTTCAAGGTCCCTTCCAACCTAAACCATTCTATGATTCTATGATTCTATGCTTATTAAGCTCAACAGTTGCATCTGACTTCTAATCTGAATTCATTTAGCCACAGTGCCCAGCCGTCACACCTTGTTAAAATTTTGCCAGCTAGTCTGAGGAATCTGCTACTTCTTTTTCCTAGTTAGTAAAATTATACATAATAACCATGTCACTCTAACATTTTCTTTGAGAAGCTAAAACACAATAAAGTCATTTTGCCTATGCAAAGACCTATTTTTCAATATTTCAGTCATTCTCAGGGTCCTTGCCTTAGCCTCCTTCAATTTGTCAAAAGTGTCTCTAAGCTGTGGATATTGCAGCTGGACAAAGCAATGCTGCGCATGACAGTGTAAAATACACGTACAACTTGACTTGCCATAACGCAGGAACTCACATTAGCGGATTAACAGCAGCAGCTTCTCCCTTTGCTTTTGCAGAGTCCCTGCTCCTCTGGAGAGAAAGTTCTTCTTCTAAGGACATGGCTTACAGTCTTTTTTTCCAGATGTACTGCTCTGCTTAGTATTTTAGTCTTCAGGATACTAAATTCTTCACGTCAGTGCCCAGCCCATTTTAAAGCTTAGACTGCCTCCCAATTTTTTATTATGATTTTATGTCTATTTCCAGGTCACTGATAAAAATATTAAATTGTGTTGTGCCAAGAATTGTGTTCTTCAGTATGCAGCAGAAAAGTCTTGCTTGATAATAAGCGGTTCTTTACAATCACATGTTGAGGTCGATCAGTCTCCAGTACAGTCAACGTTTGCTGCATATTTTCTACGCCTAGGCAAATCCACATGAACCACACTGAGCAACTACACTGTAATAAGGCTGAATAATAGTTCTCTGTCATATAGTCACTTCCTTCTTCTTATCCTCTGTCTGCTGGAGTGTTTGTCATTCAGGCCCAGGGCTGCCGTCTAGAACATCGCTGTTGGGGTCCCACAGAGCGAAGTCAGGCTTCCTGAGTAGCGCTGACAAAGACATGACCTCACTCCAGCTCTGTTTTTTCTGCTTGTACGCATTTCTACTTACAGGGATCAGATAGCACCTCCCTCCTATACTTCACTGAGACGTTAAAAAACCCTGTCCTTTCCTCTTTGCATCTACTGAAGAACTCTTCTTGGTAAATTCTCATTGCAGGTTTCTTTTTGTATCTTATGTAGAACATCTGTCTACACTTTTGTGTAATCTTTAACTCATCACTCCACTCATTGGTCCAGTTCAGACCAATTTCTAGTGAAGAGGAATATAGCAGTCTCATTTACTGTTGCATTTCAAGTATTAAGGAGAAAACACTTAGTGGGTGAGAAAAATCTGCATATCCTTGACAAAAGCTTTAACGCATATCATTGTGTAGAAGCTCTACATTTCCTTGGAAGTAAAGGCTGAATGAGGACTTATATTCTGTTGTGGTTTTGTTTTTTTTTTTTTTTTTNACAGCGATATGGAGTAATCCCCATTATAACTAGCCAAGGAATTATGATGCAGCAGAGTCTTGCTCCCAGTTTGCACACGTGGAAATGAATGACTGCACAAAATGCAAGGCAGTGGCATATCAGACTGTCTGTTCTCTCCAGGATAACCCTCACGGACCTTTCTCCTCTCTCATTTGGCTAAACCTGTTTTAACAAGCACCTGGAACTGTTCAGCTCAGATGTTCTTGCTGTTCCTGCTCTGTAAACCCAGAGTGACTCCTTTGCATATTTTTCTTGAAGCAGGGACTCGCATGGGGCAGAGGAAAAATTCCAAAACAAAGCAAGCAGACGCTGTGGGTCCGTGAAAGCCACATGAAGTTGGAGCTCTGATGGCTTTCATTATGTTGTGGTGTGAGTACCCTGCGTTCACATGGCCTGATGAATTTTAGTAAGTTCTGCCATGATTTTGAGTATCTGACTCTTTCTGCAGATTTGAAGGCACTCTGTATGCATGTATATTTGCCTGCACAAGGTGGGGATTTTATTTTATTTTTTAATGTTGGAAAGCAAAACACTCTCATTCTCCAGCCTCTGTACTTACACTTTGCTGGGCTACCAGGGAAACACTAGGAGGGTTATTGGCCAATAGCTCTTATAGTAAAAGTTAGTAATGCTTCCCAGTAGTAAATGTTGTGGGAAAGACATGAATTCCTTTCAAGTTCTGAATCAGATTCTTTTTTTTTTCCTTCAACCCATTCCTCAGATCTGGGGAATTCCAAAAACAAGGGTTTTCATACTGAAACCAAACCCATCTATATTGTTAATGGAACTGTCAAACTGCTGTTTTTACAATGTGTGATTCAGAGAACTCAGCCACCCACATGCTAACTGTAACCACAAGAGGCAACACTTCAGAGCATCCTATCTGAGAATCCATCTATACGGACATTTCAGACAGACCTGAGGCTCCCTTGCTTATGCTTCGAACTGCCTGGATGTGAGCCAGCTCTAATTTAGGAGTCCTGCAGACATGTTAGCTCAGTTCTGTGTTTGAGCTAATATCAAAGCCCTTGCAATCATCTGGGTTGAGATGATGCCTTGTAGGTAAACCTCAGTCCTCAGGTGATTCAGAGTTGTGTTGCCTCCGTGGATGTCAGAGGAATTTTGCCTCAGAAGAAAAACATGTAAGGGAGTATGTGTTTTTCTGCTTTCTGTTCTGCATGTGGCATAACCATTGCTCTTGCCCAACAGACTATTCTACAGAACTGATGCTTAATCTACAGCCAGTTTCAGGGAGCCTCCTGGCACCCAGCAGCCTATTGAACATGAAGCAGCTCACCAACAACCCCCACCCCCGGCCCGTCTTTCTCCCCCTTCCTTTGTACCCACTCAGACCTGGCCAAAATCCAGTCCGCAGCCAAAGCCTGTAGGACTCCTTCCCTAGTGTACATACTTTACAGATAAAAAAAAGTAAGACTTGCAGAAAGAAGAAAAACAACCAGAAACCCCCTGCCTGCAGTCACGTGTCACACCCAGAAGCAATATCAAGGGCTCTTGGCTCTCCTTCTCGGCAGACAACAAGTTTGCACCTGAATCATTTGGAAGCAAAATCTTTTCAGGAAAACGGCATCCGGTCCAAAATACAATATCAGTTCCTTTGTTTAATTTAGCTGAATCCCATGGTTTTGCATTTTCATCCCTCAATCCTCCCTACCAGAGAAACAAATCTCTGGTAATTTGAACACATGTATGCTCTTCACTAACTCCCAACACTGGTAACTTGTTCCATATTCTCAGTACCATTTGCATTAAATAGTTCTGCCATGTTTCCTCCTTACTCCAAACGCAAAGAAACAGATGGGTAAACAAAGTGAAGAACGGCTATGTCTCACTGCACTTGATTTTTTGTTTGAAATCTCTGCAAACTTTGGGTCTAATTAGGTAATTTTAAAATAAGGGAAATTCCCGTGAAACCTTTTTTTTTACTTCTTCAAACAAAATGAAACATAGAAGCATGCTGGATTACAGCATGTAAACTGATGTGGAGATAAGATAGGCTTTGTTTTGTTTGAGACTCAGAAAGATACTTTAGGTAAAGTTCCTTGTTGTTAGCAGCCTACTTACCGTACTGAAATGCAATTTAAAGTTATCATTTACCAGCTTTTTTCATAATACTTTTACAGAAGTAGGAGGAAAGTGGTAGCGGGAAGTCTTTCTACGGGAGGTTTGCTGAATGATTATGAAAATTTTGTTACACTTAAAAACCAGTGCAGAATAACTGTTCTGCTGGTTTTTTTTCTGAAAAGTCAGACTCATGGAGGACTGTCTTTCACATTGTGTTGATACTGTCTGTACCTTTGAAAAACCCACCCAAAAATGAAAACAGAAATAATGAAGCCTCTCTTCTGTAAAAGGGTGTACTCCAAAGGGCTGTTAGGTAGTCTTTTAATCTGGGGCTGAGACAACTGGTATTTTACTGACTCAGGCGACAGTGCTTAATGATTGTTAACAGTATCTAGTGACTGTGAATGTTCAACCTGTGTTTGCTTTGCTTTCTGTTTTGTCTCTGACTGCCTCCACTAAAGAAGGCAAGAAAACCCATCTGAAAGGCTGGGAGATCTTTTTGCAAAACCTCTGCAAAAAGGCTGGGAGATCTTGGTGACCTTTCAGTGCATTCCTTACACTCTGCCCTTTCCAGCTCTCCTACCTCCAGTGGGCAGCTCTTTTCTTAAAATATCACTAACCAGTGCTGCCTCTGGATACCCATTTCTCTCCATCGCAGGCACATCGTGTCCTCTGCTTGGGCAGCACAGGTGGTGTGGCCTCCTGCTGCCCTGGCTGTGTGGATCGTCTGGTTCTTTCTACCTCTTTCCGATGCCCAAGAGGCTGTTTGCCTCCAGCAGCGTCCCTCAGGGAAGGGCGTGTTTGACTTGTTGCTCTACCTTCACTGCCACAGAGCTGTGGAGGGAGCAGAGATGAGACAGGACCTACTTGTTGTTGGAAAGCAGGAGACCAAGACCAACTGCTGAAAAATAACTTCACAAAATAAGGAAGTTGCCTTCAGCTTAATGGCTACAGGTTCTTTGTTTTTTTTGAAGGGCTGGGGCCTTTTCTTGGTTTTTTAGCATGACAACAATAAAAGTTCCTCAATTAAAGGCAAATACAGATTTGGTACCTGGAAAGGCTTATTTCTGCTTCTGTAGATTAAAGAGACTACAACTCTTGATCAGAGATTTTCTGGAAACCAGACAAGTCTCCAAGCTGAAGGTCCACAGCAAAGTGATCTTGAAATATCCAGTGCCTCTTGTATATAGATAAAAATCTGTAGACATTCTGGTTTTAGCACTGTGCTTGGTAAATAAGCATTTTCAAAAGCTAGTTTTTTATGTCCTGACACTGCTATGCTTTTTTATTGCAAACTTCTCTAATCCTTCTCTGGACACCAAGCAGTCACAGCAGGAAGCTACACAGATTCAGTAGATAAACATGAAATCAGGCTAGTAACAATTGAAATTCTTCATAAAGGGACTTACACCAGGCAAGGAGCCTGGATGGCATCTATTTCTCCAAGATCCTCTTTTATGAGAGGATTTGAGACTCGCAGTCATTTGCTGCGGGGCACTGCAGTACAGGGAAGTCCATCTTACTCTTCTTTCCAAGCCAAGCAGCTGAGAAAAGCCGATATTGTAACATCAAAAGTTGTGGCCGGAGTCACGCAGAGAACCTGGGCTGGAGGAACAAACCCCTGGAGCCCAGGTGAGCCCGGTAACAAAGCTGTTTTCATTTCAACAGGGACAGAAAGTCACCTCCGTGAGTAGCCAAGGACGAATATATCAGACTGACCTGGGAACACAGTGACCCCCATTATAATAAATTGTTTCCTCTGAGACCTACTGACAGCCTGTAAAACAAGAGAAGACCGGGCCGCGCTCCCGGACACGGCAGATGCGAGAGCCAGGCGGGCTATCCTCAAGGCTGGGGCTGGCGAGGAGCTGCCTTGGCCCCTCCACCTCTTCTAGTCACCCTGCTCACTGCACAGACCCCACGGCACCCCAGGTGCAGATGCAGGACAGCTGCCTGTCAGCAGGGAAGGGGGCAACCTTGATGCTTCTAAGGATCTTCTGGCCCCATCATTAACCACGGATTGAATCCCATTACTTCATACTGCCCAGGGCCTTGTCTTTCCCTCTTTTTACCATGTTTGGTGTCAGGTTTTCAGCCCTTTGGCGTGCAGATTCACAGGTGATCAAAGCACACATAAAGAAGTGAGCAGGCAGGTTGGTGTCATGTCAGCTGGACATCCTGGCTGAACCATGGGATGCCAAAGGACCTCGAAACAGAGAAATTAAGACTCTCAGAACTCAGATTTTCTTTCCTTTTTTTTTAGTTCTTGGGCTTATTCAGGATGTGTTGCATATGGCAGACCCTTATCCAAACTCCGTAAGCATCCAAACTTGCAATGAGCTTGAGTTGGAGTACCTACAAATTATATATATGGGAACTTTGGGGAAATGGCAGCAAAACCTTCTCCGCAGTTTCTCACACTCACATTCCAGATAAGTGCCTGAGGCCTTTCTGGAAATGCTAAATGGCATTGAAAGTCACTGGGAAATGGCTATGGAGTTTTATAAACCCCTTACTAATTTAGGAATACGTTTAGTAATCCTTTAGAATGGTATGCTTTGGAACATCCCAGCAGTGTGGATTTACCATTCCAAATCAGAGACAATTGTGGAAAACCTGTGAAATGGCCAGTCTTTTTAGTTGTCCTGGAAGTTGCCAGCTAGCATATTTTCTCTCCTTCTCCTGCATCCCTACGTCATTTTTTCTCAAATCTTGGAGCAGAAGAACTCTTTGGTACCCAACCAATCCAAGAACAGTTTTCTTACATATGAAACTACATGTCTGAAAACATATGCCCCTTGAATCTATTAATATTACTGCTACGATACTGAAAAGGTTCTATTTCATGCATTTGATATTAGGACTATGCTGACAGATCTACAGCTTTGCCTAATAGCAGTACTTGAAAAAGTAAGATTTCACTAAGCATTAATTTTACATGACACAATTTTATTTTTATCATTCTGTTTGCCTAAACAAAAGCAAACTTGCCTTGCATAACTTTTCCTTTACTGATGTTAGTTGTACAAATATTTACTGACTCACCTAAGCCAGGGTTTCAACTGAAACAGTTTTTATCCAGCTAAATAAGGTAATTTAAATGGTCATATACCATTAAAAAGAAGAATTTTCACATACTTCAAAACATAAGTTTTACTTTTGGTGAAAGGGAGGGTAATTTGCTACATTCCGTCTTGAACTATGCTTTACTTTATAATTCAGTAAATAAATTCATTTTGCTACCTATCAACTCAAACCCAATTTAAACGGCATTGGTCAGCCTGTTCAGAACCTCGTTCTGCTGTTTTTGTCCAGAGTAAAAGGATGAGTAAAATGTCTCTAAAGGGTGTTTTATCTAGGCTGACATTGCAAAGTGAGCGTTGTGGGGTTTTTTTTCCTTTGTTTGTTTTGCTGGAGGTGTGGACTTGTATCCAAGTTCCCAAATAATGCAAAAATACAATCTCATCAGTGAAAAGATGCACAGCGTACAGCAGTCTTTGTTTTAACAACAAGCAACCAGGGAAACTGGAGGAGATCCATCCTAGAGGAGGAAGGGGTAAGGGAGGCACTCATTGTGCAGGCTGGCTGAGAGGCTGTGAGCATAATGTAAGGATTGTAAGGATTTTTTTTTTCTCCTGCTCCCTCATTTTAGCTTTGGTGCTTTGGTTTAAAAAATAAAATAAAAAGGTATAATGCCATTAGTCACAGCTTTGTTAGAAGGAAGCCCGCACTAAATCTTTGTTCCTCCTAGGCTCTGCTTTATATTTTGGTGATGTGAAAAATGGGATCTGAATGCAAATGTGTCCATTGCTTATTCTGACCTTCTTTTTATTTTTCTCTCAATTTTTAGTTTAAACGTAGCACTGATTGTCTGTTTCTAAGGCCATGATTAATGAGAGCAGCCCACATCCTTAGCAAAACCGGGAATGCCTCCTTGACATTTTCCAAGTCTGTACCAGATACAATATTCCCTGAACTGCAGAGGAGTCATCCAGCTGACCCCAGTGGTTTTGAGCTCAGACCCAAGGTGTGTGGTGGAATGTGTGGAAGAGAGGATCTAGATCAAATTCCTCTTTAGTGTCTATTTTATAGAGGAAGGAACTGGTTAGTGGGCCTTCCCGCCTCAGGTCTCAGTTCTCAACCATTTCATCATCCAAGAAAGGGAGGAGAGTTATGAAGAGTCTCTAAGTGCTGTTTTCAAAAGAAATGCCTTTCTAATGTCTCTGCACTAGAACCATCTGTTCTTATTTATGAAGTTTTCCATATACAAGAGGATATCGCACATTTTCGTTCTGGAGAGCTTATTCCTGATTTAAAAAAACACAAAACAAAACAAAAAAAAAAAACCCCAAAACAACACATGAAAGGAAAAAAAAAATCTCCCACCATGGAAATGTCTCCAGAGAAAGTGAGACGGGGTGCCTGGCTCCTTGGCGAGGTCATGTCACCGAGGCTGGCCCCGGTTCAGCAAAGCACTCAAATGCATCCATAAGCCCCGTTCACTCCAGTGGGCCATTAAGCCTAGATTTACCCTGGACTTTCTGTAACAGCTGCTGAACAAAACTCATAGTACCGCCTCCCCCACAATGATGCAGGGAGAAACCTGATTAAAGCTGATGTAAGAGACTACTAGCGAAAGCCAAGTGCTCTGTACAACAACAAGTTTTATTGATCTCATAAAACTCAGGAACTCTTCTGTTAGCCAGCCACCTATTTTTGACTGCCATATACAAACAGCTAATCTACTATTCACATATCTAAAGACATAGAACACTCTTGCAATAAGTCCCAGCATTTAAAGTATGCCATAAAAGAAACATCAGGACTCTCCTCACTTGTGCAGCTACATAAAGCTTGCCTTTCATTTGGCTATGTCTAAGAGTATTTAGGCTGCCAAAGGTTACTCTGGCTGCTGATTTCCTGGTGCTTTTGCACCGTGCAACAGAGGTGGTAAGGTTGAAGAGCCTCTGCAAGTGGTTACAGCGCTCAGTGCAACCCTGAAGTGCCAGGATAAACTCTCCTCTGTCCGTCTCTCCCTAATAGTTGAGGAGGGAATGAACCACTGCAAGTTTTAAAGTTGTGCTGCTTTTTGGAGAGTAGTCAGGCATGGGAGATTTCCAAGTTGGCAGTATGGAGAAAAACAAGGCTGTAGTAGAAAGTGACCTAGGATGGTGGAGAGAAAAAAGACGAAGTAGGGGAGTCCCATTTTAATGTGTCACCCATTTAATCCATTGTTATTACCTGTATAGTTATATTTATTTATTTACAGAGTGACTCAAATTTGATTCATTGCCCTTGTCCTGGTTGTGCAGGGGGCTAGGTAGTTCCTTGCACAGATAGGTTTCAACTTCATCTGAAATCAGATACTAGAGGAAATGAATTGGATTTATGCGTGTGTAGAAGGGTTGCTCAGGCAGGACCTATGTTTATTAAAGCACTGCCTGGCAATTCTCATAGGGTGTCTCTATAACTTGTAAACCTTTAATACAAAAGGAGATTCAAAATACAATCAAGAATACAACGGGGTTTACAGGTTCATGCAGTTATCCATCTCCAATCCTATAATCCATCCTTACGTGGTGACTTGCCTGATCCTGGTCTGATTCTACAACCCTATTCATATGAAAATACATATGTTCATGTGAATAACTGTTTAAAATCAATGCTATTTTATTACATGGTTTATACATTTCAGAATCAGACCTTCTGAGAAAAAGACAGTATTGTTTGCAGACAAAATAGTCAAGACAGCAAAGTATTACTTACTCTCAAATGACCAAATGGGAGACTATGGATGAATTTCTTTCATACGGGGAAACCAGTGAAAATATAATATTTCTCAGGTGAGGGGAGTATAGTTTAAAAAATTGTTCACTTGCATTTAGAGGCATAAAAATAAGCCTTGGAGAGATGTGAAGTGGTCATCTAGTCCATGTCTCTGTTGAGGACGGGCTTGTAACTGAAAAGATGAAAGGAAAAATTTGTCTGGTATTAATTTACTAGTCGGTGATTAGTTCTCACATTTTTAGAAGAAAAAGACAGATCTGTTACTATACATGGCCCATAAAGGATGTCATCAGCATGTGATTTCTTTGAATACTTTTTTTTTATCAATGTATACAATGCTTTTCCATTTCTGAACCCAAGATAATTTTTGTTGCCTGGGTATCCTAGTACGAAAAAGTTACAGTGGGCAGGTAATTATATTTTCATTTGTGTTTAATTGCTACTACTTATGCTATTAAAAAAGATATTCTTTGAACACGTTAGACTCCCTCGCTCAACAATGTTATCAGTTATTCAGAGCAGATAATTTATGAGCAAACACAGAGTACATTTGGGATGAAAAAACTGTAAATCTGTAGTACCTAATAACAGGGCTTTGTTGAAGAAAAAGTAATTTGGAATTACGAACCTTAAATACAAATTTGTCTCCGATATCAATAAAACCTTTTCCCTAGGAAGAGCTTATTCTATGGCAATCAGCTTCTCTTCTGAGCCTGGAAAGAAAAACAGTTTCTCACTCCCACTAAACTGAATCCCAAAACACAGAATTTTCACCTTCCCACCATTGCTGATCCAGTCTCTGGAATAAATTAAACTATAGAAGCTTTAACTAGGGAGGGCTCACAATGCTTGAGCCTGCTTAGTGAATCGCTTGAAACAACAGATTCTTGGCACCAAAAATTATTTGAGATGCTCTTTCCATTGCAAAAAGGATTAATAATAACCAAAGATTGCTAGCGAATTTCTCCAGAGTCCTTAAAGGGTGGAAACAGTGTGTAGATGAGGTAGAACCCTTCCCTACTCTCAGTATTTAAAACCCTGCTGGGTACTCATAGTCTTTGAAATGTCTGCTTTTAATTATGCACACTGCCTTTCTGCCAGATAGCAGGTGGAATAGCTTTCAATGCAAGTGGGAGCTAATATAAACTCCTCTCAGCAAAGTCTCTTAAAGAGGATTCTCTTTCAAGGTTGCCTGTATCAAGCTGAGACTCTAGGTGTGCGTAAGAGAGTATTCTCCTTTCAGTTAATTGCACAAGAAGTAAAGCCTTCTTCTATGTACTGATAAAATACAGTAAAACCCGAACTTCCCCTGCTCCTCTGTTATCTGTCCACTAGCTAGCTATGTGGCTGCACCGTACTTTGGTGAAATAACACTATCTCTTTGTATCCAGCCTGGCATAACTAATGTAGACCTGACGTTTGTTCTCATTCATTCTCACCTTCAATTGAATCTGTCAGGGAAATTTTTTTCCCTTTTATGGCAATTTTTTCCAGGTTTTCCCTGCATTGTCTATGGTCAGAATGAACACAGCTGCATACACAGGCGTGACTGAAAGTCAGGCATTCAAACTCCCTATTTCATTACAACTTTGCATGTGCCAGAGGGCTTTTGTGCACAGGCTACTTGTTGACAGACATAAGGAAGTAGAGGTTTGAAAATTCCTGGAGATATTATTACACCGTACCAAGAATATCTGTCAAGATTTGGGATGAATCCTACAGACCCAGGATCTGACCCTCCAAAATGACTACCAGCACTTTGGTAAAGTTTAGTTAAAGAAAACACAGCTGATTACAGACTAAAAGAACATTACGTTTTTAAAGCCCCGATTCAAGAAAAGGCAGGCCCTAAGTGTGTGTCTAATTGCTTTGCTGAATAACTGTAAATTGAAATAAAAACCCAACCAAATGAAAATGCCCTAATAGCCCTAACCTCCCATAAGCCTCTCACCTGCTTGGTTTCATCTACAACTAGTTCCTCTGGTGTGGATGGGGGAGGAGAGCTTGTGAGTAGACAGCATGCGCTTAGCACAGCTACAGCTTTGAAAAGTGTTAATATTTGTCTTGAAAATGAAAAATATAGGATGCAGCCACTCAGTAACTAGATTTTACTGCGAAAACTATGATCACCAATCCTACTTGTGTCATGTTGACTGGTGTTGAGTACAGCACAGCATTTTTTCCAGTTCAAGGCCTTGGTTTTGCAAGCACAGCAGGCACAACTCCCAAGGGTAGGTCTATACAAGCAGCAGATACTCCACACCACAGACTTGGTTTTTATTTGAGAAGAAGCTTTCCCCAGAAAAGATGCATCTTCTGGTGTTATGAGGTGGTAATGAAGAATAATGAAGTCAGGAACTTACTATGTCTGGAAGGGGTCTTTAATAGAAGCAGAAGAGGGGGGACTAGAAAAAGTAAGAGCGAAGGAGACTATCTGCATTTTGTTCAGTAAGGCAGCTTTGAAAAAACCCATAATAACAGGTTAACTTCAGTGTTCAAGAGGTTATTACATTTCTTTTCCAAACTCTTAAAAAGTTCATTTCTTATACAGATATTAGCATTTCTCAGCTCAAGTGACCAGCTCCCCAGCTATTGTACAGAGACGTCACTGTCAATTTTCACTAGTTGGAGATGTAAGCAAAAAAAATCAAAGTAGGGCTTAAGTGGGGTTTAAAATGGGTATAAGCTCTTTGCAAAGCCTGAAGAACAGCTGGCATGCAATATAAGCATTGTTCAACCAGCATATAGCAATCCTGTGTCTGCTCCCCTTACACCAACACCCTCCCGAAGAGCCCGTTAATCCCCGCTGTGACACTGAGCACCGTAAACAGGACTATGAAAATACTTACATGTGGTAGTGAAACCCAGCAAACTGTAAAAAACCCCCACCCCAAAACATGTGAAGTAGAATAGTAGGAGTGATCCCACTGCACTTAAAGGCCCTCTCTGTCTTCAGCACTGTGATGAAATGTCATATGACTGTAAGACTCCTCCAAAGGCAGACTTGAGTCTTTAATGCATTTTGTGCACAAGATACTCCATACAGGGACTACATGCCCAAATTGTTCCAAAGCATGTTCCAATGCAGAGGTTTTTTGCATGTGTCCATCTCATACTTTTAATAATAAGACAAAATAGGTTCTTTGACTTGCAAAATCTGGTTGAAAGTAAGTCACAAATTTAAAGGAATTATTTACACTTGAAACAACTTTCAACTGACCCCACGAATTTCTCCCATCTCTCACCCTCTTGTGTTGAAATTGTGGTGTGTTAAGAGTTATCCCATGGTCTAAGAAAAAATCAGGCCCCGTATGGTGATACAATATCTGCTGCTTTCCTTAAATACCATTCTAGTTCTACCAAAGTGAAGCAGCGATAAAACTTTAATGTAACAAGCTTAAAATACATATTTTTTTTTCTGTCTGGATTAAGTCAAAACTGTAGTGGTATTTGAGCTTTTTTCAAAGACATGAAATTGCCTTGATGATAAAGCTGGACACTGTGGCAAAAGGCATAATGGAAGGAATGTGCTTCACTTCTCACCTGTCTTTCTCAAAATGTGCTGGCAGCCAAGTATGATATTTGAGACAGTTTCAAAAGAATGCTTCTCTTCTCAAATAAAAGGAAGCTTTATTCAGATGCTCTTTTTAATTCCAAAGTCCCAAAGAGGCCACGCACTTAACATCCTAACATCCTCAGAAGCTGGGCTGGATTGAAATGGAAATATTGGAGCCAGCACATGTGTTGCTACTTCTTTTGGCTCTATAATTAAAAAAAAAAAAGAAAAGTAAAGATCATTATTAAGTCCAGTGAAGGGTTCAGTTTTGCATGGTCCTCGGTGACCTGAACCTCTGGGAAAGCAATAAAGTTGAGAGTGCTCAGCCTCTTCTGGGAGTCTCCATATGGTACCTGACAAGCACACAGCTTCCTGACATCTGCTGAAGCAGCAGTACCTGTGAAGCCGTGACACTACTTGAAGTACTGGGAGAGTGCTGGAATCCAATTCTTTAAAGATGAACATCACGAATATCCCAATATATCAAGTAAATCCTGACATCTGTAGACAGGAGAGCCGCTTAGCATCACAGTACTGGGTATGAAAGAACACAGAAATACATCTTTAAATGGAAACAGACATAAGAGTATATCTTGCTCAAATTTATCCTCCAAATTTCCAGTCGTTGCAGTGGTTGCAAACAAATCTATTGCCCTTGCAAGAGGCTGTTCAGACCAAAGAATAAGTCCTGAGATTCAATCTGACTTGGAAATTACTTCCTTAAGCTTTTTGGGGAAGAAAAAAATGTAGGAAAATCATCTAATGTCATCACAAAACTGTGTAAGATAAAATTTACACAGCTCACTGAGAAATTTCTCAAGATTTACCAGCGCATCTTTTTGGTTTTGGTTTCCCACACCTCCAACCCATCAGAAAGTTGAGAGTTTTCACAGAACACACCCAGACCCTGTGAACACATGCTTTTCTTTTAAAAGGATAATAAAAATTTATTTGAAGAAAACAAAGACTTTCAGCTGAGGACTAATTTTTTTCATGCTTTTGACAGATTTCAACTGTTGACATTTTCTTTATGGCTGCCAGCATCTTGTTTCTGTTTCCTTTTCAAAGCTTAAATTTGGTTTTATAATGAAAAGTTAACATATTCCATTGAAAATTTTTTTGTGAACATCAGTAGTTTTCAGCAGAGAGCGAAAGTTTTCTCTCCTGCCCTGCTCATATCTGTTCCATATTTATTGTTCTCTCTCCCAGTGGAAAGAGGAAGGGAAAAGTAGGGATAAACACATGAGAACCAGAATCAGTTCAGCAAGAATTGCTTTGCCATGTCCCAGCTTCTCACCCAGCCCCTCTAATAAAGTGTCTCCTCATGGCTTTCCTCTCTGTTGGTTTACCATCACACCTTTATTTCCACGACAGGCTCCATGGCTTGTTTGTACATGTAACTAGTGGAAGACCAGAGCTCCATGAGGTCCTGCCTATCTCAGAAAGTAGCAAGACCCAAGCATTATCCTGAATACCTTATGCTATTAAACTATTCTAAATTGTCATCGATTTGCATGACTCTTTCCCCAGATCATTTGTAATCCAAACTGGATCATACTTAGACTTTAAGATACTTAGCAAAGAAAAGAACAAAGTATTTTCTACAGCTCTGTTTTGGTTCAGAGCAGCAGTACAGCTTCAAAAAAAAAAAACCTCCCCTGCTTGTCCCCACTTGTTGCACTTTGTTTCTGTTGTCAGGGTGGTTTCAGTACCTGTGAACACATTTCATTTCAGAGGGACTGAAGGGAGATGGTCTGTTCCAGTTGCACACCAAACACATTCCAGTTCCTCACGGAGCAACAACGTGCCTTTTTGGTAGATTCAGATGTGATGGGGGTGTTCTGTCCAGCAACCCAGACTAAATTTAGTCCAAGGTAAAACTACTGTGTTGCATACAATGTACATGTAGGGAACTGAGCAGCATCTTCCCTTACAGTCTCAAACTAATGTAAAGTAGCCAGAAAGTGTTGAACATGTATTTGCAGAATTGGCCAAATAATTTGTTCTCTGCTGGGGAGTTTAAGCTTTCAATTTAAAACATGCTAAAACCTTTAATAACAATGACATGATTACTGTTATTAAACCTCCATTATTTTTATTTTAAGTATGCTACTGAACAGTTATTACCCTGTAAAGCACTTTCATAGTCATAACTAAAGTACTTGTCAACAGGTGCATTTTATTATATATTAACCTGGTCTCCTTTCACTGCGTTCAATTCATTAGCACATTTTCTCAACACAGTTGTGTGGCACCAGGCATGTAATGGCTGAGAAGGAAGCTTTGCTCTGCTTCATGCCTTCCAGAGCAGCTGAAGGAATGAGTAATTTCTCTGGCTTTACCTCTTTATCTTTTGGAAGCTTTTCCTCTCACCACACCTTCCAGCTCTAAATGTTTTTTTCTTGTTATTCCTTGCCTTTTCCTTCTTTTTCTTCTGTGGATTTCTACACAGTTATACCTTCTACCAGTGAAGTAAGAAGTCTACAGTGTCATTGTAGACCTCCTTGCAACAGAGAGTAGCCAACATTGCCCACTGTCTCAGTGAAACAAGGTCATACAGAACTCCTCCTTCCAAGCTTTCTTTTCTCACAGAAGTAGCTGGTCCCCAGAAGAACCATGTAAACCTGGAGAGTAAAACATCTGGAAGCTATATACTTATCGCTGTTTTAATTCACACACTAATTAATGACATTCAAAAGTTAAAAAACCTTTAGGAATACCTGCCTCAATCCCTGACTATGAGCGATCACTGCGAGAAGCTTGTGTTTCTGGGTTTTCCTAGAGAAGTTCATGAAAAGCTTTCAGAAACGTCAATAAAATGGAGCTGTTTTTCTCTTTTAAGACAGATCAGCTGTGTTTTTCCAACTTTTATTTAAGGGTGGGGAGTCGAGTCTCTTAAACAGCTTCCTTCCTCACCAATAAAACATTTGCATGTTTTTTCCTCATGTGGACCTTTGTAAATAAGGATCTATGCAGCATACATCACACTTTAAAAATCTTTTGTTGGCTTGCACATTTCTTCATTTTAAAGATCTTCTATTAATTCTTTCCACCATTCAAGGTCACTGAGACCTTTTTCCTTGTAGCTGAACAGGCAGGTGATCTGCATAAAGAAAACCTTAAGGCTCAAAAAGTAGAAAAGCTGAAAGCAACCCCACTCTTACTTGCTGATTACAACAGCAACACAGAAGGCTTGGTGCTGTGCAGAGGCAGTCCAAAACAGCAAGATTCAGTTGCCTAAGCACAAGCATGCTGTGCCACTGGAAATGCCTTGGAGTAGTTGTAGCTTCCATGCAGGGTTAGCAGCACTCACAAAGGTCCTATGGGAAACTTGTACCCTTCTGGATCAGCAGTTAGAGGCCAGGTGGGATCCCTAGGGCATCTCAAATGTCCCTAAACACCTGTGTTTTGGCAACTGAATCAGTACTGAAATGCAGCACTCCCATTCCAGAAGGCATGATTCTGATTAAAATTACACTGATGCCACTCCTGATAGAGTTAGCGAGATAAGGACCAGCTTTTTGACTCCACAGGCTGAAAAGAATTACTCTGGAAAGTGAATAGGCAAACCATGTTGATGTCTCACCAGATTTTGAAATGTATAAATCAACTTCCTTTCTTCTTTGAAATCATTATACTTATAAAAAGCGATTCACAATCTTGTTCTAATTTCTCGTTTTTGTTTCTAAGGCATTAAGACACTCTTCCTGTGTTTTTCAGCTTCCCTCTGTAATTATAAAGGCTTGGAAACTTTCTTTTTTTCACAGTTGATGTTCCAGGACATACTTGGTTTTAGGAGATACAATTTTAAAAAAGAAAAATTGCAAAACTTATAATATGAAACATTTAAAAACCCCACAAGGCTTTGCAACACTGGAGCTACTAGTGCTATGCTGATTAAACACAACTGTGTAGCTCAAGACTGAGAAGAACTGGATGCCTTAGAATATGGTTTTCCGGAAAGCTTGCATGTTTTATGGAAGTTTTAGCAAAAACTTTATGCTCTGTATACATTCTGGTTTTTATTGTCTATTAGTAAACTGTAAATAAGTGACTCTAGTGGAGTGTAAGCAGGTCTAATTAAGTATCACTTCTGATTGTGATTTGGTTATTTCAACAAAGTGCAGGATAATTTGCAGAAGTCTTGGACTGGTAGGATCAACTTTTGGCTTTGAATTTACTACCTCTGTGACAGAAGTACGAAGGATATTTATGAGGCTGGTAAATCAGAAAAACACAAACTTCCATTCTAAAAAGCTGAAAGAGTATTTGTTTTTCAACAAGGAAGAATTGAAAAAGTTAATAAAGATCATTGATTACTAAAACCTTCACCATTCACTCTACTTTCTTGTCTCATTTCAATTCATTTAAAGATGTGGAGCAAATGAACAAGCGCTAACTTGTGTACCTTTGTGGCAATAAAGGGTATTTTCTAGATGCAGTAAATCTAGTACGCTCTGTGTTTTAAGCTTGAGAACCCCTGCTGTTTGATTAGATCTTGGATTAGTGCCTTCTGGAGGACAGTGAGGGCAATCAGAATTAGTAACACTGAAAACCTGGATGATTTACAGGCTTTATAGAAACTGCAGAGGGTTAGGCTATGAGGTTCAGTAACTTCCTCGCTTTATAACTTCTGCCTTGCTACCAGTGCTTGTAGCAAGAAACCATTTTATCAGGCAGGTGGCCCTGACAAAGAAGGGCCATTGATGGTAATCTAATCTCTGAAAGAGAGAGTGTTTTCAGTTGCAGGGACAATGAGAAATATTAAAAAAATCTCTCAGGGAGAAAATTAAATAGGGACCAAAAACTCTATTTAAAAATAATCATAAACCAAACTAAATGAGCAGAATCTATCTTCTGTTAAAATGCTATGGGAAACTGCATTGGAAACAGTGATAACATAGTTTAAAAAATAACTTTCATTAACATTAATTTCCAAGTTGCCAACCTGCCTTATTAGGTACTGCCTAACTCCAAGAAGAGGTAAAGTTATTGGAGTTGCCTTACTTTTCAGTGGACTATTGTCAGCTTTTCTACTGCAGAAAGCATTTTTCCTTTTGATTGTGCCGCTTTCCATGGATGGCTTGGGAACACTGGCACAGAGGAATCTTGTTTGGTGTAGAGTGTGGGATTTCACAAACACAGTGGGTTGGGAAAACTAGTAGCATTACTATCTTACTGCTCTTGCCACCACTGAATCACATTTCTGACCACTATAAAAAAAAACCTTAAATCATCATACCTGCATGGTCTTACTCGCTCTTCACACATGGTTCATTTGCCTTCAGCATTGACAGAGGCTTAGGATTATGGCTCTAAAGATAAAGTCTAAGAAATTTGTTAAAGGTAGGGGAAACCTTACTTAGTGTGCTATTTTAAAGCTCCATTACTCACATTTTTGTAGGGTATTATGCCACCTTCCTGTTGCACCTCTGAGTTATTTTACACACACTTCATGTAACATGGTGCAGCACGTTTATAAGAGAAGAAAAATGTTACTGTCTACGAATTGTCTAAAGCAGACAAACCTAACTCTGGTGCCATATAACTGTGAAAACAGTGATACTCTGTTGGCTAGAAGAGGAGTAGGTTTGGTGTTGAGATATGCCTTTTTGCCTTTTCCGTGATTTTCGTTTAGTTCTGCTTAGAATAGATATTTTGTTAGGGTCAGGTACAAACTTCATGTGTTTCTCAAAGTTGAATCTTTAGGCTTTCCACATGTAATTACAGTAACAGTCTGTAATACTGGCTAAGGCGCATATTCAAAGTAGAAATCTGTGAGGATGGTAATTGGTAAGGCAGTCAGCTCAATGAAAGTGGAAAGCCTGGAAACGTATGAAAGTGTGCTTCAGTTGTCTTGATTTTCTTCTTTTCCTTGCAAATATCATTTTTTTACAGCTGCTTTCATTCAAAATTCAGGTTAAAGTGTCCAGCAGACTGCACGACACAGAGGCAAGCCAGCCCAGCAGCTCTAGCCACCCGTCACAGCTCCCTTCTCCACAGAGGAGCAACCTGGGTCCCAGCAGCAAGGTAACTGCAGCAGAGGTTTCTGAGAGAGGTCCCATTTCCTTCCTAGCTTTTCTTAAGACAGTACTCAACTTCTCGGTCAGACACAGCACTGCCATCTTCTGAGGAAACAAATCCGGCGGGACAGTGTAATTCATTCCCCGGCAACCGCAAATGACTGCTGTTCTTTATGAGAATATGTGTATTTTTTATATTTCGTGATTTTCTGGCAGTTTGCAGGTGCATTTGAAGAAAACACAGGTTATTAGGCATTAAAGCACATAACTGCCTCTCACAGCGACTCTCTGGACCTTTTGTGAAACATATATAGTGCTGTTAAACATTCCAGTAGGGTGTTCCTTGAAGGATCACCTGGACTCTTTATCCTCCTGTCTCTTGAGGCTTATGTGATTTAATTTGGATGGGTTTCTTAACCTGCTCTGCCGTGTGTGGGCATTGAAGGTCTTTGGCCGGCACTGACAAGGGCATACACTCATGTGGCATCACGGCTTGCCCGGCTGTGCTGGCAGCCCCGCGCTGCCCGCACTGCCCGCTGTGCCGACGGTGGGTCACTGTGGGAAGGTGGAAATTCAACATGCGGCAAGAGGATATTTAGGTTCCTTATGGAGGGGAAATGACTGCCAGGGAGCAGTATGAGAGGGCTGCTCCCCGAGGGAGGGCAGCCGGGAGTGACCCCGGGGCCAGCAGGACCTGTCCCTCCCGAGCGAGGGAGCAGGACGGACACGGAGGTGGTGGCCAGATCTGACCATGAGTCCAGACCATGATGCAATATCACAGTGATGAGGCGGGACTGGGGTCAATCTGGGAAGTCAGTCCAGAGGTGAGGGCCAGGATTAGGTCCAGAGACTGGTGGACAAGGCCCTGGGGATGGGCTGGGACATGGGGTGTGCCTGGCTCAGTGGGACCCACGGCCGGGCAGGGCAGGGCTGTGGGGAGCTGGAGAGCGGCCCTGCTGTGGCGTTGCTGGGGCAGGGGCTGATGGCCCCGGGGGGCTGAGATGGGGTCCTGGGCCGCAGGCAAGGTTGGGGGGGGAGCCCCAGGGGGCTGGGCAGGGACAGTCAGGGCTAACAGTGCCCTCAGGGCCTGGATAGTTACATGTGTGGTCAGAGTATCTGTGGAAACTAATCGAGGTGTCGGACATACAATAGCTGAAATGCACGTGCTGGAGAAACCTAGAACACAGGAAGAAGGTATCTCAGTACTCCTTGTTGTCTCAGTTATTCCTGTCATTCTTCTGCTGAGAAGTTTGAGTTTAAGGGTCTTTCATTATTGTATATTCCTCCCTCTGTGTATTGATAGCGCTTTCTCAATAGCTGGAAGGTGGGAAAGTGTTCTTCTCTTGGGGAGATCATCTGGACCATACAGCATTTGTGCCATGGGGAATGGAAAATAACCCATACAGGAACAACATTAACAAAAGTGTCTGGTACAACAAAACTCATCAGCATGGAAGCTGGGGAAAAATTCATTCCTTTTCTTTTTACCTATCCTTTCTGTTTTCAGAACATTCAGAATAAACAGTGATAACCTCTCGATGCTGAGATATACCCAAAGCCTGTAGTGGCAATTAAAAAAAAGAAAGGCATAGCAATTTTATGGGATTTAGTGTGTTTATTTTGATTTAAAATATATCTTATAGTTAAAAAATTAAAATAATTAAAAAATGAAATATGAAATTAATCTAAACCAAATTATAATTATAATTCTGTGGGAGTCAGCAGCAGTCTCTCAGTTGAGTTCACTGGACTTTGCATCATTGAAACCCATCTGCCCTGAACCTCTTTTGCTATTTTTCAGGTGTATAGAATGCATTTTTAAAGTATTTTCCTTTTTTGTGCATGTCTCACAGAAACAAAAATAGGAAAACTTTGTAACTGTAGACCTGTCCTACAAGCTCTCTCCTTTATAATTCTATTCTTACTCCAGAACCTACACACTCTTTTCTGTTCAGTTTTACATTTAGAAGAAATGGTTGGAGACTGTTCTCCAAAGCAGCAACAGGGGAAACTGACGTTTTATTAAAAAAGAGTCAAACAAAGAATCAAATTAAAGGTAACCTAAAAGTATTTTTCCTACCTTTCAATTAGACCAATCTTGCATGTAACTCTTAAGAATCTATCCTTTGTTTTTAAAGTAATGCTTCCTCTTTAAATAAAATTACCTTCTAGTATGTTTCGAAAATTCAAGATCATTTACATCCTGTTTTACATCATCTTTTAATGCTGTAAGATGAGAAGAAAATAGTGTCTGGTATCACGGCTACACAGAGGTCTATCTAAAAGCCTTTGCATTTGTTCTCATACAATAGTCATTGTAAAATGATATCTCTGCCCATGGCTGGGAAGTTCAGAAAGATTAAGCAGTCTTCATCTAGCAGAATGCAAAGCCCAATTTTCCTCCTTCTCAAGGCCTCCTGCACTGTACACTTACTACAAAATCCAACTTGCAATGATGTTGCTTTGTAAAAGTATAATGAAAGGATTCGGAACAGCCCTTTTAAGTCGATTGCTTTGCATGATTTACTGTAGTTTGTTGGAAGGCACTTCTCATTATACTCTGTTTTATCATAGCTATTAACATTATCAGTTGGTACTTGATATAAAGATTACTCTTGTATAATGAGTGTGATGAAAGACCTGTTTGTGTCTCTCATATCAAGCACACTGGAGATCTCTTGCAAACTAATTACCTTTATGAGAGCAGCTTGCAAATACAAAACACTCTAAAAACCTAAGCTCATATTTCTCGCTTCGTATGGAAATACACTCAAACCTTAGCCTTAAATGAACTATTCTTTAATTTACACCTAAATATATACTGGAATAACTTCTCCAGCTCCAGTGCAACTTTGTACAAAAATCCTAGGGATCTTTCCAAACAGATGTAATTGAAAGGTTGAGGGCTTTATTTGTTAACTCAGCAACATCAACATGCTAGTGAGTCATCTGGTGACTGTTATAGATCTAAAATTACACATAACTAGGGCTTCTTTTGTTCCTCAACCTGATCCCATACTACTATGATCTGATGGATTCTGATTTAGAGGAAGAGCAGTTTTAGACAAGAAATGTCGTGACAAGGTTTAGCCAAAATCCTTCTTATGTAAGGCAAAATGTACAACAAGCAGCTGACAGTGTTTGTTCTCTGGAGTAAATCCAAAGCAATTTAACACAAGGCGTCAAGCATAAATTATGGTAAAATAACATCATTGTCCAGGTTTGAAAATCCTTGTATCAAATCAAAGCTTGTAGTCTTGCAGGGATTTTGGATTTAAAAAATAAACTACAAAGGAAATACATCCATATCTGGCCTAAAGTTACTTAACTGATGGTAAGTTTCCTCTCCAAGCTATGCTTACTCTAGAGTCATGGTTTTCTCCCCCAGGAATTGTCTCTCTCTTCTTTATCTCGAGCTACCTGTAGCCAATACTGCAGAACAATAACTGCAACAATAACACCAAAAGATTTTCAAGATCATGATGCCAAACATGTAGCAACAGCAGAAAGGAGGACTTGAAAAGGCCCACGAGTGAAGTAATGGTGTTAACATGAATTAGTAGGCTGACTGTCTGGATTATGTGATGGCGCTGGCTTAAAAAGCAGTGTACTCTTCAAACCATAGCAAATTATTTAATTAATAGACTAGATACGGGCTGTATCAAGCTACTATTTAGTCCCTTTAGAAGAGGACAAGAACATGTCTTTTGTACAGTGATATAACAACATTATTCCTCATGTAGGAGCACAGCATTAATGGCAACAGGCGAGCCAGTGTGGGAGGTAGCTAAAAGGGCAGTTCGCATGGCTGGCAAGGGGGGACTCTCTGGGAGTGGGGCAGGAAGGCAGAGCTGAGAGGCCTTACTGGCTTTCAGTAAGAGCTCGAGCAGATTAGGTAGTGAAGGGGAAGGCAATGAAGGGCCTGAGGAGTCAGGTTTGACAGGCAGAATGAGCAACTATGAGAATGATTTTGGCAGGAAGCGTGTGTGCACTCAAGCATTCAAGAAGAGAGAAGGCTGTGATGGGGAGAGAGGAGGGAAGAGAGAAAAGCTGTTTGGGCAGTGGAACAAGGTCTTGGAAATAGCTTGAGAGGAGGGTGGAGAAGAGCTGGATGTGTGGGGTGATGGAGAAAGCAGTCGCAGGCAACGGCTTTTTTCTAATTCAGTAGGATAGAAGGTCAGTAATATTTCTAGCAGAGATAGAAAGGTAGGAATGCAAAGCAGGCTAGGATCTTGGCCACAATATATTTAGGATAAATTCTTCAGGAGAAAGTGTCAGAAATACAATGATGTAAGAACGATGAAGACAGGCAGCCTGAGTTAAAAAAAAATCAGGGCTAAGGTTGACCGATTCGTTTCTTACATCTGTGTTTCCTTCAATTCTAAGCAGGTAAGCAAGTAATGTATTTTTTCCATATTAGATCATAATATCACTACCTTCTCCCTCATTAGATTCAGGAAGGAGGAGAAAGACACAGAATGAGCAGTTTTGTGACAAAGGCACTTGTGCTGTTGCCCTTCAATCAATAGGATTAGTATACCTGTTCAGTGTATCCTGTACTGCACATTTTCACATTTTGTGTACAGCCAGGCAAGATTTTATTCTCATTTTCATAATTTGGGCCACGCTGCAGGTCTGCACAGATACACAACGTGCTCCAGCATAAGAATTTCCTTCTTACTGTCAACTAACAGCACACATGGCAGTTCACATAGCTGGTGTCAAAGCAAGTCAGAACTCATTACAAATTAAAGGGTGGCCATATACTGTTTTCTTTAGGCACTCAGTTAAAGGCAGGTGTCTGGCCCCTCATCAGTTGTAGGTGGTCTTTTCCTCTTGGGTTGTTTTTCTTTTCTTGGTGGTGACTCAAGTGCTTTCTTCACTTTTGAAATCTGTAAAACAACCCATGATCGTTTTGTAATATTCTCTCTAGTTACATGTGCAAAAGTTTCCAAGTAACAGTCAGGATTTGGTAAGTAATTTTTCTTACTTCTTCTCCTAGGTACATATTTATTCCAGATTCCTAATGGTGGTTAGTGGTCTCAAAAGAAACGGAATAACAGATGCACGAGTGTAGATGGCAGACATGCCAATTTTCCATTGATGAGTTCAGAGGACACTGTAAATTATGCTTGCTGCCAGAAGACCCCAGAAATGGAACAGTCAATCAGAGGATTCTTGCTCTGTTTATCCTACAATTTTGGGACTTGAAATTTAACCCCTCTCTCTGTCTCTTCCTCTCAACAGAAAAGCTGAGAAGGCACCACATGTTTGGATTTAGCTGCTTTTGGATGTAATTGCACGAAATTCACATTGACTCTGGGATTTTTGCCAGGGTACATGCTGACAGAAGACAGCATAGACCTTGGTTTGATAATGAACCTTTCTTCAGTCATCAATATTTTACATTAGACAGTATAATCATAGAGTAGCACTGTTAGCCTGAGGGTCAAGAACGGCAGAGATCCAAGCTTGGCCTTTGCTTAGTGCAAACAGATTAGAAAATCCTCGCAAGACTACGTGACTAGGATAATTTGCTGAAAGGAAAAGAATCATTTAAAATAGATCGTTTACCCATACCGGTTTACTAGAGATAAGCTCCCTCCTTTGAAAAAACACTGCTCTTCAAGAAACAGCCATTCACTTACAGTCCAGCCGCATCACGCTTACCTTAAATAAAAAACCCAAACACCTGCTCTACCAGCCTACTGCTTATTTTAAGCAGTGGTGCAGAAGTAAGTTTCGCCTCGTCTTTATACAGCTGTGCCTTGCAGGAAACGGTGCATGGAGCTGTTTCCCTGACCTTGCCTGGCTCCTGTGCATGCCAAGATCACAGGCTCTTCATCCTTTGGAACTGAAGAGCTCACCCCTTCAAAGCTTCCTCAGCGCGGAGCTAACTGAAAGAGGGTGGGCAGGGAAGGAGTTGGGGGGGGGGGGGGGGGGGGNTCAGGGGGTTTCCAGATGGCAGGCAGGCCAGCTGGGGCAATAGCTGAACCAGGCTGCCTGACACCCAGAAGTCCAGGACAAATGGCTGCTGCATGTGCACAGTATGCCCAGAATACATTAGATTTGTCATGCATGTGCAGGCCATCTGTGAAGCAAATGCTCAGTAGTCCCAGCGAGCTGAGATGGAAATATGAGGGCCCCTGCAGAGCAGAGCTGTCACTGGAAAGTGGCTCCTTCCTGAACTGGGGGAGGAAGGACTCTGTCCCTCCGTGGTAGCTATACTGTATTTCAGCATCAGACTGCCAGCATTAAAGGTTTTTCGGTGGCAGCATGACCGTGTGAATATTACACACAGCCATGGAGTAAGGTGAATGTCAAATTGTGCCCACAAAATACATCTGTTTTTAAAAGTGGGCAATTGCTTATGCCAACAACTCATTTAGGCAAATTAAAGTAACCATTCACTTTTGCACTTCTTTATACAATGCCAGCTGCTGGCAGTGAAATATTAACCGTCCTTGCCCTCACTTCATCACATGGCACTTTTGGAGCATAAGAAAAGCACACCCTGCAGTCTGGTTGTGATTTAACCTGTACCTATTGCTACTTTGAATTCTTCAGGAAATTATTTTAGTGAGATATTCAAGAATCACAAAACCATAGAAAAAATTAGGTTGGAAGGGCCCTCTGGAGGCTCTGTGGTCCAAACTCTTAAAGTAAGACTAATTTCAAACTTACACAGGGCTTTGTCCAGTTGAATTTTGAAAATCTCTGAGGATGGAGACTCCAAAGCATCCCTAGACACCTGTGCCAGGGCTTGATCACTATCGGAGTGAAGCAGTCTTTCCTTATGTCCAGCTATGACTTTGTCTTCTCTATAACTCCCCTTTAAATAGAAAGGGAAGAATTTTCAATGACATTTCTATCCTGCTAGTTTTTCTTCACTTAGAGTCTTATACTCTTTGTTCTTTATTTCACAAGCAGCAATAGGTGCATGGTTGCGTGTAGCACTGCATACACAGGACCATTTCTTCTCCATGCTAGAGTAAGCTTATTATCAGGAAACATGACTAAAGAACTATGCCTAAGTATTAAAACAAAAGACAGGTTTTAAATTGTTAAGTGATGACTTTTTTGGGGGGATAATATCTGTATAGTCTGAACAAACCACTGCACTACCATCTCTTTTTTTCTCTCTTTGCATGGCATTGCACAGATGTATTATTACTTTCACTTTTTTGCCTTGGATTTATAGACAAGACAACTTGACATTTTAAGTGGGATTTTTCCTAGCTCACAAGGACATAATGAGTATAAATGCAAAAATTGCTCTATGCGTACCTCAGAGAAAAATGTGCCTTAACAGAAGAATTTGTGCATTCTTTTAGAATTATAGTACCTTTCCAGAGTTCAGTCAGGAAAATTTTTGAAGGGACAAAATGGTCACTGAAATATTCTGGAAATTATACGACTGTTATTGTTTGTCTCTGAAAATCTTCTTTCGTTAGTTAAGGTCTACTTTGGATTGATCTGAATCCATCACTGGTGGCAGGGTGGCATCTGAAATTTTCCATAATTTTATAATTCTTATAAAAATTTGTTACCTCTTTAATTCAAATTAGCCTCCTCACTTGTGTTTTAGATTTCATGACATGGCACATGATACAGAGGTTGTGTCCTTCCTTGTCATCTTGTTACACCAGTACAAAATGATCTTAACTTGAAGTGCAAAGATGGAAATGATGCCATATTAAACACAGTTTTAGCCTGTTAAACAATTGCAAAAAATGCCTTGCAGCTTGCCTTAAGCAAACACTTGTTTTTCTACCCGTCTATAGAACCTAAGTGCATATACCATGTATATGGAAAATGCAGATCCCACAGAGATCCTCACAATTGCCCTCTGGTACTACATTCCTGTGGTGTCTCTCGGCTTGAAATGCCCCGGTATGGCTTACTTTGTCTTTTCATGAACTTCTACAATTTAATTATTTTCTTTTTTTTTTTTTTCCTAAAAGAATCTTCAAGCATATGCCTGAGTTGCTAAATGTAAAGATATGTGCTATAGGCAATCTTTAATAAACAATCTTTCAAAGAAAAATGTATCAGAGTTCTTTCTGTCTCTGTCATGTATTCATGACAAATATTCTGTCTCATCTTAGGAAGGTAGACATGAGGGAATTGCTCACAGAACACCACCACAAGATGAGACAAAAGTGACTTTTTATGTGGTCTTTCATTAGTAATCTTTCTAACACAGGTATGATACCCACAATGAAACGCAGACATCCCTTAGGTTACTGGAAATGTTTTAAGTAGGAACAAAAGTAGGAACCAGGTAAACAGAGACTATTTATACTCTGCTGGAGACAAGTAGTAAGGCTGTAATGGACAGCTATAGACAGGCAATGACATAGTGACTAATGAAAAGAAATAGGAAAAAGTAATTGGAAAATTTTCTTCCTTATTCCTTCTATGAAAAATAAGTAGGAAAAACACCATGCTAACTGGAAAAAATGCAAATCTTGAAGGTGTCTGATATCCTTCCTGTTATGTTCAAAGAAATGGGGATCTGGAAGCAAGCAAGAGGGAAAAAAAAAAAACCCAAAACAAATAATCAACTTGTTTACCAGGAAGATCACAGCAGCTGGATGAGCAGCAGGAATGGAATGGGACAGGACAGGACGGTCTGGCCCAAGCCCGCGCTCCACACACGCACAGCCTCCTTGCGGGAGTGACAGTATCCCCAGCCAATAACCTCTTAGACAAAAATATAACTTCAGCACTCCTCCCACAGACTGATGAGTAATGCTAAGCACGGGGCCACGCAGCTTCTGAGACTGGATTAACTGTCTTGTGGGTTTCCTTTTCTGCTTTCCCTTTTGTTTTCAGTTTTCCTACTTCTGATCATGTAGTTAGAGCCTTCCCATGCAATCCTGTACTTGCTGGTTCCTAAATCAGCTGCTATTGAGCCAGTTGTCCAGCACAAGGGCAGACCTAACCTGTGATCGTGGCTGGGACTGAACCTTCTTGGAGGGGTATCGGAGTTTGCGAGGGCACTGCTAGCAGTGTCGTTGGAACAGCCTTGTAAGCAGCCTGAAAATCTTTCAGGCATTTTGTCTACTCCAAAGAAAAGATGCAGAGTGAATTCTTTCACTTAGTTCATATCCATTTCTCCTTGATTTTTTCTCTCTTGTTTTCCTACATTATATCTTTTTTTTCCTTTTCCTGTTCTCTTCCCAGTATCTCTTTGCTTGTTCTGTGCTCGCTGTAGTGCTGTCATCCCTCTTTATACTTTCCTCTCTTCCCCTCATTGCATTTTTTTCCCACTTTCTCCTTTTACCTCCCTTTTACTTTACTCACACACCTCTGCTGCAATTCCTCCTGTTCCCTCTCTTCAGTTATCCTCACCTTGTTCCTGTCAGGTGCTTCTTCTCTTTTGCAAAGTTACCCCATAATATCTCCGGTTTTGTTTTCAAATTCACTTTTCATGGCTACACACAGTCAAATACTAGCAAAAGCAATTGCATGCTACATAAATAGTCAGAGGACTTCAAATAGCTGAAACTCTGTTCTTCCTGAGAAGGACCTGGCTCACATCAGCCCTATGATAACTGTCGGTGAGGTGAAAATGGTGGACAGTTGGGCACAGTGGCCTCCATCCCTGCAGTCCAATCTGCCCTCCCGTGTACATTGTCCTTCTGTCCTTCTGGCTGTAATGGAGTGCTGAGGTGGTCAAAGCCCCAAACTTGTAAATTCAGCTTGCAGAGCGTGAGTGTGATGAAGCCGCGCGTGACACCAGGGTAGTTCAGTGCTCGGATACTCAGCAGCTGAGTCAGGGAAGCAAAAGTTCAAAGAAGGGCAGTGTCTACAATCAGAAACATGTTTTGGGCCTGAGGACTAGAAGAGTTAAAAATAGGAACATGTGGGCCTAATTACAGAACAAAGGAAAAGGGGGCTAGAAAAAGGAACATTTTGGTCAAATTAGGAACAGTTGATCAACCAGAGTATTGCAAACGTCAGATACTGTTCCTGCTTTCCTTGCAGAAGAGATCTGAATCATGTAACATATGACCAACACTCTGCAGGGGAAAAAAATGCATGGTGGGCTAAAACCAAACTGAAAACTTGACAAGATGATCCTTGCATAGAAAGAATAGTTAACTTTGTCATTGTAGAAGCTGCACAGGCACAAAATCTTTAACAGTCTCCAAAGCCCACAAAATACTAAACCTGCTGGCAGAGACCTGCCTGAACTTTGAGCAAGCTAGTTCCTGCCATCTTTCTCAGGTCCTCACAACCTTGGTCTCCATAAGCCATAGGGCGTAGAATTGGATGGATTCTCCTTAATGATTTAATGAAATATATCTTTGAGCAGTACTAAGACTTCAAAGAGTGTCAGGTTCAACAGTATTGGCTCTTTTGGAATATGATGCTTCACCTGGTATATCTGTATATATAGAACTGTTTCTAGATGGTAAAACTCTAATCAATACAATAAAAAAATCATAGAATGGTTTAGGTTGGAAGGGACCGACCCCCCTGCCATGGGCAGGGACACATCTGTGGCTGTTGTACCACAATTTGAAAATGTACTGGCCTCATGGTGGCAGACTGCGGCCAAACTTCCTCTTGACTTGGGCCTAAGTCCTGCATTAGGGCTTAGGTTTCTTGACCCAATTATATTTGCCTGTTCTGCATGGCTTCCATTCTTGTACAGATGGTAGAAGATTGTCTCAGCTATAAGGCAAAGAAGCAGCATATCACAGTAAAGTCGTGGCCAAACCAAATGTGGAAATTACTGCATAGGGGTATTAGACTGCTACTTTTGTTTCTTCTTGCTCTGGTTCCAGCACAGCACATTTAAAGGTCCATCTGGCTCTATGAACTGCTCTGGTGCTCCAACTGGACTTTTGATCTCACATTTGCCAGTACCACCTCAGAGTAAGTGCAATAACTTCCCGGTAATGTCTTACTTTACAGTGATGAAACACCATCATAAAATATTGTCTTTTTATTCCAGCATTTATAGTAGAAACTTTTGTATACTGAATCTAGATTAAGATGCGGATATTACGCAGATACATAACTGTTTCTTTTCATTAAAATCTTGCCAGCACAAATCAGAGAAATGCCATGATATTAACATGGTAAATTCAGAGTAATTATGAGTCTTCAGAGAGCACAGGAAGCCTTTATGGCAGAAAACTAACTGTATCATTTAACTGACACAGAAGCAGTAAAAATTTGGGTGATCAGTTTTGGTGATAGGCATTGGGGATTAAACAGGAAAAAGTAACTTATTTTCTCTCCCTGCCCTTTTTATTAGTGCAAGTATTTGTGCTGGTTTCAGCTGGGAAAGAGTTAATTTTCTTTCTAGTGATTGCTGTGAAAGGCATGTCAATAATGCATATGGTTTTAGTTGTTGCTAGGTGATGTTTATACTTTTCAAGGACTCTTTTCAGCTTCCCATAGAAGCTGAGAAGGTGCATAGACAGAACAAGGGAACGGCCAATGGAATATTCCGTAACATAGATGTCATGCTCAGTATGTGAACAGGGGTTGGCTGGAGGGCAGGAATTCGTGATCACTGCTGGGGAGGGTGTGAATTACCAGTTTACTGGGTGGCGAGAGTGACTTGTGTGATTATTACTGTTATTATTGCTATTTTCCTTTTCTGATATTGTTCAATTAAACTGTTTTTATCTCAGTCCATGAGGGTTTTTTTCTTTTCCTCTCCCCTCCTTTTCTTCCTGTTCTCCCTGCCCTTCTGGGGGCAAAGGGGGAGAATGGCACGAGCAGCTGCGTGGTCCTAGCTGCCGGCTGGGGTTAAACCATAACAATACTCTCCTCTCAGAACAAGAAGAAATCTCAGCCAACCTTGAGAACATGCACCCCTAACTGATCTCTGTCCCATACAGAACAACACAGAAATTAATGCAACTACCTAACCATGCAACATTGTGTCATTTTTTCCTCTTAATTCTTCTTGGACACAGAGATACTCTAATTAAATGCTGATAATTGAATAGTCATTTTATCATTGAAGCCTTCTGCTGTGCTTTTCTATGCCCCTAGAGCTGCTCAGATACAGCAGAAATCAGAACTTTGAAGTAATCTGAAGAGGTTTATTTTGGATCACTTCTTCTTGGAAGACAGCAAAGGAAAAAATGCAAATTTTTAGTAAGCACTCCGACTCAGGAAACACAGAAGTTGTAAAAGTCACTGAAACCTATTGCAAAAACCAGCAATGATGATTTATTTTTCTTTTTAAATTGACTACCATGGCTCATTTTTGTTTATACCTGGACGGTTTGGTTTGGAGAGGGTATGTTGGAACAGACACATCTGACGGTATATGTATACAAGTCTGTGAATTACCAGTGGACAAGAATGCCCTCTCACTCCTCTCACTTTCATACACACGGGTACCCAGTACCAGAGGGTATCTTTCATGGCATTCTGTTGTGCTCAAGGACAGAGTTCTCCTGCAAACCCCGTATTGGCATCTGCCTGCCCAGTGCTGATGGATGCACTACAGCACCTCAGATGGCACTAGGTGACTGAATCAAGCCCCTGAAGTAAATATTCTAGACAGCTAAAAATAAATCTGTTTTCAACAAATAACTTCCATTTTGTCATAGTTCAGGTACTGGATATATGCTTGTAACAATTCTCAAAATAGCAGTGCCCTTAGAGTTTGAGTTTTAGATAAACCTTATTATGTGGAACTATAAAATGTAAATCTGAAAAAAATTTTGGGGGAAAATATTCTTCAAGAAGGGAAATGTATTACAATGTCTGTATTTTTACTTTTTATTTTACTCCTGAGTGCTGTGACACTATTCCAAGTGACAGTATTCCATGATAAATACCAGGATAATTCCAAATATACAGTGTCTAACCACATACAGCATTTTTCTGAGAATTTACACCTTAGCTGAATTATTATGCTGTGTCATCTGTATGTTATTCTTGACATCTAGAAAGAGTGGAAGATAAATTAAAAATATATATTTGAACCAATTGCACTATGATCAACTTTCCTCCAAACACAGTTGTTCCTTATTTGCTCCAAACAATAAAGAAGGATATAAGACAACATTCTTTTGGGTTCAAATGATCTCCATGGCCATTCTGGCTTCCTTTTGCAGCCTTCTGTATCTTGTATGGACAATGCCATCCATGCTTTTAAGAAAGTGGCCATCTCCACCAAGATGCATCCGTGGAGAACTAGCATCTTTATGCTACAGAAATTATTTCTAGTCACCAAAACAAGGGAAAACAGTTTTAGAGTACAGCATATAAGTTGTCTCCTAACAACATTAGAGAATGCTAAGGAACAGGTTGAAAATAGCATTTTCTAATTTCCAAAGGAATATTTGAAAGAAACTTTCCTCTTTCCTCCCTGAGGTATTATTGGAATGACAATTTCTTTCCATTTTCAAGCAAAGTAAGTTTCCAAAAAATATTTTCTTGCTTAACCCCAATATGCTGCTAAGACATAAAGTTTAAACACTTCTTTTCTGCAACCCGCAGAGTTTTATTTCTCCTTCTTTTATGTAGGGCTGTTTTGCAAAGCTTGATCTCCAGTGCCTAAATGTGGAAAGGCTGATAATTTACACCGGCAGTAGCATTTGGGGAAGTTGTATATCTGGAGAGCTGGTTTGAAAAGAAGTTGTACAAATGCTCTAAAGAGGAAAATAATCTGCCAAAATTAGCCTGGCACACTTAAGGATTTTAAATGCCAAGCTTACTGCATAATGGACTGATGAGCTACATCTAACTTCATTACTGAAATGCAGTTAACACTGGTGTTCTTCAAACCTCTGCAAAGATAAAAAGTGCAGCAAACATTTGAATACATAGACTTAAGCTTTAGGGTATTCTTTTAAAATATATATTGTGTTCAGTATTATAAAGTACTAGGCATGTTCAGACAGCACTCTACCAGGAGGGTGGCTGAATATTCTCTTCAGTTTAAGCCCAGGGCACTGTTCTTGGTTCAAGCTTACCTCTTCCCCCAGAGGCTGTGCAGCTCAACTTTGCTTCAGTGGGAACATACTCCCTAGCAAGCTGGGAGTTTTCTTTCCTTGTTCCTCTAGCAGATTTTTGAATATCAGTTCAGTCCTTGATAACAAGGTTTCCAAGTACCACAAGGAAGTTTGTTGTCCAAACACTTCAGCCAAAGTGCTGCTTCAGTTACTACCTTGGTAGGCTGGATGGGAACGTACGGCGAAGGAACAAAAAGCTCAAGACCCCAGCCTGAATTCAGCAATTCGAAGAGCTGTAGGAGGTTAAGGCCTTCTGCTTCCCCAGATATCCGCCCATCATCTCTATCTGAAAACCCATCTTTACCGCTGCCAAAAATGAAAATCCTAGACTGTTAACTGGGTCTGCGTAGATCCATGCATATAGGAGTAAAGTCACATATTTCTTCTCTTCTGATTCTGCAACAGTAAAGGATCCATGGGAGGAGTTGATGGACAGCTGAGATCGGAGAGACGGTGCCTAACAGGGGTGCAGCAAGGTGTGCCCCTGTCTTGCAGTGAGGATTCCCAGTTTCTTCCTGGACGGTTCCCATGCTGTCAGCTCTTGAGGGCAGTACTTGAAGCAAGGAGAGAATTGCATGTCCTAAAGGTCAGCTTATCCGTTTTTTAACTGGATTCTCCATTTGGCCTTTAATCACAAAATTTCATGTGCAAAACTGCTTATGGGAGAAAATTCAGAACCTACAGCTTCAACTTTCCCCTGTACTGTGTGTGGGTCCGTTCCTGGCTCTGCTGCAACAAAAACCCTTTGAGTTAAATGGGACAGTAATAGAAATTCCATGCTTACACGTGCCGGAGTTTCATTTCAGTGACATCATTTATCGGTTTGACTTTGCCAAGGGGAAAAAGTTCACATTATAGGATTCAAAAACAGCATCTAGAATGAAATTGGTTAGAAAGATCTCAGATTTCAAAAGGACATGCCATGCGTGGACTCTTACTCCACTCACTTGTGTTCATTTCTTGAGATTTGTATTTGTAACCAAAACTTTCTTAGTTAATGAATTGCAACCTTGAAAAGCGCTTAGAAAATGAAAACACATTCCAGACATTAAAAAAGACCATGTTAAAAGAGCTCATATTATTTTTTGGAAAGGCATAAAGAGAATTTAGGGAGATTTCATGCAGATTGAATAGTGAAAAGGCATGGCAGATAAAAAAGTTTAATCATGTTAACTCTCTAGAATACAAAAGGACAAACACACTTTATGTATGTCAACTTATAGAAATCCTATTAACTCCTTAGAAATGTTCTTGTAACTTAATACATGCTGTAGCCTATTTTTAGTTCCTGGAATATGCTTTTCAATATTAATTTTTGTTTTTCATCCTGCTATGTAAAACCTAAATAAAAGCTGTAAAAAAGACAATGAACCAAACACACAAACACAGGTGACTAATCTAGTTAAGTCTTGGAAATGCCTGCAATTAACTGTGTGAATAATATCTAAAACAGTTGAGCTAATTTAGGAATGAAGTGAAGGGGATATCCAACAGGGGTGCGTTGTACTCCTGTTTCAAGCTGTGGCTACAGATACTATGAATGAAAGAGAGAAAAGAAAATTGGAGTGTGAGAACCTCTTTTTACCAGCACCTTCTCTTCTGAGCTGATACTACATTTCTCTCTGTGTCACTTATGGTTTTATTGCACTCACTTGCATCCACTTGGACAGCTCGCTTATGGGCATTTGACAGCAACAAGAGCAAGTGAGCAGACCAGAGAGTGAAAAGGAAAGCTGTTCAGAGGGTGGCAGATGGCACAGTTCTGCTTGGTGCTGGTATCCCTAAGAGGCTCATTTAAATACCAACCTAGAAAAAAGGAATCCTAAAAGATTTTCTGTTAATTGTGTCTAATTGTTACAAAAAAAGTTGTTTATTACTTTAAAAGAACTGGATTAGATAACTGAACATTGTGAAATCACTCAATTATAAAATGTAGTAGAG
Source organism: Himantopus leucocephalus (assembly GCA_003993805.1). Lineage (NCBI taxonomy): Eukaryota > Metazoa > Chordata > Aves > Charadriiformes > Recurvirostridae > Himantopus > Himantopus leucocephalus. Next base: position 125,443,103 of record RSEF01000001.1, on the reverse strand, counting down.
GATGGGAAAGGGGTCAATTTACTTGATTAAGACATTTTCCCCTCATGCAAATTTTCACCATTTGGAGAAGTTCTCTTACATAGAAATTGCCTTCCTAGATGACAGCAAATCTTTGTCCAAAATTCTTTCTTTGTCCAAAATTCTTTTATTCTGAGCAATGTGTAGGAAAGAACATAAGAATGGGTGCGTAGGAATACTTCCCTCCAGGACTATCTGTCAGCCTCTGGGAATTTGTAGCTGAGAGATCACCTAACACTTCACTCATGTTCTTATGCTTAATGACCTTCTGTGGGCTTTTTATTCTAAGACTTTACTCAGTTGCTTTTTGAACCCATGTAAACTCTTAGGATCCACAAAGAATTCCACAGTTCAGTATTCCACAGTATAACAGCCAGAATAATTTACCACTTATGTGTAATATTCTGGATCCTGTTAGGGCTGAGAGAGCGGTTCTCGTGCACTATGCATTTTCCGTCTGTGACAAAGAAAAAAGAAATGGCCGTGCTGCTGATGTACAGCGGCTAAGTGGCCAAGGTACCATAAAGAGTGGCAGGTTACTGAAGAACATGTATGCTGAATGCAATGTTTTGTGCTCAAGGAAAGCCAAAATAATGTAGTCAAAGTTAATGTAGTTGAAGCATCAGGACTGCTTTTGTGAGACAACACGCGTACTATAATCCCTGGGAGTCTAAGTCACTGTTAAATTTAATCTCTTGTTCTCTCTCTGGTTTCCTTAAAACTGTCTGGAGAAGGGACTTTCTCAAAGCAAGTGCCTCTTTGCACTTAAGTCAATGGAGAATTTATATGAGCTAGGGCTTATGAGATGATACTTTAATAGGATTAATGGGCAGTAACAATACACGATAGTCACAGCCAGAGATATTTTGGGAAAGACTTCAGAAAGACATATGTTTCTATTGTCAGTTTGACTTGCGGGGGGGGGGGGGGGAAACATANGAGCACAGAATAGTCATGTCTATGCCTTACCTCTCCTTTTTATACTTCTTTGAGTTTTGGCAAGTATACTGGGTTTGGACTCCACACAGAGGAAAGGAGTCTTTTCCATTCTGATGAAAACATAGAAGGGAAAATTGGTATAGTTCTTCAGGACTGATGGGAAAATTAAGATGAAGAATGTTGTTAAATTATAATATAGACCTAGTAGAAAATAGAGGATGATGGAAGATACTGACAGCCTAGCTGGCCTTTAATGAAGGATAACATTTTCCATTACAGGAAACGTAAAGCACTGGAAAACATTTTGAAGAACTATCATTTAAAGTTTTGGGTTTAGTGGGAAATATCTCTGCTCAAATTGTATTCATTATACAATCTCATAAATATGGGAACTTAAGTTCCCTTTAAAGTTTTGGCCTTTCTTCAGCATATTTTTTTATTTCTTTATATTGTATTAACTTTTGTTTGCTTTGAAGAGAAAAAACACACTCCTCTGTGTTTCCATTCCCCTCCCAATTCTCTTCTTTTAACGAGATGTTTGACTCAAATATCGTCCTCCATTTTACCCTCCTAAATTTTTCTGCTCTCTGTGTTCTTGTTTCTGGCAACACCAGAGTCTACTTTCTCACTTCATACAGCCAAACGGCTTTCTTAAACCCAACAGTCCTCAAATCAGCACCTAAACTGTCATTTCGGCTGCGTTTAAATCTCTTGAGCATATATTCTTTTTTATTTCTATCACCTTAGTTTTCATCATTTCTTTCCTGATTGTCCAAATTAATGTAGTCTATTCCTCTGCTGTTTCCCTCCATAGATGCAAAGATTATAGCAACCAAATACCATTAAGCAGTTTACACCATCATCCTATTAGTGCTGATAGAATAAGTATGTTTCTTTCTCACAGCCAGACTCTCCCAAAGACCCTCTTCAGAGATACTTCAGGGAATATTTAGCTTTATTTTAGGCAACTACCTTGGCAGCCAATGTCAATGTTCCTTGTATTGGACATATACAGAATTCAGGCTCTTAAATATGGGCACATCTTATTTCAAGGTCTAAAGGAAGGCAGAGTTATTGTTACACCTCCTTTTTCTAACTTCCTTTTTGATTCTCTCCCAATGTCTCTAGATATTCCTTCAGAATATCCATCCATATGTCCCTATCCTACATCTTTAATTGATTTTTCTATTTTATTTTTGGCAACAATGATTTCTTCTCAAGTTGTGAGTTTGTTTCTTCTGGAATCCTGTCATTGTCCCTGCTGGGTCAATTTTTTATTCCTGAAGTTGCTTTCCCTCTACAGTCTTCTACAGGTTACTTTCAGCTATGGCAGATTCTATTTCTTTGGACTTCCCAGAATGGACAAATACTGTCTTCTGGCCATCATCTGCTAAGAAATGAGCCATATTTTAGGCTGTTACACAAATACAGCTTTCCAGTTAGAGCTGCAAGCTTTTGACAGGAAAGTTCAGTTTACGAAGAAATTTGCTTTCCAAAGACATTTTCTTTAAAGAAAATGAAAAAGATTATCATTTGTCCAAAATGGAGATAGATGGTTCAGATATTCTGATTTAATTCCAATTCAGCTGCCAAATGTAGGCATTTTTTGTGAGTATACACCTTGCTAAATAAGATTCTTTGTGATGAAATTAAACACTTCTGATGCATTACTTCCCAAATTAAAAGGGAGATTTTGTGTACTGTTGAAGATGCATTTCGAGCTGAATATTAACTACAAAGAGGACAGAAGCCACATGAATTACAACCCTGAGAAATTTAGCGGCAGCATCCAATTCAAATTCCTTAGTTTCCTGTCAAAGTCAAACTCATGCTAAGAGGAAGGTGAGGCGGAGATGAATAAAACAGGTTACCAAAGCAACTCCAGTTTCTGTGATTGTTGATAAGATTAAATGTACAGATCTCTTGCAAAAGGTGTATTAAGTCCTCTTGAGAAGGCGTGATTTACAATTTCTGTAGTTTACATCGAGTTGTTACCATCAAAACAGGTGAAGGTGCTATTAATGTGGATGTAAGGTTCACACAACATACTACAACATATTCTAGTAATGAAAAATAAGGAGCTTTTTTTTTTTTTTTTTTTTTTTTTAATACCTGAAGGCTCTGTGGCTCTACTAGCAAACTGGTTTTCTATTCCCAGCTCTTACCAGGGATATCTATGAGATTCTGGAAAACTTCTTAGTTCTGTTTTCATAGAATTTCATATACTTGGGAAGAGGGGGGGAAAACATTTACTGTCTTACTGCAAAGCTTAGAGTTATCTACACAGAACAGCAGACAACTGTGCAAAGATTCTTGAGCTAGTGGAAATCTGAGCCAGTAATTCCATGCGATATACTGACTAGCCCTGTGTGACTGGGTGCAGTCTAACCACTATTAAGTGGCAATTTGTCAGAGGCTGGGTCCGGACCCCTAACAATAGCAATGATTATCTTAGATTAAGCTTTTTGGTCATGTAGACATTGCATTGCCCCAGCGTACATGAGCTGTACAAGGTCACCTCTGAAGCTGTGCTGTGAATTTGGTCTTGGTCTATTACAGGCAAACTCCAAAGCTTACACAAAGTCAGTGGATATAGCCTATATATCTGACCCTCCTCTCCCACCTGCCCCAGCTGAAACATGCTATACACTATTCCTATTACTCCGAATCTTGTCATAATTGTTATTATTACTATTATGTCTTTTAAAAGACCAAACTTACATAACCTCAATGGTACATAATGTAGACAGGCTCACTGGGACCAAAAGTTCATTTTCTCAGATCAGAATTAACTGTATGTGTTTCACAAGACAAAAAAACTCCAAACTTTCAATTGACAGTCAGATTCAAAGGTATTTCAGGTAAGACTCCAAATTGCCTGAAATTTGCTCACTAAAAATTGAGGAATGTTGTTACCCCACTGTAAGCACAGTTAAATCCTGACAAGAAGTCATTGCTAAAAGCTTAGCAATTACTGCATTTTGTTTGTAAGTAAGGCAGTTTTTGCACAAGTATGAGCTTGGTGAGACTTAAAAATTCATTTTAAATGAGAAACAAAATTTCAAATTGACTAAATCAAATGCTGTAGAGAGTACTTGCTGTTTTTTCTTAACAGTCACAAAAGTGCACAAGTATTTCAAGCAGCTTGACATCTGTATTACATAAGCAGAGAGCAATTCAGCTGCTTGGAGAATATAAAAAACAACTTTGACCTTACACTGGAGTCATGCTTCAAAAGACTGATTATTCATACAAGGAAAATTGCTCAAAAACAACTTCTTGAACATATTCTCAGAAAGAAAATAGATAGATTGTTCCGAGGCTGTAATATAATTATGATGTAACAAACTGCATCTTTTTTTTTTTAAATTCCTAAGGCTTTTTTCTTTTTTCACAATAAGTGTTTCATCTGTTACTATTTGAAATATTTTATCTTTCAAAATGTTTCCCTTGTTTGTTCAGCATATTTGTTAGCTTGCTTGAATGTAGTTCTTCAAGAAGATTGAGAGTTGCAGCCCATTGCTCTCTAGCTGCTAATAAAAGAGTTTCAAGCAACGATGCCTCATGTTATGTTAGGTCAGAAACCATGCAACTGTAGGGTTAAAGAAGTGTTCTGTTGGTAGAAAATAGTGTAAAAGCATCCCTAAGAAAAAAATTCTGATTCAATACATTTTAAAAATATTCTTGATATAATACTAAAAGACATAAATTCTGGATTTATTTTAAAGTAACATTTTCTCTCTGAAGGAGGAGTCCTAGTCACCTGGTTAAGGGGCTGAGTGGAAGTTCAGGCAATTTGGGTTGAATACACAGCATTGCTACTGATTTCCTCCATGATGCTGGGTAGATAGCTCTGGCCCCATTCCTGAAATCACTTCTACAAATCCTTAACTTCACTGTGATGTGCAGTCCCAGGATTTCAACAGGTCAGCTTGTAACCTAGTTACATGTTAAAGACCGAGGCCAAGTCTCCTCAGCTCTCCTCTGTGAACTGTGGATACCAGTTGCTCACTTGTGCCACCCATTACCATCTTGCCCCCTTAGCTTGCTTGTGGATCCAGGACTGGGCTTGGGCTTCGGCTTCTCTGTACAAGCAAATTAAGCTGTCTTAACCTTACTGATGCACTTGAAGCAGCACATCTCCCGAAATGTGTTTGGTTGTTACAGCACATAAAAATGAAGTGGGCTCCAGCCTTCTCTCCATTCTCTGAAACAAACTGTGGTGAAAAGCCACATAACCCCAACCACATGGTTCCAAATAGATCTTTTGGGGACTTCCAGTACGTGTTTGTGCAGCTCCTAGCATGGCAGAACATGCACTGTCAGCATGGGTCTCTGCACACTAACACAAATAAATGCCGGGTTTTGCTGTAATCAGTATATTAATAAAAAAAAGTTTCTTTTTCTTTTACATCTGCTGATACAAATACCTTGGCACCAATGTAAATATGGAATCAAAAGCTCAGTTATTTCATTTTACTTCCAAGCCAGCAGACTTGCTATAACTATTGACATGTATGTGATGAGTTTCTTGAATCTGTTTTGATCTGGATTATTTTATGTAATGTTTTTCATATATATATATATATATATAGATAAATGCTACATTCCCCATTTTTTTCAGTGTTACTTTAGTTCCAGAATCCACCTCCATAGTTTGAGAGTCACAGACCCAAAGACTGTCCATCTCCACATGGAGGACCCATTAACAGACAGAATACTTGATGCCAGGGAATGAACGAACAATAACACTCCTTGAGTCCCTATTTATCTTAACTGTTCTGGCCCGTGTCAGTGAACTCCCATAAATCAGTTGAAAATAATTTCTGTGATATTTTCTGATAAAAGGAAACAATAAAACATGTCTATCACTTTGCTGTTCATCTTACGGTCTTTTTAGTAGCTTTTCTACTTTCACAACTTCAGCATAATTCCTGTTTGTGCTGTCTTGCAAGTGCCTGCTGAGCTCCTGGGATGCAGAGAGGACCATCTTGGTTTTTTAGAGGGCATTTCCCAGGAACCTGCTGCATCATCAGGCTAAGCCTCATTCCATAAGCGAATCCTATAACTTGGGTTACAGGATCTGGTTCACACCCAAGTACCGGGCATCAATTTTTCTTCAAGTCCTCCTTCATGGTACTATATGGTGGTCATAATTCCTTCCTAGCAATATTGGTTTTACATAGTTTATTAACGAAGTCAAACTAAAAAGTTGCCCTGTATTCCACAAGAGAGATTTCTGGAGTTTTTACTATTCCTTGTGAAGGAAGCCAGAGATTTTAATTGAAACAAAGTAAAAAAACAAAGAAACATCAGATAGTTTTCTCCAAGCTCTCTGTAATTCACCTCAGTGAAAGCATTTCAAACAAGGGTTTTCCCTCAAGTCCAGTGATCTGGTCCTGTAGCTCTGGACAGTGACATGCCATTCTCTAACACACTAAACTGATTTTAAAAGGTAATTCCCTTGGTGCTTTTGATGTGTATCCTAATTTTATTGGTACAGAATCACAGTTCAATGGGCTGCTTCTTGTCAAACTTGAGCTATTATTTCTCTATCTTACATTTTTCAAATACTTTTTAAACCCAGGGAAGGAATTTCACACCACCAATCAAAATAAGCCAGTCAGCAGAATTGTTTCAATTTCCAGCTCTTAATAAATCACAGAGTTAAATCAGATTCATGAATTCCGGAGTAGTTATACATTTATGTTCTCGATTTCCATAACAGAAATTGCAACCCAATGGGAAAATCTGAACTCTCTAATAGTCACTTGCTGAATTTCATTTCAGGCAGAACTCACTTGTTTATGTCTGCTAGTCTCTCAGGGGAAAAAAGTTAACCTTAATACAATATTAACATAAGCTTATTCTCTCATTCATTCACCTTTGTTTTGAGCTAAACGAACAAAAAAAAAATTAATTTCCCCCCTCTAAATTTAACACTGGTCTCTATTTATTACACAGCATACCACCCTATTAACAGAGATCAAGCAAGGACCATAAAAAATATCACACCTATTGACTTATGAAAGCACACTGTAGGACTGTAAAAGTCCTTGAAAAGTTCTCTCCATGAAGAGACACACAGTGTCACCTTGTATGTAAGATGAGCACTTGCATGACCACTTGCTTGTGCTTGTTTTGTACCAGCCCTGCTTCTCACAAACTTGATTATTTAACTTAAGCATTTTGACGAGCACTGCTCCTCTTCTCCGAAGGCTGACAGCACTAGGGCCTTTTCCCCAGAGCCAAAAGGAAGGCTGCTCCAGGAGCTCTTTGCCAGGGATGCTGAAAGTGAAGCAATGGAGTCCCACCCTTCCCCTGTGCTGAGTAGGGGGCTGAGGAATCCAGATTGATTCATTCCACAGCTGAGGTCTCCAAGTTCACAGCATAACGTGCTGCAGTCATGTCCCTAAACTGGCTTCCTATCAGACTTTAAAATGAAACATTATGCTTTTTCTCTTCAATACGGACTTTGCCAGAAAGGAGTTTTTCATTTTACAAACAAAAGTGTGTGTGTGTAGAGATGCTGGAATAAAATAACATCTGTGACCTGATACCTGTGTGTCAGGAATGATTAGTCTCACTGAGGGTGCATAAACATATGTAGCAATTAATTCAGCTCCTTTCTGGTTACAAGCATCACATTTTCCTTTTCTCCTGTTGATTACAAATGTTGCGTGATTACTTTTAATCCAAAAGCAATAAATTTGTACTGACTGCTTAATCTGATCTGTAAACTGAGATTTTTGGTTTCATCAGTCACTGATTTATTGCATTTTTGAGAGAAAACAGCCAATGTTCGATACTGCTTGGGTTTAATGTACTGCATTTTTTTAAATTCTTACTTTTACTATGTTTCTGTTTATTTAAATTCCTTCTACAGAAATTAAAACCAGTAATGATGATCTTTAAAGTTCCAAATCTATTTCTTCAACATTTCTTTCTTTCCCTTCCCCTCCCCCCAAGGTTTTCCACTTGGGGTGAATATGTAGTACCAAAGACATTTCACATTGTGCAGCATTAGTTGAATCTCAGAATGTGTTTAAACTCTCTCTGTGCAGTTCTCATATTGGCCAAATTCAACATTTTACTCTGCCAAAAAATGCCAGGTGGTAACAGAGAATAATTTTAGGTACTTTCTTAACTGTACACCAGATGGTGATAACACAAATGATAATATCAAACAAGTATTAACTTGTCTCTAACCCCTGCTTCCACATGCTATAGATGCAAAAGGCCATTCATATGAAGTGCTTGCCATGTATTGTGCAGTATAGAATAGATATTCCAACAAAAACTGGTCCCTGGAGTATCCAGGAAGCACCCTGGTTGAAATTCCCCAATGAAAATGGAAAAGGTAATGGAAAAAAAAAATCTATTACTAATGTCTTGTGGTTATGCTTTAAAGTGAACCATGTCCAGAACTTCACAGTTTTCTTTCACTCAGTAGCCTTAACAGAGCCTCTTTGTTCTTATGTAGGGTATATTCTCAGCTGTGTTCTCCTGCATTTCCAGATACTAAACCACAATGACCACATTAGATCATGATACTGGGAAATCCCCTTCTTGGCTGATTTGCTAGAGTTTGCCATGAAACTGGTGTAAGGATGACTATGGAGAATTGAAAAGAGTGCTGACAAAGTTTTAGTCGTATTTGATTGCTGGTTTCTCATCTAGTGCATACTACGTTAGCATCCTTAGTAAATGAAGTTATGTCAGTTTAGGTCAGCTCAACACATGGTCCAGTATCTCACTCCACATCTGTCTCCTGTCTAAGGCACTGTTCCTGTGAAGGAAATAAAAGCAGTGAGTGAGCTTTAAAGGGATTTTGCACTACTCTTTCAAGCGAATGTGCCGTATAATAATATTGCAGTTAAAGGCTGTATCTTTATTTGAGTTACCTGGCTAGAGCAGTATTTGTAAATTATTTGAAACATCACAGAAAATAATTAAAAACAACCCATGAAAACAAGTATCTAAAAATAAAGAAAAACAAATCCTTCCTCCCTTCACACTCCAATAAAAGCAGTGGTTGGAGCTTTCTACTTCCTGTGGAAATGGATAAAACGTAGGTACCTTCTGTCTTAATATCTCCTGCACATTTCTGGGTCCTGACATTTTCTTTCCCTCAGCAAAATAAGACCTGAAATTATGGCCTCTCCGTGCTGCATTACATGACTTAAGAAAGAATACTGGAGTACCTCAGAAACTGCATTGGAATAAAGTGATACAAATTGCAGTGTCAGAGTGGTTTGCTTACTGTTTGAATATGAGGGTCATCCATTCCAAATGCTCTGGAGAAATATTTCGCTCTTCGGCCCCCTCTTCCTTCCCCCTCAGCTCCTCCTCCAGGCTTCCTCAAGTTATTTCCAGTTTGCTTTTAATGGAAATTCCTTCTGACCCCAAGTTGGTGCTTGATGAATTCAACCTTTTGCATGTATCAATCATACTAGCCTTTAATCCAGTTTATGGAGGGCTGGGGAGAACAAAAAGAAACAAATGTATGGAGATCAGTAAAATCGCAACAGCGTGATCAAAATCCACCCCCATGGGAGTAATTAAACAGTCTTCTGATGCCGGTAACTGAGAGGCTTTTTAATACCTTGCTGCTTCTTACCTGAGTTTGAGCCAATGTTCAGGATCTTCTAGACTCATCAAATTACGGGTTATATCTTTGGTTCCAAAGTCTGCCTGGCAATTTCTCCTCAGTGATCATGTGGTCAAAGTCTCATAGGTATTAAAGGCCCCTGGCTGATCTCTTCTTGAGTATGCATAGTTTGCATGCCTGACTGCATAAGAAGTCCTCAAGTCTGATCTCCGTCATAGCCAAATAACGTGTCCAGACAGACAGCCATCAGCACCATCTTGTGGTGCTGGCATCACCAGTCCTTTTAGTGCTGTCATGGTGCAAAAGCTGGAAGATGAGTCCTTGAAAAATCAAACAGGCACCGCCTAAAAATCACACTCTGAATTTGAAACTGACTTTGCCCTACATCCCTATTAATTCTCTGTCCCGTGGTTTCTTTACATAAAAACTCTGACATATTTCAAAATAATAAAAGGTTAATTATACCAGTAAAACAGTGCACTTGGCATTTTCCCCTCATAGTCATCTGAGCCCTCATTCCATTTATTTCTGCTATCACACATTCATCTTTTATTTTTCCATAATTCTGCTACACAATTCAGAGGATGTGTGTGCTACTTGCTATTGGTTTGCATTTAGAAGTCAAAAGCATTGGCCTCATGTCAGCCTAAGCATGGAGTTTGCCAAGTCTTCCACGGGATCAAGTGTTCTGCAGGATATGTGCCCTCTATGCTTAACAGTTTTGTCAGTAAACAATATGATGCCATTTATGAAGTTTATTCCAATCTTTCAGAACAGCCTCAGGTCACAGAACGGTGAAAATGAAGTAGCAAGGAGAAATAATTTGCACCCGTGCAAAAACTTCGTAAGAAGTTTTGTGATACCCCTTCCACAATTTCATACTGATACTGGGAGTGGTGTTAGTGGAAAACATATACCAGCACACCACTGGAATTAGACAGCAATTTCAGGAGTGGGATTTAACACAAACATCATGACAAATTCCCTATTCAATTTGTATTATAAGCTTGTATATAGTAGTTCCACCATTTTCTCATATCATTGGAAAAATCTTTGAACGTTGTGTAGAGAGAAAGAAGATGGAGAAGAAAAAGAATAAAAGTGATATAAGAAATCTTAATGAAACCTTCAAGGACAGTGGTTTCTCCCAGCTCAGTGTCTTCCTGCAAAATATGATCCAGTAAGGTGTGGTTTTCATCCATGTATTGCAGGTGCTAAGGAGGAAACCTGTCGTCTCCAATATCCCAGCAAGATGACATCTACATATAATTATTTCTTTTTTTTCCCCAGACACACTTAGGAAACTTCCAAGATCCCAACAGCTTGGAATTGAACATTGAATCAGTAGAAACCATGAAGGACCTCTGCTGATTTCAGCTGAAATGCAATGTCTCATAAAACTCCAGATTGTTGCAGGGAGCACAGATCAGCATGATCCAGTTCAGGGGACCTTGAGGTACCATGGCCAAACAAAAGGTATTTTTTCATAAGATATTAAGAATCCTTTTCCTCAAACTATTCAGTACGCCATATGGCAGCTTTGCATGACTCATCTTCATTGCTTCAGTAACGCTTCTTATCAGTTGAGGAGTCAAGATTTTATATCGGATTTCCCTACCTAGAGAACAGCAAAGAAGCAAAATCTTTCATCTTACTCTCTGGACCAACAGTTCAGCTGGTCAACTAATTTTCTCACTCTTGCATTGCTTTACTCTGTCATAAGGAGTTGATATTTCTTGAGAAAAGAAAAATACCTTTCAAGTTGATGATTGAGGCAAACTCGTAACTCCTACTTTTATGAGATGTAACTCATGAAACTACTGGCCTTCCTGTTACTACGGAGGGCCTCCATTTTCCCTCTCTTCACCTGCTCATAATTATTTTCTTCTCAAAAAGAAAGGGGAAAGGATTTGTTTCCAAACTGAGTAATGTTGAATAGGAAAACTAACTGGAGTAACTGTAGCAGTATTCTTCACTAATAAGTTCAACATGCCCCTGCCCCCATGGGAAAACTATATGATATAATATATATTACTATATTCCAGAATAATTAGTGTGCTTCCAAAGCAAAGTAATCCTTCTTGGGAGGAATAAGGGAGAGGGAGGGAGTGCAAGCCACTTTTATTCTGGGTTAGAATTCCCCAGCAGCTGTTCCATGCCGCTCAACAGAGAAAAGAAGCCTGGACAAAAATATGCTTTTATGGGATTCAGAATGGACAAAGTCTTATCGTTAAAGAAGCTGGATAAGAAGCAGTTAAAAATGAAAAGAAAAAAACCCACCCAACCTCCAAATAAATCATACATTGCCCTCAGACAAAGACTTCTTATCAACATAGCCCAGCACCAGCTGTTGCCCAAATTAAGTACTATGCCTTTATCAATAATCCCAAACCGTAAGACCAACTCAAAACCTCTTTGGAAAAGAAACACATGTATTATGTAAGGCTCAGATAACATACTAGTGCTTAATTTGAGCCAATGAAAGTTTCTGGTGTGCTCAAAACTAGAGATGCTAACAAAATATGTTAAAGCGCTTTCCTTTCTGTTAGTTTTGAACTGAATCCATTACCACAGATGTTTCTGCAAGATGTTGTTTAGTTTTACTTAAAATTGTCGACAAAAAATCTAATAAACGTGATTATATTAACAAAAACTTTGTGAAACGTTTTGAGGGAAATTTATTCTCCCCTTTTTTTCTTCCTGCTAAAAGTTGCAGTCAAAAAAACCCCCCAACCTATAAATGCATGAAAAAGACTTCTGTGGAAAACTGATTAATTTTATCAAGGGAGTAAAGTTTGCAAATATATTGCAAGAAACCCACTTTCTGTGCAAGAATAAGACTTGAAGGAAATCATTCCTCAAATGTATTTTCTCACTCTTCTTGATTCATTGGTAACTTTGAAACTCAAAACTGATTTCAGTTTTATCCCACCGTAGAGACTAATTTTCATGGTCTCTCACAGAAGTACACTATTAACTACAGGTTAAATTTTAAGGAGTGGTAAAACAATCTCTCTCATGGCTGTCTGTCCTCTTCAGGAGTAAGGAGCCTGCACAGACACTGAGACGGTAAGAGAAACACCATAATTAATCACTGGGGACAGGGTACTGACCAGATTCTGATGTCTGATCCCATTTTCTAATTACAAGAAATTGTGATGAAAGAAAAACAGATCAAATGTTCTAGTTCTTACACATAGAAGTTGTTGTGGAAGGCACTGAAATAGGAGAAAACATGACACGATACAAAATAATCTAGAATTAAGGGGTTGATGTGAAGTATAAGAAATGGATGTAGGATATGTAGTGGAAACACCTTAAGCATTTTATTCCCAGCATTCTCCTCTTCTTTGGATGGACAAAGGTGGAGGTAGTGGTAGTGGTGGTGGTGGTGGCGAAAGGGAAGGAAATGAAAAATGGAAGGAAAACCTTCTAGGGTAGAATTTATTCATCATATTCAAACAGCCTGTCTATTTTAACCATTACTAAGTTATGTTTGAGAGGTGATATTTTGCCTGTTAATTATCTTGAAAGATTTCTTGTGAAATACATGAATTTGCTATGAGGTGCATATTGTTTTGTGAAAATTGCAATTTTAATCAAAAATATGTCTTCCAGCAAATATATTATTTAGCAAAAAATATTAGCTATATGTAACTCCAAGACTATTGAGTTCCACATTGCAAGTGTGATGAGTACCTTTATTTTCTCCCCAACTTTTAAAGCCTGCTTTCTCAGCATAGCATTCAGTGGACATTGCACTAGGTTGACACGGCCAGCCACTGGGTAATAACCTGACCACTTGATTTGCCAACAATTTATACAGTCAAATCTGAAACATTTTTTTACCATGTGCTTAAAACAAAGCCACGCCAAAAAGGAAGTAAGGAAGCTGAAGCTGTGCGTGTGGGGCAGTGTTTCAGACTGCCTCACGTGTAGGATCTGAAACGTGTTGTAAAGAAAGTCAGCCCAGCTGTGCTCACTGAGTGGGCTCCACCTGGCCTGAACTTAACGCCCTTGTCTCCCCTAACAAAGGTGCAGCATACTTGGGAAGATATTAGATGGTCACAAGAAACAATTTTACTCTTTACATGACAAAGCAAATATAAACCATGTAGTAGGAAAAATATAATTCCTGCAGCAAGAATTTCAGCTCCAGTGTACTACCAGGAACAGATCTTCCTTGTTTGAAGAATCAGCTCTGTGGAAAGGTGTCCCAGTGGCTAGGCTGTGCCCTGAAAAGGCAAGTTTCTCACAACTCAACCTTGAGGAGATAGCTGTATGAAGAAGATATGTTGATATTTACGGCCCTATGCACAGACAGCACCTTATGGCTTTCCAAGTGCTTATCTGACAATGTGAACATGGTGAGAATCATCTAATTCATCCAGAAAAAAAGCTTCTAAAGGAAGGAAAATTTATTTTAAAACAATAGCATCCTGTTGCATGAATGTGTGTGGGAGAGAGAAAGGACTTGAAAAAATCCTGCTGAACCAAGTGCTGGAATGTACCCCAAATGGTAACGCAAAGGTCACTTGCAGGGTATCAAAGGGACTGTCTACTTTCTTCCCTCTCTTACAGGATTTTGCAGATGAACAGTTCTGGCCTAAAATAAAACCAAAATTTCATGAATTGTACAACACAAGTTTTCAGAGTTACACAAGCTCATCCACTAGCTGTAGCTAGGAACCTTAAGACAGCCATGAAAAAAGCAGCTTTGTATCACTTCTTGTGTCTGATGGATGGCTGAGTGACAACAAGGGGTGATATGCTATTACAGCCTCATTCTCTTTTTCACTTCAGAAGACATGTCTAACAACTGTAGCCTCAGAGGCATCTATCTTCTGTATTCCTTAGTCACTGCAACAGCTTCTTCACTGCATGCCTACAAAATAGGCTGTGACAGCACAAGCAGTCACCTTGCTTCAGTCTGCTGTCTTTCCTGCTATCCTCTTGCTGCTGTAAAATGTGTCCTTGCCTGGTGCTGTGACATAAGCAGTCAAAAGCCTTTCTGTGATCCATATTACAGTGCCGCCCTTGGCCCAGGCTGCGCATGTCTTAGCAACGGATATGCTTCAAGTCTCAGTTGCATTCAGAATGTTTTACCCAAACTCTGGTTTTATACCAGTGTAACTCAACTGAGTTATGACTCACGGCACCTAAGATACCTTTATGATGGGATGAACAACCCTCTGGCTTTGATTGGCTGCCTGCCTTTCAAAACCTTAAGTTAGGCAGTAAACCCAAGTGAATTTACAGAAGCCCCTGTTGAGAGTAGTATCTGCACTTCTGATACTAACTGTTTCAGATCTAATGGAAAGGTCACAGGAGTGAATGTTCCTTCTATTGTGTTCCCACATTGTTGTGGAGATTATTCTCTAGCTGTTTGCTCAGGTCTCAGCTATTTATTACCGCACAGCTCAGTGCCATCATTTCTGGAGGTGTTGTTCATTACCCACTGTTCATTTGAACAAGCCAGAAATATTTCTGTTCTCTGCCATCATGCCTGGAAGTGTCATTAAGCCACACAGCATCACCAAACAAGTCAGCTCACGTGGCTGTACCGCAGCAGTGTTCCTGGAAGCACTGCTCTCATTCTCACTTCTCTGGGCGATCACAAATGACAGCAAAGCCAACCTTTATTTAAAAAGATCACCAGCAGTAAAACCACAGATTTGCTTCTGGCTACAGTTTTCCAAAACCTGTGCAGGCTGCCTGAAAATGAAATTCACATAACCTCCCTTCCCTTTCCATGACTTTTTCCCAACATGCTGCCATGGTTTCGCCATCGTTGGTGCAGTACACAGCATGGCAATGGCTCACATCCCATAGTTTTGGGAAGAGCTAGATTTGCTCAGTTTTGACAGTTTCAGTGTCTTCCACGATGGTAACACTATACTGAAATACTCTCAGATAGTTAGCTTTAAATATTATGGTACAGGATTACATAATAACTGATAACCTTCTCATTTTTTTATTCCATAGTTAAGCATATAATAGGAGAGGTAGTAGTTTAGTAAGCACAAAATACTTCACTGCCCCAGCAACAAATTCAAACACAACTACCTAAGAAAACTCACAAACAAAACTGGCCTACCTGTCTTTGCTGCGTCAGATGTGATTCTTTAATGATGTTATAATGCTTTTGCACCATTCAATATCTTCATTTACTTTCACAACTACTATAGTTTCAGCGATCCTTTATCATAAATATATATGCTTATATAAACACACACTGGGTGAACATGAAGACATTGTGACTAAAACTTCCAGGACAACAAGCACAACTTTGACTTTGTTGTTGGGTCTAGTACAGGAGGGCAAAGAAGTGCTGAAACAGAGGAAACAGCCATTTTGAAAAGGGTTTCAAAGAATCATAGAATACCAGGTTGGAAGGACCTCAAGGATCGTCTGGTCCGGCCTTTCTTAGCAGAAGAATGGTCTAGACAAGACAGCCCAACACCCTGTCCAGCTGAATCTTAAAAGTGTCCAATGTTAACACCTGGGGAGATGATTCCGATGGCTGATTGTTCTCACTATGAAAAATTGTCCTCTTGTGTCCAATCCGAATGTCCCCTGGCATAACTTGTACCCGTTACCCCTCATCTTTTCAATGTGACTCCTTGTAAAAAGGGAGTCTCCATCTTCTTTGTAGCCACCCTTTAAATACTGGAATGCGGTGATGAGGTGTCTCCTAAGCCTTCTTTTGTTAGGGCTGAAAAAACCCAATTCTCTCAGCCTTTCCTCATCTGGCAGGCTTCCCAGTACTTTGATCATCTTTGTGGCCCTTCTTTGGACCCTCTGCAGCATGCCCACATCTTTTTTTGTATAATGGGGACCAAAACTGAGTGCAGTATTCCAGGTGTGGCAAGAAACTTACTTATAACAGAAGGGCTGTTACCTGCTGAAGACGATTTTGTCCAAGCCACACTGATTTTCTTGGTAGAGTTACACAAATTTTTCTAGGGATAATCCAAGTAGATGAGGAATTAAAAAAAAAAAATTAACTGGAGAAAGTCTCAAAGGCTTCTCCAGAAGTAACATGCTTCTTAGATCTAGCAGCATGCACAGTCACTTAAATGGAGCCTACAAAACAATTTTGAGAAGACACCTATATTTAAGCTTGGTTGATGTTAATGTTTGATGACATCACAGCCAGGTTGCAAACATCTAGGGTTGTTTTATTACACAGCTGGTATAGGATGACTGCAAGTGACTTTTCCCTGTGGGTCATGAAAATGAAACTTTAAATGTGGTCACTGCCTTTAATTCTTCCTGCCAAATTAATGTTGATTGCTTTGAAGAAGCCCGGCATCCTTTGTCAGTCAGAAACCCTGACTTCACTGGCATTTGCTGCGGCCAGATGCTGTGCTGAAATGCTTGGGATGAAAGGAGGGCCTGCACAGCTGCTACTTTGCTGTATAAGCCTAAAACCCCCAGACCCCATTTGGTGGCAGAAGCGTGAGACAGATTTTGTGAGAGGGGGTAGGGGTGCACACAGTGGGGCCCAGAACTTCCTTTAGGAACAGCTATAAATATGCATCTTGGTGTACTGGCTCCATGGCTGGTCCTCTCCAGATGGATTCTTGGTATGTGTCATTTGCTTTTGACATTTCCTGGCTGACAGTAACTATTATGATTCCGCACACATACACACCCGCCCTCTCTCCTTCCTGAAGGAGAGGTAAGGATTTAATGTTCCCTATGGTTACGTCTAGACAGGCCAACTTGTTTAGCCTTACATTTTTTTCCTGTGCTATAAAGAGACTCATGACTTCTTTTTTTCTTTAACGGAAGTCCTGGAAAAAAGGAGAAGAAAGAAGAAGAAGAAGAAGAAGAAGAAGAAGAAGAAGAAGAAGAAGAAGAAGAAGAAGAAGAAGAAAGAGTAGCCCACCTCCTAAGACCCCTGATTTTTTAGTTTCCCAGTAATGTAACAACTATATTCCAAAAGCTATTCTGTACTATGCCCTATATCACTACCTACCTGCTAATAAATATATCTTTACAGAGAAACTTTATGTCAACATGTTATTTAATGTCAGATTTGGTTATAAAAGGCTAGATTATACATTCTCGATATCTTTTAAAAATTGTTGTTACTTTCCCTGTTTGTCTTCTTTATCTTAAAACAGGGGTAAAAACGTCCTGCATTCTTTCATCTTTGACTTGCAGGGCACCTCTGACAAGGTTTCTGCTATTTTCTGAGCAAGTGTAAAGCATTTGTTTTCACAGTTCCTAGTACCAGCCTACAGAGTTCTGTTTCCCTGCAGTCAGAGGACTTCTTGGTGAATTATTATACTGCTGCTTTTGATAATAATTTCTACCTCACAGGGTATTCCATATGAATAGATGAAGAAAGGTGTTGAAAGGCATCTAACTCACATTCACACTTCAAGAGTGAATCCTACCACTTCAAGCAGTCAGACTCCAGAGACGTGGCCTTAGGGGCAAGTTTCTGTGGAGTTAATACATCTCCTCCATACATAAGGTAGTTTCTGCCACCCAGCTCAGTGCTTAGGACTGCTTGTTTCAGTCTAGGTAGGCATGCCCTCAGCCATAAATGATTTCAGGCTACTTTTTAAATTGGGAAACCAAAAGTGGAGATAAGTGAAAAAGTAAGATATCCACTGAACAACTGAGATTTTCAGAAGCATCACTGTCTGTGCACTTACGCAGTGTTCATCATCCTTATATCAATAATCAGCTGTGAGTTGGTGTACTGACTCATTCTCTCTTGAGTGGTTTCTCTTTTTTTGTAGGAAAAGCAGAGCTAACTCTCAATTTCAAGTTGCTTTTCAAAGGGAATAGATGGTCCTACAGAACAGACTGCAGCATCAGTGAACAAGAAGTCCTGCAGGCAAGCGCTCTTGAGTGTTGGGCTTGAACTTTAATGAATATTATTATTTCATTTACAAGTAACTACACTTTTCAGTAGATTGTTTCTTGTGATTCTGTAAAACATACTGCTTGAAAAATACACAAACTATGTACTTTTCCCCCCTTCATTTTAAAGGGAACAGTTTCTCCTGGCAATAACATACACCTTTCCTTCTTAATATTATACCCTGCTTTCAAACTTAATATTAACTGTGTAGAACCATAAAGAGGGATGGGAGTCAAATAGCAAGCAGGATTTTTGGAGACTGCTGCTCATATAAAACCTACAGTATCCGATGCATATTGGGTTGTTGCTGAATTTTATCTCAAACTCGTGAATTGGGGTTTTTTTTCCTCCTTCTCATAAACATACTGCAACAGCTCTCTCTCTCAGCTGAAATTGTATAACATGCACAACTTGCACAGAGGCCTCACTTCACCCTCACCGGCTTGCTCCTTGGGTACAGAAAACATAGCTTGAACATACTGCATTTTAGGTAATACCAAGCTTTTCTTGCTCCGATTTGGACCTTGTGCAAAAAATGAAAGCCTACAAATCTTTAACTTCCTACTGCTGAGCAGTATGACTTTGCGCTAAATAAATATGTTATTGCCATGTACAGAGTGGGAAAGGGTAGGAACAGAAAGTATAAGAGCATGGACTGAATTATGATGAGATGCATTATTTTGTAAAGGATTCTTATTTGAGAATGCACAGAGATCATTGCTCCATTCTGGTCTTCAGCCTCAGAAAGAAGACTGAGTAATGAAGAAAAACTACTTCTAACAGAAAATGGATGCGACTCAACTGAAAGGGATCCAAATGACAAATAATTAATGCAGGTCACCCATGAAACCTGGGAGACGTTGGGCAGGCCTTTGGCATACAAAAATGTGCAAGGAGGTGAAAGAGTGTCTCTTTCTCCCCTCCTGTTTTAACTACAATTTGCAAAAAAAGGCAGGTGTGTATTTTCCACACTCCTTAGTAGGTATCTGTGGAGGCATCAAAATAGGCAGAAAATGGCTATCTTCTTGACGCAACACCCTGACATACTGGCCTAAGGACCTATACTGAAATATTTCTTCTCCTTTGGAGTCAAAGTTGCCTCTCTGCTCTGCCAGATCTTGGCTTTCCTGTGACTTCTGAAAGACAGATTATGATGTCTCAAAGAAAGAACATGATTTAATAAGGGAAAATAATCTGTAAGTCATTAGTAATAGCTAAGTCTCTACTGAATTGCAATTTTGCCAGTCTGTTTTCATAAGAGTTATTAACATGTGAAAGTAAAAATACTAAGTCTTACTCAGGAACCCACAGTTCAAGTAAAAACCCAAGGAAACGGATTTTCACCTAGAGTTTTAAGTGCCACAGGTAGAAGAAGCAGATGTAGAAGCACCATAGTCACCCATGATTGCATCTTTATAAAGAGGGAAATCCAGGTAGCTGCTCTAGAAAGAAGGGTTGGGTGTTTTCCCCCCCCACTTAAATGTGGCACAGTATTAATGGAATAGGAATTTATAGCCCTGTTACAGTTTACAGCTTCTAAGTTGAGCCTCATGACTTTGACTCAGCAAATATCTCTCAGTGGCAGTATTTGTATTACAAACTCTATTCCATCGATTTTTTCAGTGTAGAGTATGAAAGTCCTGTTAGTGACATTTTAGGGCACGTTCCAGAAGCTTAGCAAAGACTGAAGAAACAGAGGCTGAATAATGGTAGAAGAAGAAGCTGAAGGGAATCCAAATGGACCTTTCACATCCTCAGTTTAGTATAAAAATTGTTAAGAGAGCAGGGGATTGCACAGTCAGACCTGTAGCATATAATATGTAAGGCACTGATATGTTATGAAAGTCTTGGTTTTGAATGACTTTCTCCAGTTTCCCCTTAATGAAGTCTCTGCTTTGTTATTGCAAAGGGAAAGTTGGGGAGAACTTTAAGTGTGCTCATTTTGTGTATCCCTCATTAACTCTTTCCTGAAACACAGGCTAGGTCCTAGAACTTTTCAGGAAGCATTATATGAAACTTAATGTCTCACAAGTTTTAATGTACTGTGAATAGTCCCTAATCAACTTACAAAGAGGGACTATTGAACAATTTCTAAATAAACAAGCTTTGTGCATCACAGTGCACCCACTGTAGGCAGTAGGCGAGATAGCAAGTAGTATCTGCTATAACGGTGCTGGATGGGAGCAGCACAAATAGGACAGCCCAGGGCCAAAGGAAAAACAGCTGTGTAATTCACACTAATATGGGAAGGAAGGTGGAAATACATGGCCTGCACCATAGGCTTTTCTTTTCTCCCTTCTTCCTGGTCCTTCTGCCTTGTCCTTCAGTGCCCTTGTGGGATTCTCTGGAAGAGATTTGTGCTGGCTGCTAAGCAGTTTGGATTGGCTCTCCGCCACATCCTTCCCTGATGCTGAAACTATCAATAGGGGTGGCAAATAGCCAGAAGGGGACATACTCCCCCAGAAGACCTATTTGGACATTGTCAGGAGTGTCATGTCCTTTTTGGCCCAACACCCATGGTGAGAATGAATGTGACCCCCCAATGTGCCATGCCATGCCATGCCATGCCATGTGCTGATGGACCCTCACTGGTGGGTGAGCAGGACAGGGAATCAGGCACAGCCAGAGCTCTGTGGGCAGCACCAGGGTGGTCCGGAGCTGGGTGAGGATGGTAACAGCAGGAGTTACAGGTAGCTACAGGAAAACAAGCAAAACAATCCCAACCTACAATGCCTGTTTGATTTCTGTATATTCCTAGATCCTGGAGTTGCTCAGCCTTTTACTTTTGTCCTTGTACAAGCGCAGAACACAAATCCCTGCTTTCCTCATTAATTTTCTTCCTTCCTTTGGGCCATATACAACAGAAGCACAGAAACAAACAGTATATTGAAAATGTGATGTTCATTAGATAACTTTATATTTATACAAGAAGTCGTGTCCCTAGGAGAACCTAGTCAAGAAATTAACAATTTTGCATATTTGCAGTTCACCGGGGATCAATTAAAAGACTATTATACTCTTTACTGATGGCGCAAGATGAAAACAGCTGATATCTCCAAGGGAAGGAACTCCTTATAAGACCCAAATTGAACTTAATGAGAAAAGACATTTGACAAATTCTGTTACCTGTAAGATGCACTTAGCACTTGTCAAGAGCTGTATTTCTGACAATTTATAAGTTAGAGCACAGCCCAGCCTGTATAGATGTAAATGAGATTGAGTGCAGAGGCTTTGATGAGGCTTGGGAGCACTGGATACATCGAGCAAGCCAACCTAATAGGATTCACATTAACCTACATTGAATGTATGAAGAAAGCACTAGATGAAACAGCCATAGTCTGGGCTGAGATGAATTTTAAAGAAGGATACTTTCTGCAAAATAAACAGTATATTCTCTGTATACAAATTGAATAGACATGAGAATTTTAAGTTTTAAAAAATTAATGCATAGGGCTGGAGACAGACTCAGCCTTGCTTTGGAAGTACTCAGACATATAAGGGTATGATGACAACCAATAGGAGAACTAGCCATGCACTAAATTTAAAGGACAGAGTGCTTTGAAAGATCAAAATATATGTTAAAAGGAAGGGTCCTGTAAACAAGCCTTACATGAATATCCTCAGGAAGAATAATCAGCAGTAATAGTTTTGAGTTAGTTACTCAGGGGTATGTTTGTCACCAAACAGGGCAGTCTGTGATCCCAGCTCCAGTATCAGTGAATTTTAAGGACATCATGCACTGCTATCCAAAGCTTCACCCTTCCTGGGACAATCTCAGCCACAATAAATATTATTCTCTTCACTCTGTGAAAGGAAAACCCTTTTTTTTTTGTACTTTCATGCCTACTTTCCAAGATGGATTTTAAATAATAACAATAGTGGGTACCAGAACCTTGGACTGATATGTCTTTGTTATCAGTTTCTTGGGATGAGGTGAAGTTTTCAATATACTGAGCTGCATTGTGACCTTTCTAACTTACTCTAAAATTGATCACATTTAAATGTTGGACCTGTAGATCTTTCCAGGTGGGGCTACTGTTCAGACCCTTCTTTTCAAATGGTTCCAGCCATAATCTAGATAACTTTGTTTTCAAAACCATTGCACCTCTCATATACCTAGATGTGTATAAACTGCTTCAGTGCATCTGCAGAACCCTTCTCATTCCCTCACAACAAGGTACCTCAGCTCAGGATGGGGTTTTTCCAAGGAAAATTTGCAGCATGCAAAATTTGGCTATGTTCTCTCCTGTCCCATTTGGGACTACTCTTTCGGCCAATCTGTGTTACTAGCCAGGGCTACAGGTATCTTAACAGATGTATAGCAAGGTTCTTATTAAATGGTGAGTACTATTCATATAGAAGTAAGAATCTTTGAAGGCAGTAAGGCTGAGGAATCAAGTGGGTGAGAAAGATTAGACAGGACGGATTAGGGGAAAAAGAAGACTGATGAAAAAGGAAGTTGGTTTGGAGAAGGATAGTTAAATTTATAACTCAAAGGCCATTGTCAAAGCAAGTAGCATTAATAGGTAATTGTAATAGCACTTGAGTAGGGAAGGGAGAAGTGTCTGAAGACTTAGACTCAGACAGCAAGGTTGTATGAATGTGAATGTATGGACAGACCCTGTGATTTATTGACTCTTCTGCTCTTTTTGTTGCTACCTTCATTAGCTTTTTCTCCACTGGAATTATATCCTATATATTTTTCCAACATTAAAATTACAGCAAGTACACATTACAAACAAACTTCAAACATTGGCTAGATTCAGAAAATTTTCTGTCACTTTGTTTTGATTGAAAACCCACAATACAAACATCTTATTTATATAAAGACAGCTCCCACCAAGGCTAGAACCGCAGCTTCCTTGTCAAGCATGGAAAGAGTGTATACAAATTTGTCTTTGGGTCCATGTCACACCACTGAGTGTGACACAGGCTCACTGTGGTGACAGAGCAGTCTGAGGGCACACAACTGTTTACATCACTCTAATTAAGGCCAGGCTTGTTTTCAAAGAGTAGCAGAGGGTACGGAAGGACTACATCAATGTTGTCTTATTTTAAAATACTGTTAAACATAAACTGAAAACCAAAGCTATAGTAAATTCAAAGTGTGATTTACAAGAAAAATCAAGAAAAGTTATAAGCTAAACCACAATTAGAGAAAAACAAACATTAAATGCTGAATTTCCAGTCATACAGTCTTGGACCCCCTGGCTATATACATACTGTCAATTATAACGAGGCACAGATCCATGAGGTCCAGTTCTCTGCCTACTACTCTTTCTAATATATAGGAAAACAGGACAATGTGAGATTCATATGGTCACCATCATAAAGGAGATGCTGCTTATAACCATGGTTTCTTCTTGGCTTGCTCCAAGCTAGAGAGAGTTGACAATGTGAAGGGAGGCATAAAATGTCAGGGTTTGGGCTCAAGCACGAGCCTGAGCCGTGGACTAACACGGGAAAAGTCTTTTGATCCTGATTTTTTTATCCTTAGTGTAAATCTTTTGTTTTCCACTGAGCTGTTTCTGTTCATCATGCTGACTAACTCCACCAGCCTGTCAGCTCAGCAGCAAGCTGCTCCTCTTGCCTTGTAACTGCTTGCAGAGGAGCAGTCACTCAACTGAGATGCTGTCAGGTCTGTCTGAATCTCTCCCATTTTGAAATCTGTTCGGCACAAAAAGGTGGGTAGAGAGAGGGAGTAAGTGACAACTCTCTGATCCTACAGCAGCAGCTGCTGTGGTCTTGGCTCTGAGGTAGACAGGCATCAGAGTCCATGCCTGCCTTAGAGATTTGTCAAGATCTTTCCTAAAGTGCTGTCAAACTGTTTCATCTTTCAAAACAGACAAGGTGGATTTTGCCTGTGTCCTTATATCACCACATCTGTAAATGCAACGAAACTAAAGAGCAGTTGCACCATAAGAGATTTCCATGGGCACTTATTTAGCAAAACTGGTACAATCCTTATGTCTTTCCAATTCAAGCACAAGTAGCTGAGATCCACAGAGAAATATAAAATTAAAATACCATATCATTTCTTCCATTGTATGGGAAAATTTTTCATTTCTAAAGCAAATAGGTATCTGGGCCATCTGCCTCTAGAGCAAGGTCTATTTGCCACAAGCCCTAGTGCAAAGAAGGCTCCTGCCCAGCCAACTGCAAAACAGAGTAGAACAGATTCAGAGGCCCTAAAAGAGCTGCTCTGTCTGCACCTTTAAAAAGTTATATCCAAAGGTCCCATTTTTTCTGGTTTTCTCTGTGCTTAAATACCTCCAGTTTCTCTCCCATCACAACCATCTTGTGCGCTTGCATGCCCAACTTCCACAGCAGGCAGGACAAAGGGGTCTGTTATAAATGCAGGCCCAGCTAGAGCTTGCTCGCAGGCCTCACACCTATATTTCTTCCATAAATCCCAGTCAAATCTCTATTCTAAGAGGCAATTGCTGAGTTGGCTGCTGGCCCTGGAAACCACAGTTTCAAATAAAATGCAATAGAGGAGAAAAGAAAACCACTTTTCTTCTTAAGAACAACAAAACAAAACTAACTACTCCTGCAAAAAAATGAAGGATTTTAGGTAATGGCAATAAAAATGAGTTCAAATTTAAACCAGAGAGAGAAAACCCTTCTGAAAAAAGGTTCCTACTTAAAGGTCAATAGGGTAAAAGCCTCAAGTGGCATAAAGTGAGAGAGCTCCCTGAAGTTAATGGATCCCTGACCTTTTATTCCAGAGGTGGATCAATGTCTGCTTTCAGGATATTCACCTCCATAGATGTGATCTGTAGTGAGGGGAGCAAGTCCTCACGCTGCAGCTTCCCCCTCACAGCTTCATGTTTTGATTGATTTAGCAGCCACCTGGGCTAACTGGCAGAAATGGAATAAGAAACATTTAATTAACATCACAGGAAATGCTCCAAGTGTGCTTGGAAATAGCAGGGATAACATTAACATGTCAGTAAATATTTCATAGATTTACAGTCCTTTCAATTTAGACTTTTATTGACTTGACACACAAGTATATCCCTGTGCTGCCTTAATCCATTTATAGTTGGTTGGTTTTTTTAATCAAAGATATGGATAAAAGGTAACAGGAGACCACTAATTTCATGCTTGGAGGTATGAGATGCTCAGGGGTCCAGCAACCCACAGTTGCATCACCTCAGAGTATTTTGCAAGATGTTTACTATCTTGAGCTGGAAAGAATCCCTGATGTTCAGCCTCTATGTCATGCTATGTAAATATGTCTGATGAACAGAAAAAAAGCAGCAAAGGAAGTGGAAGAATGATTTCTCCTTTTTGTAAAAGAATATGAAAACACCACCTTGTTGGTAGAAGAAATTAAACTGTTGTACTGGGTCGTGAATCAAGTCCATATCAAGGCAACATTCAGGGTGGAAGACTGAGAAGTTTTTTTGTACCTGACAGATTCTCTTAAACAGCACATCTTTCCAAATTCTTTTCAAGACCTTTTCAACTATTCTAAATTGAAACAAAACCAAAACCCCCAAACACAACATTTTGACAAGAAAGAGATAAGTCTTACAGAATGAACAGGTCTTGCTTGGAAAGCTAGTTAGTCTGTATTTCCAACAAATTGTACAGGCTCCACTGCTAATCAGAAACATCAGATTTTACCTTCAATATTTGTTATGGGCCTAGCAAAAAATTTAGAAAAGCCTAATTATTCAATAACAGCAATCAAGGAAAGAAAGAATGTGGCACTGTTACAGAAGCCTGAAACATTGCTCATGGTGTATTAAATGGATATGGACCCAACAGCCATACTAGATTATTTTAGGCATGCAAAGTACTGTAATAGCTACCCAGTGATCAATGCTGAGCAGAACAAATTCTGTAGCAGAAAAAAAATTTCTCTAGGTTAAATCTGAAATGAATCTTAACTCTGTTCTTATCAGACTTCAGTGCCTGCAGGAACAGCTATAGATTGCTCTGAGGAAAAACACTTGGACACGGCATACCAACACCTACTTTTATGATGCCTTTTCCTGAGGAACAGCTAAATCAGTTCATTCCATAAAGTCAGCTGAAAGGTACACAAATTATAGTTGTGCATATGGGGTACATGTGAAATGAAATATGAAATCGATCTGCCAGTGGAATGGAAAAACAGGCATGGTAGGAGTTCTAGGAACAAAATACTGGAATTACTCAGATTGCTTTCTAACTGATGCAACACACGGATCCCTCAGCCTTTCAAATAACCCATGTTTGGCCTCTGGAAAGAGGATTTTTTTCATGTTAAAGCTGACAACAATAATAGTACTACATTTCTCGGAAATATACAAAGGTCAGGCTTTGCAGCTGGTTTGGAAACTCTGTGTTTAGAAGCCAATTTGAATGTTTCCTTAGGTGCTTCATGGAAGGAGCTGCTTCATGAAATTAACTCTGGTGTTTTAGCCACCAAGACGTAGAGATAAGAGGAGTCACTGCATAGATGCAGCAACCACTAGGCATTGAAGTGGCTCAGCAGCTGGATGCAGGGAGATTACATTCAGAGTCAGATGTGGAACTGGCACTTCCAATTTACAGTTATGGTTATATCAGAAATCACAGCTGGGTTACTTCAGGCTCTAACAGCTGCAGAAGGAATGAAGCTGCTGTTGTATATACCACATTTGTATCTCTGTTGGATAGGGCTTTTAATACCTTTTGATACTTTTACTAGCTTTTACTACTGTGTGCTTCACCCTGGTGAGACAGTCTTATGTTTTTCTTAATTATAGAATTTTTTGAGAAAGTGAGAAGTGTGAGCTCTGACCCGCCCGCTTAAATGAGAAAGCTTTAAATACCTTTGTCAATGGACTCTAGTTCTGCTGCCAAGTTGGTGATCTTCTTTGTGAGGGACAAATAAAAACTCAAGGAGGGTAAATTCTCAGAGAAATAAAAGGCTAAAGAAGCTGTTCCTTTTCCAGAAAGAGTAACAAAGATACCTTTATATGCACTGTTCAAACAACCGGAGTTGTGGGAAGAGGAGGGGGAGTACACGCAGAACAAGAGATTCCAGCGGTTTGACTGAGCATTAGTTAGAGCAAGAAAGAAGCTGCAGCCCTTGCGGGTGAGTTAAAAGCAGCAGCTGACGATGTCCAGGCTGTTCAAACAGGCTTGCAGTGCTTTAAGAGACTTTTTGAAATTCTGATGAGAGTTCTTTTTTGCACCTTAAACCTAAGATATCCGAGACAAAAAATAGGTAGGTAGTATTTAAAAGCTGTGGCCTTTAGATACCTACATGCCCCCACATACCTTGGTCAAAGTCTTTAGAGAGCTTGCTAGTGATGGATGATGCTGGCTTTTCCTTGTTTCCAACTGCAAAAATGCACTATTGGGCCTAAAAAGTACATGAAACACATCTCTGGTGTTACATTTCTGTGGGAAATTGCTCTGAAGGATGTTACCTGATCTTTAGTGGGAAGGGAATGGGTACGTGAATGTGACTTGAAGCAATCTCTGCACTAAGGTGCTGTTTGGACTCTAACAACATAACAAGTATCATTCCAAGGAATAGGGATAAAGTCAGTATAAGCATTTTTTAGGTAGGTGGCTCATTTGGTTTTTTTATTTCTCCTGTCATTATAATCACATGAAACAACCATAACTGCAGTCTTTTTGACACACATCAAATCAGGTCTTTATCTTGCTTAGGTATCTCCATGCTAGAGATCTGGAAAGAGGTTTTAAAACTTTATCTCCAAGCTGTATGAAGGCTTCATGCATAGAAAGAAGACCTAATGTATGACACTAATTAGCCAGCAATCCAGAGTTTGAAGCCAGCTAAATGCATGTGCATATGACATGACAGACTGTCATATAGAAGCTGATCCAACTATCAAAGACTCAAAGAGTTGTTAGGAAAGAAGTGTTGTTCAACACATTATTCCATCTTGGTTTGGAAATGTTGGATATGCTGATTTAAAGCTCACATACATGAGGTATACTCACAAATTTGTTTTCTACAGTCAGTGAGTTAACAAATAGGAAAATGTGCATCTGGTCAAAATTTTTAACTCACAAGCGACAATTTATTCTGAAGTGGACTGGAAGAGAAACTTTCATAACCAATTATGCCATTTCAGAAAATATCATGGAATATCATATCTGTTTTTTTCAGAAAAAAATATGGAATTTCCCTCCTTATTTAATAAAAACTTATTTCAATAAGAAATATCAAGAAACTTTTGAATGAAATATTTGTGAAATAGTAAATCCAATGTATTAATGAGAGAGAGAGCGCGCATGTGAGTGTGTGCATGTGCCTATGTGTATAAAGGCTTGCTCTGAACAGGGGCATAGGGCTCACTCTCAGGATAATGTGTTTTCATTTTTCAGAGTGTGAAAACAATGAAATAAACACCTTTTGCAATGTAAGCAAGCACTATGTATTTTGTTCCAACTTCACATGTGTTACATATTTCAGCACTTTGTCCTGAAGTGTACCACATGTCTAGGAATACACAGAAAAACTACAAATGAAAATCTGAAATTTTCTAATATTAAGTAGGCCTGAAGTTTATAATTTCTGTCTGCTAAACAGTAACAATTTTCACAGTTACAACTTTTCAATAGTAACATATTTATTCTAAGGTATTCAGCAACAAAGAAGCAGCACTGTTGTTTAATATTTCTGGCCCATGATCAGGTCTTTCAGCATTTTTTTTTCTTTTAAGTCCATAACATTTTGATTAGCAATCCAATATTTCCTGATTATATCTGTTTATTCTTTCATGTTTATTTTCTTTGTTGGTTATGCACAAATAGGCTCTGCCTTTTTCATTTTGCTTTTTCCCCTGCATCAAGCAGAATCTTTGCAGATTATTTCATAAGTGGAACTGGTAAAACATTCTTGCTCTGAGAACACTCAACTCCTAACCCACTAATTTAAGGGTGGAACTATTTCTGGAAATGTTATGAGCCTGTGTGCTGAAGAACCTCTTATTCTGTGAGTGCAAAGGCACTAATGCTTTGATACAAATGGTCTGTGCTCAGATGTTTTCCATACACTTGGTGAGTTGGCTTTATTAAAATTCTTCTAAAAAATACATATCTCTTATTAAGTTTGCATGCTGATTTTGACACCTAGTTTTCAGATACGGTCAAGGAGAAGTATATAAAAATGCTTTCTCTTTTTACGTCCTATTCAAGGATGGATGCTACCTATTTCCTCAAGCCGGTAAGCAGTGTAAATGTCGGAGGACTTAGTCAATTTTTCTATCACTTGAAGTCATTTAAAGGGAAAGAATAGAGCAGTGGGAAAAAGTTCGGAGTCTACAAAGCAGTAGTGCCGTTTTTTGTCTCCTCCACCATTGAAACAGAACAGGACAATTTTAGAAAGAAACGATGTACCAAATACTGGCGAGCAAATTCCCCAAGACAGAAGGGCAGGTCACTGAGCAGATAGTCTGTCCAAAACAGTGAGAAGAGAAAGGAGGAAAGGAGGTAGAAACTGCAGGTAGAGTGTTTCTACAGAAACAGATTATATTTGCTGCTGTCAAATTGCTTTTTCTGTAGAAGGCTTTTCATCAGTCTCATCCTACTCTGACATGGTTCAGAAAGGAAGAGATGGTGGCTGAGAAGAGCAGAATTCAGTCAGCAAAAAAGAAGTATGAGCAGTCTTTGGATGATATTTCGCCTTGTTTGCAATACATCAGAACTTACCTGAAAAATGAGATTCTCAGAAAAAAAATTCCTGAACTTGTTTTTTCTTTAAAGTTTTACGTAATATAAGGGAAGGGACGGGGACACAGTAACGTTGGTAAAATAGCTGAACAGCACAACCTCCTCTCAATTCTTGTCTGACAGCGTTTGATATCTGGACGTTGTCCTCTATGTCTTGGCTTTTCACATTTTAAATGAGGATTTAATGCCTGTAAAAGGTGTTAGACTGACAGCCCAAGAAACAGAGAAATACCCTCAAAGAGTGCATGCATCACGCCCTTCATAAAAATATCACAGCACACTGTAAAATTAAATTAGAGTCCTTGTTTTGCCCATAGATCAAATACACTGCAAGGCAGAGGAATGCAGGGGATTTTTCCTCCGCTACCCTACAAAAGTGCTTCAACATCAACTCACAAGACTTCCTCAAAGGTTTTGGCTAATCCCATTCCATCTCCAGACCTCTTTAATTAAGCCTGAAAAAAATTGTGTGTGGTCATAGCTAGTACAAGTTATGCTGGTGTTTTCTGTGATGTAAATATCTAATGGGAATTGGTCTGTACCAGTTTTTCCTCTCAAAGGAAAAATGGTAGCACGAAGCATACATGTTTCAAAGGTTGTTGCGTTTGAATCAGAGATCTAAAAGGGGGGAAAGGCACCACAAAGGATAACCAGTGGCTTAATCTGAACAGTCAGGCTGATTCTGAGGAAAATATTTAGGCAATTTTTATGTTCTCCAGAGGTTCAGACATAATTATAAGAGAAGGACAGAAACATGAGCAAACATTGGTTTGTTTTTTTTTTTTTTGTTGTTATTTTTCTAGAAGAAAAATTGAAGATAATGCACAACTCTTCAGTTTACACTGAAAAACAGAAAAGCCACAGGTGGATAGGACAAACAGTTAGGATTAAAAAACCGAAATGATCAGATTCCAGAGGCTATCCCTATGGGGAAGGAATTGGCTAAAGCTTAGTAAATGCCCAAATTAAAACATTTATGTTCCTATTAAAAGATTTACACTCCTATTTTTGTTTATAAACTTTAAATATATTTTTGTGCCTGGTATATTCTAGCAATACCCTCATAGGGAGGTAAAAAAGGTAGAAACCTTTAAGCACGCTGTGGTCTAACCCTAACCAGGAACATAACTTTGTGAGCTAATATCCTTGCCAATTCTCACCCGGCATCTCACCCACCTTTTCTTGGAACAAGGTTTTATATCCTCAAATCCCTTGGACCCCAATCAGTCAGACCGCAGACCGGGGTAGAGCACAGAAACTCACCTTCATCTACAAGCTCCCTGGGGCAAAGAGAGAGACCAAAGTGTTTTGATGGCACTGCTTGGCCTTGCGCTGACCTTTCATTCCAGCCCATTGCTATTGACTCAACTGTGGATTCTCCTTTGGCTGAACAGGGACCACCACTGGGTGAATCTCCTTCTTGCTCTCAGGAGGAGCCATGGAGCCAGAGCTGAAGCCTGGGGCACCTGGTCCCCCAGAGCTCTCAGCAGCCACAACTGAGGAAGGCTCAACCCCCAGCTCTCCTCACCTCCAATGTCGGCTGTGTTCTGTCCTTGGGAGGGAGTTTGAGGCAGTGTTGTGCATTCATTCCTTCCATCTCCTTTTTGTTAGACCCAGATATGGGGTCTAAACCTTCTATAGGTATATCAGTGACAAAAGGAATACTAGGGAAAATGTGGGCCCACTCAGGAAGGAAACGGGAGACCTGGTCACCCAGGACATGGAGAAGGCTGAGATACTCAGCAACCTTTTTTTGCCTCAGTCTTTGCTGGTAAGGGCTCTAACCACACCACCCAAGTTACAGAAGACAAAGGCAGGGACTGGAAGAATGAGGTACTGCCCACTGTAGGAGAAGACCAAGTTCGAGACCAGCTGTGGAACCTGAAGGTGCACAAGCCCATGGGACCTGATGACATTCATCCAAGGGTCCTAAGGGAACTGGCAGATGAAGTTGCCAAGCCACTATCCATTACATTTGAGAAGTCATGGCTCTCTGATGAAGTTCCCACTGACTGGAAAAGGGGAAACATAACCCTCATTTTTAAAAAACAGTAAAAAAGAAGATCCAGGGAACTACAGGTCGGTCAGTCTCACCTCTGTCCCTGGCAAGATCATGGAACAGATCCTCCTGGAAACTCTGCGAAGGCACATAGAAAATAAAGAGGTGGTTTGTGGCAGCCAATATGGCTTCACTAAGGGAAAATTGTGCCTGGCAAATTTTGTGGCCTTCTATGATCGTGTTACAGCATTGGTGGATAAGGGGAGAGCAACAGATGTCATCTACCTGGACTTGTGCAAAGCATTTGACACTGTTCCTCACAACATTCTGGTCTCTAAATTGGAGAGACATGGATTTGACAGATGGACCAGTTGGTGGGTAAGGAACTGGCTGGACGGTCGCACTCAAAGAGTTCAGGTCAACGGCTCCATGTCCAAGTGGTGTTCCTCAGGGGTTGGTATTTGGACCGTCGCTGTTTCATATCTTTGCTGGTGACATGGATGTTGGGATTAAGTGCACCTTCAGCAAATTTGCTGATGACACCAAGCTGTGTGAAATGGTGGACACACTGGAGGGAAGGGATGCCATCCAAAGGGACCTGGACAG
>RSEF01000001.1:125369433-125410258 GCA_003993805.1 Himantopus leucocephalus | reverse complement strand
AGGGCATGTAGTGATAGGACGAGGGGGAATGGTTTCAAACTGGCAGAAGGCAGATTTAGATTCAATATTAGGAAGAAATTATTTCCTGTGAGAGGGTGGTGAGGCATTGGAACAGGTTGCCCAGAGGAGTTGTGGAAGCTCCATCCCTGGAGGTGTTCAAGGCCAGGCTGGATGGCGCTTTGAGAAACCTGATCTAGTGGAAGGTGCCCCTGGCCATGGCAGGGGTGTTGGAACTAGATGATCTTCAAGGTCCCTTCCAGCCTAAACCATCTATGATTCTATGATTCCATGATATCAGACCCAAATTTATCAAACTTTGTATTTCCCCCAATGGTTGTCCGAGATTAGTTGCTGAGTTTAATCTATGAAGACTCTCAGCAATCCAAATAAAGTTAAAGTGATGTTCTTTGGCAGGAAGAAGTCTTCTAGATGCTTATTTTGGTGACTGTTTGACATTTGATGACAGGTATTTCTTCAACTGTTGTTCAAAAGGCATTGATGCTCTTATCAGTGAGAAATGAAATAGTGGTCCACAAATGAAAATTTTTGCTCATCCATTTAGCACAGTCAAAATAATATTGAATATACATCACTGAGTAAAAATATTTTTCTTTTTTGTTTGACATAGAATTTGTAGCACTACTGACTTATACAAGTTTGCATATTCATTGCCTTTGCACTTTTTAATTAAGTACCTCAGTGCAGTCATGGCTAATGGACATCATTATTACATGCTGATATGCTTAAATTATTGAAAGAGGGCATATTCTGTGAAAAAAAGGGAAAGCAAACCATAGTAGTTTTCTGTGAAGAAATATTAAATGTTTGATTGAAAGGAAAAACTTCAACTTTCATTTCATTAGGAATCCTTGTAATTTTCTCCTGACTTTTTTTCAGTAGAAAAGAGGTGGAAGAAACCAGGAAGAAGAAAAGGAAAAAAATGGGGAATGAAACAAAACCAGTGTTTTTTGTTTGAATCTAACAGAATACTTATTATTTAGTTGTAGAAAGCACATGAAAAATGTACAGAAAGACTTTCTGTTTTGAACAAAACATTGGAAGTGTTTTGATTAGCTCTACATAAAATTATTTGTGTGATTCAAGGATCTATAACAGTTATCAAGAACAACATATCTAGACAGTATCAAAAGAGACACATGTCTACTGAAACAAACAAAGTGAGCATGTTGAGTATGTACTTGCAAAGTAACTGATCTAGGGAGACAACTGTGTTGTCAATGTAGCTAACCGTTTTGTCAATAAAATGACAACTACTCACATGTATTTATTAAATCAACATATTCATGCTTTTCAGTCTTACTGCATCTTGTCTAATTGACACAGCAACTAAACAAGATGCAGATGATGATTAAAAAAATATGGAATCCATTATGTCATGCCTTATGAGATGCAGAATGGCCTGTTTAATCTGGTTATTACTCAATGAACTAAATTTTTGTGAAATCCATCCAAGATGCAAATGGCTTTTTCACATGAGCTCAAAATTATTTTACTGTTGCAAGCAGGCAACCTAATTCCCAGTGAAGGGAGTGGTCTGGAAAGCAATATGGAAACAAGCCTTTCCCTTTTGGGGAGCCAGTGGTCACATTCTCCTAATAAAAAGAAACCTGTAGTTGTGGTGGAAAAGATATTTAATGAGAGAAAGCTGCTTAAGTAAAAAAGTAGAAGAAGTGTTGCTCTGTATGTATTTTGATCTGGGAATTTCATACTGGCTCAGCATAAATTGAAGGACAAGAGCTCTCTTTTTACTTTATGAAAAAAGTTTTTCATTAACAAGTCAGCTACATCAGCTATGCTATTGTATATCAGCACAAAGTTTCCATTCCTGCAAACAGTTCTCTGAGCACAGATAAGCATATGTAAAGGTAGGTAACAAGACCACAGATACAGCTGGAGATCTATATTTCCAGGTGTCAGTCTTCTAAGGATATACAGACCCTACATTTTAATTTGTTTAAGAAACACCACTGATGTGAGAGGGATGGTTAGTGTGCCTAAAGTTAAAACACACATATGAAATGTTGGTTCAATTTTTTTTTTAACAATGTATTTTCCAGTTTAAGGCTAGAAATATACCAAAACCAAGGGAACAGAGTAAGAAGAAATATAATTTTAATTGTAGTGAATACTATATAAGAAATGCAAACTACTGAATGGAAAGCATTTTTAGCGTTGATGTCTTCCCAGTCAGATTCAGTGATAAGGATGTACATGACATTTCTCCTGCCAAAGGGTTAAAATTAATCAATATTAAAAGAAAAAATAGATAGGAAGGTAAAAAAATTAATCCTAACTTCAAGCAAACAAAAATCAGACAGATACCACTCATTACTGTAGCTATAAAACATGCAGTAATCTAGGGCAAATCACAGGAAAGTCAACAACCATTATTAACATAAGAACGATGCAGTTTAAATATATCAAGAAAAAAAAGGTATTATACAATTCTATTTTATATTGAAGCACATGAAATGCAGGCCAAATCCTCCTGAAGGTGAGAAAGCAATATAGTGTTTGTGTCTGCAGCACTGGATTTCCATTCTGACCAAAGTTGCCAAATGTACAAGATAGCAGATGATACCAGGACTTCTCACAATGTAAACAGTCACATTTATTTAAAGAAGGCACTTAGTTGCAAAAATAAATTAACATGCTAAAACATTTTATAGATCATAAACTTGTGATTGAAACATTATGAGCTACAGAACTTCAGCTTAATTCATAACCCAGTTATGAATTACTATCCTATTGTTACATTAGATAACTTTATGGAAACTGAAGTGAAAAAAATGTTATTTTAAAGAATTTAAATTTTACAGATTTTGATAGAGGAAATAAAACAGATTAAATATTCCAAGGCAGGAAATGTTGAGTTTCTAGGAGGTTAAAGGAGTAGGAAATTAATGGAACTTCAGTCACCAAGATTGCCTTACTTTCAAAAATACTGGATTATCATAAGAAAAAGACTGCCATCGATACTGCCTTCTATCTTGTTCCTTTACAATCGTTTAAACCAGAGAAACATAGATGTGAAATATTCAGATCAGAAGACTTCTTTGCCCTGGCTTAGAAAAGGCCAAATAGATGAGCTAAAAAACCCAACTCAGATTCTTGCTTTCTCATTTCAAATAAATTACATTCATGAAATTTTTCAGCTATGGATATGGTACTTTCACTTTTCCCCTTTACATTTTGAAATGCTGATTTAGCAATTTCTCATTATTTTTCTTAGGTTGGTAGAATTAATTTTAAGCATATGTTAAAATATTTTGCTGCATTAGGGTTAAACACAGTAGTACTTTTAACAAATTATTGAAGGAAAAACAAAAAAGAGGTTTCCAAGACACGGCTTGAGCAATCCCAATAAATGCAGAGTACATTACTGGAAAGCTAAAGGCTTAAATTCTTGGAGGGTAGGGACTCATAAAGGAAGAGCATCAGTGATAAGGAATTCAGTTCCTTTGTGAATTAATGTTAATAATTACAAGTCGTGCCAATGTACAACCAGCATGGTGGAATTTGTTAGGTTCTATAAGTGAGCTGTCCAACCAAAAAATACAATCTACTTATAAAGATTAACACCACCTATTTATCATAAGTAGCTGAACTATAAATCAGATCGCGTAGAAGGGAACTATAATACATTTTTCAACACTGAGTTATATTTTGGAGAAAATCCACTATCTAGTCCCAAGAATTGAAACACAATTTAGCAGGTCAGTAGTTTATACATATGTATTTGGTCCCTTTCAGAATAACATTTTTTTCATTCCTACCTCTGCAATTAAAAAAAGGGCATTAAAATAATCATTATTTATTAAAGTGGTACCTTGTTTGACCTTATCTATAAAGAAGGAGAGGGTGTCGTGCGTGTTTCTTGGTTGGTTGTTTCAGATCTGTTTTACCAAATTCTTGACTTCAGTGAACATGTCTCAAGCCACAGGCATATACATGTCTAGTGAGGCAGGTGAATTCAGTTTCCCTACCTTCTCCCTACCTTCGCACCTTGTAAAAACACAAAAGGCTCCAAAAAAACCCAAACAATCCCCAGCTTAGAAAGACATGTTTTTCAAGGGAAGCCTAGAAGTTTAGTAAGCAAAGCTTTCACTGCCTATGAGCTGGACCGTGGTCTATCAAGCGCTGGCTGTGGAAAGGGAAACGTTCCTTTTGCCCCGGGGCCAGGTCAGGTTGCTGGATGGGACTTGGTGTTCCTCTTCCCTTCAGCTGCTGTGTCAGGAGAGCCCGGGGTAGGGATGCGCTTCCAAGGGGGATGGATCATTTCCCATCTCTGCTGTCCTCTCTGAGGGGAGAGAGGCGTGCTCTGCTCCACGCTTCCAGGCTTTGCACAGAAGGACAGGGCTGAACAGGTTGGCAGAAGAACAATTTACTACTTAATGTTCCTTTCAAAATATTTTGTCTTTGCCTGCATATAAAAGCTGTCCATAAAATATGTTCATACATCAGTTCACAATTAATCAAAAAAATCTGGGTTTGCTGATCTTAATCTGGGTTTGACAAACCTTGAAAACACAGAATTTACAGTGGTTTTGGAGCATGGAAATAGGTTGCAGAAGTATGAAAACACTTATTTCTGTCCGTTTTCTGGAAATATTTTGAAGGTGGGTACCAGGCACTGGGGTCAGTGGTTAAGTGACCACACAAATCCATTTTCTTGTAGAGGATGTTCAGAAGGGTAATTTCACCATCAGTTTGTAGCATAGAAAAAAAAATAATCCACCCCACTGTATTTCTGTAACCCCTCACAAATTACTTATGCAATCCTGACACTTGATTAGTATCAGAATTGAAGCTTTAACATATAAAATATCACAAAGTTGTGTGAGTATGGCCCTAGAAAGTTACGTTATGCTAAATGTCACTTTATGAACAAACTTACTACAGGGAAAAAGAAAATCGGTTTCAGATTAATAGATTTTTGTACTGGCAATCACAAATAAGAAGAATTTGGTTTTATAAATGATTGGGCTATCCATTATAATGTCTAATTTCTGTTAATGGCAAATAGTTGTTTTCCTCATAAAACAGTTGGTTTATTTCACTTGTTTCCTCTATTTCAGCAAAAAAAAAAAAAAAAAAAAAAAAGNAAGCTCAATAACACTGAGTGTTTACTTGGCCCTCGTGATTTAGCGTGAGGTATTGTTAAAGCCTGCTGTGAAACGATGAAATGGGTGGCACTCGTGTGGATTGCAGATTGTGCTCGCATGTGAGCATGTTGTGGTTAGGCAGCCACATGATTCTGCAGATAAAGAAACTGTGGACAAGATCTGATTCCAGGCAAGGACATTAAAACATTGTTCCCCGACATACTCTTACATATCACACATAGAAAAGGCAGTTATCCAAAACTTCTCTAATTCATACAAAACACTCCAGGACAAGACAATCGGAGAATTGTTATCTGTCCATTATACCAAATGCTGTCTGGGTAAGAAATTCACCTTCTTACTCATACAGACTGCAGTTTCATCGCAAAAGATTCTTTCTGTAACATGGAGGCCTGTGCATACACAGCAAATCAGGCTTAAAAAAAATATGTAATAATTATGGTTTACCTAACCTGTTATCTTTATGGCATTAAACATGTAAGTTTTCTATTTTGAACAGGTGACTTGGGCACCATCAGTTATATGTTTCTTAGCTTTCCCAGCAGCAGTTGGAGGCAGTCATCATATTAGTGAGCTCAACTTCTAAGGCTTCAGGGCAGTGAATGTAAAGGAGATCATAAAACATGAAAATTTGTAGTACAGCTTTGATGTTAACAACAGCAAAAGCTGCTGAAATGTTCTGTTTCCCTCTTTGCATCAAATTCTTACAGAGCTCCTTCCAACACATGCTGTGCATCTGTCAGCCATGGGAGAGAGCATGAAGACAAGACTTAGGCAAGGAGGCATCTACAGCTGAGCCCTGGTTTTCCCAACCAGCAGAGCCCTTCTATTTGAAAATATTTATAATATAAATTACAGGTTATAGATGCTGCTGAGTAATATGGGAAGTCTGGCTCCAGGTGTGACAGAAGACATGAAATTTGGCCAATCTGCTACCATTTGACCAAGATAAGCATTCTCTCTGGTAGCTTTCTGGCGGCTATTGGGGAGGCCAAGCTTTGGCACGTGGGTTTCAGGGCTGTTGGTGGAGGCACTCCAGGGGGCAGAAAGACCTGTGCTATTGCAGTGGACACGTCAGTAAGTGGATGCCAGATGCACGAGCTGCTGTGAAGCGCGCAGATCTGGATTTCACAGGGGGCTTGGAAGTGACTGCAGCATCCATCCTGAACTCCAGCTTAAGTTTCACACAGTCACTACAGCTCATGCGGATACTATGGGTAAATTATGTACCACAACTCAGAGACCCTTCAGTGGTGTCCAAAGACATGCATGAACTTTTGCTAAGTATTTAAAGACTATCAGATGGGTGTAGAGAAAGGATTTGGACCACTGGAATGCATCTCCTTGATCTGTTAAGCTCTGTGGTATGCCAGCTGTGAAGGACTTGTATAACCATATCCTCATTATTTTATTGACTGCAGGGAGGAGAAAACTTTTCCTGAATACCACCGGGAGTTAATTAGCAGGGCCAAAATCGCTACCTCAGTCTTTCCACTGGAAGTTTCTGCATGGTTCCTGTCTCCCACCGCACACAACTCTGCGCCTCACCCAGCCTCACCAGTAATTCATGCTTTATTTCTGGAATTTTTCCGTACTTCAT
Source organism: Himantopus leucocephalus (assembly GCA_003993805.1). Taxonomy (NCBI): domain Eukaryota; kingdom Metazoa; phylum Chordata; class Aves; order Charadriiformes; family Recurvirostridae; genus Himantopus; species Himantopus leucocephalus. The sequence goes on along the minus strand of RSEF01000001.1, from coordinate 125,403,511 downwards.
ACGGGGTGCAGTGATTCAAAAGTAAACAACTGTTTAGTCAGAAGATATATTAGAGCATTCAGAAACCAAATGTCTCAGGGTAATGCATTTAAATGGTAGACAGTGAGGGGTTTAAAAGGTTTTAGTATTGTTTTCTGATTATGTCAGCCTCCTGCATGGAAGATTTCAATGGCTGCAGCATCACCCACTCTGTCACTGCTGTGCAGTGAAAAGGAACACTTACCACTTCTGTCATTGATTAGTTTTCTGCCGTAACAACTGCATTGGATTGACGTGTAGAGGTGGGATGTCTCTTAGTCACACTGTGTGTGCCTCAGTATCTCATAAAGGACTGTTTGAAAGAAAGCTGAAACTTTTTGCAACGGCTTTAATCTCAGAATAGTTGTACCTTGTTCACAAGATCATTAAGTCTTCCATAGTTCCTTGCATTTTCCTATTCTCCACATAATCCAATTGCAATAGTTGGAGCAGCCTCAGGGCTTCTCCGAGTCCATCTGACTGAATTGCTTTGCTGAAAGTGTTCCTTAGGATTTTCACACAGAGCTGCATCCCAGGAGGACTAAACGTTTTGGTCATGCTTATTATCTCATCCACTCCCTCTGAGACGGCTGAGTGCCTGCAGGCAGGGGCTTTGCAGTGGGTGGTGAAAAGCCCTCATAAAGCCGTATGATGCTGCAGCAGCATCCAGACTATCTGGAAAGGCTGAAGAGCAACTTCTAAGTTTTATATTTGCAGGTTTATAATTAAATATTAATACAAAGACTGGACTGAGAAGTAAGAGAAGGGACATGTCATTTACTGGTGTGCTCCAGTGAAATTAAGAATCCTGAAATCACAGCATATGTCTTCTCTCTTCTTGAAGACTGTAGATTATTACAGGCAGACTTTATTGTGGTCTATAATTTTGGTTTTCTACTTCTGACTATGCCAAACAGCATTTTTTGTTTTGTTCAAACAGCAATCAAGAATGGTATGTTATCAAGCCACAGTGTTGTGACCTTTGGATTTAAAGGGAATATTCTAGCTACTTGGAGCCAGCACATATATTAAATTCTAAGGTTGGAAGAAGGGTGAAAAACAGAGGATGTTTTTTTTAAGATGTCCTGCAACGTTAAAGCTCGGTTCTTCATTCCTCCTCAAGATTTATCGATTTTGGTGCATGACTACAGATTTTACAGGGATGTTATACCAAGGGCATTCCATTTATTTTGGTCAACAGCCAGACAGTTAAATTTCTAAACAGCTGTCTGGAACTGGATGAACACATGGACTCAACATGTCTTAAAATAAAGAAATAATAATGATTTTAATGCTGTTTCTTCCAGTATAGGTATGGTATAAATAGAAAATTGAAATAGTTTTTATTTTTACATACACGGGGAAGAAAGAGAGAGACTCTGAATGAAGCACGTTTCTGAAAAAGAATAGTAAGTCCAGCCTTCAGGATAATTAAATGCTTCAGTTTACTAATTAATTTCCTTCCCAGGAGAATGCCTAACAGTGTTGGAGAACTTTCATACAAAATGTCTAATCAGTCTTTTTAAATAAAAAAAAACAACCAACCTTTGTGAAACAAATCTTTGATTCATAAATATGCTGTAACCTGCAATCCTCTCTGCTTTTTTAATCCTCTTTCCTTATTACAATAAAAGAAAAAAGTAACATCCATGTTTCTTCATCTACTGAGATACAATCTAGTGATTTAACTCCATTTGGTGGAGGCTAGATATCTCATTAGGTTAGGTACATGACATTCCTTTATTTGTTGTCCTCCTTGGAAGCAATATATCTGGGAAGTACTACTTGCATCAGCATGTAGCCTCCAATTCTTAATATCCTGATAGCACTAAAGGCGAGTGAAGCACTGAAATTTTTCAAGCTATCATAAACCAGTGAAAAACTGAAAGGGAACAGAGATTTTCACAAGGATTAAGTAGCTGAATACCAGGTCCAAAAGTACTGTATTAAAGGTAGGTTGGAATGGGCTTTGACCCAAGCAGGCTGAGGCAGTTATTGAACGAGTATTTTTTGGTGACAGGATGGGCACCTACAGTCGTTATCTCTCTAACTCTTGCTATCTATGTTATGCCAGCATAATAATTTGTTTTCTTTTTTTGAGCAGGAGGAAAGGAGCAGATAGATTGAACTATATTTCAGTCAGATTAGTTTTCCATTACATCTCTCTCTGTACTAGTACAAGCATTTGCAGCAGAATAATCTATGGGATAATGCAGCAAAGAATACATGGCTAAAAAAAGGGGATTGCTTAAACAGGAGTCCAAGAACCACAAAAAAATCAGGTCAATAAAGGATTTACAGATTCCAGTATCAACACTCCTAATTTGGACTACAGAAGAAGCAGTGTTACAATTAAAAGAAAACCCTAAAACTTCAAACTAAATCTGTTCTTATGAGCATGGCTGACTGTATGTCTCTGTGAGGCTTGACAGCCATCAACTCTATTACACACAGATGTGTCTGAAGAATAAAGCCAAAGTTTTCCCCTTTATAACAACATAACCAAAATGCTTCTGGTTCTCGCTGTAGTGAATATAGAGAGAGGCACCTCCCAAAGGCTGATTTTGAGGACTTAAGGTTTAAATGGCCACCTGTAGTTGATTTTTAAAAGGCATATATTTATAGGCTTACATTTTGTAACTATTCACAGAATTCACTAGACTTTGACAGTGTTCCGAAATTACTTACAATGTAAGAACCAAACCAGGAAATTCCAGACTACAAGTTTGCTCCTGTTCATGATGATAGCAAAATGCCCTGAGGAACATTTATCGTCCTTTTTTTCCCCAAGCACCGTTCACTCATTTGAACATTGTACAATACTGAAGGACATAGGCCTACAATAAGCAAGAAGATAGCGTAGTCAAGGTCATACAAATCCTTGTAAGTATAGTAGTGAAGTTTAGGCAGCTAACTAATCGTGGCTTAAACGTGTTTTTGAAGTATTCCTGTGTGGATTGTAAGATCTTTCGTTGTGTATCCCTGTGCTGGCTGTTGAGACTAGTCCACAAAGAAAGGTTTCAGTTAGTGCCAATTGTGATAGGGGTTTCGGGAAAAGTGATTATTAATGAGTATTTGTATGGGTCTGTGTGTAGATTCACTCCTTCTAATGAGAAGATCAGATTTTCAGATGTGAAGTGAGCTTTAGCCTGTATTCTTATCTGATTTTAGTTTAAGACTGAAATCTATGGATGTGAAACTTAAATGCTTGGCAATTAAAATACAGCTGCATGTACTATAATCATGGAACCATATAGAGAAAAGTTTTCATTAATTCCTGATCTGCCTGTTTTGACAGCAGCTTAGTTGTCTGATAACGCAATGAGACAAATTAAATCCTGCTTCAGGCAGTACACAGACCACATTACTCAAAAAGAGAAATTAAAAACTGTTGAACATCTGTTATTACTGTGAATTTAATCTGTAGAACAACTTCATTATTTTACTTCACATATTTAACTTTATTATTGAGGAAAAAGAGAATGTCTTGTGGTTAGAACATTGGTTTGGGGAAAAAATCTGTTATTTATTCTACTATTTTCCATTGATTCCTAAGTGCCTTTATGCAAATAAATTAGCCTCTGTACCTTAGCTATCACATCAGCAAAATGGGAATATTATTACTGCTTGCTTTGTGAGGTGCTGGGAATATTAATTAGTTTCAAATTTGCCTCATCTGGAAACGGCACAAACTACTTCCCTCTCTGAAAAGGACTTTGAGACTAATGAATTAAGAGTACTTTACATGGAGCCAAGCATTATTAAGTTTTTGACAGTAGAGAGAATAGTTGTAGAAGAATCTTCAAATATGACAGAAATCATATATATTTCATGGGCCTTGATAGCGTCTTTTTTATCTGTAAGACATTTAGGCACAAATTTACTTTGAATAATGCAAATAATACAAAATGGCTTATCTTTACTGAATATTTTCAACATAGATTATCATCATGTTCATTGACCAGATATTGGAAGACCATTTCTGCGGTATTGCATATGGTTTACTTTTCTCGATAAATTATATTCACAATGAAAACTAACAGTGGCACAACAAAGAAATTTAACATACCTCTCAACTTCTGTTTTGTAGTTTACCCCGCATACACAGAGTTGATTGTCTGTGGTCTTGATCACACGAAGCTCTGAGGGTGAGTGAGATTCACTGAGGAACAAGGCTTATCAGCATGGGTATAGCACTGCAGTGGTGTTCTATATTGCTGTAAGAGCTTGTTCTACTGTGTTTACACAGTGGTCTGTCAAGCTGAGTTGATGTATCATTTAAATTTGGCACTAGTTGCAGCATTTCTGTACCATGGGCCATTGCAGGTTGTGGAAAAGTACCCCAGGAAGTCCACAGGAAGGAAGAGCAAGGCAATACAATTGCACTGGGAAGAAAAAGAATAATAATTTTTGAACTTAAACCACACAGAATCTTTTCGTGGCTAAGTTAAGTCAATAAAGACCACCCCCACGATGCACATAATGGATACAAATATGCTGCTTTATTGACACATTTCCTCTGAGTGCAAACTTGAGCTAGACCTGAGCGGCACACTGCAAAGGATTCTCACATAGGTAGAGTGTGCTCTTTCAGGGCAGTTAAATGGAGTTAAACTATGACTCCATGCAGTATAGAAAATATTTAGCCCCATTTTGTAGCAAAGAATTATTGTAGATTGAATTCACCCATAGGTACCAAACAGAAAATGAAACTATTTGGGGAAAAAAAAAAAAAAAAAAAAAAGACATTCCAGAGGTGTAAAGGGAAACAAACAAGACATAAATATGAAAGAGATAAAAAAGAAAACTAACATTTAGGAAGCGGTATAAAAATAATAGTGTGCAATTGTAACATGAAGGGAGGGTAAGTCTTCAGTCTTGATGGAGAGTACAAATCTGATTTATATCATCTAACTGAATTCTTGACTGCATTTGTTTGAATTGGCTTGATATGACTAAATCCAGCTATATTTCAGCTCTGTGTTACACATGGTATAGACATGCTAGCAAAAGAATGTAGGTGCCAATAAATGGAAATCAGGTTTGGAAGATGGGAGACACTGATCCCTTGCAGAAAAAAAGACCATGATTTAATCAGAAATGCAGCAAGCAGGTTTAAATCTGTCCAGTAAAAAGTACAATAATGAAACATATCATTTTAAGTGTCATATAAAGAAAGGGAAAGTTGTAAATGATATTGCAAAATAGCAGATACAGATATTCATAGACAAGGCTACTTTCTACTCCATGTATTTACTATTCAATCACTAACACATATTAGCCCAAATGAAACCATTAAAAAGGCTGCTGTAGATATCCACACAATGAGATTTGGCCTTGCAAAAGAGAACAGATGACTTCCAAGAGAAAAGGTCTTCCATAAACCTTGAGGATAGGTTCTGAGATATTTCTCTGAGCAAAATAAAATTTACATCAATCTGATTTCCTATGTAGTTTACCTTAATAGACATATACTGTCTTTCTCAAAATACTGCTGCAATTCTGCAGAATATTATATAGGATATCATAATGAATGGTGTCATCAGCTGGAGAACACAGGACCACAGGGGATAACATTTTTGGAACAAATCATCATCTGGAAAGGATGGATAAAGTATTATGATAAGTCTCCAGTGTATGTAAGTTTTAATGCTGTTTTCAAAAGGAACAGAATATCTACAATGAACTCCTTGTTTCGAGTGAATTAACCACCCTCTCACAGCCATTTCTTTTTTTCAAAATGTAGACATGAATCAAACTCTGGAGGTGTACTAAAGAACTTGTAACTCTTTCTTTCTTCCTCCCCACTCCCCTGCCCCCACTCTCCCCTTTCCTTTTTGAGATTCTCACAATTTTGGTCTCCTTAAAGAAATTTGACAATAAATGATGATATGTCACGTCATACTTCTTTATTAGCCACCTCAGCCACTTGCAAGCAGAGCTAAATTACATTCTCTGCCTCAGAAACACCCAGATACCTTCCATTCTTACCTCCTCACTGAAAGAAATGAAATTCTTCCTGGACAGTGAAACAAATGGGTAGATTTAAGCATTTATACTGTATCCATAAACACATTTACCATCTGAACTATATAATAATTAATTTTCAGCATATCTCCATAAATCTCTGTGCTCTCTGTGAATTTGTTTTACCACATAAAATCAAAGTGATCATTCTTTTTCAATGGCTACACTCACTATTCTTTTTATGAGCTTTTAAGGAGTCTGGCAATTATTTGATCATTCATAAGAGTGATAACTGATCTGAAATAAAATAGGAGACAAAAGACCAACAATTTCAGGAAGATTTAAAAGCTTTTTCAGCTTCATTCTTGATATATTAGCTGATAAATTACCAAAATGGGCTACAACAAGAAAGCAAAGGTGCGGAAAAGCATTCTTTGTGCAACATGTTTTGAGACTGTTGTCAGAGCCTACTTTGTTCATGGTTTCTTGACCATTCAAAGACCCTGGTGTCTCACCTATCCACACCTGTTCTGAAGTCAGCTTTCTTTCTACTCTTGTACTCTTTATATCATAAAAGCCCATTTGAACATAATCCTTTATTTTAAACCCTGATATCCTCACCACTGTTTTATAACCCTGTCTTCTTCATTGGCGGCTAATGGAGCACACCTCCACGAGACACACTAACTCTGATACTAAGTTGGCCTTGGGCATCTCTTGCTAAAGCAGTGACCAGTAATAGCTTAATATCATAAGATCTTTAAAGGTTTGGCCGGAAAGTGTTATCTGTAGTTTTAAAAAACATCCTAAAGAGACAATAGTGCTGGTGCTTTACCTGTATGCATAGTTACATTTACCGACAGTATTTAGGGGGAGTGGCTTGTTAGCTGTACTAATTTATTTTATGTGAAGAGCTTTGCTTGATAATGTACAGGCAATCAACACAGATAGTCACACAAGCCATAACCTCTGCTTTTGTAGGCATTCCAAAGTCAATCAGGAAGACTGCAATCATTGCTTCTTTATCTTCTTCCTCTCATGTGATTCAAAATGATGCTTGTATGTTGCACACACAGTGTACAGCAACCGGCTAGCCATCATGGCCTGTTCCTTCAGCATCTACTCTTCTGGGAGTGCCATGTAGTGATGATAGCTAAAGCAGACCAGTTATCAGCCTATTGACATCAGGAACAGTTTCTCCCCCTCTTGATACTGTGTCAGGAACCCTTCAGAGCCAATGAGCGTTTTGGGAGGATGAAGAGGACTATTGAAGAACGCAAGAGGGGTCATAGTTATGACTGCCTGAACCTACCCAGGCATGTACACATCCTGGAGTTTTAGTGAAAGCAGGTTCTGGCTAAGAGATGTACCTGTGTGCTGTTTGCCTATGGATGAATTAACAGAGACCTACCTTGTACTGATCTTTTATGTACTCAGTGAAATAAAGTACAAAGCATTTGTTAAAAGGGTAACATTTCCTAGGCTCTGGGACAGTTTCTGACCCAGTTTTATTCTGACACAATATAAAGTTGCCCTGTTAGCAAATGACTAGCTGTGGTAACTGGCAGTGGTGCAAGGATATCCAGTTTTTTCTATACACTGGAAAAGGTGACTGTAAACCTTAGAAAAACAATATTTATGCAGTTAAATAATTTTTTTGCTCTACCAGAAGTATTCATCTTCCTTTGGTTCTTCAGGAATTATAAAGTACAACTTTCTAGTGACTGACTTCTACTTTTGAGCTCATGTTGTACTATTTTGATACTGAAGCTTTGAAGCTTTTTTGCTGATGTTTATTTTCAGGAATGTTTTAGGCTGACCTTCAGCTACAACTGAAGCTCTAGAAATATTTCACTAGACAATATTTCTATTGTCTAATGAAAAAACAAAAAACCTTTTCCTTTACTTCTTCGCTGTAGTATTTCACTAAAATGCACTAGCAAAACATGCTCAAATTCTTAGTGTATGCTACTGTTTATCCCTGAACAGTTCAGACCATGGCTTTTAGAGTAAATATTATGGAAACTTTTCTGGCCATCCATCAAAGAGGTGAAGATGAGCAGAAATATCAGCTAATTGATACTGTCGTCTAAATTTCAAATACCAGAGTCAGTTATTCCCTTTTAGAGAAACTTATGGTACAAACATATAAGAGGAAACTAAAGAAATTGGTGATGACAATAAATTTCACCACACAGAAAAAAAACCCTTATAAAATTCCAATATAAATTCTTTCTGATGTAAACTCCAGGCAGCTATTACTGTTCAGTGGTTACTACATCAAAGCTATAGAATCAGCTTTGCTTCCATTAAATTTTTTGTAGGTCTATGAAACCACTTCTTTATTCCCTAAAATGGAAGGATTTTATTATCATCCATCAGCCTTTTTGGAGGCACAGACGTTTTCTGTGTGTTTGTCCAACTTCTTTGTAATTTTGATTAAGTATTTTCACCCACTGTATGTCATGGTATATAATAACATATTCCACTCTCGGATTTCATTTTCTGCACACCCTTCTCTGAATCTAATCTGTTTTAACATAATTAAGTCCAAAAGTGATTTAGTACAGCAGCAAGTTATATAAAGGAGCAGTTGATCATTAACGAAGATGACAGACGAGTCCTGATGCATGTGCTTCCAAGCAGCAATTCTACATAAAATCTTGTATAATTACAATAAAACAGGGGTGTATCATCCATAGCTATCCGTTACTCAAAAAATTTTTTAGCTGTGGCATCGATTTAAAATTGCAATGAGCCCTATTTTCAACCCCATGCAATATATTCAGTATTCCACACGAAACAAAAAAGGAGCATTTGGGTACTACCAAAAGATAAATAAGTTGACCCCACTGAATGTTCAAAGAATAACACTGCCTCAGAAAAAAAATATTTTCCCCCTTTGCTAGATTACTGCAGAATACACCTTTAACCAGTGATCAAACTAAATTCACACCACCTAGCATTACTTCAATTTCCTCAGGGTCTTTCCAACTTGAACCCAGTTAACTGTAGTTCACCTCTTGGAAGAGTTACTCTTTTGCCTCAAATGTCTTTGCCATGAATCACAGGTGGATATTCACCACTGCTATTTGTTTTGAAAGCAGAGAATGTTTCTCTACTGAGCTCTATGTGAAGTAGTTCAAATAGTCTCTAATATGAGCTACTTGTAAATTAATTTGCTACTGCAGGCCAGAGCCCTAAATCACCAGGGCTTTGCAGCTGTAGGAAACCTTGTGTTCTTCAAGGCTGGCCAAAGAAATCAGTTTAAATACATCAGCATTACTTACTTGACATTCTCCCTTCTTTTCCCCATTATATGTTTTAAACACAAGGTTAAAGGCTCGTTAACAAAAATCTGTAGGTTGCGGGCCTGAATCCTTGTACATACCTTTTGTAATTATAAGCCAAAAAAAAATTCCTACTGAATACCCTCAAATGAAAAAAATGAGGAGACAAAAATCTCTGTAGGGAAGACAAGCATGAGAAACAACATTACTGAAGTTGGAGACAGAAAACAAACCCCAATCAACTTCAAGAAAGTGATCTGTTGGTTTTTAATCCTAAGGGCAATTAATCCATTAGAACAATTTTACAAAGGACATAGTTCATTTTGCCTTAATTGAACTGTCAAGATCAAGATATATTTCTGCAAAACACTCTGTAGCTCATCCAACAGTTACCGGCTGAACATACTGTGGAGTTTACATGAAGTGAGTTTATCACCTTTCTTTTGTCAAAGATCACATTCTTTGGTGTTCCTGGTCTTAATATTTCTGCGGCTTTAAAGAGTTGGTAGTTTTCTCAGCTTTCTGCAGAATACACTTTCTGAAAAAACCCTTATAGCTAAAAGGAAATTTACATATACTCTGCAGTCCACTTTACAATTTAGAAAGTTGATTTTATTATTAAGAAAACTAAAGTCTCCACAGCCGAGCTACTGCGGGGGGCATTTGGATCATTTATGGTCATTGCTTATTAATCAGTAAAGAGGTTGGAGATCTTGTAGTGGTGTGGGTTTTTTTAAAGGCCTATGAAGGAAAAAAAAGTCTAAACCCATGCAGCTGTCCTAATCTTTCATAAAATTTGCTTGCATTTTAATCCCCTGCTTTTGCTGCCCTATCTATATACAGGCCATCTCATTTACCTTCTTCTCTCCATGGTTTTCATGAAACTGTCCTGAAGAAATCAAAGAGGAGTGGAACTTCTGGGCCACAGGAGGACTAGATTCTGCTCCCAACAAAAAGGGTAGTAATGGGTGTTGCCCATTTCCAGATATTTTTTTCCTTGCAAAAGGTTTGTGTCTCTTTCTGAGTACACTTCATTTTTTCTCTGTCTTGCCAGAAACAAAAACAAATACACCTGGTATGGAAAAACTTGCGTATAAATACAGGAAAAAGGGATACCCCTTGGCAGTTCATGAGAAAGGTCAGACTGAGGCTAAATAAATAGGATATTTTTCTCTTCCACTCAAAACATGATTTCCTAAGTGTGTTATGCCTTAATCAATTTAAGGAATGAATTCTGTATGAGTCCCTGGGCACCCTAGTTCCAGAAAGTCTCATTTCTCCTGGGGTTCTCATCAGTTCAACCAGATGATACACTACAAATAAAACCACCCTTTTGGAGGTTCTTTTCAGTGTTTAAACTCATGCTATTCAGATTTCAAAATGTGACTCTTTCCTTAATTATCAAACCAATGTGAATCATAGCTTTTTTTAAGAAAAGTAATGCTCCCTTCCTCTTGGTTGGAGCTGGGAGGAAGCAACCTTTTAAAAATGTGAGCTGTAAGCGTCTGAACATTATGAGAAAAAGGAGAATAGTTTACAAATTCTTATTTTGGAAGTATCTACTTTTGGCTACTATTAATGGCTGGGATCTGGATCATAAGGTCTGCATAGTCAGTGTTGGTGGTAACACACAGAGTAGGCTAAATCTTGTACTGGGTCTGGCTGGGATGGTGTTAATTTTCGTCATAGCAGCCTGTATGGTGCTTTGGTTTGGATTTGTGACTAAAGCAGCATTGATAACACACCAGTGTTTTGGCTATGACTGAGCAGCGCTTGCAGAGCATCAAGGTTTCCTCTCCTTCCCACTCAGCTCCTGCAGTCAGTGGGCTCTGGGCTGGGAATGAGAAAAGAGGTTGGTAGCAGATATAGGCAGGCAGCCAACCTGAACTGGCCAAAGAGATGTTCCATAGCATATGATATATGGCTCTGGGGAGACCTTATTGCAGCCTTCCATTACCTAAAATGGGGCCTACAGGAGAGCTGGGGAAGGACTTTTCACAAGGGCATGTAGGGATAGGACCGAGGGAATGGCTTTAAACATTTTTATGGAGGATAGATTTAGATTAGATATTAGAAAGAAATTTTTCACTATGAGGGTGGCGAGGCACTGGAACAGGCTGCCTGGAGAAGCTGTGGCTGCCCCATCCCTGGAGGTGTTCAAGGCCAGGCTGGATGGGTCTTTGATCAGCCTGGTCTAGTGGGAGGTGTGCCTGCCTATGGCAGGGGGGTTGGAACTAGATGATCTTCAAGGTCCTTTCCAACCCAAACCATTCTATGATTCATTGATTCTAGGATATCTTATTTGGAAATAAAAGCTCAAGGAAAGGAGGAGGAAACATGGATGTTTGTGACACTGGTGTTTGTCTTCCCAAGTAACCCTTAAGTGTGCTGAGCCCCTCCTTTCTGGGAAGCGGCCAAGCATCTGCCTGTCAATGGGAAGCAGTGAATAAATCTTTGCTTACATGCTCAGCTTTTGCTTCACTTATTAAACTGTCTTTATCTTGACCGATGGTTTCGCTTTTGGTATTCCTATTCGCTGCACCTTTCCGCTGGGGCACGGAGAGGAGTGAGCGAGTGGCTGTGTGGGTGCTTGGCTGCTGGCCAGGGTCAACCAACCACAGCCCCCACTTTGATTCTACTGAAGCAAGGTGCTTTCTCATCATAGCTGTCTTATCAAATAGACTGACGCTAGCCAAAGCCTTACACTTCTACTGGTTACTTTCACTTTCCTTAAGTCAGGCTAATTCATGAGCAATTTTTGTGCTGAGTCAAAACTGTCTCATCTACACTCTGCAAACTAGCTGCAAAGTCACAGCAGTGCTAACATTTCAGGTGTGTCCTGCAACACAGTTGACCTCTTATGAGCCAGACTGCATTGCGTGTTCCACGTTCACTTAGGAGTGTACAGTGAAGCAATGGAGTTCCAGCTCTAACAAGGTACTACTTTCATTGCAAATTTAGTCATGTTCTCAAAACTGCTCTGCACAAATTTTGTCCCCTGTCTTTAGCCAAATGTTGCTTTTTGGAAACCACTTTTACAGGAATGTTAAATTACAATTGTTTGGTTTTGTGAAATAGAAGAGTATGATTGACTCAATCAAATTTATTTTCTGTTAAGGACAGTTGATGTCATTTTGAGCAGTAAAGTTCTACTAAATAATAAAGAGCTATTCCTGAAGTTATTCAGAGTCTTTGGACTCCTTTTTTCCCCCACTCTGTATTTACAATGTCCTTTTAATAAATACAGAGAATACTCCATAAAATATTTATATGTATTTGCTATTGGATATTCAAAATCTGTGTGTATATGCAAAAGACAAGGATATAAACATTAATAATACAAAGAAACATATAAATGAGAAGGGAAGAAGCAGTTTTTAAGAAAATGGTTTAATGTCTTTTGTTCAAAAGTTTTTCTTCAGTTTCCTCCTTTGATCACATTACGTATACAGACATACTGCACTCCTCTTTTTGGTTTGATGCATTCTAAACTTTGAGGACCTGAGAGCCTGGAGAATGGAAAAACAAGTGATTTACTGACACGATTTTAGTGTTCTTAGGTCAGTTCATCATGTTCCTGGCTTTTCTCTTGGTTTTCTGTGTAGATATGCAGAGTTCAAATTTGTGACAAATAACATTTAATAACTTGCATCTGTCTGCTTTTGCTAATCTAGAAAGTTGTTGCTCCATTTTGGCTAACAACCTCAGTGGTCTAAACCACTCAAAACATTCTTAGTATTTTGTTTATCACAAAAAGAGAAGCAATATGCAAAGCATGGCATGTCGTTTTGATTTCTGAAGTCAACACTTCTGTCATGATCCACGTGGCAGCTGGCTACTTCCAAAAAGTTGTGTAGAAAGCTGCAAGTCTCACACTGGAGTCCAGCTGAATTAACCTTCTTGGTCAAACTTGTAACAACCTTTCATTAATCATTAGCTTTATAAGCAGATCCAACTCTTAAAATGAGAAACATGGTGAAAAGACTGTCGTTTTGAACTAGGAGAAGATAGGAAGCATTGCAATCACATACTTAATCATCATGAAGGATTTAATAGAAATTATGGAAAGAAGATCACAGGCTGCACAATTGCAGGAAATGAAGACATGCAAGGGGACCTTTCACAGTGATTAGAACAAATGGGACTCATTCATCATTGCATTTCCCCTCTAATTTAAGGGCTTACATGTGCGTAACTGAAATTACCTGGTGGTATCTCGGGTCCGTTATCCTACTTAAGTTATAAAAATATGTTTTCCTGGCTTGGTGATAGTTGTGACTTTGCTGTCTATCTTGCTGATCTGATAGAAAAAAATCATGTGAACAAGGCAAAGGTTTCAGTGGAACCACATACCAAAATGTGTAGCTGTTCCTTCTTCAGTTATCCTGATTGCACTCTTAGGTTTTTGGACCATGTTTGTTTTATTTCTCTGCTTTGCCTCCTAAATCAACAGAATGGAAACAGACACTGTTTTCATTTTGTGACATCTTGTGTTTTTCATGTTTCAGAAACCAGCAAACAACTTACGGCTGAAGAGTGCTGACACACAGTAATTGCTCAATAGAGACACTTTTGATGTGGAGAGAATTTGCTTTTTAAGGCAGTGGGAGAAAGACAGTGCAAATACCACTTGTGCTCGGTGGGATTTCTAGTGGTTGACTACCTACTGGACATTGCTGACACCATCAAAGCCACTGAGACCCACTAGTCACTTCCCCAAAGAAATACAGGCAATTCATACCTACTTTTCACAATAAACTTCTGAGGTGGGGTTTAACTCAAGAAAAGTTGCTTAGGGAAATGATGGTCAGCTTGGGGGAAATGCCAGCCTTCTTACGCACATCAAACAACCTTAGTGAATCTAGAAGGACCTTTTTTTGTGGGAATAGGCTTTCCTCTATGCTGGACTTATTAGAGTATTAAAGCCAAAGGGCATAAACCTTTATGTACCACAAGGTGCAGCTCCAGGGGCAGCCCCACCTAAGTCAGTGGGGCTGGTCTTCATATGAGAGTTCTTAAGAGTAAATATTTGTCAAAACACTCCTGGTTTTGACGAGCTCTGTCAATCAGGACTCCTTTGGCTTCAACCACTACAAGCAGGCACTGCTCTATTACCATTGATAAAACTTGTGCCTAACACATAAGACACAAAAATATTGTTTGGAAAGCACAAATTTAAAATTCTAAAGATCTTCAGACTGATTAGGGAAAAAATGCAAACCTTCAATGCAGTAATCAGGTAGAAATCTGTGTTTTCTATTTGATAGAGGAAACTTTTGCAGATGGTGCCAGATACAGTCTTTCAAAAGTACATTAATCTGATTTTTTGCATCTAACAGAACACTCTTGCCCTCTTCCCTCTACCAGTTTAGTGAACATAAAAATGAAGGAAAATTAAAATCTGCAGTAACCTGAAACACATCAGCAACTGATGTGACACTGAAACAGTTGGAAATACGGTCTCACGTCTTTTGTAGTTGTGGTTTTGAAAGATACCTTGTTCTGCTAGCTCTATTTGTGAAAGCAATAGGATAAACCAGGTGAGGAACTGTGGTTTAATGCATTATCCTTATGGCATACTTTGAGATAGATGAAAAAACTAGAATGTTTCCCAATATACTATTATACTAAAAAATCAGAATGAAAATGAGTGACCTATTTCTGCATATGAAAAAAAATAGTTTGGTGGTAAACAAGTATAGATAAATTCTGATTTTTAACAGCAGTGCCCTTTACTGATATAACAGAAACAGACTTCACGGAGATTTTTGCCAGTTCAAAGAAGAAGGCCATAAGGACCTCAACACTAGATACTTCATACATATTTGGGTATTATTCTGCCATCTTTATGTTCCCTAATTGTTTCATTCTAGATATGTTTGCTAATTTTTTAACCAAGAACATGATCATGTACAGAATACTTGAGTGTGATTCATTTTAGACAATGCTGATATCAATTTATTTCTTAATGGGATTGAAGTCCATACTTACTTGCTTTGTTTTGTAGATCTGGACTTCAAAATAGATATTAGCTCACGAAGAAGGTTTACCTAAAAGCAACCTTGTGATAATAGACACTGTACTAATTCTGTGGGGACTTACCTGTGTGTTTATGTACTGTGACTTTCCACTGACATGAGCCTTTTGGGTTACTAGTAATACCCTGGAGAGCCAAGATGCATAAATCAAATGAAAATCAGGTATACATGTAGGTCAAACAGATTTGCATTGTGGAAGGCATGTTAGTGATGTACCTGTTCTTTTGTAATTTTAGCACCTGTCATTCTTCTTAACTTACTGTGAAACTTGTAGGATTCCTCAATGTCTAACTTGGCCTCCTGAGTGTTCACATGAAGCCATTGAAGCTAACTTTAAAATATTTGGAGTGGACTGGAAAAATAGGAATTAAAATTGTTCTTGGTAGGCTGAGCTTCCTACTGTATAGAATTCCTTTACTCATCTGGATTTGACAGACCTGGAAGTTGTTAGCAGCAGGGAGGACAGCAAACAGTACTGTCGAGCTGTGTTTAGGGATCCATTATCGCAGGCTGATGCCAGTCTGCAAAATGAAGTGCTCACTAAATAGAAAAGGAATCTTTAACCTGCCAGACAAAATCAAGAAGACAGCGTTGAGGAACCGTGCATGAACAACTTTCATTTTAGGTTAGTTTTTAGTTACATACTCCACAAATCCATATTTTCCTTCTACAATATGTATCATATGGCTATCAAACGTACTTATTGTGTGTTTTGACAACTGCAAAAATGGCTGGGTACTGGGCGATCTTCCCACAGGAGGACCTAGAGCTGCAAGGCAGGAAACCCCAGTGACTTGAGATGCAACGTTTCACTTCTGCAGAACGCTGTCTCCTTGGAAACTGGCACGGCCATGCCTTGAATCTCTAGACATTGCCACTTAAAGCCCAAGAGGTGATATTTCAACTAAGAAAAGCAACAGAACGCTGGGGATGGTGCTCCTGTCTTTCATTCTTCCACATGGGATGAGTAGTATCTGGCCTTCTGCCTTCAAAGACATCAAAACATCCCTAATATATCTTTAAAAAGGTTCAGGATCAAAGGCAAGTCAAATCCACTGTGGTTTAATGCTTGTGAAACTCTGGAACTTCTTTAGGGTTCACAAAGCTTGTTTTAACTTGTGAAATATTTTTCCTTTAATTAAAACCCATATTTCCCAGCCAGGATGATTCAATTTTATATTCAGCTAAAGTGAGAGAGTGCTATGTGTTAGCATAATCTAAAACACACACAATTGAATGGGAACAGAAAACTGGACACTAAAAATGTCTTCAGACATAAAAAAAGCAAATTTCTCACTAGTAAGCAAAGAGAAATAACAACTAAAAAGGCAGAACAAGACTAGACTACTCTTGCAACAAAGTCATGAAGCAGAAGTGTGAAGTCATTAACTTCCTTTAATAAGCAGTATTGCTATATTTGGGCGCTGGTGTTCAACCAGAGGAAATCATCATAGAATTTTATAGACCCATATAAGTTCACATCTGCTGAAAACCTCTCCTGAAAACACTTGGCTCATTTCTGGAATTTTTATTTTTGGGAGGAGGCAAGTAAACAGATTTCAGAGAGGGGGAAAAAAAAGAGAACTAAGGGATTAACTCACAAAATTAAACAGGTAATGGCATGCTTAAGTTCCACAGAACTGAACTGAAGCAATGTGATGAATCAAGAAAAAGGGAGAATATTCTCACTCAGAGATGTAACAGGTTGTGGTATCCTGTCCTCTGGTTCACTCCAAGAGCTGAAACAGCAGTTACTTGCAATACCCCAATTGCACTTGAAAGTTCCCACTTGGATGCATCATTCCATGGAGCTCATTCCACGGAGCTCGTTCCACTTGACTCAGCTGACTTCATTGGCCTCCTTTTATAGGAAGAACAGAAGTAGGATATGATTGCTGGTTAACTTTGCAAAAAATAGTCTCATACGTATGTAAAATTTATTATTTAGTTTACCTGGGTAACTGATAGCTAAGTGAAGTGTGATAGGGAAAAAATTCTTTAGAAATGAGAAGAATTGTGTTGGGCAGCACATATTAAGAAGAGAAGACTTGCAAATTGATTTATATCTTTATAATATGATTTATAACTTTAAAAACAATTTTTGAGTCAGCTAGAAGCTTTTGGCCTTAATTTTCTTGCCATGGGGAACAGAGGTTATCAACAAAAATGAGGGAAAATGACAGACTGTAATACTGTTTGAGGCTAACTCTGGAGGCAGAAAAAGGATTCTGAAGATGACAACTAAACTGCTTTCAACAACTCAGAAATATCCACCTAAAGTGATAGATTTCTCACTGTAAAAAGTCAGCTTAAGAGAGAGTTGGAGGTGAAAATTCAAAGAGATGTCTAGTCATGAAAGTGTGAGCGTGGGAAACAACTGGCAAAACTTCTGGGGTCATTCCATGGCTTTATAACTATACTGACAAAATACTGCAAATTTGGCTAGGTAGGTTTGAATTTGGCAGAGGGGAAAAAACGTTCTGCAACAAGCTTCAGATAGGAGAAAGACAAAAACCTTGACTATTGTAGATATGCTGCTACATACTTAAGTTTAAGCTGACGTTAAGCCAGAGAAGCAAATGGAAACATACAGAAATCTGCCTTTCTTAATGAAGATTTGCCTTGAACACTGCTCTGGGAAGTGTCGTCAAGAGTATCCTACAGGATACTTCATTTTGGTGTTTTTAAAACTTTTTGTTGGCCCAAAAGACCACTGCTAGGTCTTAGCATTTCTTGCAGACCACACAGTTCTCTTACCATCAGTCTTTTGACTATTATTCTTTACTTTTGCATGGGTTTCAGAGTAGGAATTGTCCATGAAGGCAGGCAAAATACAGCTGGGCCAACGTTTGGAAACCTTTGCTTTGTTTCACCAGTGTCTGTGGGAATTCTCACAGTTGCTGCTTTCTAAATAAAAGGAGTTACCAAAGACTAAAACAATAATGGCTCTACTACTGGAGTAAAGCAGTCTTTCTTCACCATCTTTCTGTCTAATGCCAAACCACCATGCTGTCCCCATTTGTTTTAAAAACTTATTTAGAAATCTGAATCTGGATGGGGATAGGAAAGTAAAGTCAACATTAGGTAAGGAAACAGCATTTGAGTTACTTAGCTTGCACTAGGCTCACCCTTATTTGTTATTACTAAATTAACTCTGGTCTGGAAAGAAGAGGAAAGCTATAATTGGTTGCTTTTAAGTCAGACTTAAAAATTGTAGCCAAAGTTTTCTAATATTATGGATTCCTTTACCTAATTGCGTCTGCACACTGACAACTACACTTAAAGAAAGCCAAATAAGTTGCTTTTGTGGCAAAACTTTCTTTCCATGGCAGTGAGCATGCAAAAAATTTAAGCGCTTGCTATTAGATTTTAAGATGTGTGTTTTTTTCTGTTTGTTTATTTTTATTTCTTTTTTTACTGTCATGTATTCATTTTAAGGAGTGAAAATGTCTCATCTCAGGTTTCCTGTGGTATAGTGTCTTAGAATGAATCAGAGTATTTTGAGTATTGAGGTGTGATTACTCCTGCAGCACAAATGGTTAATTTATAAGTTTTTTCTAGGCACTGTCAGACAACATTCCCAAGGCTGGTTGTGAAACTTGCTATAAAAGTTTGACTGCCAACTGGCTGCTAGGTATCTGGTTTCTAGGGGTATGGGAGCTGTAGGAGGCTAGGTTACTTTTTGTCCCTATCCTCTCCTCCAAGGTCACCAGGAGCAAGATTCCCAATGTTACGTGTCATCAGTTTCATGAAGGAAATTGAATCTATTTCCTTGTTATCAGAATTACTGTTGTGCTGAAGTCCTTGCACAGAGATGAAGGCAATTAGACTTTATCCAATAAAGAGTCCTGTTCATGACTCTCCTATTTGCAGCTCCGAAGACTCAACTTCACTGTGCAGAGTTGTTATTTATGGTCAGCACATAACATTTTATCTCTTCTGAAAAGTTGACTTAGACTTGTCAAAATGTTCAGCTGTTCCGTAAATGTTTATGTTTCTTATAACAGTAATGACCACAGACACAGAATATGCAACATGCATCTACAATATTTTGCTTTGACATGCCATTCCAGTGGAGCTATTAAGTGATAGAACTTGCTTGACACAGCATAATTAGTAATCTTGCTCATATATTTTACTTCACTTTACTGCTAAGAAAGCTAACAGTGCAAAACTGATTATTTTTTCTGGATGAAATAACAAGTCTGAGTCCCAGGTTTCTCATCATCTGCACTGTACAAGGATAACGAGGCAGCTCCACAATTGTTTTCCTACTGGGATCTTAAGTTGGCTGGATGCCCAATTGCTTCTCTCTAGTTGTTTGAGTATGTGTGGATTTAATTTTTTTTTTAAAAGTGGGAAAAAAAGAAAAAAAAAAAAGCAACTATTGACTTTCAAAGCTTGAGGCCAGATGTGGTCATGTCCCATTCGGGTACTTCTGCAGGGCAGAGATGAAGGCAGTGCAAAGTGTTTTTCTGACTCACATTGCTTTGCAAAAATGCTAACTAGGATCATATTCTTTGCTCCCCCTAGAAATAATAGTCTGCTGCAATTTAGCATCAGCCCTAATCTTCCAATGTGGGGAGCACCTGGGTGGAGCTTCACTTATGCCTGTGCCTCCGTGCTCGCTAGTACTCTTAGGAGAGGCTGAGCATGTGTTTTAGCATTTTAAAAGTGAGTAGAAGCAGAATCTCACTGTGAAGTTGCTTTTAATTTTGGAAATCATTCTTTCAGGCACTTTACTGCAACAAGAATCCTCTCTGTCATGTCCCCTTCCCTAACACAACCTAAGAATGAAGTCCAAGGTGTTACTGAAAGTTCAAACTATACTGAAAATTTGACTGAAACCTTACAGCAGCATTAGGAAAACAGATTGCCATGACACACTTTCTAATGACTTTCTTGATACTATTGCTTGCAGGGGAGCAAAAGAGGCCCCTATGTAAAAGGATAAAGAAGACATATTCTCCTAGAAAAAGGCATGTAGTGAACATTGTAGGGGCGGTGTTTCATACACAGTTAAGGACGGATGGGGCCCTAATCTGAAATAGGCAGCTGTTCTTGGGTGCTCTTGGCTCCCTTTCTTTCCCTCTGGTACATATGCAACCCTAAGTGGAAGATTCCTTGCATGTGAGAATAACTGCTTGCAAATATAGTTGAAAATGCAGCTTTAAATCCATAGATGCAAAAAGCAAAGACTTTGTTCGTGTCAAGAATCTGCTGAATACTACGTTATCCATCTGCCCATGTGTAATTTAGTCTGGCACCATTTCCAGTGATGTCATGCCTGGAACGTCCAGCCCTGTGGAGAGATACTCGCTGGGATGGAGCTGCTGCGTGAGGTGGAGAGACTAGCAGATGTGGTAATTCACTCTTGGAACAGAGTTCATATCAAGTTCCATATTTGAGTAAGGACAATTTCTGTCCTTTAAACCATGTAGTTTTGGAACAGGCATATGTTCAAAAGACAGGTAGGTGAAGACATCTATAGCTAGTTCTTCTGGCTAAATATTTTAATTTTAAGGAAAAAGTGTTCCATTATGTCATTTCATTTCGTGTCATTTCTAGGCAGCTGGCTTTGCAACTGTGGGATAAGAGCTGTCTGGCAAAACTTGTTTCATGTAGATAAAGTTCTGCTGCATTATGGGTCCTCCCCCACTCCAGTTAAGAAAAACTGTGGTGAGTTTTAGAACCATGTGTAGCTAGGTGGCACAGTCATCACTCAAGTGATGATGAGTGATAGTGATGACTGACCGCCTGTTAGTCAGAATCTCCCTACTAAGCCATGGTCCTGTTGCAATGGATTTTGACAATCTTCAGTGCAATTATGTTTCTAAAGAAGTTTGCATGAATTAAGTTGCTGGGGCTACAGTTTCACAACAGACCCACTTCTGGTATCTCTACCAGCACTGCCTAATACTTTGTTTTGTGAGCTGACCTATTAAGGGTAAAAACATCAAAGCAGAGTCAGTCAGTAGTCAGTATAGATGACACTGTTATAATCTTGTGGTTTGTGATACAAACACATCCAGATGGTGTGGTCACTCAGTCTTTACAGAGAAATTCAGTTTGTACAGGGACTATATGGGAAGCAAGTATATTTTTTGATCTGGGACCTGTGGAATAACTCAGATTTGAGGCTAGGAAGATGCACAATGCAAACCGCAGTTCATCTGCTACTACCTAGTAGCTTCTTTGGTGATTTCTTTCTTAGTCAGTGCTCTTCCCAGCATGACTCTGATATTACTTATCACGGGTATGTGTTTCCATGACCTCACACATGCATTCCCACCAAGAGGATAAATACAGCTGCAGATACTGGCCAGCTATCTGCTTTTTTCTCCTGGGCCTTGGTTACAATTTATAGCTGCCACTTTTTGACAGAAGGTGTGTGAAAAGAGCAATAGAATCTCTGCAATTAGGCAGCAGAGAACCATTAGGACATCAGCACTCAGCAGCTAAGAATTGGTTCCCTTTGTCAGCTCAGTCATCTAAAACAAATAAACAGATAAAAAAAATACTGTATAGGAAAAAAATGAAGTCTTTTCTTTTTCCTTCTCTCTCCAACTTTAGTGGGGCATTGATGCTCTTCATGCCTTGGGTTTTATAAATAATAGCCACCACTTCTTTCTTATGCATGGGCAACATCAGCAAAGTATTTCTCTTTTAAGCTAGGAAACTACTAAATTGCTTCACTCAATCCATCCAAAACACTAGTTTCTACAGTTATTTTAATTCAATATTATTGGCCTCAATGAAGAAATCCAACTGCTTGTAAGTCACTCTTATCCAGGTCGCTGAATGGAACTCACTATTTGCCAAGGCAGCTCCTGATACATCCAAAACGTAACACTGTAAAGGTGGTCAGCTAGGAAAATTTATAGGCGTCCCCCCCTCCCCCCCCTTCAAAAGCCTTCACAGATGAGCTTGAATAATTATTTTATTTTGATGAAGAGGTCTACAGAATAAAATAACACTGAGGAAGTGCTTTCCACATGAGGGTTTCTCAAAGGCTCTCTCTGAACTGAGGAGTGAGGACTCACCACACTCTGCTCCCCACTTCTCAAGTTTATTTGACAAGTTTTTGTGAGTGGAGCATACCTCAGCTCCTGTCTGGTCTATGTTTCCAGGTTCATTTTCATAGATTTTTACACGTGGAGTGCAGACGCAAGTTAAGGAGCAATTCTTGACTCAGGTGTTTAAAAACACTTCTGGCTCCATACGGACAAAGCCAAAGTTTTGTTCACAATCACTCTTCCAAAAGCAAGACCTCACACTGAAACTGTCGAAAAATATTGATTTATAATGCAGCAACAGGACAATCTCAATCAAAAGTTCCCTTTTCAGGTTTCATCTGAGGGCTTCACAGACACAAATATCCTATCCTGTGGGCTTTAATTCCATATTTCTTGCACTATTTGACAATTATGCAGCAAACTGATAGCCATTATTGATTCACACAGACTCACAAACCTCTTAAAATCTGTAACTTACACTAGATGAAGAAACATAATCATCATGATATTAAAACAGATCAATAACTCCTCTCATCAGTTAACCTGCCTTAAATAGTAGATGATGGCAAATAATTTAGAGAACATGAAAAACACTGATAAACACTTAAGTGTATCTTATACAATAATAATATGTTTCTTTGCTCCACCTGATTGTTGCTTAATCCCTGGGTTCTGTGCTGACTCATCTTTAATTACATGGAAGAATAAGCATGTCTACTCTGGATGCAAATGTCTAGTTGTCATGCAAGTAGACTTGAAAATCCAAGTTAGCATTAATTTCACCTCTAGGTTCTGAGTGAAGCATAATCGAGGTAGAAAACTCTTAAGTACTTAGCCAGAATTGCAGGTAAGCATAGACTGTGAAGCCTATATTGAAAGCATACAGGTTGAAAAATTAGCTCAAGGACACACCTGACATGTCCTTTACCTCAGAAAGAGCGTAAAAGGGAATTGCTCATGTAATTATGTTTAAAAGTCAGCTGAGAACTTGTAAAAGTCTCATTGTCTGTCCCTTCATCTCTTCAGGAAAAAAGAACCATCAATAAATCATACAGGATTTCTTACATATTATGCATAAAAGCAATGATTTTCAATAACTGTTTGCTAAATAAAAAAGAGATTTAAAACTTTACACTCATGTTAAGGAGGATTGTTTATTACAACGAGGGCATTCACTGAATGGAAGCAGACAATCTCAATTATACAACAGTTCTACGAAGTAGTGTCAAGATTTTTTTAAAATAAAAATTGGACTTCAACTAGAAAATATCAATTTGTTCACATATGCAGATGGAATTTGAAGCTACAATGTGGGATTACCTGTCAATATTTGGATTAGTAAAAGAAACCTACCTGAGAAGAGCTGAAGGATCAGCTAAAGTGTATGTTCCTTTGGATGCTGTCCAAGCATCAGAAAGAACCTTTGTAGACTGTATTTGTCTGTTCTGGGATCCCTTAAAATGTTGGTGCAAAGCAACAGGTTCATAACCTAGAAGCCAGTGAAGAGTGCAGTCGGTTAGAAAACAGCTGATTTCTCATCAACATCACATTTTTGAAGGGTTCTGCAGTGATCATAATGTAATGTAAACATTTTCTTTTATACAACTTTCTCAGAATACAAATTCATGAAAAGTTTGTATATATATTTATGTGTTACAAATAGAGCATACTTATAATTATGATCACTGTAGAGCCTGTTCAAGCCATGACCTTGTTCCTCTTCAATATTAGGAATGAAACCACTTGCTTCGCTCCCATTCCCAACATGCTGTATTGCATAACCAGAAAGGCCAGGATCTGGAGTCCTGGGTAGTCCTGCAGTACTAACACTGGGTAAATTTCCTGGTCCAGGTATTCCTTGGAGAATATTGGGAAAAATATTACTTTTCAGATTATATCCAAGATAAAACATATTTCAGAAACCCGCTTTGGAAACCTGAGGCAGTGCAGGATTGTCCTAGCTGTGTTGGAATGCCTGGACTCCCTGTCAGAAGTGACAATTTGTACAAGACCTGTGCCAACAGAAATGGAAGGATGAACAGAATGCAATGTCCACAGTCTCCCAGGTACTTGCATCTGCTTGGAAAGTGAAATGTTGCTTATGACTGAGCACCAGCAGCACAAAGTGGTACTTCATTCCTAACTCACAAACACTGGACTCCAGTTTCTAGCTAACAGGGTTTTAACACAACCAGTTACTTGAAGTCATTATGGGTAATCAAAAGTCTGATGCAGCATGCACTTCAAATGCTTGGAGTTACATGGTTGTCAATGACCAGAAAACACAAAACACAGATGTTTTAAATCTGTTGTATCTTTATACAACGGTGTTTGCTTTCCGTACTTTTTTGAGAGAAAAACCTTGCTGATGAACATTAGTTTCAAGTGTAGTTACAGTCAGAATAATGAGCTAGGAAAAAAAATTAGTTCAACGTTTGCTTTCTACAAAGACTCCTGTATTAAATATGATTAGATTAGAAAAAGATGGCAAACAAAATGTTGAATGCAGTATGGGGATTTAATTATATACATTTGAGTTCTTACTTCATGCTGCTGATAGAATGTTTTATTACAGAAAAATATGAAGGCAAAAACCCATTCTGTCAAGTTCATGGTTTGAGATTTTAATTCTTGAATCCAAAGAAAGACACTTGTTTAGCAATATATCAATAGAGCAAACACTTCTAAGACAACAAGTTGAATTCTAATCAACCTTTAAAGGTCATCCAAATAATTTGTTTTTGAGGGGCTGTAATTTGTAATTTGTTTTTGGTGAAACTGTAAACAAATCTACAGCTCACTGTAAATTCTGAGGTTACAGCAAAAGTGACTACATAATGGAAATTTTTTTCTCCTCTTCTTATTCTGCTAAGAAAGGCCCTAGGTCAGTGCTGGCATGATGTATGATTTAGAAAATGAAAAGACACTCCGGAAGAATATCTATTTTTCCATTCTTATGCTGTAAGTCTTTGCTGCTCACTTGCTGACATGCACTTTACTCTAGCACAGCATTGACCAATTCAGAAACTTAATGTGTCCCTGAGAATACACTCTGTTCTTCTTGATGCCTTCTCTTCAATCCAAATGCCTGTGCTCATTGATCCTATCTGTTCCTGCAAGTAAGTGTTAGAATGAAAAGTATGAGATCACTGAAAACTTTCAAAATGTATAGAGAAACTCCGACTTGCACTTCTTCTGTTGTGATAAATCCTGAGTTTCTATAGCATTTGTTCAGCAAAATTTTAAACATGCCAACATTATGCTGAGGAATCATCGTGTAAGAACACAAGATGTTCCAGCATTGTGATCCAGAAAAGCTTGGTGATCACAAAGTTGTACCCAGAACTGAAACAAACACTTGCCATTATTAAAAACTGTACCAATATATGACAGTCAATATTTCTTAGAAAATTTAATGTGAATCTTTATATTATCATAGTCAATGTATCAGGCGCCATTATGCAAATCCTGGTGTCATAATGGGAACCATATAGAGTTATGAAAGAATTAAACACTTGAATATTAAAACCAAATTCAATGGAAAGAATTAGTTATAAGATTTAAGCTATACGTCATCAAAGGAATTCCTGACAAGATTTTTTTAATTCAAGCCATTGATGTTAGACATCATATAAAACATAATATGCTGTAACATAGTGGTTTAGAAATGAGTAAGTTTTGAAGACTTCGTGTAAAACCTCTCCCTCCAGGTAGACATCTGAAGAGGAAGTCCTTTCAGGACAACAGTGAGGGGCTATGGAAATTCAGGTTCTTTTCAAAGGGATAATTCTGCTGCGAGACATAAACTAGTGACTTTTTTAAGTCATTGTATGTTTGGGTTTTTTCTTCTGTTGATGGTAGATAACACCTTCTTTTTAGAGGAATTATATTCTTCAGGTGTCTGGCAGAGTCACCAAGGTTCGAGATCCTTTTCATTGCTGTTGATAAACAAGCAATACTACAATATACAATGAGACAGAGGAGAAAAAGGCAGGGGAACTGATTTTGCTTTCCCCACAGGCCTGAACACAAGTTTTGGCATCCCAAATAATGGTCACTTTGTTGACTACCCTTTATGATTTAGCTGAAAGTGATTTTTGAGGTTGTCATACCATTATGTTGCACGTCCTCTGAAGGCAGATACTGCTTATGGTGCAAACTGAACTTGGACAAGCATTTTAATAAGGAAACCTGAAAGATCATGCTCTCAATAATGAGATAATTTGCTCTGAGTTTTGACTGTCATTGCAACATGTCTGCATATGGGAAAGTATCTATGTATAGTGTAGACATGTCTGCATATGCTAACTCAACAATTTCTCTGCTAGACTCGACACCAGTCCTCCTGAATTAGTAGGAACCACAGAGATATCAAACCCCTAAAGACTTGATTATTAAAGCCAAGTCCAAGTACAATGAGATGAGTTAACAGTAAAGATTTAGCCATAGGAAATTAGAAGTGTTCCCAGCTGCCATACATTTTCATTCAGATCATTAACATTATTTTAATTTGCAACACCAAGAACTGAAGGGAGAACTAGTATCCATATGGGACAAGTGAAAAAAATCTCATTTTGCTTTCCCAGCTCAAGTCAGTGAAAAACTCCAGCCATCAACCCAGTGGGACATTTCAGGGTGTTGTGTGTTGTTTTGGGTTTTTTTTTAATGTTGTATAGCTGAAGATACAGAATGCTGCTTTTAGCAAGAAAAGGGAGAAAACAAAAAGCTCTTGCTAGCAGATCCTTAAGTTTGAGAAGTCTTCTAGAGTGCTAACATAGATAAGTGACAGACATGCACTTGATATTTATAATTTTCCTCTTTTATGTGGGAAATTTCGACTTTGTGACATTTGAATCCATTACTTTGAAATGGATTCAGATGTTGCAAAAATGCACCAAATTTTCCAGAGCATAAAACTAATTGTCTCTAGGGTAGAAAACTGCTATTTTTGTTACACAAAATAATTCAAAATCAATGTCAGACTAGCAATAAACAAAATTACAGTCATAAATAGTCTGTTCCCTTTGTTAGGCTTTATGCCATGTTTTGTATGAGAAATTCAAACAACAACAAAAAAACCCTAAAAGTACTGAAAATCTTTCTTGTGTAAATGACCTTACTCAACAGTGAAAAAATACATTGGAATGAATCTACAGTGATCTACTGCAATGAAACTTACTTCCATTCAGTGCAAGGGAGGAAACCTGATGTCACCTGCATAGTTTTTTTCTAGGCATGATTTTTCAGTGCGTTACAGAATATCTGCAGTATCCTATCTTGCAGGTAATAAGTGTTCAAGTAATTAGTTCATTCAGCAGAAAGGTCTGCTGAACGTGAAAGTCCAGAAAGAAAATAAACCTGTCAGCTTCCACGACCTGTCAGCTGAAGACCTAAATGGAATCCTGAGATTTTTTTCCCAAGCTAATGTCAGATTTTGGTTCTTTTTAAACTTCCAATCCATGGTTGAAAAATTGATGTGTTCTGCAGTCAGAATAGCTTTTCTCTAGGACAGGAGTCACCAGGTACAGACAGGGGTCAGTGGCATTTTCTTTCATATTCTTAGTCCCTCACATTAGACATGAAAATTTAGCAGGGGATAGTTTGCAAAGAAAAGGACTACCTATGCCTTTACCCTAATCTTTGAGGTCTGTTATCTGGTTTACCCCGTACTATAAACTACTTCAGTTCCTTGTTTCAAGGTCAGCCAGAAGCCTCCATTTATCACTTTTGTAGCATATAACCCTTCCGCCTGAACTCTCAAATCAGCCTCAAAAAAGAGCAAAACACTAAAACAAGACCCCCCAAAACCTTTGAGCCTTGTAAAAATCTTGTACAGAACAAAAGATCTTTCACAAGCTTTTTCCACTACAGGACTGACAGTCTGTTCCATAAGCAGAGAAATTCCCTTACAAGGCTGGTTCAGAAAAGTCAGAGTGCTCCACAAAGAGCGTACGTGAATGAGGCTGTGTAGCTGTTCTTAACTCACGCCAGGTGACTGAAAAAGAGTTCATGAAGAGAAGTCCCTGGAGAGCAAATAGGTTAATGGTGCAAGAAATGAGACTGTAAGAAGTGAGAATTTATGTTTGCTTCAGAGCTGTTTGATGAAGCATGGACCACTGTTTCCTTGTAAACCAGCAAAGCTATGATTAAAGGGAGACTACTTGACTTACTAAGTGTTAAAAATTAAAAACTCTAGAGCTCAGTCACCAGAAAACATCAGGTGTATCAAATCTTTAGACTCTTGCTGGAGCACGCTGCCAGCCTCATACCACCTGTTGGTGTCAAGTCCCTTCCTTTGGTAGGACTTTCTGCCAAAAGGCAGGTTTGACATCAAAAGCAGAAATAGCCCTTCTCGGATATGCATGCGCAACGCTCCCCCTTTCTTAGTGATACAGACATGTAAGCTTTAGTTGACTTTTTTCTCAGAGAGAAGGAACCTCTACCTCCTGTCAGTTTCTCCACCAAGCACCAGACTGATAGGTCACATCAACTTCATGAACAGTACTGCTCAGTTTAAGTTCTAACATCTTCACTACATATCAAACTCTAATTTGAAGGGCATGTCTACAAAATCTTTTGCAGGTCATTGCAAGCTTATTCTGCCAATACACTGAGCCAGACAAAAGCCATATAGCTGTAATTAACTCTGTGCCAATTCTAAGCTAAGAATTTCTAATGAGAGTGTGAAGTACATTAGCTTAGAGATGGTGTCACCTAACACAAGTATTTGACTTCAATTTGTCTACAAAAGCCTGCGTAGATAGAACTTGTATAGAGATTTCTCTTAATATCTTACTCAAACTGAATTATTTTAAGTCTTATATCATGGATAAATTGAGGTGCTTTTCCAATTTTGACCTCCAAGTTTTCAGAGGTGGCACCCAGAAACACTTAGGCTATTCCTTGTGTTTGTAGGCCAGTTGAACATCTTGACACACTTCTGACAGTACTTCTGACTGTCTTCTGAGTGTCCTTTTCAATGCTATTGCCTTCTGAATCTTGGAAGAGCAGCAGAAGCCTATCAACTTCAGCATGAGAAGAGATGCAAATTCAGATACCTTCTGAGTGCTGAGGGATTTCTTCTCTTAGGTCTGATTTTCCCAAACCTAAGCTCCCAAAGCTGGAGAAATTCATTCACATTCTTTTCATTCAAGGCAGAGTTTAAGCAAACCACTGCTTCTCACTGGCAATAGCTATCTGCAGCTTGTAAGTATAGTTTGCCACCCCTGATTGCAGCAAGTAAAAGAATAAGCCTACTAGCCTGCTATTGCAGGTCAAATAAAGTCTTAACAGATTGGAGGGGCTGGGGCAATTCTGTAGACAAAAAATAATTGCAGTGCTTAAGAAACTTAATAGACTGTACTGGCCTAAATCCCATCTTCCTGTTTCCATGCTTTTTTCCCACTGGTTTTGTGCAAATTAATAGAAGAGAGTAGATTTCATATAGACTAAGTGGTGACTGAAGGTGCAGTGGAGGTAACTGTCTATAAAGACAAAAAAAGTAAAAAGTAAAAGCTGAAGGGGAAAACTGATTACATTTCAAGCAGAGCACCTTCATTTCCAGCAAGATCTCTGCTGTTTCTCACAGTTTTGGAAAGGTTTTCTGATGACAGAATGAATTGTTTTTCCTGTTGCACTCTTTCCTTCAGTCTGTCTACAAGCAGTTGTTGAAATAGATTTAAATGTGCAAATGGTATTTTGAATAGAGTCTGGAAACTGTAACACATCAGAAACGACAAAGAAAAAACTCCTTAAAATGGGAAAGAACATGAGACAGAGCAAGCAACTGTGCCAGCTGTGAGAAGAACTGAAAAGCTCCTTCTGGTGCTTAGTGTAGCAAGAATTTAGTTCTTTCTAGAACTTCAGTATACATTTATGCTCACTGGTAATTGTATATCACTTATTAATATTTTTCAAGTGACAATGTTACACAAGTACCTGGTACACGTCTTCATGTACATGAAGAGATTTTCCAGAAAGCAAACAAGTCTTGAGAGTCAAAACACTTTCTGACTTAATACAACTGATACATACTTTTCAATGGAGACTTTTTGTCCTTGAATACGCTGATTATTCAGTTTAGCAGGTTGTAATGTTTTTCAAAATCACTGAAACTTTCAAAAAATGTCTAATCAATATGAATATGAGGTATTTCACTAATATCTCTTATGAAGTAATACAGGATAAATCCACTCTCCATGTCCCTCTACAAACCTCTCCAACCAATTCCTAAAAATTATGCAGCTACCCAAAGAATTTAAGGCATTTTTACTCTTCCATCAGCACCAGCTCTTGCCCACAATGTGTCTGCACAACTTCCTTGTCTGATCGGACCTGTTCTTGTCCTAGCTTATGCATCAGCTGCCTTGAAGACAATATTACAGAAGCTACTAAGTCTAAGGTCCAAGCTAGGTCAACATTATTTCTCTTTTCCCATCTGGATGAATGGTAAGACTGCTATCTCCTAGGTTGGCTTCCTTGTACAGATCTAATAGCTTTGTAGATGACATAAAATTAAAATTTGTTATGCCTTTCCATAGAGAAAGCAAACAAGCAATTGTCATCCAAGTTCATGAAGACTTCTGTCCAGGAGACACTATCATACAGATTCTGTGCTAGATTTTATTGATCTGTCTCACGAACCTTAGGCAATTAGACTGAGAATTAATTTCTCTGAGACAGCAGGGAACACTGAGACTGGCACCTCTGCCTTCTTTAATGAGGAGCAAAGGATTAGCATACAATCAAAGAAGCCTTCATGGGGCTCTGAGGTCTCTGTAACTGAGGTTCAACTGACTACTCACATTGCCTAATTTCCTCATAGAGGTACTTAACATTATGTACTGAAAATCAGAGACTGTGAACAACAAAGGCTTGGATAGACAACACTCATTATAGAAGGTCTGCCTGGAGAAATAAAATTCTAGCCAGGACCTCATTCACTGGATCCTCACAGACAAGAATACAGAGGGGAGAAAGTGAGGAGCTGTGTGGTGAAAATGAAAAACATCAGTATATTCAAAAAGAAATAACGGCATAACCGGTTCCCTCAGCAGCCTTATCCTTGCTACAGGTATAGTGTTAGTAAATTCCTCTAAACTAGAGAAAGCAATTAAACTTGCCACAAGGGTACACTGAATTATTTCAATGTAATTGTTCTTACTTTTCTGCTGTACATTGCTGATAAAGTAACCATAACATAATAATTAACCAATGTTAATAATATTTACCATAGACAACTTTAGCAAGTAATCAGCTTTGACAGAGAGTCTGTTAGCACACGGTAAACTGGCACATCTGGCTGTTAAAGAAGTCTGCCCTGAAAATGCACAGACTCTGACACACAGTTTTTGATAACTGCTACAGTCAGGGTGTTCTTCATATCCTTTCAAGCCTTTGTCTACACAGCATATGCATGCTCACCCCTCAAACTTGGGGCAAATAGCTGGACATCAACTTTCATCAGTCATGTATTTCCCCAGAAGTCTGAAAATTCTTCTGCTCTCTCCTTAGACACATACTTTTGAATACTTGCTCTTTTAAAATTTTCAGCTATACCCAGCTTTGTTAATTGGACAAAGAGGTAATGCAAGGTGTCCTTATAAAAGAGGAAGATACATGTTTAAGTGACCTACTCACTCCTAAGTGTCTTCCATCAAAGTGTTTAGCCCATGTGCTTATGAAACAGCTGAATAGGAGCAACAAAAAAAGTTTCCAGAGGGCTGTCTTGAGTCAATTATATCACAGGCTACAGATCTGTTTCAAGGGTTCCCTCTCCCTTTTGCAATTCATCAAGAATGTTGGAACCTTAACAAAGTGCTTGAACTGGAATTGCAGGTACCAACCATATCCCTCAACAAATCTCCATTCTATTTAAAGAAGAGAAAGTATAAAAAACTTTTTTCTCCCACAGTTCCTCAGGAAAGAAAAAACCCATTCAACCAACCCCCCCAAAAAACCCCCAGAACAAACCACATTATTAATAAGGTACATTTCCCTGCTACTCTAAAACTAATTCAATTAGAAGTACATGGAAGAACACCCGTGACACGTTTATGATGGCTGTGAGGCACTGTTTGTGATATGTATGTATATATATGTAATGCTTAAAAGGAGAACCAGTCATCTGTGAAGTTTCATCTGATGTTGATTTTTAGCTGTTAAGAAGCGTCTCCTTTCTCTGCCCTGGAGGTGACAGAAAGTAGCTGAACATCTTCCTCAGGAAAGGGGAAGCCTACCTTTCTCCCTGCACCAAGAGAAGGATGTTGGTTTTCTCCCTGCTCCCAAGCAGAAATCAGTGTTTTAGATTCATGTGTATGCTAACCTTCCTCCTCCTCCTCTCTACATGAAGACAGTGGAGTGAACTTGGTATTCTTGGCTGGAGGCCATCTTGGGTATAGCAATCATAAAATGATGGAGTCTTCAATTCTTGGAGAAGTAAGGAGGACGGTTAACAGAACTGCTGCTTGGACTTCTGGAGGGCAGACTTTGGCCTGTTTAGTAGCCTGGTCACCAGAGTCTGGTGGGAGGCAGTTCTGAAGGTCAAAGGACTCCAGGAAGCTTGGACATTCTTCAGGAAGGAAATCTTAAAGGTGCAGGAGCACGCCATCCACATGTTCCAAAAGATGAGCCAGTGAGGAAGAAGAGCAGCCTGGCTGAACAGAGAGCTTTGGCTGGAACTCAGGTGAAAAAATAGAGTTTATGACCTTTGGAAGAAGAAGCAGGCCACTGAGGAGGACTACAAGGTTGTTGTGAGGTTATGCAGGGAGAAAATTAGAAAGGCCAAAGCTCAACTAGAACTTAATTTGGCTACTGCTGTGAAAGACAATGAAAAATATTTCTATAAATATGTTAGCAAGAAAAGGAGGGTTGAGAATCCCCATCCTTTACTGGATGCGGGGCGAAACATGGTGACAATGGATGAGAAAAAGGTTGAGGTGCTTAATGCTGGAAGACAGGGACAGGGAGCAGAATGAAGTCCCCATAATCCAAGGGGAAATGGTTAGCAACCTAATACACCACTTAGACATGCACAAGTCTATGGGGCCAGATGGGATCCACCCAAGGGTACAGAGGGAGCTGGTGGAAATGTTCACCAAGCCGCTTTCCATCATTCATCAGCGGTCCCAGCTAACCGAGGAGGTCCCAGGTGACTGGAGATTAGCAAATGTGATGCCCATC
Organism: Himantopus leucocephalus; assembly: GCA_003993805.1. Classification (NCBI taxonomy): domain Eukaryota; kingdom Metazoa; phylum Chordata; class Aves; order Charadriiformes; family Recurvirostridae; genus Himantopus; species Himantopus leucocephalus. Next base: position 125,370,001 of record RSEF01000001.1, on the reverse strand, counting down.
CACAAGAAGGACCAGAGGAAGATCCGGAGAACTACAGGTCTGTCAGTCTGACCTTGATGCCTGGGAAGGTTATGGAACAGATCATCTTGAGTGCCACCACATGGCACATACAGGACAACCAGGTGATCAGGCAAAGTCAGCATGGGTTTATGAAAAACAGGACCTGCTTGACTGACCTGATCTCCTTCGACGTCAAGGTGACCCACTTAGTGGATGAGGGAAAGGCTGTGGATGTTGTTTACCTGGACTTTAGTAACGCCTTTTACACTGTTTCCCACAGAATTCTCTTGGAGAAATTGGCTGCTCATGGCTTGGATGGGTATGCTCTTCACTGGGTAAAAAACTGGCTGGATGGCCAAGAGTGGTAGTGAATGGAGTTAAATCCAGTTGGCAGATGGTCTCAAGTGGTGTTCCCCAGGGTTTGGTATCGGGGCCAGTTCTGTTTAATATCTTTATCAATGGTCTGAACGAGGGGATTGAGTGCACCCTCAATAAGTTTACAGAGGACGTCAAGTTGAGTGGGAATGTTGATCTGCTTGAGGGTAAGATGGCGCTACAGAGGGATCTG
>RSEF01000001.1:125333763-125369333 GCA_003993805.1 Himantopus leucocephalus | reverse complement strand
CAAGAGGAAACGGCCTCAAGTTGTGCCAGGGAAGGTTTAGTTTGGGTATTAGGAAAAATTTGTTCACTGAAAGGGTTGTCAAACATTGGAACAAGCTGCCCAGGGCAGTGGTTGAGTCACTATCCCTGGAGGAATTTAAAAGATGTGTAGATATGGTGCTTAGGGACGATTGGTTTTGGCAGTGTTAGGTTAACAGTTGGACTTGGTGATCTTTCAGGACTTTTTCAACCTAAATGATTCTTTAAGTCTATGATTCTTGCATCTGGTGTTATACTTTGGCACTTAGAAGACTTGGTGAAGCAGAGAAGAGAGAAAATGTTATTTTTCTTATAAGACTCATGTAGGTGCAGGATGTGCCATGTTTGAGGCTGTGTATATCATGTTGTTGACGTGTCCAAGGTGAGGAGAAATAGTTTTCAAACTTCCTGAACTTTAATAGGGTTTTATAACCTCCTCAAGAAATTACATTTTCAAGAGGACAGACTGCCTACTTCGGCATCTCTAAAATGAACCACTGACATGGTCAGTCAGCCTCTGTCACTGTTTCTATACCTCAAGGCAGCACTTGCATATGGGAAGTTCTCTGTCTAAAGAGTGGCCTTTCACTGCTCTGCAGCACACAAAAAAATTGAGCCACATCTGGGGAATGAGGTTCTTTTGAGCTGTAAGTTGGCTTTTGCCTACCTAGGGAACTTGTTAGAAACAAGTCATACCTTTCCAATCATAATTATTTATTTAAAACAGTTTACACTCTGTTTTCAGTCCAACTTTACAGTGTCTTATTTGGAATAGACTAGACATTTTAATTTAGTGAATAAAAAGGTCTGTATGACAAACTTCCAAGTACAAGTTTAATCTAAAGAGAAAATCGATCAAGAGCAACCCAAATTCAATGATTAAATAATGGAAAATGGAAGAACTAGACTCACAGATTATATGCTACTTAAAATAAGTTCCAAATCATGCCATCTTAAAAAAAACCCCTAAACTCTATTTTAAGAGACTTTAATGTTTTTTTATTTTCCAAATAGTTAATAAGAAAACTGATTTTATTCCAACATACATCAAATGAAATACCCTAGAGTTCTTTTCTTTTGCATTCCAAATATTAATTCCATTCTGCTATTTAACATTTTAAATTGTTTCCATAGGCATTTATTTTACATTAAAAATACAGACCAAACATATATCAGATTTACAAAAAAACCCCAAAAAACCTCAAACCTGGTGAGCGGCTGGACATTATACTGAAGTTGAATACTAAATAATTAACATGTAGGCAGATTAAGTGTTGTTTCTATAAACCAGTCATGAACAGTGTACCTGTTAATGTTGCTAAAAAGTACACAATTCTAAAAGTTGCAAGGATGGGCCTTCTGAAGACACATTTCATAAAAAAAGGTAAACATTGGGGATTGCTTTTGATAGGAGACCTGTACTGCTTACAATTGTGTAACAAATCCAAAATTCCTAAGAAAATCCCATGATGAAAGCTTTGTTTTCAAAGGCCTATGAAAGCTTCATATATCTTGAAACAATAAAGGAAATCATATGTGTACTAGGCCTTAATTTATTGCTTTGTTAAATGAATTACTTCCATGCAACTTTCCTGCCATTAAGATGTAAATATGGGAAATAAAAGGTGGAAGCTGCAAATATCGCAGAAGAATTTGTCCCTAAAGGAGGAATCTGAGATGTGTTCTTACCACCTGTGAGATATTAGCAGCAAGTTGTGAATAGATCTGATAAAATTAGTATGTATTTGTAGGATAATGCAGCTGTCTCAACGTAACTTTTGGCTTACAAGAGGTTTATTCATAATCTATTTTTATGATTTTCAAAATCCAACAAAACAAAAAAGGACCACTGTCTAATTGTTACCATACTGTTGATTCAAAAGCTATTTGCAGTGTGCTCAAGGAGCAATTCCCTCTTTCCTCTCCCTCTGCAGCTCTCCTTCCTCTAATCCTCGAGTTATTCTAGTTATAGAATTTTATTTCTAAAATTAAAGGTGAAACCCTCTTAAAACTCATAGTTAAGAGAATTCAGATAAATGAAATGCCATTTAAAACACCATGATGCCATCCCTTTTCTGTGCTATTCTTTTTCTACACTCCAGCAGAGTATAGCTTCTTCACTGTCTAAATGTTTACTCTAAAGTGGCATTTACTTTTATGCTTTTCATTTGTAACATTACTCTTTTCTTGTACTTCAGATATTTACTTTTTTTCTTATTGTTCTGCATATACAGGAAAGCACAAGTGAATTCTACAGATGACTATGGTTATTCAATGCATGCTGGTGTAACTTGTAGTGAAACAAATACTTTTGCAGCTATAGGTGACTAATGGATCCAGAACTTTTTTAATTGCTCCATTGTAAGATCATCAAAATTATAGAACCATAGAATCATAGAATGGTTAGACTTGTAAGGAACCTTAAAGATCTTTAAGTTCCAACCCCCTGCCATGGGCAGGGACACCTCACACTAGACCAGGTTGCTCAAAGCCCCATCCAGACTGGCCTTAAACACCTCCAGGGATGGGGCATACTCAACCTCCCTGGGCAACCTGTTGCAGTGTTTCACCACCCTCACAGTAAAGAATCTCTTCCTAATATCTCGTCTAAATCTACTCTCTTCCAGCTTAAAACCGTTACCCCTTGTCCTGTCACTACATGCCCTAGCAAAAAGTCCTTCCCCAGCCCTCCTGTAGGCCCCCTTCAAGTACTGCAAGGCTTCTATAAGGTGTCCCCAGAGCCTTCCCTTATCCAGGCTGAACAACCCCAACTCTCTCAGCCTTTCCTCATAGGAGAGGTGCTCCAGCCCTCTGATCATCTTCATGGCCCTCCTCTGGACCCACTCCAACAGGTCCATGTCCTTCTTATGTTGGGGGCTCCAGAGCTGGACACAGCACTCCAGGTGGGTTCTTACGATGGCAGAGTAGAGGGGTGGAATCACCTCCCTTGACCTGCTGTTCATGCTTTGGATGCAGCCCAGGACGTGGTTGGCTTTCTGGACTGCGAGCATACGTTGCCAGCTCATGTTAAGCTTCTCAACAACCAGTACCTCCAAGCCCTTCTCCTCAAGTCTGCTTGCGATCCATTCTCCACCCAGCCTGCGTTTGTGCTTGGGATAGCCCCAACCCAGATGTGGGACCTTGCACTTGGCCTTGTTGAACTTCATGAGGTTGGCATGGGCCCACCTCTCCAGCCTGTCCAGGTCCCTCTGGATTGCATCCCTTCCCTCCGGTGTGTCAACTGCTCCACGCAGCCTGGTGTCACCAGCAAACTTAATGAAGGCCCACTCAGTCCCACTGTGCATGTCACCAGCAAAGATATGAAACAACGCTGGTCCCAATACCAACCCCTGAGGAACACCACTCGTCACTGCTTCCCACTTGGACATCGAGCCATTGACCGCAAGTTTTGCCGCAAGATTGCGACCATGCAGCTGATTCCGTATCTACTGAGTGGTCCATCGGTCAAAACCCCATCTCTCCAATTTAGAGAAAAGGGTGTTGTGTGGGACAGTGTTAAATGCTTCGCACAACTCCAGGTAGATGATGTCAGTTGTTCTTCTCTTATCTGCCAACACTGTAACCCCTTCATAGAAGGCCACCAAATTTGTCAGGCATGACTTGCCCTTAGTGAAGCCATGTTGGCTGTCACCGATCACCACCTTATTTTCCCTGTGCCTTAGTAGAGTTTCCAGGAGGATCTGCTCCATGATCTTGCCAGGCACAGAGGTGAGACTGACTGGCCTGTAGTTCCCTGGGTCTTCCTTATTTCCTCTTTTGAAAATGGGGGACCATTTCTAAAAATAGACCAATAGATTAAAAATAGACTGGTGGATTTCCTGTTGACACTAGAATAACTGAAAAGATTACACAAGAGGTTCCAAGTAGATTAAATTTCTAAGGTTTGTTGCATATTCTCAAAGTTATTGTAGAATTTCCATTTATGACTTAAAGTGAATGGGTGTCTAAGTAATTCCACAAATAATTGGACTGTTTTCTGATACCTGTTTGATATACCTGGTAATTCATATCTGGACAATTTTACTGGCAAACAAAGATCTTCCTAGCTGTCTTTTTATTCATTCTTTTAGGCCCCTAGTGGACATCCAGGCTCAACAGGCATCATAAAAANAAAAAAAAAAAAAAAAAAAGCATAATCCATATATGAAGAAGGTATTGTTCATCCGGCTCACACCTGAACTGCAGTCACCTAGGTGTCAAAGCCTCCTTCTCATTATTACCTCCCTAAGAAATTTGGCCCACATAGTGGGTACTTTATATGAAATAAAACTGTATGCTCTATAACCTGATTCACAGATACCAAGTGCAGTTTTATTATAGGCTATTTTTACGCTGTATATTCAAGTCACCATTTGCATGTCCATACATACACATGCATCTTAGAACACTCTAAAATCTAAATCAAAGGAAGGACTGGCTTCTAGGTTGATATGATGGAGCCAAAAACTTTCTTACTGTCTTGCAACTTTCACTAGCAAAACACCTAAGAGCCATGTATTTTCTATGTTGTTCATATCATGTAGGAAACCACCTGAACCTGTTCTCACCTCACCTGCACGTTTACAAACCTGAACAAGAAGTTATATACAGTGGTTCAGAACAGATAGAAGGACAAATACTGATCCATTACAGGGAAGCACTGCAGGGAAATTGCAAGCAAATACGGTAGTAGTTGCACTGTTTCCAAATGCTTATTCTGTTCTATTTTCATCTTACTAAAATACTTCATTTCCTCTCCAGAGTCATCTGTAAAATTCATTTTTGATCTCCTTGGTCCCCTTTTTGGGTAATTTGTGTATTCCAATGTCTGTGTCCTATTTAGTTACTTTGTATAGTGCATTGTTTTGCAGTTACATTAGCACTCGCAGTCTAAAAATAAGAAGTCTGTTCACCAGCTTTCTTGAGCCGTTGCCCAAAGCTACTTCTCATACAACAGTAGGCAAACTTACCACAAGAAAATAAGAAGGAAAGGTTTCTTTTTCCCACTTTTTGTCTCAGCAAGGGTAAGATAGAAATTTGATCTATTGTGAGGGATGATCCTTCTCTGAAATAGTCATTTAAACCTTAAAAAAACCTACATAACTTAAAGTGGTCATGAAAATTAACCAGAATTAAACATACAACAGGAATGTTTTCATAGCTTTGACCTTTTGGAAAGTATTGGAAATATCTTTATGAGATGTTGAGCAGGACAGTTTTTTTAAGAGATATCTCTCTCTCTTGATTTTTGATCTCTCGATGCTGCAGGTGTTAAATTGACCTTTTGTACATAATTATTTCCAACAGTCTAGGGTCCGTGACTCTTTATTTTGAATGAAACATAGTACTTCAATGAAACTAAGGCTTTGATCTCGCTTCCATTGAAAAATGAACAAAACTGCTGACCAATTCAAAAGTTAAAAATATTTTCTATAAATATTAGTTGGAATTAAATGTTTTCAATTACATAGTGCATTTAATTATTGCAAACTTTGCAATGATCTTGTCTTATTGTCATGAATGAACGTGGAAAAGTAATTCTATCCTGATGATTTATTTAATTACCAAAACACCTTTTACATTTACACATGAAAGTATTCATGTCAAGAATACTGCTGAATTTCTCCAAGGAATATGAAGAAATTTGTGTACTCATCTACTGACACACTTCATGGAATCACAGAATCTCCTAGATTGGAAAAGACTTGTAAGATCATCTAGTCCAATCATTAACTTAACACTGACAAGCCCACCACTAAACCATGCCCCTGAGCACTATATCTACATGACCCTTAAATACCTCCAAGGATGGGGACTCCACTGCTGCCCTGGGTAACGCGTGACGATGACTGATGACCTATGAATCGCTGAGAAAGGGACTCAAGTTCCATCCATAACATTTCAAAAACCTGAACAAAGTAACATGGAATTAATCTGAAGAAATCACAACCTGCTCACAGGTACTGAGTGAAGAAAAGCAGACTCTACGTATGCAGAGTAAGTACACAGAGCTCAGCATCAAGGCATGTATTAACTCACTCTATTATAAAGGAGTACCATTACATATGTAAAGGCCTAATTCAACATTGTTTAGTACTCTCTGAAAGGAAGTGCACAATCATCAGTTATTGACTTCAAGCCCCTAACATTTCCTTGTCCAACAAATCACATAACTATATTTGCACCTGAAACACAGATAGTTGTTGGGTTCCGCTGAACTTAGTAAGGCACTCCTAAAGTGAAGCTAAGCAGATGCTCAGGTTTTGATAGGCTCAAACCCATTTGCAGTACTAGAAGAAAACTAAATGAATGAAATAGCTCTTATCAAGCAACAAAGGTCTTGCCTAGAAACACTGTGTGAATAATTCCCTTATGAGAAGCATTTGTATTGGCAATAGTTTAGAAATAGCTGATTAGAAGATGTGGTGTGGAAATGTTTGAATCACAGGATTTTAGACAACAGTTTTTAACTAAAATATATAATGCAGAAGAATTTTACGTGTACACTAAGACCAAAACTACTTTGATATATGGCATGTTGTTTTTACCATACACTGAGTGTTTAGGAGCAGTTCTTTTATGCACCAAAAAAATTAACATTAGGAGTATCCCACCCAGTCCAGCACTTCAAAATTTCAACTTCGCGTTGTTCCAGTACTCCCAGATGTGCCTTCGTGGTGTAGAAAGGGAAGTGGAAAAATGGTTATGGAGCGGCTTGAATTGTCTTCAAGGTAGCAACAAGGTGGAGTTTCTGCCTTGTTAGAAAGCAAGGTTTTGGGGGAGGTGAGGTTGGCAGCAGGTTCCCTGCGAACTGCTTCCATGAATCCACAGTTGCTGGAGACTGTGGGATGGGGGCTGAGCAGTCTGTGAGGAAAGACCTGCAATGGAGAATAGTTCCTTATTTTGCACTAGAGACCGTTTCCAACACCTACAGAGTATTAGAATGAGAAAGGGGACTAAAGGACATCTGAGCCTCCCTGTCTCTCAAGACATGATTTCTGTGCTTTGCTTCTGAGAAATGTAGAACAGATTTGCCAAATAAGAAAATGTTTTTTTTACAGTACTTTCTGTAAAATTTACCAGCATTTACTAAGTGAGATTCACGTAGCTAAAACAATCTAAAGTTATATATTACCTCTTGGGCCATAAATTATAGTTTTCTGTTACCTTTACACTTTGCAAGTGCTATCAAAGAGATACCACAAACAGCTTGTATTTAGTCAGTTCTGAATATACTGCCGATTATGGAAAAAATGGGAGAAAACTAAGAACAAAATGTTATGGTTAACTCACTGATTCTTTGGGATATTTTTTAGTGCCTTCAATACCTAGCAAGAGATTTGGTAGCACTGGCAACAAAGGTAGGTGAAGCTTTCAAGCAACATTCAAAAACTGAAGTCTCCCAGATCAGTCACTTCAGAAAACTTTAGCCCAAAGATTTTCCTTGGCTCCGGAACACAGAAACTCTCCGTTACTGCACTCAACTCCTGAGACTATATTAAGGTCAAAATGCACTGAAAATTGTGATCAAGGACTGAGGTCATCAGCTCTGCTTGCAAGGAAAGAATCATTCCTAAGAGAGCTCAGTTCTCTCTGAGTTGGACTTTGGCCTTTTCTACTGAATCTTGAAATGAAATTCCCAATTGGTAATGACTGTGAATATACTTAGAGCAGCTACAAAAATTACAAAAATGTCTCTATAAAAAGATTTGGCATAGATCAACCAATGTGGTCTGCATTTGAACCTCTGTGTCATGATGAACTGATCATCACAGAAACCTGTTATGAATATCTTCCTATAAAACATCCTTTCTTTTGACAGATCTTATTAGAATATACCCCTTATTTGTTCTTTTTTTCTTTAAAGGTACTTTGAGAAGCAGTTTGAGAAGAAATAATGAGTTTGAATTTATGTAGAAGAAACAAAATACTTCTAAATTTTACAGCAACAATTGAACCCACAAATCTGGTATATTAGGAGAACGAAAATATTCATCACCTTTTGCAAACTTAGCAGGAATAATTCATTTCTTTTAGGATAGCATTATGTATGTCAGGTTACAAATTTTATTCTTTGACCTCTGGCATATGCGCTCACCTTTTGTGTTTCTTCTTTTCCATTAAGTGAGCTAAGACAATAAAGCTTTTTGTAAGTTTGATCATGATAGCTGTAAAATGTTTTAAAATTAAGTATTTTAAACAATTTGTAGTTTACATTTCTTTATTAGTTTTACTACAGATTGATATATATTAATTTGACACAATTCTTGAGTTCATGGGTTTATGGTCAATTTGAGCTGTGACCTACCAGTGCTATAATCCCGAATTACTTTGAATCAAATTACTTTGATTTCTGAGCTTGAGGTACTTTGCCTAAGCTAATTCAGAAATCTATCTCTTATGTACCTAATACATAAAGAAGAGAAAAGAATGTCTATAAAGTACAAGGTATGTAAAGTTCTCAGCAACTGATATAAGATTATTATCGATAATCTTACTTATGTATGTGTATATATGAGATTTATGAGACAAATATATAGTCTTACATATATACATAATGAAACAAAACAAAGTGGAAAATAATGTGCTTCTATTTGTTACATCCACTTTATATACAAAGAGTTCAGAAGAAGCAAACTAATATGCCTGTTTTTAACAAAGTGGTTATGGATGTGGAAATTCTGGAGACAGATAAATATTAACCTTTTACAAGCCACAACATTTGATTAAGCACCAGTATTTACAACTGTACATTGCATTTGGGGGTTATTGTTATGACTGATTTAAAAGCACAGCTTTTGTAAAATTAAGTTGCATGTATGTATTCTGAAAAAAATGGAAAAGCATCCAGGTTAAACCAGTCCTGGCACTGTGCACTGATAATATGCATGTGTTTTCTGATAGTTCACTTGCAAATTATTTCTTGTAACCAGGAAAAGCGCTTATTTCGAAAGAAGTACCTTTATATAAAGAAATAGAAGATGCATTGCACTCCTCTGTCTTCCTAGTACTTGCAACATATGTTCGTAATAAAAACTGAGTAATGCATGCCAATTTTTCCATCCGTTAAAAACACTACTTTTTTTTTGTCCCACCTTTGCAGAAGGAAGCAGTGAGTTCAAAAAACCACTTCCTTGATATTTTAGTAACATGACGAATGACTTTGCCTTTTGAACTCTGCATTATCTTACTTTTAATGAAACTTTCACCTAAAATAAATATAAAAATCAAAGGTTGTCCCACCTGCTGGATTTGGAATGTTTTTTGTCTTCTGATTTAGAAAGAAACAAACTTATCAACGTGGATACAAAAACCATCAGAGGAGATCTGAAGAGTCAGTGATAAATCTAATTAATATTTGCCACAGAGTAATAGCAGTAATTTCTGTTCTGACAAATATAACGGCTGTGACTCTCCAACTGACAACAGAGTGCTCTTTAACGTGCAGAGGAGTAAATCAGGTAAGACACAATACGTGAAAGGCTTCAAGCAAATCCCAGTAAGAACTGGGATTTGAATCATGCCTTTAAATAAGATGATATACAGAGCTCCAACAAGTGCTGTTATCTCAGACTTGCAATTGTTAATTTCTTCACTTTATTCATAGAATCACAGAATCGCAGAATGGCTTTGGTTGGAAGGGGCCTTAAAGATCATCTAGTTCCAACACCCCTGCCATAGGCAGGGACACCTCCCACTAGACCAGGTTGCTCAAAGCCCCATCCAGACTGGCTCTGGCTTTAAACACCTCCAGGGATGGAGCTTCCACAACTTCTCTGGGCAACCTCTTCCAGTGCCTCACTACCCTCTCACAGGAAATAATTTCTTCCTAATATTGAATCTAAAACCTGCCCTCTTCCAGCTTAAAACCATTGCCCCTTGTCCTATCACTATATGCCCTTGTAAAAAGTCCTTCCCCAGCCCTGCTGTAGGCCCCCTTTAAGTACTGGAAGGCTTCTATAAGGTGTCCCTGGAGCCTTCTCTTCTCCAGACTGAACAACCCCGACTTTCTCAGCCTGTCTTCATAGGAGAGGTGCTCCAGGCCTCTGATCACCTTCGTGGCCCTCCTTAGGACCTGCTCCAACAGGTCCATGTCCTTCTTACGTTGGGGGCTCCAGAGCTGGATGCAGTACTCCAGGTGGGGTCTCACGAGGGTGGAGTAGAGGGGCAGAATCACCTCCCCTGACCTGCTGGCCACGCTTCTGATGCAGCCCAGGATACGGTTGGCCTTCTGGGCTGTGATTGCACATTGCTGGCTCATGTTAAGCTTCTCATCAATCAACACCCCGAGGTCCTTCTCCTCAGAGCAGCTCTCAATCCATTCCCTGCCAGGCCTGTATGTGTGCTTGGTATTGCCCCGACCCAGATGTGGGACCTTGCACTTGGCCTTGTTGAACTTCATGAGGTTGGCATGGGCCCACCTCTCCAGCCTGTCCAGGTCTCTCTCTCTCCCTCCCCTCCGGCATGTCTACCTCGCCACACAGCTTGGTACTTATAAATACTTAAAGGGATGGTTCCAGGTAGATGAGAACAGGTTCTTTTTCAGTGGTGCCCAGTGACAGAACAAGAGGTAATGGGCACAAACTTGAACATAGGAAGTTCCATCTTAACATGAGGAGGGACTTCTTTACTTTGAGTGTGGCAGAGCACTGGAACAGGCCGTCCAGAGAGGTTGTGGAGTCTCTCACTCTGGAGACATTCAAAACCTGCCTGGACGCCGTCCTGTGCAACCTGCTGTAGGTGACCCTGCTCTGTCAGGGGGATTGGACTAGATGATCTCCAGAGGTCCCTTCCAACCCTGACCATTCTGTGATTCTGTGATTCTGCATCATTGGCAAACTTGCTGAGGATGCACTCGATCCCACTGTCCATGTCTCCGAAGAAGATATTGAACAGCACAGGTCCCAGTACCGACACCCGAGGCATGCCACTTGTCACTGGTCTCCACTTGGACATTGAGCCGTTGACAGCAACTCTTTGAGTGTGATTGTCCAGCCAGTTCTTTATCCACCTAGTGGTCCATCTGTCGAATCCATGTCTCTCCAATTTAGAGACAAGGGTATCATGTGGGACAGTGTCAAACACTTTGCACAGGTTCGGGTAGATGACATCAGCTGCTCTTCCCTTGTCCACTGTCTCTGTAACCCCTTCATAGAAGGCCACCAAATTTGTCAGGCATGACTTGCCCTTGGTGAAGCCATGTTGGCTGCTACCAATCACCTCCTTATTTTCTACGTGCCTTAGCAGAGTTTCCAGGAGGATCTGCTCCATGATGTTGCCAGGCACAGAGGTGAGACTGACTGGCCTGTAGTTCCCTGGGTCTTCCTTATTTCCCCTTTTGAAAATAGGTGTTATGTTTTCCCTTTTACAGTCGGCAGGAACTTCAATGGACTGCCACGACTTCTCAAATATGATGGATAGTGGCTTAGCAACACACAAATAAAACTCTCAGAATAAGATTGTTCATTTTCTAGCTCTTTCCAATGCCATTTACTACTGGATAGCTCCTTCTGAGTGCATGGAGATTAAATTAAGAGTCCTGCAGTCTTCGGTTTTCTAATGCCCCTTCTGCTCAGAAATCACACGTACCACCTCTCCACCCTCCCCACCTGCTTCACATTACAAACTTGGTGCAGCATAGGTCCAGAAGAGTGGACAACCATGTCTGCAGAAAAGTAGATAGTCATGTCTCCAGTACTTTCTTTTTTTCTCTGCAGAAGCCACTTGTATGAATCAGTGTTTCAAGCGTCACTTCTGAGACTCTAAAGGCTAGAAATATAACATATGTACTTTGTTAAAGTCAGCTTTCTGAAATAATTTGTGGCTCCTGGAGCTCAAGGGATCCTGGGACCCTCACTCAAAGATCACTGAGATTAAAAAGAAAACTCCTTTCAATTTTGATGGACTTTGGATCAGACCATATGGCTCTTGTCTCAATGTTAACTCAACATAAACCTGACAGTAGGTGTTCTAAAGTACATAAAGAACACATCTCCAGAAAGGTATCTGTATCTACCACAAGTAGCCTAGTTTATCCTGGTTGATTACAAAGGAAACAGGAGTTCAAATTATAACTTCTTTCCTAGGTTTCTGTCACTATTCTATTTCTAAGCATAACAGACAAGATTTATAGTCAGAGCTTGGCACATCAAAATATTAGCAAAAAAAGTTGTACCAAAGTTGGGGCAGGGGGGGCAGAAGCCTCAATCATAATTCTCACTCCACTCTATTTCTTCCCCAATAGCATTTTCAGCTTCCCTGTAAGGCCTCTGCAGTGACCCAGTCTTATGAGGAGTGGCTGAGGGAACTGTGGTTGTTTAGCCTGGAGAAAAGGAGGCTGAGGGGAGACCTTATCACTTTCTACAACTACCTGAAAGGAGGTTGTAGAGAGGTTGGGGTTGATCTCTTCTCCCATGTAACAAGTGATAGGACAAGAGAAAATGGCCTCAAGTTATGCCAGGTGAGGTTTAGTTTGGATATTAGGAAAAATTTCTTCACTGAAAGGGTTGTCAAATATTGGAATAGGCTTCCCAAGGAAGTGGTGGAATCGCCATCCCTGGAGGTATTTAAAAGATGGGTACACATAGTGCTTAGGGCAAGCGTGAGTACTGAGGATAGCAGGGATGCATTGGGAGTGTGGAGCATGACACAACGTTTTAATTTGGCATCTTTGTCAGGATGATGGTGCCTGAGGAAAAAATCACTTTGTATGTGAAATCTGGTCTTGTCTGTAAGCTCAGTCTGCTGGAAAATATACATATATGCATACATATAAACATACAGCCATACATCTCAAGTATATCTCGTGAGTATTATCATATAATGTGTCCTGTTTAAGGTTCCTATGTATACAGCCTGGGGGTAGGAGGAAGAAGTAGTCTTTCCCTTTAACTAAGCAATCCAGGGAACTATTGAAAGATGCCATCTCCCGGGTAAGGAACAGGTTTTAGGGACATATGAAACTTACATAACACACAAATGCTGAAGAACTATTCTTAAAGGAAAAAAAAAAAAGTTTTGATGGAATTTTTTCAGGAAAAAATGTGGCCTGAATTTAATGTGACTTCCCTCTGCATAATGAAAAAATGCCAGCATATGTCTCTTGGGAATTTGCAAGACGGGGTGTTTGTTTTAAAGTGAAATAGAGTTTGCATGATATCTAGGAAACATATTCTGTTTAATCAATAATCAAAAATTACCAACCAGACCAACTTACCAACAGGTTTCTTTCATTTTAGCCATTTAAAAATAAATCTCAAATATAGGTTGGTTCAGAAAAAAATGCCTCATTGAGAGTGTAATATTTCATTTAGATTATTCCTCCAATTTCTAAAAAGTATCGACTATCACTTCTGTTTTAAATTAAATTTTCAGTACTGATGATATGAAAGGAAGCTTATAAAAGGTGGGAGAAAATATATTTAGCAATAGCAGAGATCAGTACAAAGTCACAATGTAATTCCTTGAAGTGAATTTGAAGCCACAGCCTATTTGTGTCTGAAGAACGGCTAAAAGTCTTGACTGTTTCAAGATTAAATCAAAGAACCAGGGGCCCTGAAGGGAATTTGGAGCATGTTACAGACTTCTATTTCCTTTAGGAGCTTCCTCCAAGAGCTACATACAAGTGTGCAATAACCCAGCTCTCATGAAATCTGATTACTTTGTTTTCTGCAAAGGAACGCACTTAGACTAGGATCATCGTCAGAATAAATTTCAAAGATCAAAAATCGACAAGGCGAGAACTTGGATGAAGTCTGCTGCTGCAAATGTGTTACTGACACGAGAAACTTTGTTAAAGAAAATCAAGCTACAGTAGACGATGTTATTTCTGTTAGCAATTAAGAACATTTGTGTAAAAATATCTGTACAGCATGGAACGAATCTATATGCATTTGTCCACTGCAGTTCTGTGCACATACTGAATCATTGTGTTACATTTCAGTGGCATGGCAGCACTGTTCATGTACAAACATTTCTCATTATGAATTGATCTCTTCTGGGATTTATAATGACTATCTATTAAACATTTTGCTGTGGCCTGGAACACATATGCTTTCCTTATGTCAGCTATTTTTTCACCAACATTGAAAATATGTAATTTATTATTATTACTACCACTTGAATTATCAAGGTGCCCACGAACCCTAGTTATGGACTTGGGCCTCATCATGCTACATGCTGTTAAAAGTAAAGTTGAAAAGGAGATCCAAAGTCCCTTAAAATTTAGAAACAAGACAACAGGCAGCAACTGAATACATACAGCAGATTGTATAGGCAAGGGACACTGGTCAGTATACCTGATAATGATTCAATTTCACCAATAGCCTGTATGTTGTTAGATTTAGCTGTTGACATCTGAAACAAGTGAAAGTTTTTTGTTAATTTTAAAGAACATTTCGTTTTCAAATTGCATCGGTCTTCAGAGTTGGCAATACTATTACTTCC
Source organism: Himantopus leucocephalus (assembly GCA_003993805.1). Taxonomy (NCBI): domain Eukaryota; kingdom Metazoa; phylum Chordata; class Aves; order Charadriiformes; family Recurvirostridae; genus Himantopus; species Himantopus leucocephalus. Next base: position 125,354,871 of record RSEF01000001.1, on the reverse strand, counting down.
AGAACATAGTCCTACATGGAATATACACAGTTTCTGGGTTACCACCTACTCTTTCCAAATAAGACAGCGCTTAAAAAGTCTCACCACAAACCAGGCAACAAAGTAAGTAGGTGCATGGTCTGATGTATATGTTTATTGTTGGATATTTCATGGCAGTAAAATTTGGGTTTTAACATTTGAATCACATTAGTATTTTCTGAAGTTGTAGGGTTGAAAGTAGATGTTTTGTTATCATAGAAAAACCACGGCAATTAAAAATTATTCTCTGTTGCTGATTGAAAGAGGACTTCAAAATAGGAAGGAAACGGTGGAGAAGGGATGCTTGAAAAAAAAAACCCATTTTTGAGTTATTCCTGATTAGAGTCACCAGCTGAGCAAAATAAATTTGCTCTCTGTCCAGCTCTCAGTCGCATTTCATTATTACAGTGGAATACCCAGCTTCGTAACTAGGCAGTCGTGACTCAGTCTTCGTCCTCTAACCCTCTGTTTCCCAGAAAAATCTTAAGACTTACAAACTTTATGGTTAAGCAAAGAAATCTTGATACAACATATCATCTATCTCCACATGACCACAGTAAATATTCTCAGGAATAATATACACGTGTGTGTTTGTGTCATGCATGCGTATGCATGCATGTGAATGTGTGTGTCCATTTGTTGTTTTCCTGTTCCTGACATCTAGACCTGTAAATCCCTGTCTCCCTTGATGTGAGTGCAACCCGAGGCAACAAAAAGTCTGTACTCTGTGTAGTAGATATGCATTTTAGAATATGACCTAGGGTTTTGTTGTCATTTTAGAGCACAAGAAACAGACATTCTTGCTATTCTACATACCTTGCGTTTAATATATTTAAGACATATATGTATATAATTTAAGATATTGAATGCATCTCCATGTAGGATGACTAGCAAGTAGAACTACAGTTAAACCATTAGCACTGTCCTTTGAAAAATATCTCTGAGGAAGCTAGAGTGCCTTAATGAGGTATTTCCTCATCTTTAGTAATCGCATCTATACCTAGGATACTCAGAGATGGATGAGAAGGGAAGCATAATTCTTCCATTGGCCACTCACCTTACGTGGTTTTTCTGGAAGTGCTCCACATACTAAAAAGTTTTAGTGCTTGGTGCTTTAGGCTAGATCCCACACCCACAGGCACCTCTCTTAGATGCAAATTGTCATAGTGCTCAGGAACTGTAATGATCCTTTAATGATAGCCTTGACTGGCTATCAAATTTAAATAAAATAAGGTATGCTTTTGTTCTTGTAACATACTGTCACTAATAAAATAACAATATTTCCATGTCTGATCCCCAAAACGCTGATTTGCATGCTTCCGACTCACTTTCAGAAGCTGGAATAACAGGCTAGTAATGTTCCTCTTCCCCCACCTCTGCTAACATTCCCTGCTCATTACTGCCTATTCACCTCAGTTAAGCAGCACTTTATGAGGTTGTTGAAGATTACTTTGCCATTTGTTTCCCAAATTAGTTCAGCTAAAAATCTAAATTTGACATAAGTCCCCAGTCAACAAGATGGAGCCACACAAGAAGAATATTGAGATAAATAAAAAAATTAACTTCAGAAACAAAAAAAAATCACTAATAAAAAGCCTTTATCTCCTTTAGATATCTTCATAGATTTGACAAAGGCAAATTCAGAAAATGGTCTTGTTAGTTTTACTTAATTAAACCTCTGCAAAATGTTTCAGATGTCAATTGTTGTCCATACCAGGTAGGATATTTGTTTCCGTTGCATTTGTGGCAGCGTATGACACAGCCAGCTGAGTAACAGTGTTGGCAAGGCTGAAAAGTCAGGATCCTTCTGGGTTCAAAATCCTCAAAAGACTGTTCTTTATGTGACATAAAAACAGATGTGATGTAATCTGAAGAGTCTGGGAGAACCAGTTTCCTTTATTGAGAAGCAGAGCAGCAGGGCAACGAATAGTGTGTGTGAGTATGCCATGTATGTTAAAACAAGACTTAGAAAAACAGTTGGCTATTAAAATGAAATGCAATACTGCTGCCTCAACTTTAGTATGAACACATGTTGTACAAGGATAACAGAAATTGCTAAATAAACTATGAAGCCGTTTCACTATTTAAAATGAATAGAATCCAGCAAAATGAGTGTTTAGTACAGCTCCCAAACAAAATCTCTCACTTTCCAGAATGTATCCCCAAGTTGTTTTGGTTAGATGTACCCAAATGCCATGAGTGTATTTGTCTACTCAAATTTAGAGCTTCTTTTCAAACATTGCATGTCTGGGTTAAGTGCATTAAACATCTTGCACTTTACCCAAGGTGGCAAATTGTGCCAGGCAATGATTCATATCTCTCTCTTTTAGAAGATTATCATTGCAAAAATGTAACTGGAAATGGAGTTGTGAAGACCCAAGTGAGTGAAATTGGTCTTTATGAAAAGATCAGATCTTTAAGAGAATAAATAAAGCTTCCAGACAGTACCCCAGTCATAGTTTGCAAAGGGACTAACAAACTCCCATGCTTAGACCATTTCCTTGTCTGCCCCAGCAAGTATAACCTGTGGTGGGAGGTAAATAGAGGAATTTAGAAGATTAAGGAAAAGGCACTGAGTCCAGAAACTTCTGTGTACCTGGGAGAATTTTATTTAAATACGGCATTACCACTGGAGTAACTAAAGGAAATAACTGAAAAATTAACCTTAAGTTGTGTTTTAAGTTTAATTGCATTTCTGTGTAGATATTTCTAGAGCTTGCCTCATGAGGTCATTGGTCCCACCCCAAACTGGATAAGATGATACGTATCATATGCTGTAAAGGGTTCGAGTCACTTGCAATTTTGCAAAAAAGGCCTTTGAATCAAAACTACTATGGGAATAATTTACAAGGTCTAGGTTATTCTCAGAAATGCCTCTAAAACAAACTCTTATTTTTTTAATCCAGTTTTGTTATTCAGTCAACATAAGTAGTCTTTTGCGTGTATCTATATGTGATCTATAAAAACCCCAACATGCTATAAATTGAAGATGTGGAGAACTTGAAACAACAAAATTACCAACACTTCCACTGCCTACTTTCCCTTAATTCTGTCTTGAAATTCTAAAGCTTACTATCAAAATAGCAAAAAATAAAATACCCTGTCTACTTTATATGGAAAATACAGAATCTAGAGTGCTGACCTACCAAAACGCTTCAGCATAGACCAGACTAGAAAGTCTTTTGATTGTAAGTTGAGCTCACTTAAAGGATAGAACTTTCTAAAAGTATTCTTCCTCAGTCTTCCATAAAATCTTCAGGATATCATTTATAAGAAGCTATTCTTCCTTCTTTATTTTTTTTTTCTCTTCTGTTCTTAATGCTTTTCCTTAACCTTACCTCCAAGAGAGTTTGCAGGTAAACTGTGTGCACAAGTGGAGGCGAGCGTGGGGATTGGCTTACAGGTCTGCCCCGCGGTGCAGCTGGCAGTCCTTCTGATCAGCTCTGTGATGTGGTTAGTCTTTCCTCTCCTAAGAACCAGATTCCTGTTTCTGCAACGTGCCAAAATAAACAGCTGGGTTTTAAAAGGAATACATCAGATCCGAGCTGCAGAGGAGGTGAGAGTCACCAAGGGGACACAGGGTAGAAAAGTCAGGAAACTATGGCAAAAATGACCTTTTTTCCCTTGTATCTATTTTTGTAAATGAATTAATATTTATTATATGTTCATGCTGCATGTAACGTGAGGTACTGTGGCAAGTAAGCCAATCAGAAATGGACAAATCCTGAAAGAGGACAAGTGGTGCAAAATGCATCTGTAGAAGAATTGCAAATTGGGAGTAAAACCACAGAAATGTTAAAGGACAGAAATATAAATCCATTACAGCCGATCTAAAGTGCCAAAATAGGACAAATGAGGCCAAAAATACCATAAGAACCCATACTTTTATGTATTTTGGCAATCCTCCCTCAGACCTGGCTCTAACTGAAAAATGTAAACGAATATGAATTTAATAATAAAAAAGAGAACCAAACATTGTAATATAAATCCTCCACAAAAGGTTAATTTCACGTTTTATATATGGAACAAAGTTCAGGTGTATTAGAACTTATTCAACCATCACTAGATTTTGACAGTGATGTTCATAGGTTAACCCATGTTCAAATTTGACTTTATATCTGGGCTTTCATTCTCCACCTTAGAATCATAGAATCATAGAATTGTGTAGGTTGTAAGGGACCTTTAAGATCATCTGCAATCAGTTCACAAATATTGACAACCATAAGCATTGAAAATCATAAGTGTAGCCAGAAAATAATCAAAATTCTGGCTTAAAACTCCTAAGTGCTAAAGAGAAACAGAAATAGAATTTTAAAAAGGTATGTTCTGTCTCTTTTTTCTTTGTGTTGTTATTTCTGAGATGACAAAGTACCATCTGGTCAGTATTTTAGACTCTTTTGTGTGTCACTACACAGATCAAAAGTGTAAGTATTTTTTCCTATTTTTTTCTATTAAAATGAAAACTAGGTTGTTCATGAAATATCTCAACTTCTGGAGCTAAGCATATAGATTAGCCCTCCCTCCATTGATATTATGCAAGACTTGGACTAAAGTCCCAACAGTAGAGTACTGGTTTTCCTTTTCACATGGTGACTCCTTTAATCTCAGTAACCCCAGTAAGTACATGTGTTACGGGTGAACTGCAAAACACAGATAAATCTAGGTATGCCTGGCCACTGTCTGTTTAGGCACATCTGGCTTGTACTGGAACAAAACTAGATGTGTTGGTGTCACATCTGGAATTCCTCTATTTTGTAATTTGTTTCTAGCGCTTACATATCTCAGTAAGATTTCCTCCTGAGTAAGGCAAGGCTCCTTAACAGCACAATATTCTTTCATCCCCCAAACTGTTACCTAACTGCTAAATCTTTGATGTCATTAGAATTATTCCTGTAAGATTGTAGATAAAATAGTAACAGAACATTACCTAGTACCAGGCAAGAGTAACAAGGAAGAAAATGTTTCCTCTCTTAACATTAAATATTTGAAGTCATTCACTGTCTTCATTTTACTCATAACATTAAATGCATTGTATTGCATTTCATTAACATATTTTATCACCACTGTGCAGCTGTTCCAAACACAGTTATGATGAAAGTAATTTCTAGGGGTTTTTCTTTCCCCCCCTTTTTTTTTTTTCACCAAGATGAACCTGGTAACATCTTCTAGAGGTGAAACATAACAGTGAAAAATTGGTTGGATTGTTGCTCTCGAAGTGTAGGGGATTAAAGACTAGTCCTCCACCTGGAGGCTTGTTACGTGTGGAGTTCCTCAAGGGTCAGTCCTGGGATGCGTTCTGCTTAACGTCTTTGCCAGTGATATAGAGGAGGAGAAGGTGTGTGCCCCCGTCAAGTTGGTTGACAACTCCAAGCTGGGGATAATAGATGACATGCTCAAGGGCAGGGCCAGGGGGACCTTGGCAAGCTGGAGGAATGGGCCAACAGGAATTTTATGAAATTCAGTGAGGGCAAATGTAAAATCCTGCACCTGGGACAGAATAAAATCATACAATGGTACAGGATGGGGCCTCGGTAGAGTCTGAAAAGGCACCAGGGGTCCTTGTGAACAGAAAGCTAGACATAAATTAGAAGTGCACTATTAGCAAAGACAGCTGACACCATCTTGATCTGTATTAATAGGAGCATAACCAGCAGATCAGCGGATATGATTATTCCTTTTTAATGTGGAATATTGCATTCTGTTTTGTGCCTGCTCCCCAATATATGAAGACATCAATAAATTGGAGCAAGTTCAACAGAGGGCCACCAAGATAGTTGGGGCTGTAGCAGTTTCTCAGTGAGGAAAGGCTTGTTAGCCTGGAGAAGAGACTGTAGCAGAGGAAGCTAGTGGCCATCCTCCCACCATGTGTGGAGAGCTCATCAGGGAGTTGGAGTTCTTCTTGGTGGTGCATGGTGGGAGAATGGCAGAAACTGGTCATAAATTGAAATGGGAAATGCTGACAGATTGAAAGTAAAAAAAAAATCATCAGGAGGACATTTTCCCTACTGAAAGGTTGTGCAAACTCTGGTTTTGGACATTTTCAAGACTTTACTGACAGCGCCCTGAGCTACCTGGTCTGAATTCTGTTTTGACCCTGCTTTGGAGAGGAGTTTGGATGAGAGACCTCCCAAGGTCCTCTCCAGCCTGACTGGTTGCCTGATTCTATATATAAATATTTAAATTTCTCAAACCAGATCCACCTAATACCAGAATGTCCACAGGTAGTTCAGTTTTGTTCATTGCGGTTTTCTTAGGAGTAGAAATTTTGCTCCAGAGGGAATACTGTTTAAGCATTTATGTGTGGTTTGAAAAGCTTCTGCTGTATGATACTGCAAAGTTGATTCTCCAAATCAGTTCTTTTTAATAGTTTTGTTGAAAAGGTTATCACCAAATGTGAAAGAGAAATGAGAGTATTGTGATTAATACTGTCAGAATTCCATTAATGTTACTAAGAAAAGTCTAGACTTCTAAGGAGAGCAGGCCAGGTCTGACTAAGCAAGGCAGGCCACTTGAAAGAGTATCTTCAAGAGTTTCTTTGTCATGAAGTGTAAAGGCAACAAAGGACGTGGTGAGGTCCCTGATTTGTGCATCTTCTGGAAGAAATTAAATTATTAAGCTAAAGGCTGAAAAGACTAATACTGGAGGGCAGCAGCCATTACTTAACTTAATATTACATTGGTTAATTTTATAGAGGCCAAATATTCTCCATGTTAGCCTTGCATGTGCACAGACTGGTAATTCCAAACACAGGGCTGGTGTGCCATAAATACACTGTGAAAGGCAGAGCTGGCTGAAGGGTAGTTTGAGAAAGTGGAATAAACCTGTAAATAATGTGCAATTAATGTTAATTAACAATCATTCCTGTGTTTTTGAGAATAAAACCAATCCAGCTTGATCAACAGAGGATATCACATATTTTTTGAGATACTGTACTGGGTGCTTTTTTGTTGTTGTTGCTTTCGTTAAATATTAGGTGTATTTAATGAAATAAATAAATGCCAATATCTATATGGGGAAATATGTTATGACTGAAGAATTATGCTTGCACTTTTTTTTTTGCATGTTTTCAGGCTAGATATACTTTTTTTTTTTCTAATATGCAGTGCATATAATCAGAGAAGACAAGTCAGCTGAGCTGTGCCAAAAGTTAGAAAACCTTAAATGGCTGGCAGTACGGGAAAACAAAAATACAAATCAGCTTTATCACTTGGAGTTTTCATTATCATCACATACAGTATGACAGGAATATTAGTGTTACTTAAAAGTGATAAATATTAGGGGGGGGTTTATCGTCTTTCATGTATGCTGAACTGACACTAAGCCAAGAAATTGTTTATTCCCTCTTCTTGCACCTTTAATTCTTTCAGTCATTCTTTTTCCTTTGATTGGATATCATGCATTATTTACCCTGACATATCATTACTACCCTGGTTCTAGCCTATTTTACTCCTTGCCATAGCAATGTCCATAAATCTTTTCGCTATCTCCTTTTTTATTTTTCTTTTCTCCCTATATCTGTTTGCGTCTTCTCTCCCTTCTTGTTCTTTCTTCTGTTCTCTCTGCTTTGCTATCCCTCTAGCATCTGTCTGTTTAAACCATTTAACCTTTCTGTCCTTCAGGCAGAGACATTAAACTTCTGTATGCTTCTGCATTTGGGGGGAGGTAGGGAATTCCCCTTACTACTTAGAACACATAATCTCATTAAAGATTTCCAGGAAAAATTCCCAACGGAAGTTGTATGTTTTTATTTGTATATCTCCAAAGACACTGAGTTGCCCTCCCCTTTTCTCGTGAAACTTCTCTTTATTTGAATGAGCTACAAGCAATATCCTGTACAAAATAATGCTCCTGATTTCTGTTTCCTACCCAGCAGCTATACAAACATTCTTTATCCATTTGCAATTCAAGGAAAATATCTATATAGTAAGGCATTTAAATGGTTAGAGTGCCTTTCAGAGGTCCCTGAAAATTTGAGACATGGGGATATCTCTGCAGTCCTGAGATGAAGGTTACCTCAAAGTAGAGGAAGAGTTAAAAATAACTACTTTGTGGGTAGGAGGAGTTTCCTCCTGCAGCCAACATGAAGAAAATCACCCAACCATCCCTCTGACTGGATGTGCTGTTGCATTCCTTCTGAGGGCTCTTGTCACCACTTCTGATTCAGCCACAGCTAGCTGCTTCATACACAGAAAAGACCTGTGCTACTGCCACTAGACATAAGGATGCTACGTGTCTACCTCCCCTGATTCCTTTCTAGCCTCTCTACAGATAGACTGCTTTAAGCACATTTGTTCCGTTTATTTGTGTGGCCTATCGTTTGACTGTTTCTGATGTACAAAGACTATAAAAAATATATCAGTTGTAGGAGGTGGTTTCCTCTAGACTTTCAAAACAAGATGATGATATTCTTGGTGACTGAAAGTAATTAGTATCTTTCTTAACAAAGTAAAACATCAAGGTCTGTGATGATAAACCTAACAGTTGCTCCTCCTTAATTGCATTCCTCACATAGACTTTTTTTCCCAGTCTTTGGCAATATTTAAAAAGATAACAACCATTTTGCATAGACATGTCCCCATGGGCAATTTGACCAACAAATGAGTGAACTCATTAATGTAACATGGAGACATGGCTGTGTGCTTTGATTTTTTTTTCCCTTGATACTTCTCAAAGCTCTCAAGCTTATCCTTTCCCCTAAATTATTTTGTCAAAGACACTTAGTCCAGCTGTCAGTTCTTCCTTGTAAATGCCATCTGTTACACAAGCCAAACCTACTGACCCTTTTGTAGTCTTTGCTGCTGTGAATATGTTACTCCTTCCATCCGCATCAGATTCTTGGAATGTAGTCATATTCAGTTGACATGATACCCATAATTATGCATTATATCTGTCGGTAAGAGTAAATGAAACTTGAAAAATTCCATTGCAGTTAAGATAATTTCCAACAACTCTAGCTCTCTCAATTCTTAATCCTAACCTCTCTGCTCCTTGGCAAACATTTTGCATGGATATAACAAGACCATTTCCCTTTCTGTTCAGTAGCCGTATTTAAAGTAGTCTGTTGCCTTCCTTCATAGCTACACTTGGCATCCCATAATAAAAATCTTTCTCTAGATCTGAGACATGTTTCAGAAGATTCAAAGGATGAGGGGAATATAAAATTGGAAGTTGGCCAATCAGGAAAACCTATTTGTTTCACTAGCCTGATGAGCATTAATTTGAGTTATTTAAGACCAAACTGAAATAGGTCCCTAGAGAATGGTCTAATAAATTTTTAAAAGCGTCACCTTGCAGCCAACTTTATTGTCACTAAGTAAATGATGTAACGCAGACCAGATTGTTAACAGCTAGCACAATGATTTGAACATCCATTAAACAGAGGTTTAAGTGATGCTTACCACCACTTATACATGGGTGATATGTGTTATTTCTTGCATTTTTATGAGGTTACATAACATTGAATTCATGTGGTATAGTTAATGCTAGAACAAAGCAGAACTTAGTAGAATGCAGCATAAAATATGTTTCACAGATGTTTAATCCTGCATTTCCTAGTTAGCTTGGGTTTTTACGCATGTGCGGAGGGAGATGATAGTTTCAAAGAAAGACAATCCAGAGCTACTAATCATGTACTAGCAGTTTACTGTAAATTACAGGGTAATAATTCCACCATAGCATTCTGTCAAGGGCAAACTATGACAGGTGGTTTCATAATTAAAACCTTCCTCTGACTAATTGTAGGTGAAGGCAGTGGCATCTCTTCTTGTTAAGGTCACCTAATACTTCCCAACAGAAGACCCCGCTTTCATGTCTTAAGATTTTTACTAAACCATTTGAAAAGATATTTCCATAGCAGGTTTCTGAATGCCTTGGGAAATGCAAACCATATGATTCAAATTTTTCAGAGAAATACATTGAGTTTCCCCCTTTTTAACACACCCTCTTTCCTGAAAGCTCAAACTCCTCAGTGATTTGGAGCAGAATTGTGAAATCACAAAGGAAGATAAGTTATTTGTCAAAGATTTATATTGTACTAGCCCCTGAAAATGTCCACATTGTGGCAAAGACATATTTTTTTAAAAAGTTTGTTCATGCTCAGGAAAAACCTGTTAGATGACTGCAATTCAGACTTCTCTGAGTTTTGCGCTACTGGTCTGTGTGGTGTCTGGGCACTGAACCACAACTGAAGTTCAGATTCTTCCATCTTTTCAGTTTCTCTATCACTTGTTCCAACAGGGTGGAATAAAAGCAGTTTGAGAAAGACAAGAATTTTTTAGAAGATCTGGAACTGCAGGTGTGACAAAGAATATGATCTGGAAAGACTAGAGGCAAGAATTGGCATTAGGGAGGAAAAGAAACAGGCTAACCAAGCACAGGCAAAACAGAAAACATGGCTTGTAATGGAGACAGACAGTGGGATGTGGGCGAGTAGTAATTAGTGTACCAGAAGAAACTTAGATTCAGGAAGACTAAGACTGAGAACAAATGTGGGAAGAGGGCACAAATGAGCTATCTACTAAATAGCTGAAGGGAGAAGGGGAAAGGGAACGGTCTAAGAGTGAGGATTAGTGAATTAGAACTGTGATCAACTAGACTAGGATTTTTCAGGCTATGAGACTTACTGAAAAGTAAGGAAATATAGGAAACAAGTATCTAGATCTTAGATTCTCAAATAACTTTTTTTCTGAATCAGAACTTGCTTCAAAATATCTAATGATATGGTATTTGTGTAACACATTTTGAAGTTTCTATAGGTAATTGTTTCAATGTGCTAATAATACAATAGTCCTGCAAGCCTCACCTCTGGTTTGGCCAGGGAAACGTAATCCTGAGACTTCAGGAAACACCAGTAACTAATTTGTGGTTTGTTGAAGAGCTGGCAGCAGTCAAGGGGAAGATCATGCAATAGGCCATGTAGCAAAAACTACGAAGCTGTAATTCTCAGAGCACCAGTGCTTCACGATGGGCAGGTTCCCACCACACATTTGGATTCTGATAACAGACATAATATGGCAGAACATTGCTTGGCAAGTTCAACCCAATAACTAGAGAAGTGGAACCTGGACAGAAAGAATAGCAGTGAGATGAAGAGGGAGTAAGAGGTAGAGTAGGAAAATGCTAAGAGGTGAAAAACTTAAGTGATCTTAATTTCTCTTGATGTTTCAAATCTTTTACTAAAAATGTGAATAATATCATTCTAGCTGCTAGAATCCTGTAAAAAAATCTTACCTGCAAAATGCTTTGAAAATTAATATTATCTTTTTTTTTTTTTAAATTAAAAACAGCCTTGGGAAAATACCTTCAAACAAAAAAAAAACCAACCCTGACAGCAACCAGAAAGAAAAGATAAGATTAAATAGCTGGTCATAATAATACCTCCCTTCTTTGCATGATATGAGGCAGAGGATGTACGAAAAAATGGTAGCTAATCATATAATTTAAAATTCAATCAGAATTGTCACACCCATCGGTGTGACAACACTTTAAACAGATCATTTACAGATGATAATGTTGGCCATTTGGTTTCATATTTTTGCCCAGGTTTTCCAAATATCTTCTCCTCTCCTCCGGCAGGGCAAAAATTCCAGACTGAAACTTCTCTCTGTTTTCTGATTTTAATAACACCTCAATAACGAAGGTTCAAGGTCTACAAACAATGAAAGATAAAACGGGGCTGTGCTTTGAAAGATTTTGAGAGCAGTGTTCGCCAACATGGTTTTACCCAACAGCAGCACACATACATACCACAAAAATCATGTAGCTGTATCTGAGAGAAATTTGTTACCTATGGCTGGTCTTGGGTTGTTAGTTGTCCATCCTCCTTTAATATTACAAAATAGCTGTGATTTAGACCATATAGACATCACATGTGTGCCAATGCACAGAGCTGCTGTCTATCTGTGGTACTTTAAGATTCTACCAGATATGAACCTACAGATGCAAGAAATTGCCATTTGAGTTGTCTATTTGAAAATCCAAATACATAATTTAAACATCTCAAATACTCTTTCAGTATACTTGGTCACTCCAGAAATTTGTTTAAAACAACTTGTATCTTGTATTTCACTTACTTAGTAGCCCAAGAATTCCGAGATCCACATTTCTCAGAGTATTAGGCTTTCTGATATTAAAATAAACTAACCCTTATGCTTATATCTATTGGCAGTGATTACTTTGTGCTCATTGTTTTTGAAGTGATTGCATTATAAACTGTGGAGAAGGTTAGAAATACGTCTCTGTGTAGATTTCTTTTTTGCAGTCATTCCAGCACGTATATCTGATTATGGAAGTTACACCAAGTCTGAAGAAAGGGCTATAGAATTCCATAAAGAATTCTTAGACTTAGCCTTCAGCTATAGTTTTCTTTTCAAACCTTAGGTATTGTCACCCTCATATGGAGAGTCACACTTGCTGGTGAGTCTTGCACTCTTTGTTACCTGTTTGCGCTTTCTAATCCTCTTTCAGAGATATTGCAACAAATTAGTGACTGTGTTCTGGAAGGTACAGAGACTGCAGAAGAAGATGGAAAGGTTGCATGTATGTCACATAAACCATTTTCTAATAGGTTAGCTTAAAGTCATTCCATTAGGTTAATATCCCAATGAAATAAGGTAACCCAGTTATATTTTAAAGGTCAGATGTTAAACTTCAGGAAACCACCTATATTTTTGTGCTATTGACAGGAGTCAAAAATTAATCCTTGCACATTTTACCAAAATGATGGGTCATATTTTCACATTTTAATATTGATTTCGTTGGAACTGGTTCTGAGAATTTGAATGTTAAAATTATTCTCATCCAATCAAGAAATAGAAGCAACAACAAGTGATTCATACCCAATTGTAAAACCTCACATTTTGGATGGTCACAATGAACCTCTCAAATTGACCAAAATATATTTGTATAGCGTATTTGACAAATAATTTCAAGAGTATGTACCTTGCAGAAACCTAGTTCTGCACACATTGGCCTTTCACAGTCAAAAGCAGTGCTAAAAGTATCTCTTAAAATTATTAGCTATGAGGTATTTTCCTAGTTCTTCCAGTTCTTAATAATGATGATGACTTCCTCCTGTATTTAAATGCAGTCAGATACCACAGCAATGAGCCCCGTCGGGTGTATACATAGGCAGACCATTTTCCTTCAGTTCGTTATATTTTTAAACAGTGTCTTCATTGTATCCCCATAGCTGAATTACTGGCAAGAACAAGTAGCAAACATTGTAGCGGACTTCAGTGCTGGGCTGTATTTTGGCTGCATATATCCATTTTTCAAACATATAGCTCAGACCACCATCAATTCAAGCTGTAGTTAAAGTGAGTCACTACTTCAAGACATACTTTTGCCACACAAATTGAAGATCAAGGGAAATTGAGGGGTAAATTTTCTTCCTCAAACCAGCAGAAAAGAGGCATAATATACTCATCCCTGAGTTTGATCTCTAAATCCAAACCAGGAATCCTCTATGTGTACTTATATCAGGCAAAACAAAATTTTTTCCCTGTTTCTGCATTTGCTACAACTCTACCCCTGCCTCCACACACGCTCACAGGATGCAGAGATGGAGCCATAAAAAATTTTAGTTATGTTTAGCCGCACAAAGCTTTTTCTTCTCCTGTGAATGCTCTGGAAGCTGCCAGTGTTTAGTGACAATGGCATTCAAGGTACTCCACTGCCATTTAAAAATACGTCTATTTGTCTCCAGCTGTTACCAAGAATGAAGATAAAGCTGCAGATTACACTTGACTTGCTTTATTCCCACAGAAGCATAATATCATCAATTTGAGGTCAAACACCAAGTTAGAGGTGTTTCATTAAAGTTTAACCTACAATTCTAAACTGTCTCACGTGAGCAGGAGAGCTAGTCACGGAGATCACCGGGGGAGTGATTTGGAGACAGTTAAATCATTGACCTGTAACCTCAGAATGACTTTGTTAGTAAAACATTGGCTTTTCTAGTAAAAAACAAAGGACAGAGTTTGAGGGCATGCAGGGAAGGAATGCTAATGTAATTTTCATATCTGTCAGATGAGTAACTGCAGCTCTCTTAGCTTTGTCTATAAAATACACAGTGTGCAATTATACTCTAAGGACATATAAACCCATCTCTCTCAAACCCTCAGCAGCCAATAACTTGAATCAAAACATCAGTTCACAGCAAGGATTACAGAGATTAAAGGTGGTGTTGTCCAGTTATAAGTGAAACTGCCTTTCTGTTTTCTTAGCCGTGACTCTACCACTTGCACCCTGATGATCAGCTTGAACACTGATTTTTTGCAACTTTGCAGCTGCAGGATCATTCCACTTGTGCACCATGACACCCAGGTCATATCTGGTCCTGACTACAGACTGCCGTTGTAATTTACCATACTTCTTTTTCAAAGCAATATAATTCTGTAGTTTATGTGAAAACACCAGCTTTATCAGACAACAACAGAATGCTTGGCACCTATACTCCTCTTCTCTCTCCTCTCTCTCTGGTTAATTCATGGCTCAGCTAGGTCAGCTTGTTCCTCAGTGAAAATGAGAGTTCAAGTCCTTGTTTAATACAGCTGATTGTACTGTGTCTCATTTTAGGCCGTACATATCATCTGTTGCACACATTTTCTTACTGATGCCACCTGGAGACTTCCTGCAAACATTCCCTGGGACAAGCATACTGCCTTTTACCTCCCTTACCATGTGTCAACCACAATGTTTGAAGCCAGTAGTGTAAATAAAAAAAAAGATCGTTCACTTTTATAGTGTTTTCAATTCTAGTCTTCATAATGAGTGTTCATAGCTTGTGAAGTGGTGGGAAGTGATCTGAAATATTTGGGTTCCACTGCGATATTGCTTTAGGTATGCTATGCTATGCTACACTATGCTGTACTAGATGTAGTTATCTGTTGGGAAAGACTTTGGTTGCCTTTCCAAAAAGATATCAAAAAATCAAACATCACAGCCCATCAAGATTTTTCTTTGGCATGATAAGTCAAGAGTGGTGACAGCTATTGTC
This sequence comes from Himantopus leucocephalus, assembly GCA_003993805.1. Classification (NCBI taxonomy): domain Eukaryota; kingdom Metazoa; phylum Chordata; class Aves; order Charadriiformes; family Recurvirostridae; genus Himantopus; species Himantopus leucocephalus. Next base: position 125,339,855 of record RSEF01000001.1, on the reverse strand, counting down.
AAGGTTTCTAGAGCTTTTAATCCCAATCCCTAGAATTCATAATGAGTTTGTGAATAAAAAAACCATTGTTTTGGAAGTTAAATAGATTTGGATCTTATAAATGTCTTGCGTATTCTTTCCCTAAATGCCAGTTATTATCCCTTCTGTTTACAGTTTGTCTTAAACTGTTTTTCTATTCATGTGTGTTTGTGTTATGTTCAGACTGATTTAATTCTACAGGTCAGATTTTGTCATCCTTCATCAAAATGCTTTAGGTAATTTTGTTGTTTTCCACCCTTTACTTCATTATTTGAATAAACAGCAGCTTTGTCTGTTTCCAGCAAGGTGTGCTCTGTAGAGAGCTAGGACGTTTTCTGTATCAGTTTTCATTTTTTTCAGTTACAACTGGGACAACGGAAAGTTGTGACTGATCCATTTATTCCCTTTGACTACTCCTCCGATAGATACTGCACTATAAAAATTAGAGAAAGAATAAGGAAAATTACTGCATTCTGATGTTAAACTTTCCTTTTGGCTGGGTTTGAATCAATTCAGAAAAAAACATGGCATGCCATTTGGCTGTAAGTGCTTAACTGAATGTTCACTCTAATTCACAAATTAAGTATTTCAGAATTAATTCACTGCAAAATAACACATCAGTGGAATAAATCAGTGAGACAATATTACCAAAGCCACTGAAGTCTGCAGGCAGAAGAAATGACTGAGCCTTGGCAGAATGAGTGGGAGCAAAGAGGACTGGGCACAGACCTGGCTGCACATATGAAACTTGCTGCAGCTCTGCCCAGTACAAGTGCCATTAAGCTTGTCTTGTGTGTCAAAGACCATGGGTTCAGGACTCTGCTGAGGTGGCAGAAACCCAGCTCCAAGCACAGACACCATTATATGGGATCCTCATCATGAGCAGTAAACTGATGAGAAGACCTCTGAGACTCTGGAGCAAGAGAGAGGAGTGAGCCTGGAGGCGACATGTCGCTTCAGCAGCATTCAGCCATTCTTCCCTCTCCTCTGTCATGGAGAAGCCTTGGCTCTCAACATGTAGAGGGTCAGCTGGGCCAAGTGCCCGAAGTCTGGAAAAGGTGGCTTGCCACAGGCTTTGTTGTGCTCAAGCTTCTCTCTGCAGAATGTGATCTTTAGAGCTTGTGTTGTGTGCTGAAGATCATAGATATGAGATCCCACTAAGGAAACCCTCCCCAGTTCCAAGCTTAGCATCGTTGACTTCCCTCAGCTGCCACCACACAAGAAGGCCTTATTGAAGGTGACCTGCTTGAGGAGACCACCCCAGGCTCAGGAGGGGGAGGTGAGCAGGGTTCTGGAAAGAATTGTTGTTGAGTCCCACTCTTTGTTAAAGATGGCAGACCCCAAACCAGCAAGGCCATCCTGCTAGTGGCCTGAGTTGGGAGCAGAGAAAACTTGACAACTTCAAGAGTCTCTTCACCTGGGTTTGTAGCAAGAGCCTCATGGACATGCAGACAGTCAGCTGAGGTGTTAAAGAGCTACAGTTTTCCCTTCCAGTACCTAAAGGGGGCCTACAGGGGAGCTGGGGAAGGACTTTTTACAGGGACATGTAGTGATAGGATGAGGGGTAATGGCTTCAAACTGGAAGAAGGTAGATTTAGATTAGATATTAGGAAGAAATTTTTCACTATGAGGGTGGTAAGGCACTGGAACAGGTTGTCCAGAGAAGTTGTGGAAGGTCCATCCCTGGAGGTGTTCAAGGCCAGGCTGGATGGGGCTTTGAGCAACCTGGTCTAGTGGGAGGTGTCCCTGACTATGGCAGGGGGTTGGAACTAGATGATCTTCAAGGTCCCTTCCAACCTAAACCGTTCTATGATTCTGTGAAAAGCTGTAAGAATGGTAAAAGAGGAGATGCTATAATGAACAGTCCCATTCAAGTTTGTGTACTGGAAATATACACAACATCTCAGTTGGGGGAAAAAAAAGAAACAAAATGAAAAAAAAGAAAATACTTATGAGCATAAAAAATTAATACAGTGTTTGTAGATATACACATATTTCTTTCCATCATGGAAGGATGTTACCCTTAGTCCTTACCTCTAGCAAATTAAGTACAGTTTATTGGAGCTTATTGTATGACCAGTCTTTAAAATGGTGCCATGGTTTCTACATATTCATGGCTACATGGGGCAAGTGGTATTGAAATAATTGACTATGATGTCTCAATTTTTTCCAGTCTCTGACTGCATTCGTTGATTCTGATTTCAGCACTGTGACTCTAAAGCATGTCAAGTTTACCCACCCAAGGAGTTAGTAAGTTTTGTCACAAGAAGGGGCAATGGCTGTCAAGTGTGCAAATGTGCTCACTAGGTGCATCACTAAGCAGTGTCAATAAAGCCCAGAGAGATCTAACCTTGTGTTAGAAGGATTTTGCTCAGTAAAATCAGGCCTGGATCCAATGCTTTAGAAACTGTACGCACTCTCCTTACTTGGCTAAAGAAAGAGGAAATGAAAAGATGGCAAATTAAGTTACCAATATTTGTCTTAAACAGTAGGCCCACAAGAGAGCTCGTGACAGTTCAGATATTTCAATTCTTATCCCTTTCTACCGGTGTGTATCATTTTGTTTTGCTGTCAGTACCCAGGAGATTTACAGAACTAAGTCCTCTTAAGACTAATGAAACTTGCACAGGGATATTTCTCAGTCATTGATACTTGGCCAGAGCCTACGGCTGCTTGCCAAATATAGGATATCTATGCAAATCAAGGGTTAAAATTATTTATTCCACACTTTTTTTTCTTCTCAATTATTCTTTCTCATTATTCATCAAAAGACACAAATGTGTTTACTAGAATAGAATCTCCATAAAAAGAGGTGTTCGTTACTTGGATAATACATTCTCAGAAATCAGTGCAATCAAAGGAAGGTGTTTTTACTTTGATAGTCTGGGACAAAAAAGGGTCAATGTTGTTGAAGGAATTTATTAAAGATATCAAACACAAATTCCACAATCAATCAGTCAATCATTTCCATAATTGGTCCTTGATTTTCTTGGAAAACTCAGGTAATGTCAAAATCTGCATTACAATATGAAGAGATTATTATATAGCTGCATCTGTTTAAAAGATGTATGTTTTCTTCAACCAGTTCATCCTTTCATGAGACTGTAAAGACTCGGATTATCTGTCTCCGAAAGGAATATGGCTACAGGGAATGTTTCTGCGTGAACTTCTGGAGACTACAGCATCAGATAGACAGATAAAACTTTCCATTTTATTTTGCACCACAAAACAAGAAATTTCTCTATGAAGCCAAAGGTTAACATATTTAGCAGCAAAATGAGTAAGCAGAATTGTAACAGAATACAGTTCACCACTGGGTTTCATTACCTCAGGAGGTGAACTGAAAGTAATAGTTCTGCTTAACTCCTTGCGTTGGACTTGAACTAGACACGTTAAAAGCCTGACTGTGCAAAATACATTCACAATGCCTGCTTGCACCCTTGGAAAATTATCATGCTTTAGAAAGTGTTTTGTTACAGTTACTTACCACTCGTGTCCAGGGACACAGTGCCTCTGCTGTTATGAATGCCAGCGTAAAGCAGCATTGCAGAATTGGGTAAGAGAAAGATAGAGCTCTTTGAGCCAGGCACTTAGGGCTATTGGCTCCCACTAAATCAATACAGTGCCTAGAAGGGTATGAAAGGCAGATGGTAACAATAAATGCTCAGTTTTTAAATATATGAAGAGAGGTTCAATATAAGTGTAGTGCCTTGAGAGTCTGAGGATTTGTTTTAAGTTGCTCAGCAGTGAGGTGCTCCAACAAATACTTTGATAGCTTTGAATAAGCCTGAAGAAATCCTTAATATACCCTTCTGATCTCTCTCTGAGGTCTTTTAATATCGATCTCTGCCAGACGAGCAGGGCCAGCTTCTCTCTTAACTACAGGTATTTTCTTGGGGTGCCTGTACTTCGGAACATTGTATTGAGTGAGTTGGTCACCCTGCTCAAACATAGTCCTTTGAAATCAAAAGGATTGGATTTGTTTGTTTATTTTGTAGGTTCTGGAGCATAATTTCATGGAAAATACCTGCCATTCTTGCTACGAAATCTGACGTTATGGTGTTTCACTGTGTCACGTCTGTAAGGTTTAAAAAGAACACTGATAGGTGGGATACTGTTAGCATGAGGACTGATCTTAGGAAAGCAGTAGAGAGTGGAGAATTATAGAAGAGTTAAATGTGAAAGCTTGTGATGTTTCCAGTAGTAGTCTGTAAAGAAGCAAAGACACTTATCCTTAAACACATGGCAACACTCTCAATGATTTTTTTCTTGTTCTGAACAACAAACAGAAGAGTGGAAGGATGGTGCGTGTCTGGCACAGTATTCCCTGCCCTATGATTTTTTTGGCAGGCTAGTTGCTGTGACTGACATCAGTAGTGGCAGGTCAGGTAGCTTACAAAAGAAGAGCACTGAATCTTGGCAGTCCACCCAGCAGTAAGGACACAGACGTTTCTAGTTTAATTAGTGAAATAAAGTAGCAAACCACTCGTTTTCCCCAGAGAACCTTAGAGTAAGTGACTCATCAGATCATTGTTGGAGCTTGTGTCGTCATTCACAATTTGAAAGGTTGATGACCACTATGCTTTTGTATGCCGTGCTCTACTGCTGGGAACGGCAACTTAATTCCCCTAAGAGCATTGTTAAAGTATTGTCACGGAAACACGCAAATAAAAGGGAACCGCTATCTTATGTTTACATAAAGGTTGCAGGGAAGTCTTTCTGGAGATTCATTCCTAAACAAAGCAAAGCAAATAAACGAACAGCTCCCACCCACACGTACACTTCATTCTTCTCTTTGTTGTACAATTTTAATGCACTGATATTTAAAAGAAAGAGCTTTTACAGAACCAAAGGGCACTTAAAACTTTAGGTAATCTTGCTCAGCCTAATTTCTGCCAAACTGATTTTTTCCCTGCAAATGAGGAGGAAAAAAAAAAAGGAAAAAGGAGTTGCAATGTGATTCTGATCACAGGAGCTATTTGTGGGTTGTATCTGTGCTTCTCTCAAACTGTCCTCTGTCTTATCAAGTCACATTTCTGAGAATTTGTAGGATGATGCCCGTTTTATTGCTGTTTTTTGTCCTGACAAATCAGTGTTCCATCCCACACAGTGGCTGTCCTTCTTACATCACAGTTGTGGTGAGGTGATCTTTTGTTTTAGCTGATATTTCCCAGGTATATATTCACACAGTGAGTCAACTGGAGTAAACTTGTGAGTAAATATGAAATAAACCCATATCATAAGACTCTGAAAAGTGTACAAATTTTGAAACAAAGAAATAAATATGATAAATTATAGCTACTGTATTCATAGTTGAAGCAGATAAAAAGATTTATTTTACATTTAGAGGTCAATGAAGCAAAAGATGTAGCAATACTACACATACTATTTTCTAGAGAACTAGGTCACCTTGCTAGCAAAAAATTAATGGACTGCTACATTTGGTTAGCTGGCAGAATTCATGACAATTATGCTGCTAGTGTACACAAGTTGATTTTTTTCTTTTTTGCAAAATCATTATGTAGTGTTCTTAGAAACATTTTTGTTTAAAATACTAATATAGCAAAACAATGAATAAGATGCATGCATTTGCATCCATGATGCAGTTAAAGCTGTTTGTTTCTTGTGAATCAGAGTAATTGAGGAGGTCAGGACACAGCAGCCAGTTCCCAGAGTACCTGCCATGCTCTGGCAGGCCACAAGTCACCTGCAGATAGCAAAGTGAGTGGCACTGCTCCAGAGAAGGCTTGCTCACATGTACATTTTTAAAATAAACAGTTTTCCTGAGTATTACCAGATTAGGAGACTCTTGGTATGATCAGCTTGCCGTGGCCTCACAGACCTCTATTTGAGAGTCACTAAAATAGGGAGTTCCTTTACGCCAGTGACAAAATAACCTTTCAGCAGCGGTCCCTTTAGTTTAATTAAAGTATTCCTGACCAGCTATATCTTTCCGCTTCAAAGGAGGAATTTCTGACAAGTTATGTAGTTTGAATCTCCTTTCTTAAATGTATTATATAAAACCTCATGAAGTTCAACAAGGCCAAGTGCAAGTTCCTGCACATGGGTCAGGG
>RSEF01000001.1:125301777-125333663 GCA_003993805.1 Himantopus leucocephalus | reverse complement strand
GCTGAGAGAGTTGGGGTTGTTCAGTCTGGAGAAAAGAAGGCTCTGGGCAGACCTTATTGCGGCCTTCCAGTACCTATAGGGGCCTACAGGAATGATGGGGTGGACTCTTTATCAGGGAGGGCAGCAATGGGATGAGGGAGAACAGTTTTAAACTGAAAGAGTGTAGATTTAGATGAGATATAGGAAGAAATTATTTCCTGTGAGAGGGTGGTGAGGCACTGGAACAGGTTGCCCAGAGAACTTTTGGATGCCCCATCCCTGGACGTGTTCAAGGCCAGGTTGGATGGGGCTTTGAGCAACCTTGTCTAGTGGAAGGTGTCCCTGCCCATGGCAGGGGGGTTGAAACGAGATGATCTTTAAGGTCCCTTCCAACCCAAATCATTCTGTGAGTCTATGATATATGTTTATGTATTCATCTGCCTGTTCTTTCAATAGCTTGGTGAAGTTATGAATTCATAAAAAACCCAACAATTTCAGGGGAAAAAAAATGAACTAATCACATCAGATGGTATTTACATATTGGTATTTCAGGTATCATTAAAGGCAAAACATTTTCTACTGGAAGTCTCCTAGCTGAGACTAGGCAAAATATGTCACAATTTTATTCAAACTTTTTTCCATTATACAGTTTGATTCAGCAATGCAACCTCAAATTTATTTACCTCTTTTGCCATTTTCATGGCTTCTAATTTCTTGGATGACCGTTGATACACTGAGGAACCTAAAAGGGAAAAAAATCCTAAGTAGTATGACTCTTTATTGCCTATAAAGAGGTGCCATAAATTTGCAATTCTAAGATGTATGGCATCATAAATTCGAATTATATAGGTATTGAATTAGCATGATGGGAACTAAATGGGGTGAATTAGCATGGATATATTGAATCCCAGGCATGGTGGGAACAAAACAATGGAAAAGGAAGAAAACGGAAAGTATGAACTCTCCAATAATTAGATCGCATATTGAAAAGTAGAACAGATGAAAATTGTGTATATAGATACATTAAAAACATTCTCACAGTCACTGCCAGGAATCCTAACTTTGCTCAGGGCTCCAAAGCATTCTGCACACAGGCTCTGGACAGGTAAATGGGTGTCTCCAAGGAACTGCACTGTAGCTGTGACTGGGCAGCTCAGCATAAACAGAGCTGTGTGCCACACAGACAATCTATGAATCTCCCCTTTAATTCCTAAAGGTAAATTGTGTGATCATTTACACAATAATGGAGAGGAGGGGAAAGACTTATAACTGAGCTAAAGGAGAAAAGCTAACAAACTTTTTAAAATAGTTCTTTTCACTTGAAGAAACAAGTATGTATTCCCTGTATTGCCTCAGTTTGAAAGTATTTTTGTGTAGTTACCCTTTCCATTCTTAGTAAGAAACATTTAATTACAATTAGGACCTGTCCTAAGGAAACAATCCTAATTCAGGAAAGCATTTAACATACATTATGTGTATAACTACATTCCTGAAGTACTTTTCTCAACAGGGATAATAGATCCAAACATAGTCTGGAGTATTTCCTCAATTGTACCTGAAAGGTCCAGTCTCCCAACATTTGCTAAATAAATCAAGATTCAGAGACCATATTATCAGGAAACAGCCTATGGGCTCCAATAGGTTTTGTATAAATCTTTAAAAGGTTATTCCTTGTGGTGCAGTTTAAAAATACCAAATTTAGCTTTCTTTTTTTGGCTGGTTTCAGTACCAGAAACTAGAGTCACACAGAACAGAGTTCAGTAAAATCTCGTTTTCCAACTTTATTTTTTTTCTGTTCACATATCTGTTCTTTGCTATCCCTACAGAATGTCACAGGTTATCAGTAAAGCTATGCTTATTACGGGTCTCAAAACTGGAAACAAAGTTCATAACTTGTCAACGTCGAGGAGCATCTTATAAGCCTGTCTTCATAAGAAACACGATACTGGGGAGAGAAGGGGAAGAAACTGCTTAGTTAAAAAACCCAATCATTAATTATTTAAATCACATTTTCAGCGTTTATTAATAATTTGTTTTGCTATAATATTGCTTCTATATACTAAAAGGCTTTATAAAAATAATAAAAATATATTACATACAGATGACACAAAAGTTGTTATGGTTTTCAAAATTTAACAGGATAAAAATATAGCAACATTATCCTGTATTAGGATCCAAATCAACCCCAATGTATAAAATTGCATTCACTCTTTACAAATAAATCATTAGGAGAACAATAATGAAAGACATGAGTTCTTCAAATCATTGCTATGCAAGCTGAAAACTATTTCTACAAGAGAATTCTGTGATTTATTGACCATGGATTATTAACAAAATAGCCCAATCTAAACACAAATAAATCCATTGTGTTCTGAAGATGAAAGAATTATGAATTGTTGTAAAGTATCATTTCTCTGAATTGAGCAGCATCCAAGCCAATTTTACAAGCAACAGCTGTGAAAAAAATTGCATGGCAAAAAGAATTCAGAAATGAAAGCAACAACACAGTTGGGGAATAGATGCTCTGGAATATTGCCGCCTTATCTTCCAGAGTAAATATTTGGTGTCAATGTGGACAAATAAATATTGTACGTTTGACTCACCATTTCAGATACAGAACTGCTAAATCAGTGACAATATGTATTAATAGTATTCAAATTTCTTTCCCAACATTTTCAAGATAAACAAAGATTATTTAGTAAAAAAACCCAAACACCAAAACCAGAGGTAATCCATTTGTAAAAGGATAAGGGAAAATGTTTTATTCTGCAATTGGTGTTGATAACCTCTACTTTTTAAGTATGCAGTTTCACAAAAATAAGGAATATATGCAACTTTTTATTTTTCTTCAAAGTCTGAAGTCCCTAGTCAATTCAGTTCCTGTATTTTTCCTGTGGGAAAAAAACCCCAACCAAACAAACAACACCACAACAAAAGCACAAGTAGGTTAAGAAACAAAATACTGTGCAGTGGCTCCACTTGATTTTGTTGCTGTATCTTCATATATACTCACTTGATTCAAGATGATTAAGCTTCATGAAAAAAATCACAAACAGCTAAGCCTTACAACCCCTAACCCCAGGAACAGCTGGCTGTGTTATAAAACACTAAAGAGGGAGAGTGGACTGAAGGGGAGCAAACTAATTTACAAACATTCCTTGCTTCTTTTTGATGGATGTATTGAGAAGACTCATAAAAATGTATAAATGCAAATTGCTTAGTTCACATAATGCTATACTCTTTGCATGTACTTCCTCCAAAGGACATTTGCAAAACATATGCTTAGATGTTTTGTAAACCATATCACTCACTGTGCTACCACTTAGAGTTTATGTGACACTTCCTCCAAAATCTCCTTCCATTCAGTAGAGCTGTCCAATGCTCTTGCGAGGAGTGTGAGATAGTCAGGTTGCTATCGATGCTTCCCAGTGCCGCAGATAGGAAAAAGCCAGTTTATCATTTACTCAAGCCTGGAGGTGGTGGATAAATAAAGGCTAGATTTAAGTTAAGGAGAATTGACTTCTTAATGTAAGGAATTCTTGGGCTCAGGCTCACACAGGTCTTCTTGGCTGTCACACACCAGGGGTGCGAGTTACTGCATGCCTCGCACTGTGAGTTTGTATTTGTCTACATGGCTCACAGGAGAGATTTTTATATGCTTTGGGGGCGGCCAGCCTGCTCTGCCCTGTAATGTCTGTGCCAGCATTCTCAGACATAGGCACAAGGCAGCAACCAGGGTTCAGAAATCAGTGTCTCCCAACTCACTCCAATCACCAGGCTTTGACAGAGTAAAGTCAAAAAAAAGAGTAGAACAAAATCCAGGCTCCCTGCAGCATCACCCTTTCCACAGAGAAGCCTCACACTAGTAAAAGACCAGTTCTCTGTAAGCATTCTCAATTTCCTTCCCTCTCAGGTGGTCTCTGTCCCATGGCCCCTTCACATCCCACCATCACTTCACCTAATCTGCCAGGAATGCAGCAGATCTGCACTCCAAGGCATAAGAGGAGCATATCCCCCTTTCCCTATTCTCAGCCCTCCACAGGAAGGATAGGAGAAAATAGCTCTGCTACCTATTTGGTGGGAGAGACAGAAGTGTTCCTATTGCACTTGCACAGGGTGAATGATGATTTTTAATTTTTTTCCCCAAAGCCTCCACTGCATCAGTTGGTGCGCTCTGGTCCTAGAGGGAGCGCTGATGAAGAAATGAGGCCATTGCTAACCTCCCAAGAATGCTGAGAAGGCTTCTGCTTTTTTTTTTTTTTTATATCTGGGCTGCATTACTGTGTTTATATTTGATAATTTTGGTTGAAGAAACTTGACCACGTTGACTGGGTTAGCAACTATCTTATTTTCTGGTAAAACGAGGTCACGGTCAGTATAGTCTCATATTTCTTGGGCTAGCTGAGTCTATAAACTGACAAACCATGACACTGATCTAATGATTTATAGGCAGCAAGTACATCCTCTTCTCATCCATTTCTTGGAACTAAGAAAATCATAAGAAACTTAGGATTTTCATGCACAGGCATAGCCAAACAAACAGACCAACTAACCACCAAAAAACGCTCATAGAGATAGTCCACCTTTGTAAAACTTTGAGTTTCCATTCTTAAACAAGAAAGAGCTAGAATTTTTCTCAATGAAAAATATGCTAGCACATTTTTTAAGCTTAAGAGTCACTTTCTTTTTCCTCCTTCTAGCAACTGTATTCCACACATTAGCCTTTTTTCCTGTATTCTCCCACAAATTAACATTGTGAAACAGAAAATCAAGTTTTAGATAGAAACCTGGATATCTGACATCAGAAGATAGAATTTCACCAAAGTTATAAATGTTGAAAATGAAGTTTCACAGTGGAAGCAAAGGGCAATTTCTGTAGCAGATAGTACTGCCAGGTCCACCAGTTACAGGGGTGTCTATGGTATCTCTTCAAAAAGAAGAAGAAAAAGGAGTACAACTCAAGGTTTGAAGAAGCAAAACTTTTTTGTTTTATTTCTGCTGTCCAAAGTCTTCAGTGTTTTCGCTACTCCTGTGGAGTCCAGTTTTGAGACATGTACATTCAATTCCCAACACTCTTTAAAGTCTGAAAGTTAATCCCTTTGTTCTGACTGCTGATAAAATTTATTCTCTAAACATAGCCTTGTTTTTTGAAGTTTCCCCCCAGTTCTCTGCAGATGATGCACACAGAGTTGTGTCTCCCCGATCCCTTTCTGAACACTGAATAGGAATACTTCTGAATCTTGCTTACATTGCTTTTCTTATTTTGAGGTCTTTTCTGCAGGGAAGTGAATCTCTCCATCTATTCCCAGGATTTTCACGTCTTTCCCACACAGTTTGTTACTCATGACATCTTGAGCAGCTTAGCTCAGCCCGGAGAATTAACTGAGACCTCAGTGTTACATAGTTGCACATTCGTTTGCCATTTATGAAAACTATAAACAGCTGAGACTTTAGGAAGTCTATTCATAAGCATCAGAGGTTGACAAAATTATCTACATGTCTACATTTCTGAAACATTCAGCAGCTAATTTAGAGGTTTCTGAGGCTTAACATAGGTTTAGTGCAGAAGCTTTACATTTCTAGAAAATAAACTGTTCCTTTTCATTACCTCAGATGCTACTTGGTACACAGATTTGAAGCTGTGCTCATGCTGACTTGCGCGGGGGAAAAAAGGACAAAGTGTCAGAAGCTGACTTGCCTGTCTCACTTTTCTAGAGGGCCTAACATTGCTGTGAGATGCTGCACAGAGAGTATCTTTCTAGAGAAAATAACTCCCATTGAAATGTGGAGACTGGCACAAGGGAAGCACCTTTGTTTTATTTCTTTCCAAATCACCTGAAGATGTTCAGCAAATTGCAAGCCCTGGGGATCTTTATTTATATACAAATGTCAACATAATTTGTCAAACAACTTCTGGTATGCCATTGGCAAATTACTCAGAAGGATATTCTTAGTGCTTTTCGCTTCAAATGCTGTCAAGGCAAAATACCTCTTGCTAAATACCGAAAGCTAGGAAGAATATTATTATGATATTGCACAGTTGACCAGAAAATGTGTTGGTCCAGGTTTTCTGCCTACATGTTTTCTATGTGCTCAGAAATTCTCTAAGACACTATTATGACAGGTCTCTATAGCCTTCGAGTTTGTTCGAATACTGTTGGGATATAGGAACAGCTTCTCTTTCTAAGGAGACAAAAAAACAGGGATACCTGGTCTGGTTTTACATCATTGCCTTTGTATTAGTCACACTTTGTATTAGTCACACTTCCTCTAAATCTTTTTAACTTGAACATCACTGATTTCCTTTAGCTCTAGACTTTTCTGAGGGCTCTCTAAGTATTATCTTTTGTAGAAACAGGAGTCAAGAGCTGGATCACTCCTTTGCAGTTGTCTCTGGGCTGGGTAAGTGGCCCAGACTGTTCATCCCAGCCTTCATAAAGTGCTGGAACTCCTTTATTTCTGCTATCCATTCAGTCTTAGGAGATGATGGGGTGCAAAGACACCCTTACAGTCCTTTACTTCTCCACCAGTGTTAGCAGTGATGTGCAGATCATCAGTAGTCACCTCCTGAAACAAGGACAATTCCAAAGCAAAAGAACCTGTACCTTGTCAGGAAAATTCTGCATTCCTCTTTTGAAAAAAAAAGATGAGAATGCCAACTTTTTATTATTGCTTACAGCTACATTAAATCTGACAACAATTTGACATTATCAGAATATTATTGAAAAGGAAATACTCCTTTGTGCGGACAGCACATTTCGAAGCTTTGCCAAGGTCTCAGAGGGATGGGGATCATTAGCATGTTACATCTACACAGTCAGGTCTCTCTCTTGAAACTGAGTGACTCTGATGTGAACAGTAAAGACTTAGTATTAATGCCTGTTGCACCCTTTACGGCTATATTGTCTTCAACTCTGAGACAATATACAGTATTCTAGTGATGCTGTCACTGCTATTTCTTTACTTTTAGTAGTCCATTACTGCTTCAGAATCAACAGAAGTAACTTCTGTTCACTTTAGAAGAGATTTCACTTTAGAAGATATTTCTCAATAATTTGAAGACTTTTCCTAGTCTTTTTGCACTGAACAAATTCCATCCAGATGCAAATGTTACTTCCTTACTGACCCAAGGGCCTGCAGTGGTTTTCTTTTTAGTCTGAAATGCAAGGCTCCGCTTGTACAATTGACGCATTTGGTTTAAAGAAGAGCAGGTGTCTGGTTTTGCCTAAAACTTTTTAAGAATGCTAAACATAAGTCAGGTAAGTATTATGTAAACACACCTGTGACCTCAGGTGAAAAAAACCCTCAGCATGTATCAAAGCAGCCCAGAAAAAAGATAAAATCACTGATATTTATGTGGAAACTAGATAGGCAAATGTTGATCTTCTCTATACAGGCAATTTAACACAAAAGTGCAAGAATGCACATAAAACTAAAATGCAAATTTAAATACAGATTACCTTTGTTTAAAAAATGTGATTTTAGGAAATTAAATAGTGCTGCAGGTGGGAGTGAGTTTTGTTGGACAGTTGCAAAGAATCTACCTTGTAGGATATAAACTAGGTTCTGAAAGATGACTCACAGACTTCATGAGTGGTAACTTTAAACCTCACTTTACATTTCTGAATATTTTGAATAGTAAGAGATCTTGCAGTGAGACCTTCAAAGTACCTGTATGATGAAAGAATGTACAGCTTCTTTAGAAAAGTGGCTTACGTGATTTGAGATCTGTTATCTCTTTGATAGTCAATAAGACTTAACTGCTCCTGAAACTTTTACTCATTTCAATTGTAGACAATTTTCTGTAGCCAACATTTCAGTTTTCCTAAAGCCATTCTAAGAAGATTCTGAAAATGAATTTGAAATAGAGGATCTCCGAGAGATGAAGAAGAAGGGAAGGTAAGAAAGAAGAACATACTCTGAAATGTTATCTTTTCACACCAAAAAATGTTGACTGAATCTTTTAGCGATTATTTAACTGTACTGAAGTCTTGCACTAGATGTCTTTAAAGCTTTTTTATTTGTGAAGCTGAGCAACTTGCCAAAGTGTATTGACTTGAAAGAGTTTTTTCCATTGTCTTCAGGTTTCACTCCATAGGATCTGTGTGACCTCACGTCTGTTTCCATACACTGAGTTGCCATGGAGCTTTCTCGTGATGGAAAGCTCAAACAAGTTAAGACAGAAAACATGCATGTGGATCAGTGTTCTGGAAAAAATTACTAGATACCTTTTGACTTCAACTGGATATATCAGAATTAAAATTAAATACAGTAAAAAATTATGTGCATGCTTGCCTGGTGCTGAAATTAAAATATGGAAAACAGACATTTGCTGAATAAGAATACAGTACATGAAATGATGCTCTTCATCTGAATGTTATCTAATTTATGTCAGTGGAAGGCCATAGTCCAAGAACACTTATTTGTTAAAGTAGTTCAGTAAGAAGTGGCTGAATCTACCACTAAAGGACAAGTATTACAGAACAGAGATCCCCCTTCTTTAATTGTCTCTAATTGTATAATAAGAGTACTAAATACAGACAGAAAAAGACAGCTCATAGTACTGGAGCAATGAAAACGTCAATTCTGAGATGGTCAAAGATGTGGCCTAAAATCAAAAGTATATGTTTACATATTCAAAAATACTGAATTTTATTGCTGTAACAACAAATAAAAAGGACAGGGAATAAGGAAGGAAAGTCATGAAAATATATTATTTCCAGGATTTTATCTTAAGTCATAATCTGATATCCCTTATTAAATTCAAAAGTAGATGCAACCCAGTTTATCTTTTTGTGTGCAAAAATAACCTTTCCTCTAAACGAAGTTCACTAAGAACATTGTATAAATGCCTGGAAGAAAGTGCATTTACGTCTATCAGAGAGAATCAGACCAACATGACTTCCTCCTTCACACCTCCTGCTAACGGCTGGTAAGTAAAGTAACAGTAAGGCCTAATACCACCTCTGAGAATTCTGCAAATCATTCACAACTGAATGCAAATTGCGGCCAAATCTGCCTCAATTCTGGTTTAACTCCAGCCCCAAATTCTGACCTTGCTTCAAAGAAGCTTTCAAAAGACCTGGGCTGAGTTCTGAGTGTACCACCTTGCAGAGCATAGCAGAGTACTCTAATACGTATGTACAAAGGATGAAGGATTTATGGTTTTGGATCTCACCCAAGGCAAATTTGGAAGGCACCACTGAAATTTTCTTTGAACCCTGCACTTAAGGCAAACCTGGTGAAATTCCAGGTGAATCAAAACCAGTGCAAAAACCTGTTTCTGTATCCTCTTGTGAACTCACACTATTTCAGCATTTTAAATCCATAAAAAATAAATCCATATAAAATAGATACACATGGTTCTAGAATGGCAGCAGTCTGGCTCTATAAAGGCAGAGGCCTAACTTGGTCATTTTTGAAAGTGAAGAGTGTAGTGGAAGACTGGATTAGAATGAATATTAGGATAATTTAAAATATATCAAGGCACCTAAGGGTAGCAAAGTTTGATCTCGTACAGGATGTTTTCAGTAGGCTGAGAAAACCATTTTCTCACTGGACTGTATTCAGACAACGTCTTCTCAGTGTGAACAATGTGGAAATGGGTCCCCCAGCCACTGCAGGTACACTAATATTATTACACCTTCATAGGATATTAACTTCTACATTTAACCAGGATACATCATCAGCTCTGCTGGTCACTGAAGAGCCTCTCTTAATGTGCTCTGTCTACCACAGCAATGTCCAATAACAATAGCACTGTCCCTGTTTAGAGTGGATGTTTTAAACCTCTTGATATAGATTTATATCTTGGAAGAACAAGTCAACGAGTAATTTGAAGAATGTTATTTCATTTGCAAGTAACATCACACTGAATTTGCAAACGTTAAATCAAAGGGGAAGATTCTTGTCAGCTGTCACCAGCACAAAGCTGTTTAGTTCCCTCTTTTTAAAGATCTGGGACATTACATAGGCTACTACACTTTCTCCTCTACTTCAAATTTAGTGCAACTCCGATGTTATTTCTTACAAGTGGGCAAAAATGCATGATGGTGCTGGCTGTATTCTACTACACCGGTAAAATGGCTGTCCTCTCTTGAGCGATGAATATTCTTTATTGCATTTAGGACACCAAGGTCCTTCCATCTCCCGAAACACTCATAAACAAAAAAGAAGTTTCCCTGTTTGCTGTGGAAAACTGAGACAGCATTGTGCAGAGACTATGTTTAGTAATTCACTAGGACATAAAACTGCAATGCAACTTATTTCACTATGTCTAACAGCAAAATGATGTTTAATCTGTACGTCTAAGGAAAAGATTTTTGCCATTTTATTTTCTTCTTTTTATGTCAGGCTTTGGCATTCATACAGAGTTAAAAAAATGAACAAGAGGCAACTGAAAATTAGGTGTTATGCGACATAAATAGTGCTGCCTTTGATGAATAAAAACTTCATCAGTTTTAAGGTTTGTGTGTTTGAACAGTGTCAGGATGCTAGGGATAACAAATAAGTAGCAAATAAAAAGATGGCAAATAAATAGGTGGCTATTGCCACAAACAGAATAGAAAATATTAAGGTAGCCAAGGTTATCCACTGTTCCCCAAGCATGGACTTTGTTTATGGTGCAATATTTTATTCTATAACTCTATTTTTTAAACATGTAATAATAATTTTTGAAATATGAAAAATGAATAGTTGCAGATACAAATGCACTATTTGAATATCAACTGACTCAGAGCATCTCAATGACATACATTTATTGCTCAGAAATGATTAAAAATGCCTGGGTTAAAAAAAAAAAAAAGTGTAAAACTGCTCAAAGTACTGAAATATTTGCACTTTTTACATTTGTTTACCATAACATTGTTATAGGTAAATAGTGGATCCACAAAATACTTTACAAGTGATTTGAAACAAACAAACAAAAAAATCTTGATTCTTCTCTGATTTATGCTGACTGTAAATATATTTTGTGGAGTTAGTAGTTACACAGGTCTAAAAATATGGAAGATTTACAGAATTTGTTAAATACATTTTCAAGTAGTATGGCACAAGGTGAACACCTAAAAAAACTGAATTGTTACCTAGGTTTTTTTTTTATTTCTGGTATTTTAGAGGCACTTTTTAAAAGCCGTGCCTTTACAAATTTGTGTCTCCCTGTTGTATACTCTCCAGTACAAGTCTGCTTCTTTACTTTTTTCCTCACAGTTTTTCTGGGCATCACTTTCTTTATAAAGTTCTTTAGTCTTTTTAAAGGTGATGTTATAGACCTTTTCTCTTTCCGTTGCTTTTCTGTCTTCTCTGTCAGACAGAATATAATCCTGAAAATCTTTATGCTGCATTAAAATTGATTTGAGTAAGGTTTGATGAAGAAGAAGCAGAGTGCTGAACTCTTTTTGGAGTTAAGTTCCATTAGCACATAATACAGCTGTTGTGTAGTACTGCACAGTGCTATGCAGAATATAATAAGAAAGACTAAAGTGTGAACATTTTTAAGCTCCATGTTTCTAAGACTACTGTCTTACTGACTTTAGTAGACATTGACTTACTATATTTATTACCTCTGATATTACTTTAACTGTCTAGAGTTAATTTAAAATTGATATTTGCAATTGTAGTTGTATTTTCTAATATTAGGAAATGTGCCAAAGCCTTTTTCTTTCCATGTCACACTCTGTCATTTATTGCTTTATTTTCAATGTGTGTTATATTGAACAAACAGTACACAAATTCTGAATCCAGAGTGTGCTCTGTTACATTGTCCAAAGGAGAAAAATTTGGCCTAATGCTGTTATTTTCACTCAGCATATAAAAGTTCTACTTATAATATTTTATTAAGCAAATTTCTCTTGTGCCTACAACTATACCAAATGTCTAATCTAATGAAATCACTGCAATCAAATTTCCAGTTTCGGAAAGCATGTTAATTCACAAATAACTTTAAACATAGGATAGTCTTGCTGAAGTCAATGTAAGGTTTGGTTCATGCTTAGTAACAAAGCTGGATCAGATACCAAGAGACTATTAAGAAAAAAATTGCAGTGGAAGACATTTTAAACTTTGACTCTCAAAATAGAAGATATGTAAGTATTCACCTGCACAGTGCACACAGCTAAATACCAGGAAATAGCATCCACAGGTGGTATGTTCAAAAGTGCCCCAAAGACAGAGACACTGATTTCCTAGAGGCATTAAATAAGAGTTGGCGCTTCTTTCAGAAGTATTTTTTGAACATTCCAGTCTAACAGATGCCACATAAAAGTTCCTTAAGAAAATGGTTAGATAAGATCCATTATGATTTTAAATGAGTACAAAATGAGTACAAAAATAGGTGCCTAAGGCTACAGGAGACAGATAATAATAAAAGACAGTGTGGGAGTGGCTGAAAATAAGTTTGTTGACTTAAAAAAAAATTAAAAAAATCGATTTAGTTTTATAATAAAACTAAAGATGGAAAAAAAAGAAGCCAGCTACCCATTGGAAGAATTATTTGTGTCTCTGAAAGCTGGGCAAGGAGTCATATTTTATGGGTACAAAGTGATTCAAGATTTTGCTTAAAAAAAATAAAAACAGTTCCCCTAAAGCATAATAACTAAAATGTACCAGATTGCCTCAAAGGGCAGTGAAACTGTCAAGAAATCTAGATTTTTAACTTCTTGTCTTTCAAATTTTTGTATTTCCCTTTGTTGGTGATGTTAGTGAGTATTTGTCATTTATGGTAAGGAAATTGAACTTGGTGTGTGAATAGCTTGACATTCAAAATTGAGGCTTCATTGTGGAAAGATTCATGCAGATGCTTGGCACTGATATTAGCAGTACTACTCATTTGGTGACAGGCAATAAGTGTATTGAAATTTGCATAAATGAGACAATATATGCAAAGTATCAAACTAATTTTTGGAACGTTACTGATGATGAAAAATCCTATTCTTTCAATTTTAATTTTTAAACTTTTTTTCTCAGTATCTCAATGAGTAGTATTGACAACTTTTCTATAGAAAGAATAAAGAAGTATGTTGTTAATTATTAATGAGTATTTCTAAACTTGTTGCTCATGTGTCTTACTAAGGTATGTGTCCAAACCATATTGGATTTCCAGTAAAGTATGCTCCTTCCTATTGCATCACGTGTCACCCAGCCATGAAACCGAGACACCGACAGTCTACAGCTGGCCTGTAGATTAAAAGCCATCTTGCTAGCCAGCAAATTCCGATTTATTTGCAGACCTTCATTCAGGAAATACACTATTAGAGCACCAATTTTAGTAGAGGTGCTGTGAACATTTCTAGTCCTAAACATACTCTCCTATGTACTGAAATCAGATCAGTTTTTCCATATTGGGTTCTACTGAGTCCAATACAGATTGTTCCACTCAGTATTACTATTCAGACCTCTATTCTGTTTATTACTATTTACAATCTAAAAGAGAGAAAATGGTAAATAAAAATAAAAATATTGTAGAAATGCCTGAAATTCCCAGTGGTGTATACCTTTCTAAATGGCAGTGAGGAGACCATCCACATCCCAGCTGGTTTATGATGCACACTGTTTCAAGAGGACAGCTTCAGGATACAATTTTGGCCTCTTTCAAGTTGATAGACTTCTTTCCTCCTCCTAGGACTGCACATTCTTTATGTTCTGATCTTTATTTACTTTGTGCTTGACCTTATAAAGAGAGACCACATAAATCTTAGCCTCTGCGTTGTTCTGCTGAAATCAGCAAAACTACTTCCAGTTGCATAAAATCAAGCACATGAATTTTTGTGGGATCAGAGTCTCGCTTGAAAAGACCTGTTTCCTACACAAGGAATGTTATCTTCATATGTGATGTTTAAAGTATGCATAAAGTTGAAAACAACTTTGTGGGCAAACCATATTCCCAAAGCTATGCAAGCACCTTGCCCTCATGTAGAAGATCTCAAAAGTCCATTCAATCACTTAGATTTTAATAACCCTGCTGGTCAGTCTTCTAAGCTTCATTTTGAAGACTAAAGGACATGTGATGAAGTTCTATGCTGGATCAGAGAAGAATAATGAATAAGCATTATACTCATGCTAACAATGACAGTTATGCACTCACTTGGTATTTTAGTACCAAGTTTTAATTACTTGATTTCTGGACTATGCTAGCAGTATATCTTAGTCAATTTTGAAAACAATGGTGTTAATATTGAAAAGGAAATAAACATAATATGCAGTTTCTAAGAAGGCAATGTATACATTTTGTAAATACGTATCCACATTCATATCAACAATTGCAAAACAAATTTAATGAATATGCCTTACCCTGAACCATGACCATTACAGCTATTTCTCCCACCTTTTTCCTTTCTTTTCATAAACTGTACTTATTGTCATGACTGTGTTTATATGTATCGTCAAGGTACTTAAAATGTTTTGACTATAATTGAGATGTAATAATATTGTATCAGTACTCCAATAAACAAATAGCAATACATTTCTTGATAGTCAGTAATATATATCAAGGTGCTCCATGTGTATACATATATACATGCATACACACACACACACACATATTTATATAAAAACATGTACTTTCCTTGATAGATGATTGTATATACATATGATTATACAAACCACAGAAGTTGTGCACATTTTTTTTTACTTTCAGGAGATTGCTTAAGGGTATAAGTAAGTTGTTAATAATAATAATAATAATAATAATTATTATTATTATTATTATTATTATCATCATCATTGACATTAACATTAATAAATTAAAGCCTCCCTTAGGTGTTTTTTTCTAGGTTTTTTTTCCAGCTTAAGTACAGGCTTGTTTAAGTTGCACTCCTCTGTCAGACTGGTCATGAGGGCTGTCTTTAGTAAGAAAACACCTGTGTAAACCCAGGCTCCAGAGCCACACTCCATGAGGTACTTCCATGCTGCATCTGCCTGAAGCAGCCTCCAGAGTGCCAGAAACGCTGCAGGCCCACACACCATTCCCAGACAGGTTTTCTAGCACTCACTCCACGTTGCACTTGTTTGTTTTACATAGCACTCTAATGCACGATGAGGACATATGTGTAGACCTGTTGTTATCAACACTGCTCTTGCTAGAGAATTAGTGAGTAATAGTTGCAAGTTTTGGGAAAGATGAGATACTGAACCAGAAACTGGTGAGAGTTACTCACGGGGAGAGGCACAACCGACATCAAACAACTGCTCTGGCCACTTTCCTGGTCCTGTTTCAAGAGCTGGCACCAACTCCAAAGGGTTTGTTCCTGTTTATGTATTAAATGTGAAGGGTAAATAATCTTATTCCCAGTTTAGAGAGGCCTGCTGAGCCAATTCACAACTAAAACCCCCAAGTTTGACTTTCAGAAATATCTTCTTGAGGTTGTCTGTAAGGACTACTTATTCGAATCTTCACAACATTGTTTCTCAGGGGAAGATCAAATGGCAGTAGCAGTACTCATAAGTACTAATTATCTTCTGGATCTTCCATTGCCACAACAAAACCAATCAATTAGAAATGTAATGTGAAGTCAAATTAATCTATTCTCCAATGACTTCAAAAACTTTTGGGAACACAATCCTGGATGGGTATTTAGAAATTTATAAATACATAAGAAGTGTTACTGTACTCCAATAGCTTACATTAGCTGTGTAAACACAGGTTACCAAATTGCAGCTTAATCTCTTTAAGAAGGCAGAACACCATTGCTTATTGTGCTTTAGTGTTGGAAATAACATAAGCTTTAATTACTGCAATGAAGTGGCTTTCTATATATTCATATTTGTTACTTTTGCTTACTGCTTTTTGTATCTATCTCATTTGCCTCTGAAAATGAGGCCACAGCTGGAGTACATCTTATACTATGCTACACACCAATATCCCTACAGGACCTATTCTAAATAAGTCTGTGGGAAATCCAGACTACTAACCACGGTGGAGCTACAGAAAGCTGACCTCCTTCTAAAAGCAAACAACTACTTTTGCCAAAATGGGTTCCATTAAAATTGAATGCCTACCATACTCTAGACATGTGCTTACCTTGGCTGTAGCATATGTAGCCTTCCCTATACTTAGCATAGGAAATAGTTACAGAAACAATTTTAGCTGCTGTGACTGAGACTGTAAATGTTTTCTATAGTCTAACTGTAAATGTCTGGCATTTTGTGTCAGAAATTATGTGATGATCCATTTGGAAGAATGCATCTTTTGGATGCATGACCCACCTTTAAACTACAGTAAACCTTTTCCTGCAATTGTTCAGGAAGAGCTAACCAGAAAAAACACCGTTTCCACAGAAAACAGGTGAATTAAACATCAGCTCTAACTCCTCCTGTATTTCAGATGTTTGATAAAGCCACTAATTACGTAAACTAGATTTATGCTAATGCGTATAGAAAACAGTGCCCCAATTTCTGTTTTCTCTGGGCAATCTAGATGTAAATTGTTGCTAAATATGAATATCCCTTTAAATAAATTCAAAACTATTGTGGACAGAACATATTTTTCAGTTTCTATGAAAAGAATTGTCTCTTGGATGATGGTATCACAGGTCATTATTTTTCTTTATGCAGTTGAGTGGGAAAGAAAATGTAAAGTGCAAAGTGTAAATTCAAATATTTTCTATAGTTATTAAAATAATTGTTAAAAAACAGAATATGAACTAAATAAATACAATCCATATTGCAACTTGTCAAATCACTGCATTCTCAGAAGAATTAAAAAAACAGAGAACAGCTGTTATGTTTGAAGTTTTGTGGGAAAAGAGCACTTTGTGTATTTTCAATAGCTTATGTCTTTCTGAAGCCCTTTGTATGATTTATGTAAA
Source organism: Himantopus leucocephalus (assembly GCA_003993805.1). Lineage (NCBI taxonomy): Eukaryota > Metazoa > Chordata > Aves > Charadriiformes > Recurvirostridae > Himantopus > Himantopus leucocephalus. The sequence continues at coordinate 125,316,882 of RSEF01000001.1, read as the reverse complement.
AGATAGACTGAAGTTAGGTGGGTTCAAGTTGCTGTATGAAAACCTGCCAAGCAAAGCATAGAGAATTCCATAGCTCCTTAATGTGATGACTTTTTTTCCCCCTCAAAAGCAATGAAAAATCATATAGCAAGGCTATAAGCACAGACAAACCTACCTATCTAAATGTATACAACAAAAAATGTCTTCTCTATTTGCTCTTCTCAAATGTCTTCCAGTGCGCCAAGGTTGCTACTTGCTGTATCAAATCTCAAGTTGTAAGAAAATGCGCCAAAATGAAGTCCGCCACATCGTGTTGGCCACATGGGCACAAGGTCTCTTTCCATAGTGACAAATGGACACTCATTTCTGCAGCTAAATGCCTCCTCACTGCTGAATCCACATCATTGTAGACATCACTGTTCACTTGCACAACATGCTCTTCGACACCTGCTGGCAGTTACACTGTGCATCAGCAGCAGCCCAGGAGGAGGTGAGACATACGGAGAAACTGCTGTGTTTGGAAACCTTCACATAGAATTTAGCCTTCTCAATCCCCTCCTACTGTCAGCACACCTTATGGCTCCAAGAAGATACCAATGGCTGAATGCTCTTCAGAAGCAGGCAGCAGGCAGGTTAGGGGCCCTAACCTGACTGTTTGGAGTACTTGTGCGACCCTCTAATCTGCTCTGTCTCTTGGTTATCCTAATTGTCGCAAACAAAACCACAAATGCAGCTCGCTCACATGGGATGTTGCTTCCTCAGCACTTTTCAGTGTTCCCTCAGTGGGAGGCCACTTGTCAATCAAAATTAAATTCCAAGCCACGTTCTCCCAGTGACTCAGAACTAACCGCTAGAGACTCAAGTGAGGTCAAACAAGATATATTCTTTACAGCTTAAATGAAACTGTCTTTTCATGCCAAATAACCTTCCCTAATGTTTATACAGCCCATATCTCCATTCTCAGTTGTTTGTTTAGAGATATCAGAAGTGCCACAGGCAATTATGTTTAAACATCATATAACAATATTAGATAAATAGAGAAGAATTGTGTCTGTAGGTATTTTTTCCACATTTTAAGTATTTCTTATACGTTTTTAAGGATTTTTGCTCAACCAGGATCTAAGACAAAGATGAGATCACTTCCCATTTGAATAAGGAAGTTCTTCAGTCTATATATGAAAGAAAAAAGGACTAACTGACTTTTGGGCAACATAATTGACATCCTGTCCTGAAAATACCTACTTATTGTCCTAGAATAGGATCCAGCTGAGGAAGTTTTGTCCCTTGATCGCATAATATTTTTGTAAAGAACCCATTGCTAGGTTTTTATTTGTGAGAATTGCTGAGGTAGCAATGGGGTACTGATGTGACAATTTCTAAATGTGGTACTGAAATGCTGCTGGGCATATAATGCAAAATATCATTTATTAACAGCAATTTAATTTTTTTATGTCTCCTTGTTTTTGTTCTTTAATTTCCTAACAATTAAATTTATTAACAGAAAATCTTCAAGAAGATAACTTTGATACTAAAGAGTTTTTACTGATTTAGAATGGATTTTTTATGATGATAGATATTTACACTAACATATAATTCTATCTGTCACAAACCTGAATAGAAAGATTCATTCCAGGGGGTCTTCTATGCTCTAACAAAGAGTCAGGGTGTATATTCTAAATTTTGAAGAGCAAGCACATGTGAAAATTTACAAGCAATTAATTGACTGAAATACATCTGAGTTTAGTCAAATAAATGGATATGAATGATCATCAACACCTACAAATAGATAAGGGGTTATTTCACAAACTGCCAACAAATAACTCTATGATACTACTGAAGTCCCTATATGGAGAATACATTATTTTTACTGCAGTCCCTTTTCTAGCAAACCACTTACCAGATTAAGAAATATTATCATTAATTTCTCCCACATACTGTTTGTGACTCCTCATATCTCATATCTACAAAAAGAGAGGAAGGGAGGGAGACAGAGAGAGAAAAAAAGTAACAGGGAGGTGAGGGGAGGGAGAAAGGGACAGAATCAGGGAGGTAGAAGGAGAGAATGAATTTCCTATTCAATTATATACTGGTATGATTTCTAATTTTTGCATATGTGGTAACTTTGGTTTTAAAGCACAAAATTAAGGTCTTTGATAGAAAGACATCTGATGCAAATGACTTACCACATGCTTTATAAGGCATATGGTGAATTCATCATCAGAGCAAAACACAATTTAAAAGCCTGGTTAAAGCCAGAAGTACCATGTAACGATCTTAGCTATCATTTATCCAGAGAGGTGGCTTCTCCAGCAATAGCATTTCAGAAGAGAATACAGCAAGACTTCCATCCTTCTCCCCTCCTCCTGAAGGGAAGGAGAAATGCCAAGGATGGGACTAACCATGGGAGAGATGAGGCATATAAAAGTCTAGGAAAGATACATAAATCTAACTGAAGAAGTTCTCTGTACAACACTTCTCTGCAAAGACACAGTAATTTGGACTAAAAAAGCCTGGTAATTTAGTACCAAACACTAAAAAACCCCATATACATGCATTGTATGATGATAAAGGTATGTAAGACAGCTATACCCTTGAAATAGTTTGCAGGGCCCCCAGTAATGTTCACTCCTTTCTATGTTTTTGAAACAAACAGAGCAAAGATACACAGTTGTCTTCTCCATGTCTGTGTACTGTCAGCAAATACAAGCATTTGGTACCCAGTTCTGCTTATTTGTAGTCCTCATGTTTTTAGTGTCATACAAAGATAAAACAGGAAAGGACATTATAAAGTGTTTCTCTCTGCTGTTATTGAACCCAGTGAAAGTTTTCTATTACTGAAACCAGAGAAAACAAAGCTGGATGAATAATGCAGTCAGCTAACAAGCTTTTGGAGATTAGATTAAAATCTTGATGAGCTATTTGTGTATTGAAGTTAGTTAACATTGAGCAATGCATATTAAGGGTTATGTATTCCACATTTGATTTCAAAGGAAGTTGGGGAATAAATTCAAAGTTTGAAATTCCAAAGGGCCAGATACATTATCAATCACCTTTCAGAACCTATGACTCTGACGAATTATTTTCTTCACTGAAGGAAAACTAAAAAAAAAAAATCCATGTTTCTCTGATCTTTGAGAAACTTAGGAAACCTCCATTAATTCAACTTGAGGAATTTAACCGTAAAGGGAAAAAGTAAAGGCAGCAAAACAAATAATAAAAGTCATACATATCCTGCAGTCTGATCACACCAGGAGAATGAATGTAAGAAGGAATGTTCTGTATCTTTCAGTTTACATAAACTGGTTAACACATTCTTCAGTAGGTGGTTGCAAATCTATTTGGCACTTTTCTAATTGACCTTAGAATGCTTTGAGCAATCTCTGTATTACCAGTTTCATGAAACCTTATCGGAATGTTTTTCTCTAGAGACCAACTGTCATGGTGCCTTCTACCAAGATTTACATGGACAGGCAAGACAAAACAAACTAATGAGTTATTAGAACCATGTACCACAGACTAGATCCCTTCCCCTCTTACCTTGTTCTACAAGTCCAAATAAATAAACCAGAGACTATGAGACAGTAAGATCAAATATGGGAATTCCCATCCAGATTTTGTTTATTTTTGTTTCCTCCCGAAAGTAAAAATAAACCTCTTCTGTAAACACATTATCTGCTCCAGATTTAAAGGTATTAAGTTAATAAGTTTGTGAGTTTTCAGAACTGTTTGAAAATAATTTAAGTGATATGACATATGGTGAATGATCTTTCTCTCCAGAAAACGCCTTTTTTGGGGGGTTTACTGGAGGTAAAGTTAAACTACAAATGAAAATATGATCAGAGAATTGTTTTTCCCAAATTATCATATCAACTCATTCATTGTTGGAAAACTGTCAATAAATATGTTCCAGTAGAATACAAAGCATGTCAGGGGCTTGAATTTCCAGCTAAGACCGGTTTCTGAGACCCTCCATGGTCTTTCAAATGTGCTATGATATGTTCTGGTTGATCATTTTTAAACTGAGATGCAAAGAAGAATGCATTTTCCAAACCTATTACCAGGCTTAACAGGTAATTAATTTACTGTAATTCCAAAAAGCGCTGATAGCACTTATGCACTATTTGTTGCCTTGTCTTGTAATCCATAGAAAAACCTTTCAGCTTAAAGGAAATTAGAACAGAAGATGACCATAAAACTATTAATGAAAGTTTGCTGCAGAGGATTTTGTCTTGAAGACTTTATTCAGTGTTTGCTCATTACCATTTTGCTACATTGATGCACATCTTAAAATGAATAGCTCTCTCATATATACACTTGATAAGGCAAGTATTTAGTTAATTTTTTCTTGGTATGGAACTTTGTTTGAATGAGTAACTATATGTTTTGAAAGTTATTTGAAACAGGAGGTCACTGAACATGGAAATATTACAGCAAATTAGCTAATGATGCTGGTTACTTGCCATTAAATACTACAGTAAAAAGAACAGGAAGAGGGCTGGATACTGTACAATTAGGCTTCCTAGAATATTGTTTCTGAAGAATGCTAAAAGAGGCTTTTCAATAAATTTGAGGAATGGCAAGAGCGGTCAGCCTTCATACTTGCAGCTCGGAATTTCCAACTTTCACAACTGAAATAAATTGGTTAGATTGTTTCAATTCAGATCCTTTCTTAACAAAATATTATTTTTAACAGTGAATTACTTCTCTTCTTCTACATTTGTTTTAGTTTTCTGTTCCTAAAGAAAATACCTGAAGGGAGGAAGATATCTGTAGAACCCATTTCAGGGAACATGCTTTATTATTACTTGGATCTGATATTTACTTCATAGAAGAAAAAAAATATGCTTAAGTGAATCAGTATCTTTAGCTCTCAACTGTAGTATTATGACTAACAATTTCTCACTTATTAAAAAACCAAAACCCCTTCATGTACACTGCCATACCATCTTGAGTACTTCCTCCTTGTTTCCTACGCACTGACTTCCAATTCTGGTAAACATCTGTCTCTCACTCGTTATATTTTCCAACAAACTTATGCTTTCACCCATGCTGCCTTTCATGCTAAGCAGGTGCTTCCAATGGAATTCATTAGAGATATTTCATTATCTTGACATTTTTAGGTTGTTCATGTTCCTGTGTTTTGTTTTGTTCTGTATCCGAGTAGAACTTGGATAGTCAAGGTTATGCTTATCATAGGAAGCAGTGAGCTAAGAGACCTTTAGATTTCCATTAGATCTCAGTTCTCATCCTCTGCTGGAGTAAGAATGAGAACAGTCCCAATGACACAGAAGAACAGCAAAACAGGGCACATGAAGCCTCCCTCTATGCCTATGTGGTTATGTCAAACCAATACAGTCAATGCATCTCTATGAGTAGGCTCTTGCTTTTCACAGCTGAAGGTGAGATGCTCTATGGTCTTTGTTCACAATCTAAGCTCCAAGCAGGGAAGTCCTCATGACTTTTGAGCTCAGTGCTTTCCATCACATAGTTGTAAATATAGAAAAATATGGGAAAGCTATGCATGAATATTGCATATGTGTAGTATCACAGAGTAAAGTCAGATCATGCAGTCCTCTTAAACTTTGTTGTTGGCAGAGGTGGAAAGGGAAACAAGTATAGTTTAGTTTTAGCAAACCTTAAAAATTCACTTTGATTTAGAGAAAATGGCATATGAATGTCAGATTTTTATATTTAAATTTTCATAGTATATGAAAATATTACTTTTAATATAGTCCCTGTTGTATTTTTAAGCTAAAATATTTTGAAAGAAGCAATCACTATATGTAAATCATGGTCTTTTCCATTTTTAAAATCCTTTCTTCAATAAGGCTCTTCTACAGTGATAGTGAAAGGAATGGTAGCTTATGTCCAGATAGAGTACACAAGACAAAAATTCACCCATACAAACTGATGAATGCTTACCATTTACACCCAGCAGTTATTTTGGAGGATGTTTTCAAATGTCTGTTTTAATGACACATTTCAAGACTAGAGTTTCCACTGCTCTGATCACAATTTAGAGACTTCATGTTAAATTCTACAGAACAAATAATGTGTCTGCAAGCAAATGGAAGTAATGAGTTTCTTTTGCAGAAATTATTGGAACTTTCCCTTATTTGTCATCTGAAAGAAGGAATGCAACTGTCCTAAGTGAATCACAGGGTTATGTTTAAATAAATTCTAATGTGAAACAGCAACAACAAAAATACAGATTTGATTTTTAGAACAACATTCAATCACGTGTCTAAGAAGAATGTGTTCCTAAACTGCAATCTTTAAGGGAGACTTTAAAGATTTTTCAATTATTTTGGGGAGTTTCTCCATTTGTAGAAATATTAGGTGAAGCTAATAGATCAATCGTATGTTGATCTATCTCTCTCCCGTATATACATTGCCATATTCCTGCCTATTTCCAATACTTGTTCTACTGTGCTCTTACATCAAATAACTTTTATCCTTTTACTTTTGTGAACACTTGAATACTTTTTTTTCCTTTTTCCTTTTTTTTTTTTTTTTTTTTTTAATAAGCTTGCTTTGGTTGCAAAGGTTTGGAATGTCCCCTTTCATGGTGACTCTGCTTTTGTTTGGATTATGAATTCCTGCAACATGTAACTCAAAAGAGATCCCATTTCCAAGAATAAAAAGAGATTGATGAATTGTAGTGATATTTTCTTTATGAAGCAAAGTGCATTCCAAACATTTTTCCCATGACAAAAATGTTCTATTTGCATAAATAGGCTATGTATACACAGTATATATATACACATATATATACAGAATAATCTTGACTAGATCTTTCAGGATGTAAATTTCTCCCATGACCTGATTTCCCTGTGTTCAAAAATTCTATTACAGCAGGAAATTTCAATGATATTAAGAGTTACAGTTAGCAACATGCATCTAAATGGGGACATTGCAGGCATTAAGGCATGTTATTTTTGATAAGAAGATATAAGTAATTATAAAATAGGAAACAGTCAATCATCAAGACTCACTGAGCTCTTTCCTGTACTGTTACAGTATACAAAATACATTGTGTTCTGCTATTGCTAAATAGTTATTTTGAAAGGAAGAGATGGGAGTCAATGTAATTTAATATTTTTTGTTTCATCTTCTTTTTCATCGGTATTCTTCTTTATCCTTTTATGTTCTACTTCTTTTGAAATATAATTTCATGATTTTATTGAATTTGGAAAGAACATGGGACAGTTGAAAGCATGCTTTCAGGTTGTAAAAATGATACCCAGTCCTCGACATTTTCCATCTTCTCCATCCAGCTAGACAAGCTTTCCGAAACTTTTACTCCTGATGAAGTGGAAAATATAGATAGATCAACACAGTAGGGGTAAGGTGCACTGTGTCTTTGACTTAAACTCTGTAACCTCTTGACATTGAATAGGTTAACCGTGTTAGATATGTAACTCTGATTTTAACAGAGATTACTGTTTGCTTGAGACTCTGAATGAAATGATCTGCTTTGTGTTCAATTACAGATTGAGAATTTTATGTATCAACTTATTTTATAAAAGTATGGCTATTAATGCTTGTGTTTTCATGATCTTCAAACATTTGTTTAGCTACAGATACAGGATATCAATTAGTGCTGATGAGTTCTTGTTTTTTTCATTAATACAGAATCAAAATTACAGTGTGAGCACAAAACTAAAACTAGATTTGCTAAGCGCTCCTTGTTAGCAATAATTTAGTATAGAATAACATAAATGTAAAAAAGTAATTTAAAATTATATTACAGCAATTGAAATAATTATTTCAGTCAATATTTGTCTTTGGAGAATAAGTGGTCAGTAATTTTAATATAATTTTCTCATAACAAACCTCACAGTTCTTTATTTTTTTAAAAAGGTGTGAACTTCCAAAGTATGTGTGGGTTTTTTTTCCTGTAATTTTAGTAAGAATATTATTTCTTTTACGATATTCAAAATTTATGGGTCTGAACTGCGTCCACTAAAGACAGCATCATGACCATTATCTGCTTCTCAGTAACCTAGAATTATAAAACAGTTTCCCCCTTTTTCTTTGTCATAGTGTCTACATACCAGGATGGATTTCTAAAATATACTTCATTTATGTGTTTTCACAAAAGACACCACGTGAATATATCTTATAAGTACCATAAAGATGCTGTTTATGTTTGCCTGGTTATCGGTAAGGTTTTTTACACACATACACAAACACAGCTGCTATGACACACGAGGGCTACAGAATGTCTCCAGCAAAAATGTTAATCCTTTTTTTTTTTTAAAGAAGGAATTTTCATAAGAATTTGATTCATTTATGGGTTAAAGTGTAATTTTATATATGGCCCTCAAGACACAGAAATGATAACATTTTTCCTTTAAAAATTGATAAAGATACCTTCCTGAAAGAAAAATGTGGTCACTATATGATTTCCATATAGTAATAACCATTGAATTTTATATTTTTTTCACATTTGTAATGTTTAAATATGATTAAAGACTCCTTTGATAAAAATAATATTCTCTCCACTTACTTTCTTGACTTACTACATCATTTATCTTGATGTTGCTACTATCTATTTTTCCCAGTGTGACAGAAGTTACAGGCCCCTTAAATTTACTTGCTCCCTTGTAAAAGGTCCATGGTTGTTAGACTCCCCATTCAGGGAGAAGCTAAACTTTTATGGGAGGTGGAAGTCTTTGCTATCAGCACACCCTAGCATCGTACTTGCAAATACTTTGGACATTGAGCTGGAAAACTCAGAATTGAGGTTTATATATTCGGGAAGGAAAAAAAACCAACCTCAAAACAAAACACAAACCAGAGCTAGTGCCAGAAACCATATACTAAGGAAAGCCAACTCTCTCCATCTTTAACTACTAGGTACAAGGCATGAAAGATTACTTCCAGATCCCACTGAAGCTCATGAGGATGTTTGCAAGCAACATCAGTAGGTAGGATCAGACCATTATTTTCCTAGCTCTGGTTAACCACAAAATATTAGAAACTAAAATGATGGCAGACTTATTTAAGGAAAAGTGGGTTGAGGCATTTTTTAATAAGATTCTAACGTTACATTATCACCTTCTCTGTTCCTTTTGATGCCCTTGTTGCCGGCTTTCTCACATCAAAACTCATTTATTTCCAACCATAAATATTAAAAACAACTACAGCAGTGGTTCTTCAAATGGCATATGGTGATACAAGTCAGTGCAGTAAATACAAAGCTTCTCCAATGGGGTGTTGGTGGTGATAATGCTGGGCATGGAACAGTGCTGCAAGGAAGTGCAAGCTGAAGTACGGCAGGAAAAAGTCAAGGGCAAAACCTCCCTGCTCCTGCCCTTGAGCTTGCCACAGCCACCTCCTTCCAGCCACATTTCCTGCTCTGCCCCAGCCGCCCCATAACAACTCAGGTTCCCAGTGCCTCAGTATGTTGGAATAGCCTCTCTGACTTCTGTGTGCGTGTACACACACACATATATATGTAAAACACTGGAAAAAATGTGCTGCAGAGAAGAGGATGAGAAATGGAACAGAGTGACATGTGGAAAGGCGTATGGAGAACCAATGACATATGCCAGGATATATTTGAAAATATTACAGCACCTTGTTTGATATAACTGACTGGTAAAATGGACATTTCAGGGAACTGTATCATGTCACATTGCAGCATTTTTGCTATACTGTACCTTGAATATGGCGGATTGTTTACACGTTTCAAATTTTTGTTTTCACAGTTCTGGCTGACAATGGTATAGTAAAGTAGTAGGAACCTATGAAGAAGCTGAGAATAGGCAGGACATAAAATATTTTGCCACAGGAATTCTGTATATGAGTATTACTTATTTTCCTTTTCATATATGTGCAGTCAGCTCTAGGGGCTCAGTTTATATTTTGGCTTCAAATGCCAAGTTTAGCTTGGCTCTGCAACCAAAGATTTTGGTTTACCAGAGTCTAATGGTAGTCTTTCCATTAAAGTTACCCATATAAAGACATTTGAATGAAAAGTTTAGAATGTTTTACATAGTTTTCTAATATTTCTTTTGGTTGCAAAATGGAGAAAGTTAATATTAATTTTTATTTAAAACTAAACGCAGAATGCTGACTGTATATAACACAAAAAACAAGAATGCAAAATACTTGGCATGATCCAGGTGTTCAAATAGCTTTTAGACTTAGTTGCCTTTTCTTGCATCTCTTCTGTGAACATAAGTTCATAAATCTCTGGATGAGACATCTGTAGAGGTCAGCTCACCCAGAAAAGAGTGAGGTTTCCTGAACAGGGAAATGTTAGAAGGTGACCTAAAAAGCAATGTTGCAAAAATGAGCTTACCACTTCAGAGCAAGCCTTAAGTCTGGTTCCCTACCGTCCAGATTCTCATACTTGTGGATGATCTGTAACTGCACTACAAAATAAGAAATAAAAATGAACCATACAAACATTCTGTGTAAACTCTACAGATGATAGAAAGAAATCTAGGATTGAACTCACAGGTTCCATACTCCTCAAAAATGCTGGTGAAAGAAATTTCTAGAGAACTCTGTGCTGTTGAATTAGCAAGCTGAGGAAATCTTTCAAGAATATACAAGCATTCTAATACAAATAATTAACAAACAACTACATTGATGGTAGCTGAACCAAACCACATTTAATTGCTTTCTTGAACAAAAACCCAATGTGATGCAAGTTTTCTCGTACAATATAATTTCTTTTATCTAATACTAATGCTTACATGTAGTTGTGTCTGTTTATATTACCCAAGTATCATATAAACATAAATCAAACCAAGGCATAAATATTTGCAGCTGTTTAACTAAAAACAAAATAACTTTTGGCAAGTTGTTCTTGCTTGTAACTATAAAGCACTGTGAGACAGTCCTGCAAACCATCAGAGAGAGAGGAACACACAGAATGAAGGAGAGGAACTAGAACCATCTAGCTCTTTTCCTACAGAAGTTTGCAAGTCATTGCCCATAACGGCCTAAAAGTCCAAAACCTCTCTGCGTTGCCTTTTCCTGCTGTTAACTTCGTGGCTGATCCCATGTCAGTGCAAAAACAAAACCAAACCACTTTTGGTCTTTCATGAATCACATTTTTTTTTATTTAATCTTTCATCCGCAGTACATTCTGACCTTGCCTTTCTCTAGTTCTCACCTAAAAGCATGTCTCTCTATCCCCATTCCTTACGTATGGTATGAGGCCTCACTTCTGATACCAAATTGTGATAGTGAGCAGATTGTAAAACTTTCCCATCAAGAATGTGGATGCTGTTACTGCATGGAACAATTCATATTAAACAGTGCCAGCTGGAAGTATATTTTTCCAAATAAGTATGAATCATTTTGTGTTTCACAAGAAAAAATATTTAAAGAGATGATAAACAGAAATACCATTCTAACCTCATTCCTCTACCATACACCACTGCTTTTGACTCTATCCCTCAGTGTTAGACCATAGAGAACCAATAAAGGTTAAGCAGAGAGGCTTCTTCTAGCTCTCTGTCTCCCACCTTTTCTGGTGTGAGAAGCAACAAGGCAGAGAAACAATTCAGGTATCACTCTGTTGATAGAGGTTATGACACAGAGAGAGGAAATGAGCAAGAGGAGGAAAAAAAATAAAATTGAATTCATACCAGAAAAGCAGTCAGCTGTGGATATGCATTAGTTGCTCGTATGAGTGAAAAGAGCTAAAAAGACACATACCTTTGCAAGCAGAGGAAGGCAAATAGAATATATTAGCATGGATAACTGTGAACAGGGGAGAAGTAAGTATAAAAGTACTTGATGGGACTATCAGTAAGGTTATTTCTAGGTAGATTTATATACAGTGTCTTAAGGAAAAGTGATATGTTTTCAGGGCAGTGTAGGGATAAAGCTGACATTTATCACAAGTTTGATATTAAAGAAAGGGTGTGTGAAGGAACAGGTATGATTCAGAAGACAGAGAGGTGGTAAAGGAAAACAAGAACAATGAAAAGAAAAGTAAATGAAAATTTAGGCAATGCAGAAGATGTACAAATGGAATATTTCCTTGGAAAATGAACAGTGATAAGCATTTTCTTTTGAAAGTATCATGACATAATTTCATTTAAAACAGGTTTGTGCCATACATACCATCTTTCAGTAGAAGTTTTCAATAATGTCATTCAAAAACTAAATGTTCAAATATTGAACGTTCTCCAGCCAATGCTCCTTGATACATCAGATGTAGGAATATGGTTCATTTAGTCATTCATTCATTCTGAATAAATGATATACTGGAGAAAATACAATTTATTTACAAAGATAAAATCACAAAACACTTCTGTAAAAATGTCTCCAGAACTACAAGGTATGGAGTAAAAGTAGAGGGACAAAGTTAAAAACAGTAGGGAATTCATCTCTTAGTTGCAGTCATTTACAGTTAACTTTTTTTCTTTGTCAGTGTTTCCCTGTAAATGGAAAGCAACCGAAACATAAACTTCTTAGCTCATTCTAGCTGGGGCTGTCCAAAACCAGGGCAGTTGAAAACCAGTTTTGTTTTATCCTTTCTTCAAATACTTTTCCATCACACAGGCTATAAGAAACATGGGACAAGAAGAGTATGACATAGAAAATAGGGAAGAAGATATGCACATATAGCAAACTCCCTAAAACATTGTTTAGATGTACACTGCAAAACTCTCCAACAGTGTGAAGTATTTAGTATATGTGCACAAATCAGTAAAAGAAATGCTTACATTGGACTTCATCCTCCTTTTTTTCTGCTCTTCAGCTATTTCCTTCGATTACCTATTGCATTCAGTTCTTGGATCTGTGGAAAATACCTTTGTGAAAGCCTTGCAGTGACCAGCTAGTGTAGAGGTGTTGGCTCTGAGACTAGGGCCAAAAAGAGACTCCTGTCCGATGCGGGGTTCATACCCCTTGTCCTTACAGTGCTCATTTTTGTTTTGCTACTTGGTGCCAGAATCTCCCAACACTCCAACCTTACTGCTCTTCTCCCATACGTACTAGCTAAGCAATGATCCTGGTTGTTTTCTATATTGGCACAAGTACACTGTTTCTTTGATCGTATTTATTAGCTGTGTAAAGGATACTTTTCACTTTGTGTTTAAAGCTGACGTATTAGGTTTGCTCAATGGCTTTGTCTTCTGCAGGTGGGAATGACTTCTGTACACCTTTGAGTGCCATTTCCATATTGGTATCTCAGCTGTAAAGTACACAAAGATTCACTGAGTCAAAATAACATCAAAGTATAGATCATTGTAGTCATTTCTCCCTCACTTGGATTAAACAAATTCAGTAAAGTATTGCCACCTTCTCCAAGTTTAACTGAAGTGGAGGAAGTAGCTCTCCAGAAAAAGAAAAAAAGAAATTAATTACATATGCTTTGTACTGAGTAGTATTATCAGTAGATTTTTTCTGTTGTCCACCAAAATCAAAACAGAGCTTCGGTGGGGCTTTAGTGGGGAGAATTTTGCCTAACTTCTCTGCAACTGACAAAACCGACTTCTCCTCAGAGCAGAAATCAATATGTTGCTTTATTTATTTATTATTTATATTATTTATTTTACTTTAATTTTATATTAGCAGATACTGGAAGATCTCTCCTCTTCCTTTTGATCTATGAAAATCCAATCACTTTGCATATTGCCCAGGCTCTCACCTTGTCAAAAACTGGTTTTGGCTGGGAAAATCTATGGAAGCCTGTCAGAGTTCAATAGTCTCTGAGCAGGTTCTCTTAGCTATTCCACGAGGGCTTAAAGTTTAACACCAAATTTATTTATCTGTAGGTATTTGATGTTACACAGTTTTTTTGATTTAGTAGAATGTTGCAGTAATATACTGAAGTCACATTACAAGTACACTAGCAGAATATAGCAGTTGGTGTATATTACAGCTGAATCATAATACATCTGTGATTCTCATTACCACTCTCTACATGCTCACCATCATGATGTTAGACATCCGCTATCTGCAAAGTTCTTTTTGTTGTTCAGTTCTTATACTCTATGTTGGGCTAAGCCACACATACACCTCCCCCATGCTGGTCTGACTGGCTCAGGAAGACATTCACCCTCTTGTGATTAAGTCAGGGAAAAAAACATTTACTCAATCAGTTGATCCACTTTGCTGATAAAAGCCATTTATATAAAACGAAGACCAGCCTCTGGTCCCCTTTGCATTGAGATAAGCTCAGCTTTGCTAGCAACAACTGTGGTCAGTTACTGCTATGTTACTACACAAGCTTCACCATCACATGGCCCTTGCCCATCTCCTTTGAGTCTTCTTCCTTTGTAGGGGTTTACTGCGCAGTCACAATCCTATTTTTGAAAGCCCTGTTTCATTTTTCACATTGAGAAATATCTGTCTTTTTATATCAAAACACTGATTTTCAGTTTGAATGTAATTTACATATTAAAAACCTTAAGATAAAAATCAATAAAATGTTATTTTGTTCAGATTAAATTAAGCATTTCAGGTGACATAAAAGAATCTCTGCCTATCATGATTACTAGACAAAAGAAATCTACTGTGTGCAAACTTTGTTCTGGCCTAGAAAACTTACTGGCATTTATCTAATGCTGTATTCTAATTGCCTACAACATTTTTGATTAAATTATCCTAAAACATTTCAAATTCTCTAAACAAAGCAAGGAATTGGTGTTTGCTTCCCTAATATTTAACTCACATATTGGAATCTACTAAAGTCTAAACAGTGCTGGAAATGAGAATCAGCAAAACACCAACAGCCTTATTTCAGTTAATTAAAACAATCTGAAACCAATGTTTCAACAGTAAAGTAATTTTTAAAAATTCCTTTCAAGGCTATCTTGCATTTCTTCAGTGTCCAGGTACATATTTTTGAACACAAGCCTATATTCAGTGCCCTGAAATTTGCATGCTTCAAATGGGAACTTTAATAGGAACAGGCCAACATTTTGCTATATGAGTATATTTTTTACTCTAGCTGTTTGTAATAATTTATTTTTGTTAATCACTATGATCTAGAGGGCCAGAATTGGTAAACTAAAAGGCATTAACACCTGTTCGACAATCAAAATTAGTACTCTCCATATTTTAATACAAACCTGATATTTTACAATCACTCTAATAGTTAGAATAGATAGAATCATAGAATCATAGAATCGTTAAGGTTGGAAGGGA